>OVBN01000010.1:5430000-6060000 GCA_900406565.1 Turritis glabra
CGAATTTGAAGGTATCTATCCTCACATACCATTTACCCTACTTTTTTTAGTTTTAATGTTTCATCCTAATTTTCAGTAATCTTATACTTGTAGCTGCTACAAAAGGTCTTGAACAACTAAAGGCTAATGATTTCACTGAAGGCAATAATGATGAAGAACAATGTAAGGAAAAAAAAAAAAAACACTTCTATTCTATTTTTATTTTAGTGATTTACTTCCTTTACCACAGTATTCTGAGACAGAGTTAGTTATCTCTTGTTATAGCTGCAAAGAGACAGAGTATGCTTGAAGAAATCGAACGCGAGTTTGAAGGTATCTCAACATATCAGTATCTGTCTACTTAGCTCATTATGTTTAGAGATAATCATGAATCTGTTCAATCTTTTACTTGCAGCTGCTATTGGAGGTCTTAACCAGATACAAATTGATGATTCCAGAAACATTGAAGAAGAATGTAAACTCTCTGATCCCTTTTCTTCTCTTTACAACCTTCTCATGCAAATTCTGAACTTTTGTTGGTTATAATACCTTTTTCAGCTGCTAAGAGAAAGATAATGTTGGAAGAAATGGAACGAGAATTTGAAGGTACTTCAAGATTCTATTAATGATCTCTTCTAAGTAAAGAAAGTATAAATTTGACAGTGTCTGATGCCAACCTTCTTGTTCTGCAGAAGCACACAGTGGTATTAGTGCAAAGGCTGATAAAGAAGAATGTAAGAAAAAACCAAAACTCTTTTAATTCTTTTGTTTCACTCACTGTCTCAGACAGTTTTCTAACACAGTTCTTGTTCTCACAGCTGCAAAGAAACAGAGTGGCTCTGCTATACCAGAGGTTCTTGGACTTGGACAGTCAGGTGTTTGCGGCTGTTTTAAACAAGACAATACTGGTTTAAAACAAGACGAAGATGCTTCGATCATTATACCAACAAAATATAGCATAGACGAGATCCTCTCTGAAGAATCTACAATCGAGGTTTTTGTTTCAGACCTTTTCTTGAACAACAAGAAAGGGATCACAATCATAAATCTCATAACTCTAGTTCCTATGTTATCATGATTTTGCAGGGAACAGAGACTTCTAGTCTCACCGCGTCTTTGACTCAACTCGTTGAGAATCACAGGAAAGAGAAGGAATCTCCACTTGGACACAGAGTTCTCACTTCTTCTTCCACAAGCGAATCAGCTGCTACATCAGAGACTGTAGAAACCCTAAGAGCTAAACTGAAAGATCTTCGCGGCTTAACAGCTCGTGAGCTCGTGACGCGTAAAGATTTTGATCAGATTCTCATCACGGCTGCTAGTTTCGAAGAGCTAAGCTCAGCTCCAATCAGTTACATCTCAAGGTTAGCTAAATACAGAAACGTCATCAAAGAAGGACTTGAAGCTTCTGAGCGGGTTCACCTCGCGCAGGTACGAGCTACAATGCTCAAAGAAGCTGCCGCGGAGAAGCAAACGGCCGTGGACTCTCATTTCGCAAACGCTAAAACGCTTGCTCAAAAAGGAGACGCGTTGTTCGTTAGAATCTTTGCGATCAAGAAACTGTTGGCGAAGCTTGAAGCAGAGAAAGAATCTGTTGATACTAAGTTTAAGGAGACTGTGAAAGAACTTTCTCATCTTCTTAATGATGCTTCTGAGGCTTACGAAGAGTATCATGGCGCCGTGAGAAAGGCGAAAGACGAGCAAGCGGCTGAGGAATTTGCCAAAGAGGCGACACAAAGTGCAGAGATCATTTGGGTTAAGTTTCTTAGTTCTCTTTAAAGAACAGTTGAGATTCTTGGTTGTGTTTAGAGCAAATCTAGAGCTCTTATTGGTTCTTGTGTTGTATTTTGGGATGATGTTCTGTTTCAGAGTTTGTGTGTTGGTTATATCTGGAGAGAGAGAGGTTAAGAGATAGAGAGGAAGAGAGTCTGAAAACGAATAATGTTTTTTTAGATCTCTCTAATAATGAAAGCTTTCAATAACATTTCACATTATTACCTTTTGCATACATTGTATGTAACATTCTTTTGTAGAGTATTCCTACTAACTATGAAGTACTGTAATTTTAGTTTTTAACATATTTAATTTAGTACTTTGAAACAAATAGTTTACAAACATGATACAAAGTCATCGAGTAAAATTATCAACTATCAAGTAAAGTTAGGTAACTAATTCTTTTATAGAATATTCCTACTAATTAGTTATGAAGTTAAATTAGGTAAAATAATTATATATATATATATATATATTCATTAACATGATTTTATTTATTTGCCAGAATTATACATTTATTATTGCGCTGTTTATCTTCTATACTGTTATAAAAATAACATTTAATTTGGTTGCATCGAAAATTTTAATAAATACTGTGTTTATGCATAGTGCGATGAGTAATTTAACCAAGATGTGAAAGAATTTTTTTTTTTTTTTCTGATTTTGTCATTTGGTAATTTACTTAAATAAATATCCATGGTTATTTTAGCTAATCCACCATTTTTACATGTTTGTTAGTTTCAAAATTTTAAAAATTTATGCTTAATATTATACTATATATAAAAAAAAATCTACGTAAAAGAAAGGCCAGTAATATGGATTACTAATTTTTTTTTTTTCATCCATGGAATTTAAAAGTTATAAGTTAAAATCATGTCGCCAAGCAAATAAGAATCCGGTTGCTACTACGTCGTTTTGGTTTTAATTATATACTTCAAGGCCCAAGCCCACGAAGAAAAAACTATGCCGTTTTAGGGATTTCAATAATTAAGAAGCGGAAAGATAATAATTAAGGAAACAACAAGTGGAGAATTAATTACAAGGAAACAAATTAAGAAGCAGAAGCAGACACTCCTCTCCGCTCTCTCTGCTCAGCTCTGATCTCTGAAGAAGAAGACTCCTGTATACAAAGTAAGCTTCTCTTTCTCGTCTCTTTCTCTACTTCTTCTTTACTGTTTTTTTTTCCGGTGAAGATCATTGACTTCAAGTTTTTTATATACACAGATTGCTGCAAATTCGCGTAAATCAGCTGTCGCTTTTCTTACTTCGGAAGCTGAAACATTGGAGAATCGGCAAATCCAAGTTCGTGGTGACTCAGCTTCTGGTAAGTGTAACTGACCGATCGAAACACACGACTTTGATTTTGATTTTTTTTTTGGTAATCGGCAAATCCAAGTCCCCGTGGTTACTCAGCTTCAGTCTCCAAATTATCCAACGCAATTTTATAGTTGTAATGCTTGTTTTATGGGAACCTAAGGAGGAAGTCAATTCTTATGGCTTTGGAATTTTAAAATCCTTTGTAATCTGATTAAGTTGTGGAGTTTTCTCCAGATTTAGTTTGAATTAGTTGTGATTGATACCTAAATGCAGGTCAGGAGAGTAGTTTAGATCTGAATTTTAACTAGTTGTACTCCTTTAAACTTGCCTATAGAGTTCTTTCTAGTATCAGGTTTTTGGAGATTTAGAGTTTGATGAACTGTATACTGATTGCTTGATGTCTTTTTCTAGGTTGCTGTGTTGGGGCGGTTTGATTTCTACTAATTCCTATTGTATTTTGGGGCTTATATGATGCTCATAATGAGATTATAGATTTGTAATCATGGAGGAGATTCGGTTATCGCCGCTGAGACAGACAAGCCTTAAGTCTTCACTGTCAGGGAGGTCTACTCCAAGGGGTTCACCTAGAGTGCATTCTGGTAGGACTCCGCGTAGAGGTCATGGGGGAGGAGGAGGGGTTCAGTGGTTCCGTAGTAGCCGACTGGTTTATTGGCTGCTTTTGATTACTCTTTGGACGTATCTTGGATTTTATGTTCAGTCTAGGTGGGCGCATGATCATGAAAACAAAGTTGAGTTTTTACGGTTTGGAGGCAGACTGAAAAAGGATGTTTTATATGTGGAGACGAATAAAGGAATGGGTTCTGTGGCTAATGAGAATTCTGATACTTTGGTGAATATTACCAGTAAGGATGATGCTAGTTCGAGTAAGAGGACTGATGTTAGTCTGATTAAGAAAGATGATGGGGCTTCTCGACGGAGCTTGAGTTCCAAGCAGAAGACAAAAAAAGCTGGCCGGACTTCACGTAGTAAGATCCGTGGTAAGCAGAAGGTGAGTAAAGAGGTACTTGAGACTAAGGATTTGGAGGATGAGCCAGATCCACAACTTCCGATGACAAATTCTACTTATGGTAAGCTCCTTGGTCCCTTTGGATCACTAGAGGATAAAGTTCTTGAATGGAGCCCGCATAGACGGTCTGGAACTTGCGACAGGAAATCAGATTTCAAACGCCTTGTTTGGTCAAGGAGATTCGTCCTTCTTTTCCACGAGCTATCAATGACTGGCGCTCCAATTTCAATGATGGAGCTGGCTTCAGAGCTTTTGAGCTGTGGTGCAACAGTCTCTGCAGTAGTTCTCAGCAGGAGGGGTGGATTGATGCAAGAGCTCACTAGGAGAAGGATCAAAGTGGTTGAAGACAAAGGAGAACTCAGCTTCAAGACTGCCATGAAAGCAGATTTGGTCATTGCAGGATCAGCAGTATGTACCTCATGGATAGGTAATAATTCATTATGTAATTTATGAACTACTAATTTACAATCAAAGGAAATCAGAACTTAATTACTGTACTTCCATTCATCGCAGATCAATACATGAATCATTTTCCAGCCGGTGGAAGTCAGATAGCTTGGTGGATAATGGAAAATCGACGAGAATACTTTGATCGGGCGAAGCCAGTACTTGACCGAGTGAAGATGCTGATTTTCTTATCTGAATCACAGAGTAGACAATGGTTAACATGGTGCGAGGAGGAGCATATAAAGCTTAGATCACAACCAGTGATTGTTCCACTCTCTGTTAATGATGAGTTAGCTTTTGTAGCTGGGATTCCTTCCTCACTCAACACACCAACGCTTTCTCCAGAGAAAATGAGGGAGAAGAGACAAATATTACGCGAATCAGTGAGAACGGAGTTAGGTTTAACAGATGCAGATATGCTTGTGATGTCTCTTAGCAGCATAAACCCAGGAAAGGGACAACTTCTTCTCCTTGAATCTATTGCCTTAGCACTTGCTGAGAGAGAACAAGAAGCTCAAAGGAATCACAAGGGCATCATTAGGAAAGAAAAGGTTAGTCACTCCAGCAAACATCGTTTAAGAGGTTCATCTCGACAGATGAATAGTGTTTCTCTCACACTTGACAATGGCGTAAGAAGACAGAAGCAAGAACTTAAAGTTCTTCTAGGATCAGTGGGTTCAAAGAGCAACAAAGTCGGATACGTTAAAGAGATGTTAAGCTTCTTATCAAACAACGGAAACTTATCTAAGTCAGTTATGTGGACTCCAGCAACAACTCGTGTTGCTTCATTATACTCTGCAGCAGATGTCTACGTTACAAACTCCCAGGTAATCCTCCTTAGACCTCATAAAATATTATTAGATGCATATACAGTTTTCCACAGAAGCTAGTCTATGTTAGGTTTGATTTCGGTTTAACCATTACGATATTGTTCGGTTTGGTTTTTAATTGAATCTTTTCTTTAACAGGGAGTTGGTGAAACATTTGGGAGAGTGACAATCGAAGCAATGGCTTATGGACTTGCAGTGGTGGGAACAGACGCAGGAGGAACCAAAGAGATGGTGCAACACAACGTGACTGGTCTACTTCACTCGATGGGACGATCAGGTAACAAGGAATTGGCTCATAATCTCTTGTATTTACTTAGAAATCCAGACACAAGGCTAAGATTGGGGAGTGAAGGACGCAAAAAGGTTGAGAAAATGTACATGAAGCAACATATGTACAAGCGATTCGTCGATGTTCTTGTCAAATGCATGAGACCATAAACACTTTAATTCATCACAAAATTAATGGGTAAAAGAAAACGAAAATTTCTTAATGATTCTATTTAGTCTTTTCATGCTTTATTCTTTTTGGAGTTATTGGATTTTGGGGAACTTATTTCGTAGAATCTGGATTTTGGAGTGTCATTGATGCTCCATAAACAAACCGATCAATGGCTAAAGGAACATCAATGAAAAGCCTAAGCGCGAGCAAGTTAGTGAAAGATTCAAATCTACCTCCACTTAGACCAATGGATAACAAGATAGTCACCATAAACTGTGACGTTGAACAAAAGTCCCAAATCTCGATTCTCACAAGAGTGATCACCGTTGCTTCTACCGGTCCCGTGTAGACCATTACATTAGAGAGCAAAACAATTCGAGTAAAGTATTTTTTGAGGGCCGAAAAAAGGATCTCTCTCGGAGAGGAAAAGTGAAAGGAACAGCTCTCTCCTTCGATGGTCGATACTTTAGAGATTTTTTCATTAAAATCTCTTATTTGAGAGGTTATTGCATTAATAATTTAGTTGAATAGTTTATACTTGAAAGAGTTTTTTCCCTAAAGTACTATATATGTATGGCAAAATTGTTGTTTAGGGACACACTTGTTTACACTTACATAAATACTAATCTTCGCAATAACGAACTTGTTTCCTGATAACTAGACTTAGTTTTCAATGACATATTACATGTGTTAGTAACAAAGTTTTATGTCAATGAAATAACATATTGATTTAAAAAAAAAATTAAAATATCCTTTTTAATTGTAGAAGATTTTAGTTTTCAGACTTATTACCATTTTCTTCAAGTGACACCAAAAATAAAAAGATGACTCGATAGACTCTAAAACACCTAAAAAGACTCATAAACTCTATAAAAGACTCGAACCAAAACGAGAAATATAAACTCAAACATGCTAAAGACACAACATATCAATAGTCTTGACGTTGAGGTTTTCTTGGATTATTACCTAATAGAATTACTCAAATATCATCTTCATCGTTAATACCTAATATAATTAGTCAAGTATCATATTCATTGTCTATTAAAAGGATATTTTCTGTAAATTGTGATCAAAGGTATAATTTTTTAAAAATTTTGAATATCAAACAAGGTATCAAAGGAAAAGCAACCAAGAAAGAATGGTCTTAATGCAACAAAGGTGAGTCACATTACACAATGACCATTTCCAACAAAGATGTGTCTGATATGTGTACATATCTCAATTTTTCCGCTTAGAATAGTCAATTTGTCTTCACAAGTTGTGTAAATCTATTCACATGCAACGTCTGATCTATCGGCTTGCAAAAACAGAGGTTCATGAGATGAAATTTCATTTATAATAACTGTTTAATTTATTGTGCCTTAATTTATCAAACTTCATTCTATGGTCTCTCTTTGTGACGCATATAAAGTTGTTTGCAAAAACTTATGTATTATTTATCGTCAAAAATAAATTATTGTCGAAAATAAATTATTATAAAAAAACTTAGGTGATTATTAATAGTCGCCAAATTAGTTCTAAAACAATTGCATCAGTTTGTTGGTAACCATTAGCACTACTGATGGAACATTAACACGAGTTGCATTGCTTTCTATCTTAAAGAAAAGCTGAAGAATATGAGGGATCTCTTCACCGTGCAGGATTCCAGGTTACTGGATTAAACAATTTAAAGTGATATAAGTCACTACTCTATTACCATTAATTCTCAATGTTTGGTCACGTCTGCAATTAAAAATGTCGGATACTCTGGTAAAGTCTGTTTCTCACCCGTAATAGTTTACATGTCCTTGTAACCAAAGCATATACCGTGAAACTAACATATTTTATTCATAATTTCGCAGATTGGAATTGGAATGAAGTTAGCTGCATCCAAGTTGAACTCAGACAAGACCTACTACTTGAAGGTAAATAAGCTTTTTCTTTAGACATGGTTGATAAGAAATCAAGAAGAATGCTCAATATATCTAGCCCAATGTGCAAAACTTGTGCAAGTCATTTGATACAAAGTACCCAATTCTCAAGGGACGTAAGTTCTTTCATATTTGTTTCATGAAAACCAACATACTTCAATTCCAAAATAATGAATGTTCTTTTTTTTCTAATTCTCTGCAGAAGAAGGCATAAAAAAATGTCGCTGACGCTGCAATCAAAAGTGAAATAGTTTTATGGAAAATTAGTAATCACATGTGACTTTGGGTTTGCGAGTACATTGAGAGACTTGCAGGACAGTGGCTCTTTTACATTTTTGACATACCGTGAGGGAGCTGGTAGTGTGGAAATGGGTGACTATGCCAACAGAATCTTCATTTGGAGAAAGCTACTCAAACTTTCTCATGCGGCAAAAAAGAAGTGGTCTCAACCAGTGGGAAGCTTTCAGAAGAAAGCGAAAACTTAAGAGTATCTCTCATGATTTTGTATTCAACAAGGGAATTTTTTTTTGAAAATCTTGTTGTTTTTGAGTTTAGGATAACATTTGAGCTTCAGTTGTTATTTTAGACTTCGTAAGAAAGATTAATGTTAATAACTTTTCCATGTTGATGAAATATTTCTTCGATTTTTCATCAACAGTGAGATAAAGTCCACTTTAGTCCCATCCCCATTGACTCTCTTATCTTTGACTTATAATATGTTAGATCCACAAAAGATTTGAAGTTTGAGATTAATGTGTGTTTGTACATATATATATGGGTCCATATCGTTTTCAGTTTTTCCATTATCAAATTTGATGAAAAACAAGAAGATCAACGATAAAAATTGTAGAAAAAACAATTAATATTAGCACATTATATTAAAAGTTAGAAACATACTTACAAATTTACTTTTAGACTTCGAGGAACTAACCATTTAAAAGATGGAAACATCTACGCAAAGGATTTTAAGGTAGAGGCCGGTAAACCCAAGTCTCAAGAGTCAAGAAATGCAGTAGACAACAGTTGGTGGACAAGACAACCGAGGTCGTGGCTAGTGATCTTCAGTCTCATTCACATCACCTCTCTTCCCTTTATCCATTAGCTAATGTTTTAGCTCACTCTAGATTAAGTATCTACTTAATCTCCTTTCTTTAATTAGTTCATTTCAAAATGTATGATCCAATGGATCATAACCATGTAATCTTTGCCATTTTTAAATTAATGCATCAAAATTTCTCCAAGAAAAAAACGTACTTATAGAAACGTTTTTTTTTCTTTGATAAAAACATACTTTCTGAAACTTCACATATTAAAATGTCTTCCACTATAACGCTAGACCATTAAATTGTATATGTTTAAAACGGATCTAATATACATACATATATCCTATAAATTAGCTTGCATCCTCTCAATTTTGATTATTAAAATTCTTGTTCTTCTCGTTCCTTTTTCTTGAGAGACGTCTAAACCTAAAATAGAGAAAGTAAAAGCAAAGAGTAGAGATCTATACATTTGTATTAGATTTATTTTATGGTTTTATTGTTTGTTTTCCTCGCAAATATTTTCATGTTAAATGTAAAATACAAGGAAAAATTCCAAAAACAATATGGAATTTTATGCCATGGAGAATTTATCAAATGACAAACCGATTCCGACGAAATGAATTATATACATTAAAAAGCAAAGAGAATTAAACTAATTCATACCTGGATTGTAGTGAAGGCAGGAATTGGTAATAAAAACTTGGGTAACTCACCACAAAACTCTTGGTAGCTTCCAGCAAGAGTTGCAATGTACTGGAAGAAGCAAAGCAAAAGAGTTGCTCACAGAACAAAGAAACATAGTAAATGTTAGGAATTGAGTATTTAATTACCTCGTGAAGAAAAACTTTGTTAATTACCTCGTGCAAAGCTGGAACAGAGCAATTAATGAAATGTGTGGCAATGCTCTTCTTCTTAAGGCTTACGAAATAGGAATTGAGTATTTGGCTTTGTTAATTACCTCGTAAAGAAAAGCTTTGTTAATTACCTCGTACAAAGCTGGGACAGAGCAATTAATGAAATGTGTTGCAATGCTCTTCTTCTTGAGGCTTACGAAATAGGAACTGTTACCGAGGGTATTAACATGGTTACGAAGTTGAAAAGAGCTTTTTTGGGGGTGATGTTTATTCACGCTAATGAAGAGATCGAAGAAACTGTCTTCGCTGATTTGTGTTTAGGAAATTCAGTTGCAAGTCACTCAAAATTCTTTAGCATTTATAACATTTTTGCGAACATAACGATATTGTTGTTTATTAAAGAGGGAAATCAAGTCTAAATCTAGCGAGACTCTTCACATCTACAAGGGAATTGAGGAGGTTCTAGAAGAACAGAGTGTATATGCGAGAGTCAACTTCCGTAATCCTCTTGTTTTCTCATCCATGCGACTCCCGGTGTATGGAGCAGCACCCATGTTCATTTGGTGGGATATTGGGAACAACATCGTGTTGTTTGATTGTTTGTTATCAAAAGTTTATTCTCGCATCAAGGAAACGTTGGTCGAAGCCGGGTTTACAGGTCAGCTTATCATTCGAGCAATAATAGCTAACTCGTTGCCTAAGAAGATGACTAAAGCTACTCCAAAGATTGTCACATTGAAGATTCTCAAGGGACGTAAGTTCTTTCATATTTCTTTCATGAAAACCAACATACTTCAATTCCAAAATAATTAATGTTTTTTTTTCTTCTAATTCTCTGCAGAAGAAGACACAAAGAATGCTGCTGATGCTGCAATCAAAAGTGAAATAGGTGTATGTAAAATTAGTAATCCAGCTCCTGCTAGTGTGATGACAATCACATGTGACTTTGGGTTTGCGAGTATGTTGAGAGACTTGCATGACAGTGACTATTTTATATTCTTGACATACCGTGAGGGAGGCGATAGTGTGGAAATGAGTGACTATGCCAACAGAGTCTTAATTTGGAGGGAGCTACTCAGACTTTCTCAGGCAGCAAAAAAGGAAGTGGTCTCAGCCAGTGGGAAGCTTTCAGAAGAAAGTGAAAACTTAGAGTATCTCTCATGGTTTTGTATTCAACAAGGGAAAATAATTTTGAAAATCTTGTTGTTTTTTCAGTTTAGGGTAAAATTTGGGCTTCAATGGTTATTTTAGACTTCGTAAGAAAGATTAATGTTAATGATTTTTCAATGTTGATGAAATATTAATTTATTCGATTCTTTATCAACAGTGAGATAAAGTCCACTTTAGTCCCATCCCCATTGATTCTCTTATCTTTGACTTATAATATGTTAAATCCACAATAATCTACTAGATTGGATAAGAGTCAAAAGACTGAGTATGGATACTACCATAGTCAATTATCCGTACCTCGATTGGATTGATGGGATGGTATTATCAGTATGCTAATAACTTGATAAAACTGGTAAAAAAAATTGCGTTTATAAGAAATTTAAGATTGTATATGTTAACAACTTCACGTTACAGATAATCACAATAAAATCAAATTATGGACCACTTCACTCCTGATGGAAACTCATAATTTTTGCGTATATAATGAAAAGTCCTATAATCGAACATGATTTAGTTCTCGATCTAAATATGAAATTTGTGGTAAAAGAAATTGGCCAGTGTCTTTTTTTGTTTTGTTTAAGGAAATTGGCCAGTATCGATAGATGTAGCCTAATGACATTTTTTTTATTGAAAAATAGATGAGATAAAAAGACCATATATAATTTTCAAAAAGCATACTCATTTTTACCGACAATATATATTAAAAGAGGCCTAATACATAATATATAAAGTAACGAGTGATCTTTTTACTCATTTTATACGGTAAATATTAATTAATGACACCAATTACATTTGTAGTTCCTCAGATTTTCTGAAAATAATTTAATTGTTTACAAATGACGATCAACCACATCATACATAAAACGGAGCGACAACAATAGAACATGACGAACGTTTTAATGCACAATCTATACTGCAACAAAAAACCAACAAAAAAAAAACCTACAACAAACAACTTAATTTACAGTATTTTGAAAAATAGTATTTAGACTATAAAAATAAAAAATTTAATTGTTATAAATGAACAAACAAATGGTGCACCAACACATGCTGTAAGAATATAATTTACCCATAATTTTTTAGAATAAGTTTTTTGATATTTCGGTAGATAACTACAAAAACGGTAAATCTACGTTAAATATAATGTATATTTATATGGCGGGATGAAAATTTATATGATAAAACTGATGTACAAAGGAAAATAAATATTTTAAAAATAAAATTACAATCCTATAATGTTTTAATCACAGGTAGAAAAATAGGCAATTCTCATAAATATCACTAAAATAAGTTTTTTCCCAAAAATACTTAAATCCTAATCACTAAATCCTAACCCCTAAAAACTATATTCTAAATCTAAAATAGTCAACACAAACCTAAAATTTTAAATTCTACACTATTGAAAATCAATTTTTGTGTTTGTGGTATTTTTGGAAAAAAAACTTGAAGTGTTGTATTTTGAAAAATTTCTCATTTAGTAGTTAATTCCATAAATAGATCAACAAAAGAAACACACAGAATTTGTGTAAATCTTCGAATTTTGCTTAAGACTTGAGTATAGAATGGTTTTCATGTTAATAATATTTGGAATTGAAACCAGAGATTAGAATCAAGTAGCTTTGGGACCTAAAATAATAAATAATTAAAAGCTTGAATTGGTTAAAAAGATGCATAGAAGAAATTTTCATTTTTCATCCCTAACCAATCAAGACCTTCCAGTTGTTTATCTTTTTATTTTAGAAAAAAGTTTCTATGCAAAATTTTAAATTATTTGATATTCTGCAACAAAATTTTATTATGCAGTACTTTTTAATAATTGATTGAATTTTTTTAATTTAAATAGTAATGATGTTTTTTTGGGGAAAAATAATATTTCTTAGTTTTTGTGGTTTTAGTTGAAACATCTTATATTTCACAACGGATATAGTATTTAAAACGAAAACTTTTATTGATTAATTTCAAGTTTCCAAAAAAAATATTACAGTACTAGAGAGTATTTGTACTCTCACTCATAAGGTTACAAGTTGATTAAACAAAAGACATCATGATGTGATGTTTAACATCAAAAACTACAAATAAAACAACTTTGAAATCAGTTTGACTTCAATTCAGTTTAATGCAAATTCTGATTTGGTATGGTTTGATTTGGTAAAATCACGATTCTAAGTTTTCCTGTAAAAAACGTGATTTTTCATTTTCTAGCCAAAACGTGATTACAAGTTTTTTCGGCAAAAACGTAATTTTGTGTTTTTCTGCCAAAAACGTAATTTGTGTTTTTCCCGCCAGAAACAGAGTTTTTACTCGTAAATCATAAAACTTTTTTCCAAATTAAGAAACCCTAATTTTTAATGTTTATTGGACAGCCCATGTTCAAATGAGTTTGCCCTATTTGTTTGCGGGTTAAATTAGACTTTAGTCCATATAAATCGTTTCGATTTTGGATGTAATCATAACCGGATCATTATAATTTAGACTGACCTAACTCATGGTCATAAGGCCCATTGGACATCTCTAAACATATGTACATGAAGCAACATATGTATACGAGGCATGCTATTCATCGACATTCTTGTCAAATGCATAAGACCATAAACGCTGTGATTCATAAAAAAAAAATGGATTTTATAATAAACAACGTTTTTGGTCCAAAAGTTTTTGGTCAATTTAAATTGGGTAGCAGCGTTTTTGGTCACAGTAGTAAGATAAAATTATATTAATTTTTTTTCAACAATGTACAAATGACTAACATGTTCAATATGTATACGAGGCATGCTATTCATCGACATTCTTGTCAAATGCATAAGACCATAAACGCTGTGATTCATAAAAAAAAAATTGAATTTTATGATAAACAACGTTTTTGGTTCAAAAGTTTTTGGTCAATTTAAATTGGGTAGCAGCTTTTTTGGTCACAGTACAACGTAAGATAAAATTATATTAATTCTTTTTCAACAATGTATGAACAAATGACTAACATGTTAAATTTGCATGCATGGTCCTATCTCTTTTTGGGACAAACACACGGATTCATATGATCATATTTGATTTTGAAAAATATAATTTACCAATTTGCTATTTTGATTAATTTAACAAATAATATCATACTATATAGTTAAATTATTTGTTGAAACAAAACACAAAGCGAAGTTAACGAGTAAAATGAAATGTACCATATTAAATGTTATAGTGTTGTACCGCAAGTAATGACATTTGTTTTCCATTGTGATATTTTATTTAAATTAATTACACCTCTATTTTTGAATTTAATAGAAGCACCCTTCTTCTTTTTTCTTTGTTACGGTTTTTTCTACAATAAACTGGAATTTCGAAAACAAAAACTATTGTTTTTCTTTTTAGAACCCACCAAAATGTGCAAAGGATGAATCGCAATATTGAACCAAATTAATAATCAAATTTCAAGGTTTCAGCTTTCGACATCCAACGTATTAGAGATTAGAAGGTAGTTGTGCATGTGACTTTATAAAAATAGGAAAAAAAAGATGGAAATATTAAAGTTTACGTGTTCCTTTATATTAACGATGAGGATGGAAATTTCTTCGAGCCATGACTCATGATTCATGTTATGACTAAATTATTGGGTTTTCAGACTTATGCTAGTTTGTTTTTTCTTCTTGATTCTTCACTTTTCCGGTTGATGCTATTTTTTAATAATTAAATAATTAGAGGAATTAATTATATTTTTTTTGAATGAAAGGAATTAATTATATTACGTTCTTCTTACAAGTAAGCATGACTGATATTAACATTAAAACAACAAAAAAAAAACATGACCAATATTGGAATTAAGCCAAGATGAACGTAATTTGGTAAACCTATATCTGGTATTAATTACATCTATACAGTTTTTTTTTAAGTCTTCCTTCCTCTATACAAATTAATATAATTCAATCATTTACCATGTTAATTATTATAACTCGAACTAGGTATCAGAAAGATAAAATCAAAAGAAAAGTAGAATTAGGAAGAAATAAGACATTAATTAGGTTTATGGTTGCAGATTAATCTATTTTTCTTGCAAGTAATTTTTATTGTTTTTCCTTCTTGATTCTTCACTTTTTTCTGTTGGCGTTATCAAGTTGTGGTAACTTCTTTTTCAAGATAGCAAAAAGAAAAAAGCATTTAGTTTTTTCAAACATAAGAGTAATTTAGGAAGCCAAAGATAGAACGTTAATTAGTACGTACACCAATTTGATAATGAGACCAACGAACATTTTGACCTTTTGATATATATTACTCTCCACCTTCTAGCCTTGTCCCTTGTGCATATTGTTGCTTGGGTTTGTTCAGCTTCTAGAAACATCAAACTCAACATCATATTTGCAAGTTATCCCTCCAAGCTTCTGTCTATGAGATTTGGAATAAGGAAAAGAATCCCATCAAAATGTGCAGAGGAAGAATCCCAACTAACCAAATTGATAATCAGGTTTTATGGTAGCTTCGACATCTCACGTATTAGAGATTAATTTGAAGGTATAGTTGTGTGACTTTAAAAAACAAAATTGGAAATATGAAAGTTTAATTGTTCCTTTAGTTGAACATTGAGGATGTAAATTTCTTTTTTGTTTGGACCACACTCGTGACTGACATAGTAATCTGAAATTACTTTTTTCTTATAAGAAAATCAAGTTGTACTCATAGTCAAGAGTCTCTTTTAATTTCTTTGTGGTTTCCTTAAATAATAACTCTATACTAGTTATGGGATTCATAGTTGTTAGTAACTTGCCTATGTGTATGTATTCTTTGAGTTTGGACCACACTCATGCCTCAATTAGATTTGAAGCGACTCAGTTTTCCTAAATACCTTAGTCATACCTTTTTTTTTGGTTTGGATCACTAATGACTCAGTCATTTGAAACGATTCATTCGATATAAATATCTTGTAGGCGTACTCATAGTTTTTTTTTTTCTTTTTGTGGTTCATCAATTTAAATCTATAATAACTACAGGATATATAACTATTAAAATTTTGCCAAAATGTGTATACCAACTAAACTAAAAATATTTAGTAAAATATTTCATATATACATGTGTAGGTGCATTCCCTACAATATAGTATTTAGAAAATAAATTATATTATTGGTTTTTAAGATCCAACATTAGTCTACGTGTAAAGTCACTACTAATTATGAAATTTATAGATATTGTAATATGATTTTCCAAATAGTATAGCTGTTTATCAATTAAACTAAAACTCAAACAAATCATATGAATTATATTATTGGTTTTTAAGATCCAGTTTCGATGATATTTTAAGTTCAATTTCCTTTTTTTCATTCCATATAATTAGAAAGAAAACAATAAATTAGTCCCTAGGTGTGGTTGCACATATTGATAATGAAACATCTGATTAGGTTTCCTTCATTAATATATAATTGACATTTTGATTTAGTGAAATATAAAAAAGAAATGGAATATTTTCTCTCGCATCATGCTTTTGCTTTTTTGGGTTTATAAAAATACACATTGTTCCTCACATATTTTCACCATCACTGCTTTTTCGAAACTCCTCTCAAAATATAGAACACAAATCTGCTGAGTATTGAAAAAACTAGTCAAGTTCTTCTCATCAAAACATGGCGGCTTCTAGTATGTCTTGTTTCCTTCTTGATTTTTCATGTTATGTTAGTTTATTGCTTCTTCTTCTTTTTCATGTTAGGTTTTTTTTTTTTCTTATTTCACATAACTCTTAGTTGTATATTTGCACATTTGTCTTATTCTCTTCCATTTCCCATCAACATAGTGTACAACTCTGATTTTTTTGGATGAAATAAAAGAAATCTCCAACAAGTTATTTTCAACAAAAAGCATGATTTTGTTGATTTTTCATGTTATGTTATTTTGAAATGTCCTAGTGCATGTTCCTTATTTTTTCTTCTCTTTTTTTTTTTTTTTGGTAGTTTTTATTAAGTTGTGGGCTGTCTTACTCTCAAACAATTTTGTTTGGGTAGTGACCTTTTTTATGGTAAAATATTTGCAGGTAGTAGAAATGTAGGAAACGTACGTGACTTCAAATGCGATCCTTTTGTTCAACCTCAAGGAGAGCATAGGGCCACTATAGTCTGGCTGCATGATAAGGATGACTATTATTTTGAGTAACGTTTATATCACATGACTTGTTTTGTATTGTTACATATGTTTCATTTCTTCTAATCCATGTTTTGAAAAACATTTTTTCGTCTTACATGAACGGAATATTTTGTGTTTTGTATAAATTAATCATAGAAATTTCATCTTCGCTTCTTAACTCTTATTTTTGTTTGTATTGAAGTTGTTTTTTTCTCATTGTATTTATATTCTGTTTGCAGTTCAGTTAAGTTTGCGAAAAGTTTGAATCTTAAAAATGTAAGTATCCATGAACATTTTATGGTGATGAAACCCACTAATAGCTAATAATTTTGTTAGAAGCATGAATAATTATCGTACATACAGGTCAACTGGATATGTCCACCTATCGTTTACACAAATACATGTGAGATAATTATTATACTCAGATTTTCTTACAAAGATTATGTGATGTCATTAAATTAGTTATATATTACTAGAAATGCGTCTAAACAGATAAAAATGTGGTACAATGCTCTTTGTTGAATCAGCGTACGACTTCGGATCTAATATCAAACAAGATGATCGAGAGACATTAGATTCCGCAGCTAACCTTGTTGCTAGTCTTTTATTGCAGGAACCACCAAATGGTAAATTGCCCTTATTAATATCGTCTTATTTAATTTTCTTTTCAAAAAAAAAGGAAAGGTTTCTCTGCATGATTTTTTTTTCCAATGTTATCAACATTAGAATATATATAATTTTTGTTATCCGAACTTTTTTTTTTTGTATATATTTCCTTTCTAGAAAATCTCTTAAAATATAAATGTTAGGCTCTTGTTTCTTACACATCTAACATGCTATGTAATATGCATCAGATCTCTAGCTAATTAATCACAAAACTTTTTATTTTTATATATATAGTCATAACAGGAGTAGGAGGTTCTGGCATGGGTGCAGTTGTAGCCCTCCACTTTGCGACAAATTGTGCTCTTGGACATTATCCTATAAATCCCCGAGTTGTTGTTGGAATTGATGGTTGGCTTTCTATTGCGAGGTATAATCTTTAATTATATAATCACTTATCTCTATTAGTTTCTTAAAACTTAGGGTTACGTTAAATTTCCTATTGAATGATGAAAGACTAATTACTCAACCTTGCAGGGGCATAAAAAGCAGTATAGAATCTACAGTTGGGGCTGCAGCTCGTGCTGCATCGCAGTCAATCTTACTTACGCATGGAACAGGTAAATCTATGTATCTATTTTTTTCCGCTTTAGATAATGATCAGGAGACAGTGCTAACTGTTTATGATTGTTCGTGTCGCAGTCGATCATAGTCTTCCTTACACCAGTGAAGAAGACACAGTCGATCGTAGACTTCCTTACACCAGTGAAGAAGAAGTTGTTGGGTCCCTTAGAGAGGCTGGCTTTGGAGAAGTCTTGTTCGTACCATACTCAAGGTATATAAACATCAATTATTTTACTAATTAGCTTTGCTTTAATATATACCATTTTTTGTTTGAACATATTTGTCTAAGTTTCTTGGGTTATGCTAATGTGTAGCCTTGGACCAATGGTCATGAAGTCGCTCCTAACGTAACAGATGAGGTCAAATTCTGGTTGGAACTGAAGCTCCTAATCATCCAAACTAAATCTCTACCATAAAGACCGTGCATTATCTAGTGATTTATTATCGTCGTTTTGTTTTCTTTGTTATGACTAAACTAGCGTGACTCAGTTTAATAAGTTATCTGAATTTTAGACTTTATGGTAGTTTGTGTTTCCTCGTCGTTTCTTCACTTTTTCAGCTGGTACTACCAAGTTGTGGTAACTTTTTATTTATAAATAAATAATTCTTACTTACATGCAATTTATTTTAAACATGATATGAAGCCAAAGATTAACGTAAATTAATATCTGGTAATGAGAATCTGTGATTATGATGATGATAAATATATGCATATTACGTCTGTACAATTTAGCTTTATTAATTGTTCAATTTAGCTTCAGTTGGTACTATCAAGTTGAGTGACTTTAAAAATAAAATAAAATATATATATATATATATATATATATATATATATATATAATAGTTGTGTGAATTTAAAAAACAAAATTGGAAATATGAAAGTTTAATTGTTCCTTTAATTGAACATTGAGGATGAAAATTTCTTTTTGTTTGGACCACACTCGTGACTGACTTAGTAATCTGAAATTACTTTTTTCTTATAAGTAAATCAAGTTGTACTCATAGTCAAGAGTCTCTTTTAATTTCTTTGTGGTTTCCTTAAATTATAACTCTATACTAGTGATGGGATTCATAGCTGTTAGTAATTTGCCTCTGTGTATGTATTCTTTGAGTTTGGACCACATTCATGCCTCAATTAAATTTGAAGCGACTCAGTTTTTCTAAATACCTTAGTTATACCTTTTTTTTTTAGGTTGGACCACTAATGACTCACTTAGTCATTTGAAACGACTCATCCGATATAAATATCTTGTAGACGTACTCATAGTTTTTTTTCTTTTTCTTTGTAGTTCCTCAATTTATATTTATAATAATTACGGGATATACAACTATTATAATTTTGCAAAATGTGTATACCAACTAAACTAAAATTATTTAGTAAATATTTCATATATACACGTGTAGGTGCATGCCCTACAATATAGTATTTAGAAAATAAATTATATTATTGGTTTTTAAAATCCAACATTAGTCTACTTGTAAAATCTCTAAACACAAGAGTTGAAATCTTAGAAGACTTACTTAAATTAAGCTCATAGAAATATAAGAATTCCTTGCAAGTGCAACATTTATAGTAGGACTAAATTAGCTCTGTTTTAAAGATAAAATCCAAACAATCTTAAGAGGAACAATATCAAAAGAGTTGAAAATCAAAATATAAAGTCTCTAAGTTATGAAGCCTTTGAACACACTTAGATAAACTTCACATCCTCTACAAAGTCTAAAACGGTCTGAACGAAAGTTCCATGATGCTTAAACTCTTCAAATCCCTGAATATGGATTCCTGTAACAGTGTTCCTCTCGATATTGTAGAAGAAAATGTAGAAAGGGTCTGATAGATAGCACGTGAAAGGCGAAAACACAACCTCTCCGGTACCCGTCATTCCAACAAACCTGTTGTGGTTGACTATGGATGGCAGTATGCATATACGTTTGGACCATTTATGTTCTCCAGCATCTTCTAGAACCGAGAACGCAGATTTTGTTTCAGACCACAAGTCGATATACTGATGTACACTTAATTTACCTTTGTAGTTGAATAAAGTTAACATCCAAATAGGTTGCATGTCTTTATCTAATTTAACAAAGCCGAATTTCTCAAGCATAAAGTCAAAGCAAACTATCTTAAAACATCCTGATACGGTTCATCAATCGTATTTCAGGAAGAAGAAGAAGATGACACGTCAGCCGGATTTAATCGACGTGGCAGAGGACGTGGAAACAGAGTGAGAGAAAGCTTTGGGATGAGAAAGAGGCTTTGCTGTTACGATTTGGGTAAGTAGAGACGTTGGGGGTCTGAGGGAGTTTTTATGCTTTTATGTTGAAAACAGTGGCCAAGCGATGTGCTTGAGGAGAGATCAATGTTGATCTCTGTTGTAATCGTTCTTAGATCTTCTTTGTAAACGATTATTTTCACGGATTTGTAGATTACATCACTTGTAATCTTCAGATCTGTTCTAATTGCATATCGGTAATCATTTGATAATCGGAAATCTAACACATCCACCTGGAAAATAAGCTAAGTAATACAAAACACCATTTGTGCATATTCCATCATCTAAACAACAATGGCGAAGTATTGGGTATTGGATCGTCCTCCATAGACGTTTTCCAGTCTCCAATGTCAAAATCCGATGAGTGTTGGGTTTTCCATAACGTGACCTGGTCATACACAACACTTTGAACTGTTTGCTGATCGGATCAAATCCAAAATAGCTTCTCTTAGTACCCGTCACTTTCACTTTGGGTAAGGTTATGGACTCTCCCGTGATGGGGTTACAAATCACCCGCGCTTTGCTTCTCCTCTGAAGAAAGACCAATCCACAGTGCTAAGTACAGATATCAGTTGGAAAATATTTGGGAAAACACTTATAAGGGGTGGCTACAAGAGAAGATATCCCATCTGGACTTTGAGGTTGAGGCGAAGAGAAGACATATAACTCTTCATTAGCTTTGATGGCAAACAAAAGCCGTGGACGAGCTACAGACTTATTCAGGAAAAGCTCCGTAAAATCAGGACGGCCAAGTATGGATTCCCAGAATTTGGATACGCAACGAAACCTAGCGATAGACTTTGCAGAGACTCTCGAAAGTATATCAATAAGAAGATCATCTGGAATTGGGTCTGAGTATTCTCTTACCGAGTTCGATGATGGTGTGATCAACATATCCTCTAATAAGACCTGCTGCTCCAGATGATTTTTCATGGCAGATGTTTCAATTCCCAATCTAGAAATCATCTCTGGATTCGAAGAAAGGGGATACCTCAAGTCTAAAAGATGATCGGAGACTAGAAACATCACCTCGAAGATCCTGGGTTCGTGTGATGAAAAGCTTGGTTACAGTGAAGATAATGGACAAGAGTTGAAAGAGAAAACTAATGTTCTTCTTGATTAGTTGTTTCCTTGGTTACGGTGAAGATAATGTTCTTCTTACTTATTTATATATAAAAATCTAAATTACTCAACAGGTTGATAATCTTAATATAATTAAAAGAGAATTACAGTCCAAAATTAATTATTTATTTAGTTTAATTGTCACTGATATTATGTGTATAATATGTTTAACTGCAATTAGAAAAAGTAATTTTAAAATTAAAATAATTGAAATCAAAATCATTTGTTTAAAGAAATATTAAATCTTTTTCCTCTAATTCTGTCAACAAAATTATTTCCATTAATTAATTTAGAGTTATTCTGAATATTTTATTAAAAATTCTCCTCTCATTTTTATTTGATCATATTTTAAAAATATTTAAACTAATACATATTTCATAAATAAATATCTAGATTTTTTTTTGCATATGGTGTGATTCGAATTTTAAAAAACGGGTTAAAAATTTTTTTGTAAAAAATGAAGTATCATGAAAATTTTAAAAATATTTAAGAAATTTTTCTCACCAACCATCAATAGACCTTAAAAATCAGCTGGTTGATGAAATTTGAAATCAAAGTATATAATTAAATTTTGCATTGATCGTGATATTTGTAAGAGGTGAGGCTTTGGACCATTGGAACACAATGCGTTAACCATTGTAACACTGAAGCTATGTAACAAGTGTTCCCTGAGTTAATTAATCCGGAAACATAAAGAAACCAATATTTCAACACAATCAACACGAACAAAAACAAAACAAAATCAATATTTCAAGAAATTGAGATCAAAAACAAAAATAGGAGAAAGACACATACAACACCACGAGATTTGTTTTTATTGTCATCAGCTTTGTTTTTTGAATGGTTAGATCAGAAGGTGGGATGAGCAGTGGCTAAAGTCGACCAGTCTAACTTTTCATATGGTTCCCGGCCAGTTGTTTTTTCTGTCTGCTTCTTCTTCCTCGGCTGATACTGTTTTTCCACCGTCTCCTGCTTGTTACCCATTCCCATGAAAGTGCGAACTTTCTCCTCAGGCATCACTATTCTTAAGATCTGTTCAGACCAGCTTAGGGGTTTAAAATCTTGAATAGAAGTTGGCCCCATACCGGTAGACACCTTTCCCTTTCCCACCTTCTTCTTAGGTACAAGATTGTTTCAACATGGAAGGTAGGACAATTGTCAGTATTATCTCATTCAAGATCACAACATAAAAATGGGAAACAAATTAGATGAGTTACCAAATGGGAACCAGTTAGATGAGCTTCATGAGTTCTGCTTGCATTCTCTCGATCCCTACTACCATGTAGGTTTCGCATGTAATCAATCTATCTACAAACACAGAAAATCTAATTTTTCATCTACACAAATAATTTTTTTGTACATTAAGATCATATAAACAAAAGAGACAAGAATTTAAAACAAACGTTGATAAACTGGCAATAAGTGCCCTTAAAAACTATCTAAAATCTTTCTAAAATTGTGTATGTGCCCTTAAAAACTAGAAAGCTAGCCCTTATAGTGCCCAAAGCGAGATCGTAGTAGGAAGACCATGAGCGTCATACAAGTTAAGGGTCTCAAAATCTTGAATTACGTAAAACATAGTACTGAAGAAACTGAAACCTTTTCCAGCAAACTAGTGAAAGGAGCAAAGACATATATGTCACATAAGTGCAATCTTAGTACATCAGCTGATGACATATATGTCATACACAAGATTGTATTTTCCTCCTTCTCACCACATTTCCAGGATCATTATGTCAAGTGCTTCTGTATAATTACGGTTATCTTAAATAATATCTTAAAGAAACTAAAATTTTCAAATCATTATTTTATTATTATTCCAATCTGAACATGTCTTGAAATTATATAATCAAATGAATCCATTTATTTAACCTATATTAGCATTTGATTTAGTTTGACTAAGCTATTTTGGATTGGATCAATGATGTTTATAATGGAAAAACATAATTCAATTTTCAAAAAATAATTAATATGAAAAACATGTGTTCCAATTTGGATAAATTACATACAGAATTTTTTTTTTGTTTTAAGTTGTCTCACTGATGTAAGACAAATTATCTATATCTCACATTATACTAAAACATCAAACAAATCATGTCGTTTTAAAAAAGTTAACATTTTATAAATAAATAAAATGATAAAGAACATTTTATAATTTTGGAAAATGGTAAAGCAACATTGCGATTTTGAAAAAGATCTGTAGTACGAATAGGAGATCCTTCGTAGGAAACTTCGTGCAAGAGGACAAAACCTCTATTTTAGGTGAGTAGTTTTTACCTTTTATTCCCTTTGTAGTTAATTCTTCTTCTTGGTTTATGAAACCTCTAATTTACTCATGTATAATACTAAGGAAGAGTAAGAGTTTGTTTGGCGGGATCACATCGAATTCAAGATTGAGAGGCCAAATAACTTGGAAAAATATATTTCTCCAGAGAATTAAAAATTTTCTAACAAAATAATAAATTAAAAATATCAAAGACTGTCTGGATTTTGGAATAACGCCTCTCTGCTCTTCCAACTAGGCCCACTCCTTTATTTTATTATTATTATTATTATTATTATTATTATTATTTATTTTTTTTGATATCCAACTCCTTTATTTTTTAAGTATTTTTTTAAATAGCAAGATGGAAAATATAAAAATTCACTATTACATAATAAAATATCTCTTAGATTATTATAAAAATAATAATGAAACCAAACTCGGTTTTTGGAAAAAAGGATGAGCAAAACTCAGTATGACCACCAATACCATCATCAAGGCATAACATTTTTGAGGTTAGTTACTTAACATTTTGGAGGTTAGTTGACTTTAAACCATTTTAAAAGCACACAGAACAATATATATATTATCTAATGATAGACTGTAGTCTAATGTGGTAAGACCCACAATTTCTAGACACAAACGTAAGTCTAAGGCAAGATAATTTGAATATATATATTGGTTTCACTTTCTCATCTGTGTAAAGAGTTCCGATGGCTTTCCTGTTGCCCCTGAGTTGCCACCAAAGGCTGAGAACCCACCACCACCGCTTTGGCCTTGGGCTTGGCCGCCCAAACCACCACCTGTTTAATAATACAACAAGGCAATGGTCAAAATGAATGAGCATGGCATGACCTTGAATGTGTATTTTTATATGTCAATCAATATTTACCTATGCACCCACCACCCGCGAAACCTGTTGAAAGTTAAACTTTATTTTGGATCAAGTTTATTGATTGGATAATCATCCAATAATTATCATTTTGGGTCAAATCCAAGTTCTAGTGTTTTCTCTAGAAATATCAACACCTCCACCTCCTTAAAAAGATTCTAGAATCATCCACACACCTCTCCACTTCCTTAAAATAAAAATCTAGATATTTCCATAAAATTATCTAGATAATTAGAATAAAATAATCTATATATTATGATAGAAACTTCTACAATTATGATTAAAATATTTGAGATATTTTGTAATGCAGAAGCTATAAATACCTCTTCGCCCTCGTCATTTGCAACCAATTTAAGAAGTGAGTAATAAGAAAGAGATGAAAAATATATCAAAGTCTTCCATTTCCTAAATTTCTCTTCTAAATACTTAAACATTTTCTCCATCATAATCTTAAAAGTTTATTCTTCCAACAAAGTGGTATCAGAGGTAGGAGATTCTCATAAAGATGGCGAGTAGTGGTGTTCCCTTCCAAGTTCCAATGCTCACAAAGAGCAACTACAACAATTGGAGTCTACGAATGACGGCTATCCTAGGAGCACATGACGTGTGGGAGATAGTCGAGAAAGGTTTCGTAGAACCGGAGAATGAAGTTAGTGTATCTCAAGCTCAAAAGGATAATTTGAGAGACTCAAGGAAGAGAGACAAGAAGGCTCTCTGTCTAATCTATCAAGGATTAGATGAAGATACGTTCGAGAAGATCGCGGAAGCTCCGTCGGCAAAAGAAGCATGGGAGTAGCTTCAAACATCCTACGAGGGTGCCGATCAAGTCAAGAAGGTGCGTATTCAAACTCAAAGAGGAGAATTTGAAGCACTACAAATGAAGGAAGGTGAACTCGTCTCTGATTACTTCTCAAGAGTTTTGACGGTTACAAATAACCTAAAAAGAAATGGAGAGAAGTTAGATAATGTGAGAATCATGGAGAAGGTTCTTAGATCATTGTATCCAAAATTTGAGCATATTGTCACCGTCATCGAAGAGACAAAAAATTTGGAGGCCATGAAAATGGAGCAACTTCTTGGGTCGTTACAAGCCTATAAAGAAAAAAAGAAGAAAAATGAAGATATCGCCGAACAAGTGCTCAAGATGCGGATTGAAAATATTAAAGAAATAAATGGCCAAAGCAATCAAAGAAGAGGTGGCGATCAAGTTCAAGTACTAGGTCGTGGATATGGAAATGGACGAGGTTGGAGGCCGCATGAAGATAACACCAACCAAAGAGGAGAAAGCTCATCAAGAGGTTGTGGAAAAAGAAATCCAATATCAAGGTATGATAAATCAAATGTTAAGTGTTACAATTGTGGGAAGTTTGAACATTATGCTTCTGAAAGTAAAGCTCCCAACAACAAAAGAGTTGAGGAGAAGGCTAACTACGTTGAAGAAAAAATACATGAAGAAGACATGTTGTTGATGACTTATAAAAAGGATGAACGAGAAAATAACCATAAGTGGTACCTTGATAGAGGTGCAAGTAATCACATGTGTGGGAAGAAAAGCTTGTTCGTGGAGCTGGATGAATCGGTGAGAGGAGACATGGCCTTAGGAGATGAATCAAAGATAGAGGTTAAAGGTAAAGGAAAAATTCTCATCCGGTTAAAGAATGGGGACCATCAATTTATCTCCAACGTTTACTATATTCCGACCATGAAGACCAACATCTTGAGTCTTGGACAACTCTTAGAGAAAGGTTATGATATTTGGTTAAAGGATAATAACTTTTCTGTAAGAGAACAAAAAGACAATCTCATTACAAAGGTGCCGATGTAAAAAAATAGAATGTTTGTCCTTAACATTCAAAATGACAACGCACAATGTTTCAAGATGTGCTATAAGGAGGAGTCTTGGCTGTGGCATCTTAGATACGGGCATCTCGACTTTGGAGGATTGGGGTTGCTTTCGAAGAAAGAAATGGTGAGAGGACTACCTTGCATCAACCATCCAAATCGAGTTTGTGAAGGATGTTTACTTGGAAAGCAATTCAAAATGAGCTTTCCAAAGGAGTCGGAGACAAGAACACGAAAGCTATTAGAACTCATACATACAGATGTATGTGGCCCGATCAAACCAAGTTCACTCGGTAAGAGTAACTGTTTTCTTTTTTTTTATTGATGATTTCTCAAGAAAAACATGGGTTTACTTTTTGAAAGAAAAATCAGAAGTATTTGAAAACTTCAAAAAGTTCAAAGCCCATGTTGAGAAGGAAAGTGACCTTATGATCAAAGCCATGAGATCTGATCATGGAGGAGAGTTCATGTCCAAAGAGTTTTTAAAGTATTATGAAGACAACGGCATTAGAAGACAATTGACGGTGCCTAGATCCCCTCAACAAAATGGAGTAACGGAAAGGAAGAATAGGACAATCCTTGAGATGGCAAGAAGCATGCTCAAAAGTAAGAAGCTACCAAATGAGTTTTGGGCAGAAGTAGTTGCGTGTGCAGCTTATCTATCAAACCGATCTCCAATAATAAGCGTTTTGGGAAAGACACCACAAGAAGCATTGACTCGCAGAATTTTTAAGCTTTTATGCACACCAATTAACCTAATGTACACTATACCACAATCTAATGGTATGTTGTAGTAGCACTTAAGGTATCGAATCCACAGGGAGAGCAATAATAACACACTAAGAATGCAGAAAACTAATCAAGCTAAACGATCTCAATGGTTTGTTTAGGGTTTCAATGTCACGAAAATAAAACATAAAACAAGACAATATGATTAATTAAGAAAATAAATAAGATAGTTTTCTAAGATAATTTTCTACTTGATTCAATTAAGCAAACAAAACAAGCAATTAAACGAACTGGTTGGTTTTAAAGATATAAAAGATATGGACTATTGGTAAAGTATTTCGACAAGGGTGAATAATAACTTGATGCAAGGTGATTCAAACGAATGATCTATGATAAACCTATGATATGAGTCAATTGAATAGACTAGTTCACTCCCATGATACTAAACCTTTTACAAATCATTCGATTAAGGTAATATCCCAATTTCAACCGAATAATTTATAAACAATGAACACAAACTCATATTTGTCATCTATTCCATCTAGAACTCAATTTTCGTTGGTTAAGATATAGGAATGCATATAAAGAAGGTTCGGACTATTTCATAACACCTTCAGGGTATGAAATAGACTAAACTCTAGAAATCTCTCTTTCGAAATTCATTTCTAGCATTAAGATCATTCTATATATGAAGCTAAACAACAATCAACCATCAAACATCACCAATCAAGCATTAAACACCCTAAATCTACCAAACCAACAATTCAAAAGTCAACTACTCATACATGCTCAAATCACAAAAGTAAACCATAAAAAAGATAGAAATGGAAGACATGATTAAGAATATGTAAAAAGATTTAACATAAAAGGTATAGCATAAGTTTAGATGATGAATTACAAGAGTTTAAGAACAAGAGAGAACTAGAGAGAGTTTTTGGGTACTAATGTAAAGCTTAGATTGTTTCTTTTACAGCTAACAAGTGTATTTATAGTAGGGGGAAAATGCACTGAAAAACACTAAAAAGATGTCGGCATCGGTTCCTACGATTGGTTACAAACCGATCGTGAGATTTTGGTCGTGAAAACTCGAAATTGCCGCACGGTTGTCGTGATCGGTTGCAAACCGATCGTGAGATTTTAGTCATGAAACCTCACTTCCTGCAATCGGTTCCCACAGTCGGTTGCAAAACCGATCGAGAGGTTTTCTGCTTCCTGATTGACTCTTTGTTCTTCGTCTTTCTTTGTGCCTCTCCGTAAGCCCCTGGAATCCTAAAATATATACACAAACCACAGTAGAATGTTCAATACATAATCCATAACTCCTAAAACACTATAACACTCGATTTAGCTCTAAATGATGTTTAAACCTTTTATTAATTTATGAATATATATACATAAAATATATAGAGAAATTGAGGCCAAATGTGTTGAAAAACAAGTATATCAAGCATGGAGTGGAAGGAAGCCTGGTGTCTCACATCTAAAAGTCTTTGGAAGTCTTGCTCATGCTCATGTTCCAGACGAGAAGCAGAGCAAGATAGATGATAAAATCGAGAAGTACATCTTTATTAGGTATGATGCCAACTCCAAAGGATACAAGCTCTACAATCCTGAAACAAACAAGACAATCATAAGTCGAAATGTCATCTTTGAAGAAGAAGGAGAATGGGATTGGAAATCAAATGATGAAGAATATAACTTCTTTCCATATCTTGAAAAAGATGATCTCGAGCAACCAAGAGAGGAGCCTACTACACCATCGACATCACCAACAAGTTCTTAAGGACAAGAAAATTCGAGAGAAAGGATTCCACGCTTTAGAAGTCTACAAGAGCTTTACGAGGTAACTGAAAATCAAGAAAATATTACTTTATTCTGCCTATTTGCGGAGTGTGAGCCCATGGACTTCCAAGAAGCCATGAAAAAAAAAGATATGGAGAAATGCAATGGATAAAGAAATCAAGACGATAGAAAAGAACAATACATGGGAGTTAGCTTCACTTCCTAATGGGCACAAGGCGATTGGTGTGAAGTGGGTGTACAAAGCAAAGAAAAATTCTAAAGGAGAAGTAGAGAGATACAATGCAAGATTGGTAGCCAAAGGCTATAGTCAAAGAGCCGGAATTGACTATGATGAAGTATTTGCTCCCGTTGCTCGTCTATAAACAGTTAGACTAATCATTTCATTGGCGGCTCAAAATAATTGGAGGATACATCAAATGAATGTCAAATCAGCTTTTTTAAATGGAGAACTTGAAGAAGAAGTTTACATTGAGCAACCACAATGGTATATAATCAAGGGAGAAGAAGATAAAGTCTTAAGATTAAGGAAGACACTTTATGGGTTAAAACAAGCCTCAAGAGCTTGTAATACTCGAATTGACAAGTACTTTAAGGAGAAAAAATTCATCAAGTGTCCAGATGAACATGCACTCTATATCAAAATTCAAAATTGCGATATATTGATTGTATGTTTTTATGTAGACGACTTAATATTCACAGGTAATAATCCAAGCATGTTCGAGGAGTTCAAGAAAGAAATGACAAAGGAGTTCGAGATGACGGATATTGGATTGATGTCTTACTACCTTGGAATTGAAGTGAAACAAGAAGAAAATAGAATCTTCATAACTCAAGAGTGCTACGCTAAGGAATTCAATATGGATGACTCTAATCCAGTTAGCACGCTGATGGAATGTGGAATCAGGTTATCAAAGAATGAAGAAGGAGAAAGAGTAGATCTGACATTATTTAAAAGTTTGGTTGGAAGCTTACGTTATTTAACGTGTACAAGGCCTGATATCTTATATGCGGTTGAAGTTGTTAGTCGTCACATGGAGCAACCAACAACAACTCATTTCAAGGCGGCAAAAAGGATTTTTCGCTATATCAAAGGTACCATAGACTTTGGTATGTACTATTCTATCTCTAACAACTACAAACTTGTTGGATATAGCGATAGCGATTGGGGTGGAGACATAAACGACCGAAGGAGCACAAGTGGCTTCGTGTTCTACATTGGAGATACGGCTTTCACATGGATATCGAAGAAGCAACCAATTGTTACTCTATCTACTTGTGAAGCGGAGTACGTAGCAGCCACTTCATGTGTTTGTCATGCTATTTAGTTACTTAACTTGTTAAAGGAGTTAAGCTTGCCACAAGAAGAACCAACAGAGGTCTTTGTGGATAACAAGTCAGCAATAGCATTGGCGAAGAACCCAGTCTTCCATGATCGTAGTAAGCACATTGACACACGTTATCACTACATTAGAGAGTGTGTTAACAAGAAGGAGGTGCAATTGGAGTATGTGAAGACAAATGATCAAGTAGCCGATATCTTCACCAAGCTACTTAAACGCGAAGACTTTATCAAGATGAAGAGCTTGCTTGGAGTTGCAAAATCAAGTTTAAGAGGGGGTGTTGAAAGTTAAACTTGATTTTGGATCAAGTTTATTTATTGGATCAGTTATCCAATAATTATCATTTTGGGTCAAACCCAAGTTCTACAATTTTCTCTAAAAATATCAACACCTCCACCTCTTTAAAAAGGTTCTAGAATCATCCACACACCTCTCCACCTCCTTAGAATAAAAATCTAGATATTTCCATAAAATTATCTAGATAATTAGAATAAAATAATCTATATATTATGATAGAAACGTCTAGAATTATGATTAAAATATTTGAGATATTTTGTAATGTAGAAGCTATAAATACCTCATCGCCCTTCTCATTTGCAACCAAGTTAAGAAGTGAGTAATAAGAAAGAGTTGAAAAATATATCAAAGTCTTCCATTTCCTAAATATCTCTTCTAAGAACTTAAACACTTTCTCCATCATAATTTTAAAAGTTTTTTCTTCCACTAAAACCTCTGCTACTAGGAGGAGCAAAGCCTCCGAAACCTCTAGAGCCTGAACCAATTCCACCAAATCCATCGCCTCCTCCTCCTGGAACAGCACCAGCAAAGTCTCCACTACCTGAGGCTAAGGCAGTGAAACCACCAGTGGAAATAGAAGAAACACCAGCAAAGCCTCTATCAGCTGAAGCCATGGCCGCAAAGCCACCTGTGGAACTAGAACCAGCAGCAGCAAAACCACCGGATGCTAGTGCATTTGGCAGACCACTTTTAGGGTTAGAGCGACCAAATCCTGTAGGAGAACCAAACGTAGCTCCTGGGAGACCAGTACCGATCTGTCTAGACTGCCCAAAGGAGCCAAGAACCGACCCTAGAGCTTGCTGTCCCCCACCAATCTGTGACGGTTGGCCAAATCCGCTCTGAGCTCACAGATTATAATCAATTAGAATAAGTAGAGAGCATGATTCTTCTTCAAAAGTAAACTGAAACAAAACTCACCAGCTGGGCTGAGCTCGGTTGGAGAAAGATAGCCAACATATGCAATACCGGTCACACAATATATGAGACAGACCAAAACAATATAGGTATCGAAAAATGTGGATGTTATGAGTCATAGTCGTAGGACACATGCATCGTGAATTATCTTCCTTACCCCTACTTTTTTCTCTATTTATTATAATTTTTCTGTGAGTTTTTCTTATTTGTTTTAAATCTCAAGAATAAAAATATGATTTAGATATCCTCAGAACAAATTCCCATATTCCATTTACAAAAACAATGCTTCTAAAATTGAACCTAACATGTGGCACAAGTTTTATCTCATAGTTGGCAAAGAAGAAAAAATTATCATATACCGTTCAAGAAATACTTTGCTCCAAATGTTCCTATTAAACATGATCTATTAATGCCCTCAAAAAAAAAAACTGATTTAGATACAAAGAGTTAAATTCAATTCAAGTGGTTATTTCTTATTTATACAATATAAACAGAAGCAGAAATATATTTTTATGTATGCATACATATAGATCATTTAGAACTGTCTAAAACTATGAAGGTCAATTTCATGAAACTTACATTTGATGTGTGAACCTATTTCTTTAAATCGTTCCAATTTATGTACATATTTCTATTATTTTCAGAGTAATTTAAAAAAAAAATCGAGATGATATATTGATATTTGAATACATCCGTTGTACTTTTACATGTTAAACGACGGTGCTTATAATATTTATAAATTCACTACATAGAATAAGCTATTAAATTTTGCTTGTAGTGATTAATTCACATTGGTCAGATATTGATACTGTTGCGGAGAGAGAAGTAATAACAGAGACGATATCCAAATATCATTGCAAGAAAAATCCAAACAAGACCTCCTTTCAAGTTTACTTTGTCTAATGACAACGAACTCTGCAATGACCTGCATCCTCCATTGTCACCACATTCGTAAAGCTGTTCCCCTAAATACTGAGCTTTGAGCAGTAGTCTAAAGCCGTAGTACATGAAAGATAAGTACTTGAACCACTGCATAAACTTTGGTATGTGCTGCATAAAGATAAAAAATTAATAAGTTTAACATCATGATTATGATGTTAAGCTATAGGAGTACATGACTATCCGTTTCAAACTATTTAAAGACTTTGTGCAAAAGTATATTTATTAAACGTATACAAATTCCACAAAAATTAATTCGGGGTTTAAATTTACATGTCTATACATAGAAAATAAATAAATAAAATTAACATCTAAACCATGTGCAAAAGCATTGCTAAAAATGATCAGGATTACCTTCACAAAATAGCCTCCTGTGAGAAGAAACACCATAAGTAGCAAAGAATCAATCATACCAGCTCTTTTTATGCTCAACACTGAAGCACCTAAGAACTCTCCTGCACCCTAAAATCTCAACAAAACCTAATCATTTAGCCTTAAAATTAAACCTAATTACCAAGTTTTTGTTAGAAATTAAATTGGTGTCCTTACTTGGCTTGTAATGGCTACCAATAGAAACAATGTGAAGAAGAAGCTAGGGGTTGTTCTCTTTGGTAGATAACATGTGCTATCATATCACATAGTGTGCTACATATAATACACACTTAATCTATGCATATATATATATCAGATTTTCTTTCTTTCACAAGATAGATCTTCTCAAAGGGGAAAACATAGAGACGAAAATTTGTATTAATTAATTTCAAGTTTCCAAAAAAATATATATTACTACTAGCTAGAGAGTATTTGTAGTCTCACTCATAAGGTTACAAGTCGATTAAACAAAAGACATCATGATATGCATAGAAGCAACATATGTATATGAAGCAACAATTGGGGAGCGGAGAAGATGTCCACGAAGCAACATATGTATACAAGGCAAGCTATTCATCGACATTCTTGTCAAATGCATAAGACCATAAACGCTGTGATTCATAAAAAAAAAATGGATTTTATGATAAACAACGTTTTTGGTCCAAAAATTTTTGGTCAATTTAAATTGGGTAGCAGCGTTTTTGGTCACAGTAGTAAGATAAAATTATATTAATTCTTTTTCAACAATGTACAAATGACTAACATGTTCAATATGCATGCATGGTCCTATCTCTTTTTGGGACAAACACACGGATTCATATGATCATATTTGATTTTGAAAATAGAATTCACCAATTTGCCATATTGATCAAATTAACAAATAATATCATACTATACAGTTAAATTGTTTGTTGAACTCCGAAGTTAACGAGTAAAATGAATGTACCATATCAAATGTAATGGTGTTGTACCACAAGTAATGACAATTTTTTTTCTTTGTGATATTTTATTTAAATTAATTACACCTCTATTTTTGAATTTAATAGAAATAACCCTATACTTGACTATCTCTTTTTTTTTTCTTTGTTACGGTTTTTTGTACAATAAACTGGAATTTGACAACAACAAAAAACTATTGTTTTTCTTTTTATAGAACCCACCAAAATGTGCAATGGATGAATCGCAATATTGAACCAAATTAATAATCAGATTTCAAGGTAGCTTTCAGCTTTCGACATCCCACGTATTAGAGATTAGAAGGTAGTTGTGCATGTGACTTTATAAAGTTTACGTGTTCCTTTAAATGAACGATGAGGATGAAAATTTCTTTGAGCCATGACTCATGACTCACTTGTCAACATTTTCTTTTCTTTTGTGGCTTCATCGATTTAAATCTTTACTAATATAATTCAAATAAAATGAATTATATGATTGGTTTTCAAGATCCGATCCAACAGTAATACAATTAATATTGAAGAAATCATAAATTCCATTTCGATAATCTACAGTTGGGGCTGCAGCGTCGCAGTCAATCTTACTTACGCATGGAACATGTATATCTATGTATCTATTTTCCACTTTAGGTATAAAAAACATAAAATATTTTACTAATTAACTTTGCTTTATATACCATTTTGTTTGGACATATTTTTCTAACTTTCTTGGGTTTTGGACTGATTGGTCATGAAATCTCTCTCAAAGACTCTGTTCTATCTAGTCACTAGTGGTTTACTATCATCGTTTGTTTTCTTTGTCACGAATAAATTAGCGTGACTCATGTTATAACTAAATTATTGGGTTTTCAGACGTTATGGTAGTTTGTTTTTTTATTCTTGATTCTTCACTTTTCAAGTTGTGGCAACTTTTTTTAATAATTAAATAATTATAGGAATTACTTATATTACGTTCTTCTTACAAGTAAGAATGACTAATATTAACATTAAAATTAAAAAAGAAATTATTAACATCAAAACCACACAAAAAAACATGACCATTGACCAATATTGGAATTAAGTCAAGATGAACGTAAATTGGTAAACCTATATTTGGTATTACGTCTATATGTACAGTTTAATTTTTTTGATTGTTTAATTTCCTTTCTCTATACAAATTAATTCAATCATTTACCATGTTAACTAATACAATTCGAACTAGGTAGATTAGAATCAGAAATATATTATCAAAAGAGAAGTAGAATTAGGAAGAAATAAGACATTAGGTATATGGTTGCAGATTAATCTATTTTTCTTGCAATTAATTTTTATTGTTTTTCCCTCTTGATTCTTCAGTTTTTCTGTTGGCGTTATCAAGTTGTGGTAACCAGTTTTCAAGATAGCAAAAAGAAAAAATGTATTTAGTTTTTGTCAAGCCAGTTTTTTTTCAAACATTAAGAGTAATTTAGGAAGCCAAAGATGACACGTTAATTACTACACCAAATTGATAATGAACCAACGACATTTTGACGTTTTGATATATTACTCTCCACCTTCTAGCCTTGTGCATATTGTTGCTTGGGTTTGTTCAGCTTCTAGAAACATCAAACTCAACATCATATTTGCAAGTTATTCCTCCAAGCTTCTGTCTATGAGATTTGGACAAAAAATAACTCTATATTTGACCTTCTTTTTCTTTGTTTTTGTAACGGGATTTTTATAACAAACCAGATTTTACTGTAAATATTTTAGAAACCACCAAAATGTGCAAAGGAAGAATCCCAAATAACCAAATTGATAATCAGGTTTTAAGGTAGCTTAGACATCTCACGTATTAGAGATTTGAAGGTTGTGTGACTTTAAAAAAAAAAAAGCAAAACAAAAAAAAATTGGAAATATTAAAGTTTAATTGTTCCTTTATAATTGAACAATGAGGATGGAAATTTCTTTTTGTTTGGACCACACTCGTGACTGACTTAGTAATCTGAAATTACTTTTTTCTTATAAGTAAATCAAGTTGTACTCATAGTCAAGAGTCTCTTTTAATTTCTTTGTGGTTTCCTTAAATAATAATTCATACTAGTGATGGGATTCATAGTTGTTAGTAATTTGCCTATGTGTATGTATTCTTTGAGTTTGGACCACATTCATGCCTCAATTAGATTTGAAGCGACTCAGTTTTTCTAAATACCTTAGTTATACCTTTTTTTTTAGGTTGGACCACTAATGACTCACTAAGTCATTTGAAACGACTCATCCCATATAAATATCTTGTAGACGTACTCATAGTTTTTTTTTTCTTTTTCTTTGTAGTTCCTCAATTTATATTTATAATAATTACGGGATATACAACTATTATAATTTTTCAAAAATGTGTATACCAACTAAACTAAAATATTTAGTAAACTATTTCATATATACACGTGTAGGTGCATGCCCTACAATATAGTATTTAGAAAATAAATTATAATATTGGTTTTTAAGATCCAACATTAATCTACTTGTAAAATCTCTACTAATTAAGAGATTTATAGATATTGTAATTTAATTTTCCAATTAGTATAGTTGTTTATCAATTAAACTAAAACTTAAAAAAATCATATGAATTATATTATTGGTTTTTAAGATCCAGCTGTAGTACACTGTAGATATCATAAGTTCAATTTCGGTAATATGTATAAAATATACGTATGATTTCGATGATATTATAAGTTCAATTTCCTTTTTATCATTTCATATAATTAGAAAGAAAATAATAAATTAGTCCCTAGGTGTGGTTGCAAATATTGATGATGAAACATTTGATTAGGTTTCCTTCAGTAATTAGTGACCAACCAATATATTTGACATTTTGATTTAGTGAAATCGAAAAAAGAAATGGAATATTCTCTCTCACATCATGTTATTGCTTTTTTGGGTTTATAAAATACACATTGTTCCTCACATATTTCACCATCCCTGGTTTTTCGAAACTGCTCTCAAAATATAGAACAAAAATCTGCTGAGTATTAAAAGAACCTAATTAAGTTCGTCTCATCAAAACATGGCGGCTTCTAGTATGTCTTTTTTCTTCTTGAATTTTCATGTTATGTTAGTTTATTGCTTCTTCTTTTTTTTTTTTTGTTATTGCTTCTTGGTGTTTTTGCACATTGCTCTCCTGTTCTTTCTCTTCCATTTCCCATCAATATAGGGTGCAACTATGAAATTTTCGAGAAATCTCCGATAATTTTTTCTTCTCATTTTTGTAGTTTTATTAAGTTGTGGGCTATTAGTCTCAAACAGTTTTGTTTGGTGTATGACGTTGTTATTTGGTAAAATCTTTGCAGGTAGTAGAAACAGAGTATATGTACCTGATTCTTTTGTGCAACCTAAAGGAGAGCATAGGGTCACTATAGTATGGCTGCATGATAAGGATGGTCATTTCTTTGAGTAACGTTTATATCACATGACTTGTTTTGTATTGTTACATATCTTTCATTTCTTCTAATCCAAGTTAATTATGAAAAACTTTTTTTCGTTTCACATGAACGGAATATATAAGTGTGTTTTGTAAATTAATCATAGAAACTTCATCTTTGCTTCTTAACTTTTATTTTTTATTTGTATTTCCATTGTTTTCTCTTACTATGTTTATATTCTTTTTGCAGTTCAGTTCAGTTTGTGAAAAGATTGAATCTTAAAAATGTAAGTATCCATGAACATTTTATGCTAAAACCCACTAATAGCTATTAATATTGTTAATAACATGAATAATTATTTAACATACAGGTCAAATGGATATGTCCACCTATCGTGTTCCCAAATTCATGTGAGATAAATTGGCTTATACTCAGTTTTTCTTGTAAACATTATTTGATGTCACTAAATTATATATTATTAGAATATGTAAACAGCTAAAATGGTGGTACCTTCCTCTTTAATTTGTTGAATCAGGGTACAACAAGGGATCTAATATCAAACAATATGTTCGAGAGGCATTATATCCCACAGCTGAACTTGTTGCCGATCTTTTTTCGCATGAACCAGAAAATGGTAATGTAGAGTGATCTAATATCGACCCATAATTATTAGGGACTTCAACAAAATGAAAAAAAAATGGCCTTAACAATCTTTTATATATTTTTTAAGTGGCCTTATAAATATGCTTCACATCTATTACTACTCAATCACTAAACTTCCTATAGTCATAAAAGGAGTGGGAGGTTTTGGCTTGGGTGCAGCAGTAGCTCTCCACTTTGCAACAAATTGTGCTCTTGGACATTATCCTATAAATCCCCGAGTTGTTGTTGGAATCAGTGGGTGGCTTTCTACTGCGGGGTATTTTCAAATAATTTCCTAAAACTAATCAAGGTTACGTTTCACATCCCATTGAATGATGAAAGACTAATTACCAAACCTTGCAGGACCATAAAAATCAGCATAGAATCTGCAGTTGGGGCTACAGCTCGTGCTGCATCGCAGTCAATCTTACTTACACATGGAAAAAGTAATCTATATATCTATTTTCCTCTTTAGATAATGATCAGAGACAATGCTAAATCTTTATGATAATATGGTCGCAGACGATGGTGTAGTTCCTCACCCCTGTGGAGAAGAAGCTGCTGTGTCCCTTAGAGAGGCTGGATTTGGAGACGTCATGTTCGTACCATTTGCAAGGTATATAAACATCAATTATTTTACTTTTTAGCCCTGCTCTATATACCATTTTTGGTTTGAACATATTTGTCTAATAAGTTTATTGGGCTATGACAATGTGACGTAGGCTTGGACCGATTGGTCATGAAATCTCTCTCAACGTAATGGTCAAAAACTGGTTGGAAGATAAGCTCCCGCTCGATGTTGTGCATCCAAATGAATTTATACCATAAAGACTTTGCTCATATATCTATTGATTTACTATCGTCGTTTGTTTTCTTTGTCATGAATAAATTAGCGTGACTCATGGATAAGTTGTTTGCTTTTCAGACTTTATGGTATTTGTTTTTCCTTCGCTATTCTTCTCTTTTTATGTTGGTATTATCAAGTTGTGGTAACCGTTTTTATACAAGCCTTTTATTTCAAACATGGGTAAATATAGGAAGCCAAAGATTAACGTAAATTGGTTATGAGAATATGTCACTATGATTATATACATACGCATACGTCCGTACAATTTATTAGCCTATTTCTTTGTTTAATTTCATTTCATTATACAAATTTCAATTCAATCATTTACCAATTTAAGTAGTAATCAGAAAGAGATTATCAAAAGACAAGTAGAATTAGTAAGGAAGATATAAAACATTAGGTATATGGTTCCAGATTCATCTATTGTTTGCAATTAAACATTTAATTGGTTTTCCTTCTTGTTTCTTCACTTTTTCTGGTGGTTATCAAGTTGTGGTAACCTTTTTCAAAATAGCAAAAAAGGGTGCAATTAAAGTCTTAATTTTTTTGTCAAGCCACTCATTTCAAACGCAAGAGTAATATAGGAAGCCAAAGATAAAACGAAAATTAGTAACGAGGGTATGTGATTGATTACGTATACTATTTAGCATTTGTCTTATTGTTCAATTTCCTTGTCCTATGCAAAGTTTACGTCAATCATATTACCATATTATAGAATTAGAGATAAAAGAAATAAGACATTAGTGTATGGTAGCAGATATGATAATTTCGTTCTTGCTGGAAAATCTTTTATTGGTTTCCTTCATTAATTAGTGACCAACCAAAAACCAAACATCTTGACCTGAAGAAAGAGAGAGAACATGTGTATACTCCTTGCAACTTTAAATTTTCTCTCTCACATTTACCTTTTTGATGTATAAATCCACATTTTGTTCCCTTACCTTCTCCTTTACCTTCCATCACTATTTGTAACTTGTTTATATATTTTCTTAGTTTGTAGACTTTAGTTTTGACCATTAAAATATAAATATCAATCCCAAATTATAATCTGTTGAGTTTCGATGTCACAAACACGCAATCTTGGTCACGCTTGAATCGCAAGAAGTTGAGCTCGATCGGTTTTAGTGCCGCCAAAAACAAACCGTTTCTATTAAAAAAAGAAAATTGTAACCTTAAGCCACATAACTTTCATCAATAATCTGAAATCAAACAAACCTTCGACTTTTTCCTATTAACAAACTTTGTCACAAAGTTAAATTAACAAAAGTACTTACTTTAAGCAATCAATCAACAAACAGAGAAAAGTAGAACACCCATTTCATCTCTAGGATCTAATCGAACTTGGGTAATGAAATAGCAATGACTAGTGTGTGCTCATGGTCTAACATGTACCTAGACATTTCGATAACACTTGAAGCCTTTAAAAGCTACATTTATCTCAAATTTAGCCGAAACCCAATATATTTTTAGAGTTTTTATTTTCCACTGATTGATTTTAATGATTTTGTTACATAAAATTATTTATTTTTTTCGTTTCAAAATATAAGATGTTTTGAGATATTTTTTTGTTTCAAAATATAAAATGTTTTCACGTTTCCATATAAAATAAAAAATAAAAAAATTAGTTTATCCAAAAAGGTTAAAAAAACAATCAAATGTTTTTTTTCTCGTTGACTTTAGTTGAGTGCTTTTGTTAAATTAAAATATTTTGGCTAAATGTACAAAAATTTTAATCTACATTCTAACTCCCCAAATATCTTATATTTTGAAACAGAGGGAATATAATTTAAATCTCAAAATATTTATATCTTAATTTGTCACAAATATGCTCTTAAAAGAAAAATTGTGACTAATATAGTCTTTCAATTTAAAAAGTTTCATTTAATTTTGCGAACAATACTTGATTTCTGACGTGACTCCACCCTTGGAAGAGAAATATTATACAATGCACTTTTATTTGTTTATTTATATTTTTTTCTAACAATTTTCTATTTATAATATCTTATGTCACATAGTAATCTTTTCCCTCAAAATAAAATTACTTGATATTATTTATGAGTTGAAAAGTCATATTAGTAGAACTATTTGTTGGACAAATGGAAAATGGTAAAAAGGAAACGTAAAATGAAGGCATGGGCCCAAAACAATCAAACAAGACAACCCTCTTTGTATTTCATAACGGTCACTATATATATATCGTCTTTATAGATTGCCTATATTACTAGTAGCGATCATTGATTTTGTGACTGCTTGTTATAGATTCCAAATTGTGTTTTTAAAATTTTAAATCTCCCTTTTCTAAATTCAAAAACTCCAATTTGATTTTTTTTATCAAGCAAATCCAAAAGCTCTCAGTTTGAAAGATTATGGCTTATGTTTGGGTTTATGAGATATTATTAAGTTCCTAAAGATTTGTTTTCGTTTTTGTAGATTAGAACCTCTATAATCGATAATGTGTTTTTTTTTTAAAGCAACGTATTGATAAGATTTGTTTTAGTTTGTTTAAATTTTTTTTTTTTTTAATAACTAAGAGATTCTGAGATTAGATCCGTACATAATTGTTACGTTGTTTATCCGGTTTCTAACTTGAGAAATTTGTCCCCATGTGGCTTATGGAACACATGCAAGATATGCTTGAAATAGAGATATACGTCACTAAGTAAGGCTTGTCAAATTATGTTGGATAATTTAATTTCTTGGATTTGACTTTTATATCTCGCTGGTTGGGCAGCATGATAATATAGACTTCAATTTCTGCATAAATCTGCCTAATGCTTGTCCAATGGTTGATATGTTCATGGATGCATTTTTCAGAAATTTTCATGTTCAAATCAAAGCTTTGGTTTCTTTCTATGGTACACCATTCTCTTTCTAAAGTTTGACTTAGACATGTGTGTTTTTTTAGGTTGATTGTTTGCTTTAGGATTAAGCTAACATATCTTTACTGCTGCCTAAAACTAATACAAACATAAAGTGTTATTATAAAGTGACTTAAAATCTTTAGAAGACTGTGCAAGACTTTGCAAGACAGTGTAAGACTTGGCGAGACTTAGTAAGACGGTGCAAAGCTTTTACAAAGGTAAAATTTATAAGGCTTTTATAAGGCTTTACAAGACATGTTCAATGTAGCTTAAGGTTAGGTTTTGGGGGTGTGGGGGCGCAGCCCCTAGTACGATATGATAGATTTTAGAGGATTCACAAGATTTCATTTTCTATTATGTCGAGTTTTGAGGCCTATATAAGGAGACTTAGGATTAGTAAAGTTGACATCAGATTAATAAAAAAAATCCTAGACAAAGGGTATTCACCTCAAGAACACTCTTGTCTCTTTAAAGCTTTCTCATTATATTCACCCGAATTCACAACTGGTATCAGAGCCAGGTTTAATGACAAGTTCCGTGAAGTTTGAGGTTCCACGATTCAATGGAACATGAAACTTTTGTCTTTGGCAGACTTGGGTGAAGGACATGCTGAATCAACAAGGGATGAAGAAATATTTGTTAGACACGAAGCCAGAAGCGATCTCACAGGATGAAGCATACCTCCGCTCTTGGTATCCACTTTTGTGTGTTATTCGTCTTCTTTTATATGATATTGTTTTTACATCTCATGTTGTCGATTGCATATGAGAGAATTTCTCAGTCAAAACCAACTCTTTTCAGTCCATAATTTGATGTGATCTCTAACATGCAAGAAAATTTTTTAAAGTTAGCTATTAACATGATCGCGACACGTGTCAAGTTTATTGATTAAATGTTAACACGTGTCAAAAAAAATTAACATTTTTTTCTTAACAAAGTAGGAAAACTAATTTCCAACTTTTATATAATAAGATATGAGACTATTTCTTTTTTATTATATGGATGATGTGATGATTTATTTGTTTTACAAAAATAGTACAAACAAAAATGAAAGGTGAAATATAATGATAATAACAAATTAATATGGTAAGTTAGATATAAAATCTTATTTGTTCAGTTTGATTGGTTATTAAATATTTTTGAAAATTAATAATACATTTTTGTTTTTATAAAGTAATTAAATTGCAGATATTAGTATTTGACATTTTTATCCTTATGACTATTGTTAATTTATTCTTTGAAACATTTATTTATAATGACAATTTGATGTAATTTTTGATAAAGAATAAGGTTAATTCTATGTATGTACTTCTAAAATATTAGTAGTATGATATGATGTGCCGTTTAGTACTGAGGACTCCGAATTACATCTTCTTTTGTATTAGGAAACACACAATAATAGCCATGTTGATCAAAAGTAATTATTTTGAAAGTATTTTTTTGTATCAAAAATATTATCACAGTTGATCAAAAAAATATTCATGTATTTTTAACTTACATAATTTATTTTAGTTTTTTTTTTTAAATGCAAATTCAAATTTTAAGCTAAACTATTTTAATATTTAATTATTATATTTATTTAATACTTTTATATTGTTAGCTGCGATGACTTATTTAAAATATCTATTTCTATTTTATTTGTGTACCATGATATATTGAGCATTCTTATTCCTCCAAACTAGTTCATCAATTATGGAGAAAAGTACAATTCAATTGCTTAATGAAGAGAAGACATAGTACATTTATATATAGTGGAAATAAAACTACACAAAAAAAAGACTAATTCATCATTATGAGATTTTGCTTCGAAAAAAGTGTAATTGGTTTAATTGGTAAAGCGGTACAAAGTTTAGCGTTTTAATAGTTGCTAATCACAAAATGAATAAAAATTAGCGGTATTGAAAATAATAATATTTTCGATCTTGTATCGATTGTCCTTTATCTTTATTTTTACTTCTTTTAATTATTTTGATACTATTTATCTAAAAAAAAAAAACACTCACCAATTGGACCAAGTAAAAACTAAAAAGTAAAAGAGAGCACAATACTACCAGTTAAAGCGGAACTAAACGAAGAAAGAAATAATTAAACCCCCAAAAAAAAGAGTCTGAACAAAAAAGAAAACGAGGAAATAAAAGCGCGCCAAGGGAACACGAGAGAACAAAACCCTAATTTCGCCGACGAGAAAAAGCATGCCGGAGCTTCCCGAGGTAGAGGCGGCGAGGAGAGCAATAGAGGAAAATTGTCTTGGAAAGAAGATTAAGCGAGTCATCGTCGCCGACGACAACAAAGTGATCGATGGAATCTCGCCGTCCGATTTCCAAAACTCAATCCTCGGCAAAACCATCGTCTCTGCTCGTCGAAAGGGCAAAAACCTCTGGCTCGAGTTAGATTCCCCGCCGTTTCCTTCTTTCCAATTCGGTAAGTTCTCAGAAACAAATCTAGGGTTTTACATTTCTGTTTTTATCTTTTAAAATTCAGGACTTTAGATGGAATCAATTACATCAAAATTGAAAATGCAGGACTGTTCATAGTTCAATACTAGACCTTTTTGCTTTGATTCATAAAAAAGTGAGTGAAAGTGTTAAGCTTTATTGTAATTTAGAACTTAGATGGGTTTTGGTTTTTATTCGTGTTCTTCATGTATCTAAATTCAGGGTTTTGCTTTTTCCATCAAAATTGAAAATTTGCCAAAATGCAGGACTGTTCATAGTTCAATGCTAGACCTTTTTTGCTTTGATTCTTAAAAAAGGGAGTGAAAGTGTTAAGCTTTATTGTTTCTTGGAACTTATATTTGGTTTTGGTTTTATGTGTGTTCTTCAGGTATCTAAATTCAGGGTTTTACTCTTCCATTTTGTCTAGATTCAGGACTTTTGTTTGAATGAATTACATCAAAATTGAACATTTGTTAAAATGCAGGACTGTTCAGAGTTCAATGCTAGACCTTTTTGCATTGAAAGTGTTTGGCTTTATTGTTTCTTTAGAACGTACATTTGGTATTGATTTGTTTTTGTGTATTCTTCAGGTATGGCTGGTGCTATTTATATCAAAGGCGTTGCAGTTACTAAGTATAAAAGGTAAGGTTTATGGAGTCTGTGAAGTTCTTATTACATTTGCTTTGTTAAGTATAAGATTCGTAGAACAAGATTGATATGTATTACAATGTTTGTTTAGGTCTGCTGTAAAGGACTCAGAGGAGTGGCCATCTAAGTACTCCAAGTTCTTCGTCGAGGTTGACAAAATTATTATCTTTCTTCGACTGATCGCTGACCCGGAAATGTGTTTTTTTTTTAAATCACAATGAATTATGATTTTGTATACAGCTTGATGATGGTCTGGAGCTTTCATTTACTGATAAGAGGAGATTTGCCAAAGTTCGACTTCTAGCAAATGTATAAATGCATAATTCTTAAGTTGCTTTTCTTTATTAAGCTTCTCTGCGAATACTTGGTGATTGTTTAATTGATATTTGCTATTGCAGCCGGTTTCTGTGCGTCCGATATCAGAGCTTGGTCCTGATGCATTGTTGGAGCCTATGACAGTTGATGAATTTGCAGAAAGCTTAGCTAAAAAGAAAATAACCATAAAACCCCTCCTACTTGATCAGGTTCAGAGTTTATATTCATTTTCTCTTACTTTTATGCATCTTTCAGGTCTTTCTTGTCCTTACCACTTATCACAACAATTAGAACTTGGCTATTATGACATTTTAAAGCCTGCAGTAACTCGAAATGATCTTCTTTTATGTTGCAAAGTTTTGACTGTAGTTTTGTTCCTTTTTAAAATGATCGCATTTAGAGGATTATGTGTCTCTTCCCTATTGCAGAGTTTTATTTCAGGTATTGGGAATTGGATCGCTGATGAAGTGCTGTACCAAGTAAGTGAGCTTTACACTCTTACACTTGAAATGAAGTAAAGCATCTATGTAACCACTCATTTGATTCACAAAGTATCCACTTTTGTTTTCAACTCTGTACATTTGATGACTGAAGAAACTGGTTTACATGCTGTGCGATTAATTCTACTAATTTTTGTTTTTCGCAGGCCAGAATCCACCCGTTGCAGACTGCTTCTAGCCTCTCCAAAGAGCAATGTGAAGCTTTGCACACATCCATCAAAGAGGTAACACTTAAAACATTACCTACAAAACATGGGATTAACAAAGGCTCTGTTAATATATATATGCATGATGCATTGGGTATTGGGATTTAGAGAGAGAGAAAAAAACTGCATTTGTAGGTCATTCAACATGCAGTTCAAGTCAGTGCTGATAGCAAAGAGTTTCCTGTTGAATGGTTATTTCATTTTCGGTGGGGGAAAAAACCAGGGAAAGTTAATGGTAAGCTTTTCCGACCCATCTATCTATAATTTTGATGAAGGAAAAATTGGGTTTTTGCAGGTGATAGAAAAAGCTGTGGAAGTTGATGCAGATAGTAGTCAGTTTCCTAGTAACTGGATTTTTCATGATAGGGAAAAGAAGCCTGGAAAGGCCTTTGTTGATGGTTTGAATCCCAGATTTCACACTCGAACTCATTATCTACCTGCAAAAGTTCAAAAAAATTTCTGATCTGTTGATCTACAACCTCAAACTGCAGTTGATAATCCCCATAATAATGGCTTAAATGTTATGAGAGTGAATTGTGATGTATCCGATTTATGTAGTTGGTAATGAAGTCTGTTTTGGTTATTGCAGGGAAGAAGATTGATTTCATCACTGCTGGTGGAAGGGTAAGTATATCTATGCATTGTTAGGTGTTGTTCTTTTTCTGTGATTGATTTGTGTAGTGAACTGAAGAAATGCTTTTTTGTTTGGTTCTTTTCTTTTGTAGACAACAGCTTACGTTCCAGAGCTGCAGAAACTTTATGGGAAAGATGCAGAGAAAGCAGCCAAGGTTAGACCAGGTAAACGAGGTGTGAAATCCAAAGACGACGATGGAGATGGAGAAGAAGATGAACAAGAATCCGAGAAAGAAGATGATAGTGCTAAACCAAAGAAAGGACAGAAACCAAGGGGTGGTCATGGTAAGAAGCCTGCATCGAAGAGAAAAACAGAAGATAGCGACGATGAGGACGATGATGCTGATGGTGGAGATGATAGCGAGGCTGAAGAGAAAGTTGTGAAACCTAGAGGCAGTACAAAGCCTGCGATAAAGAGGAAACCTGAAGAGAAAGCTACTAGCCAACCTGGTAAGAAGCCAAAGGGAAGAAAAAGTTGAGAACCTACTGGCTCCAACAATGTTTTTTTTTTTTGTGGGCAGCTAACACTTATCCCATTTTTTTGTAAGAAGGTATGTTGGAAATGTGGGATGTCTACAAGGCTTTGTGATGATCTACTATTCCTAAATCCTAGTTATTTTGGCTGTTACAAGGCTTTGTGATTACCTTTGTCCTTGTTTGTTGAATTTGGAAGTCAGAAAAATGCTCGGAGGGCAGCAACTACTTTCTCTGGCCTGTATACAACATTCAAAATTCAGAGAGACTCCTAAGAATCAAAGCAGACCAGAGCAGTATCGTGTATTCTCATACCAGTCTTCTTGAGGCAAGTGCCCAGCACCTTCGATGAGTCGAAGCTTGACATTTTGGGGGTTCTGTTTCTCAAATTCCTCTGCTATAGACTGAGGCAGGTATTTATCAGCTATTCCCCAAGCCAGAAGCGTAGGTTTATCCCAGCTGTGAAGGATCCAAATCTCAGCAAAGTACCAGGCCTATCTGTAGCCGTGGGAATTTGGAAAAGTTAAAATGCACGTACCTGCCCGATGAAAACCCATTTGCAATTTGACTCAAGGTGTCTCCAAAGTTGATCTTTTTCGCAGTCTCAAGCAAGGCTAATTCATCAGAATCTCATGATGAGAAGTCTCTTAGATAATACATTAAACCATCATAAGAAACAAGAGTAAGGTGTATCATGCTCCATTCAATGAATTTGGTTTAGAGGCGTACCAAATCCAGGTCCTCCGCTTGACAAATATGGTAGACGATAGACATCAGCTTTCTCATTCTTCAGGACGTAGCTATCAAAACAGATATAGGGTAAGAAAATTGTCCAGTTAAAGCCTCTATCAATATCACCAAACACATGCATTTTGAAGCCGAGGTAAGACAATAGCCAGTATCCATATCCTCTTCTCTAGAATCGAAAGAATTAGATAACTATATATACTCCACATGAATATAGGTTAATTTGATACATACGGGCTACCTCCTTCAATGAACCGCTCAGCCAAGATAGCATTTTGGCAGGTGAATTCACCAAAGAGGGGAATCCTGCATCAGAAAAAAAGTACACACACAAGTATGTTGTGAGTTGTGGATGCATTATATGTACCATGAGATAAGCCAAGAGATACGAATAGATAAGCAAGGCACGAGGCTCATGCTTCCACAAAGAATTACAAGCATTTAGAGTGGTCAAAATGGCAAAAGAGTTGAACCTCAGCTGCTTAAATAATCCGGGAACTGGAGATGAAACAGTCAGTGGACTATTAAGAATCGCAATTTTCTCAACCTTGCTCTGGTTTTTCAATGCCCATGTCAAACCATATGAACCAACAAGAAATCCCTTGGGAGACCACAACAAACGCAGACATAAGATATATGTTCACTCTTGATGAACTGTTAACATATAATGCAGAAATGGGATCAGTACACACATCCGAACCTGAACCACAAGAAAGAAAGGAGACTTGACCTCTAGCACTTCCAGCAGTTTATCAAACGCCTCATGGTACTCTTTTTCTGAGAAGATAGAAAACTTATTCGAACAAAGAACCATGTATACTGATTCTGTACTTCACAAACTATTTATGTAATACCAACAACAAACCTGTGTAATTAAAGCCATAACCTGGCTGCGGTTTGTCACTGAATCCGAATCCTATCCAGTCAGGTGCAAAGCAATGAAATCCAGCATCTGACATCTATTACATTGTTGAGAAACACAGAAAGATGAAAATCCATAAAAGATTCAAATACAAACTCAAGATCATCTACATTATTTGGAAATTAAAGATTCATTCACTAGAAGTCCAGCAATTGTTTCCCATATAGACACATGATTCAAGATTCGAGTGTATCACCTCAGACATGACAGTCCGGTAACTAAAAGACTGAGTTGGAGCTCCATGAAGAAAGACAATGGTTCCCCGACGACTCTCCTTTGATCCTACCGGATAATGAACAACGATTAATCAGTGATCAACACTCTTCTTGAAGCAAAGAAGAAACACAAAACTTAAGTTTTTACCAGTTTCTCTCACAAACCATCTAAGCTTCCCAGATTTGATAGTTGAACCATACTCTTTCCCTTTATCTTCAGTCCTCTAAAACCACAACAACAAAACCACTACAATGTATCAAAACCAGAATCATAACAATCAACAAAAACACCAACTTTATGATCACAATAGAGCTCTTCAATTTGAATTCAGTTTCAAGTATTCAATTACAAATCAAGATTGAACTGAGTATAAATGTGAAACTCACGTAGAGCATTTGACCGACGTTCCCATCTTCCGCCGGCGACTCCGGTAGCTGAATTGCGCTCCGGCTAGACGGATTGTCTGTAACGAAACCAAATGGGTTGAAAGAAGGATCGTCATCACGACCACCGCTGTTTCCATTCTCCGGCGTCGCGTTAACGACGGAGAAGCGGAGTTTCGACGGCGTGGCAGTGATTCTAGAGGCGGTGGATTTTGTGGCGACGGTGGAGGAGAATGAGTGGAGCAGAGGAAGAGGAGAGAGCAGAGACATTTTTTTTTTAATTATTTTATTGGTCAAGTAAAAGCGTATTTCCTCTATTTATATATGCGCCTAGAAAGAGGAATAAATGAAAAATTAGTGGTTGATGATTTATAAACATTGTGATATTCATTGTATATTTTTGCACGAAAATGAAAATTGGTATACTACGTTCAACTTTATGTTTAGTTAGGGTATGTTCTCGCACAGTAATATATTTTATATATAAATTTAACATATTTCAATATTGGAAGTTTGAAAAAGTCGATTTTTTAACATTTGCTTTAACAAATTTTAAATTTTCTGTGTTCCTCTCATGGACAAATCATCGGATAGAAGAAGATTTCTTCCTCTTCAAGTTCCCATTTATAAAGTTTCTCAAACTTATCTGTAGTAATCAACATGCCACCAACAGAACCGTGCTTAATAGTTTTTTAAGACCACAAGCGGAAAAATAAATATAGTTTAATGTTTAGATATTTTATGATAACCATGACATATAGTCTATTTATTTTATGATTAACGATGATTTGTTTTTCAAACTCGATATAATGTATGTTACTTGACAAGGCAAAAAAATAAATTGTGATATAAACTGTAATGTATAAAAAATGATATATAATATATTAAATTTTTCAAAAAGTATAGACGAAAATAAATTGGATTGAATGATTAAAAAAAGTTGGTAAAAATGAAAAAAAAATAAATTAATGTGGTGAAAAGAAAAACTACAAAGATTTATCGGTAGTTAATAAATATTTATAAATGTTATTAGGGCTATTAAAGATTCAGAGTTAATTAACTACTTTGCATTTTTAGAATCTTATATCTCGTTCTATTGCTCTCATTTTTTCTTGGACTGCATGTATTCCTAAACTTGTATAAATATACGTATATAAGCGTTATTACTTCAAGATAACACTGTCAAGTATTAACAAATATGACTTCTTATATTTAATTCTAAATTAGAGGTAGAAGGCAGAGTCTTGCTTATTTTAGTGAATATGTATGATTCTGGCCACCAACTAGAGCAACGCCAAATGATGGCAAAACTACAAAGTAGAAATTTTCAAAGTTGTAATAAGGACTACACAAACTATAGAAGCCGCCCCCAAGAACAAACATAACTTATCTATGGTCATCTTGTAAACAAACCAAGTCATAGAGATACTAATTTTGTAAGCTTTTACCAGTAGGTAAAGTGCGAACATAGTTTCAAATAGAAAAGTCTCCAATTTGGTTTGACTGGTAGAGTAGATGGAGATGGGGAAAGAGCTTTTGGATGAAGTATATCATTATCGTTCCTCAAAACTGCGAATCCAGTGAATATCATTGCAATAAGTAATGCATTGATAACAAGTCCATGTACAACATGGAAGCAGATTTATTCCTGAAAATTTTGAAAAGATAGAAACAGAATAAGATATAATAGAGTTTTCCTCAAATCATTCTCTAACTTATCATGGTATCATTCTAAACCTTGTGAGTTAGAAGCTAAATATTCCGCATTAAATTTTTTTGTGATCTCACACTCAAAAGAGATTATGAAAACAATGATCGTCGGAGGACTTGACCTCTTCGACGGTAGAGACAGAGACGATGAAGAAGATGACTTAAGGTGTGGATTTTTTCCACGTTAGCTTTCATTGAAAAGTATAGAAACAACTATAACAACTTAACCAAAATCAAGTTACTAAAAGCAACATACTGTATAAAAGTTTGAAAATGACTTTTAACCCTATTCTTTTTTGCTATATTTACAATTGGATGCCACTTTGAATTAAAATTTAATCAGGAGAAAAACAATTAAATATACAAGAAAAACAAAAACCTAAAACCTAAACTGCACCATAATAGATATTCTTACGTACGTTATCCTCGGATTTGCAAACGTTTTCAGAGGTAAGCAAAGCTCTTCAATGGTTTTTGACTGTGGTGCAAAGACTTTAACTAACCTATAAAATCAACCCAAACTTATCACAAAATTTCGGGTTTGGTGTGACTTTTACAAAATTCACTTTAGAGGTTAAATATTTCTGTACAACTATGACATAGTCACACATGTCAATTAAACTAATGTACACATAGCCACACGTAAATATGCATAGAAACATGTACACCAACAACAAAACGATAACCATTAATTATGTCACTGTTTCTTTGTGCCACATGATGGAATTTGTTACTTTCGGTTTAAAGTTAATTAAAACATTTAGTATGGCGACACATTTATAAAGTTAAACTCCACATAATAAAATATTTGATAGGGGCTTAATATTTTTTTTCTTTGAAACAATTATGCTTTTTCCCCGTCAACTCATTGTATTAGATGGTATAAAATTAACCCAACAAAAGACAAATTAATACAAATTCTTATAGGGTTTGCTCGAAAAGAGAAGAAAACAAGCTTTTACAGGGTAATTGACGGAAAATGATCAATTTCAAACTGAACAATTTCAATTATATTGTTTTATATACAAATAAAGCATCTGTGTGTACGCCAATTTGAACAAACACTAAATTTAAATAAACAGTATAAACTTTGATCTCGGTATCTAAATCGAAGTTGATGTAAACGGAGATTAGTTAACCGTTAACTCGACTGACTGGATCGCCAACGTGATAATGATGTGGTAACGAACCGCAATAGTAATGAATAAAACAACCTTGTTTTTGATTGAAATTTTGAAAAAACGAAAAATGGTTGCTTTAAGCAATCTCAGAGACTCGAACCCCTCACCTTAAAGACATTAACTGATGCTTTACCAATTGAGCTGAACCGTTTTATTGACAAACTTACCAAATCAAATATTTATATCTTTTGGCTCGCTTTTAAATAGGATTAAAATTTAGAGATTTCAACTTTTTCCTAAAACAGAGATAGAGAGTAATGTTTGCGCTTATTCATTCCATGATGCTTGGGTTGGTCAATCGGTAAAACAGTGTCCTGAGCTCCGGCCACCAAATGGGGAGACCAGAGTCGATGGGATGGTTAGTGTAATTGGTCACGAGTTAGCCGAAGTTGTTTCGAATTCGTTAATTACTTGATTAACGTTTGGTACGCCGGAGAAGATCCGACGGTTCTGATGGAAATAGGGAATTTGTGTGAGGGATTATATGGAAGCGGCAGCGGAGGAGGGTATATTGGTCAAGTTATAAGAGATAGAGAAGGGAAGACATTTAATATGAATGGTAAAGGAGAAAGAAAAATTTTAGTTCAATAGATTTGGAACCCTAATTTGAAAGCTTGCTCTAGTCCTAACTTTGTGGACTAAACGAAGAAAGTGATGATTATGAGGTTAATGATAGTGATTTGTGGGAATCACTAAGATAATGATGAAATAACTCGATTCTTAGAATTTTAGGTTAGTATTGTAAAATGATTTACTTTTGATTATTATTGTAACATTTAAACATTGAATCTAAAACAACATAGAGTTAGACTTTACTCTCTACTTCTGTTTCGTTGATAGAGGAAGAAGATGGAATCCCTAAATTTTAATCACATTTAAAAGCGAAATAAAAGATATCAATATGTGATTTTGTAAGTTTATCAATAAAAAGCTTCAGCTAAATTGGTAAGCATCGGTTTATGTCCTCGAGGTGAGGGTATCAAGTCTCTGAGATTGCTTAAAGCAACAATTTTTCGTTTTTCAAACGATCAAAATTATTCAGTTTGAAATAGGCTATTTTCCTGGTAATTGACCTCACTATGGGCTATGGAGGTGAGGTGATGAAACGACAAATGTTTGATTAGAGGTAAGTAAGGTTAGACTGAGAAAATTGAAATGTTTGGATCTTGTTGATGCATAGATTTGAACAAAGTATTTGTAACATGTTTAATAAATGATATAAACACTTTCATGCCTTTGAAGCTCGGCAATTACGTCGTGCTCACTCGAGAGTTAGGCCATTCCCACGTCGAACTAGAAGTTTATTCATTTTATAGTTGTGCGTTTTATAGGTGTGTCTTGTGAAAGGCTGCATACATACTGTAGCATCCCGATTTCAGAAAATATGTTGGTAAATGCGGAGAGGTTTAAAAGAATTGATTTGGCTAGCTATATCACTAAAATGTACTTATATTTTCGGTCAACCATCCCGAAAAAACTCCATAGTTAAGCGTGTTTGTACTGGGAAATTTCAGGATGGGTGACCTACCAGGAAATGACTATCAGTACCGTGCGAGTGAGGACAAAACACGGGGAAATATCACATAGTAATTTGTAGGGTCGGTAAACAAGTCTTTCGAGCCTCCCAGACATAGCGTACCGACCGTCGGATAAAAGTGGACTCACTAGCCGAGAAAGAACGTGGAACCCACTAAAAAGTGGCGGTCGGGACGTTACACGTACCCTTAAAAAATCAAATCATTCGTAATTCATATTACATAGATAGTCGGGAAAAAGAGTTAGGCGATCAAAAGAGAATTGGATGTTCACAAAGGAGTTACGCGATCATTGGGAGCTAGACAATCTTTGGAGAGGTAGGCGATCTTTGGAGAGTTAGGGGATCACTGGAGCTAAGCAAACATTAGAGCTAGGCGATATGGAGCTAGGCGAACACTAGAGCTAGGTGATCTAGAGCAAAACGTTCACTGGAGAGTTATGTCATCATGCTCGGCGCACAAGGTGACGAGCTAAACACTTCCAAGAGGGTTAGGTGCCGACGACAAGCTAAGCGAGAAGCTGGGTGACAAGCTGAGTAGTTAGGTGACTAGATGTACAATGACCTGCAAGGTCTTGTGCAATAAGACGACGAAGGGAGAGATAGGTAGTTAAACGACGTGACGGAGAACTATGATTAAGTATGGATTTTTTCTCTCATTTTTTTGGATCTCTCTCTTTAATAGGGTGCCTCTCTATTTATAGAAAAACTAAGTCGATAATAAAATCATAGGCTTTTTGGGTTTTAGTTGACTGTTAATTAAGTTAATATTAATTTAGATCGGGTTAAAATAAAGGGGCGTTGTCTACGTCCAAAGGTCTTTTCTGGTATTTAACAAAAAGACAGGGTTTGATATGTCTAAAAGAAACGTCGACGTTCTGCAGCACGTGCTTTGAACCTGTGAAAACCCTAAGGTGTCTCTATGTTGGTGAAAATGCTAGAGTCACCAGTCGAGCCCCAAAAGACCTTCACCGTCAGAAGAAGAAGTTAAACTACCCTAACCGCTTTCAAAGGTCAATACCCGCGTAAGATCACTCTCGGGTCGGATCTTCCGTGTAAGACCCGACCGGATCTATCCCGGACCGATCAATTTCACGAGTGTTCTCCGTCAATCGAATATAGCCAAACCCTTTTTCAAAATTAACTGCGAATTGAGGAAGGAAGAGGAACCAAACCTCCAATGGAGAGAAGTGAATCCGTCGATGAAGATGTATGTGTTTAACAACTCAGAAACCCCTCTTTTGAATTCTGAAGTTTGTGAATATTATGTATCGAATCGCTCAAGCTCTCGTATTTGTGATGATGTTACATTTGATTTCATTGGGTTGAATATGATTTTTGTTAAATTGGTTCACAAGTTTGATACCCTAATTGAGTAGTTTTTTTGTGCTGATGATGCTTATCTAGTGATAAAGTTTATAGCTTTTTCATTGATCTTCACAGATAGATTGTGTTATTACAGGTACAGGCATCTGCGTACTTAGAGAACGACGAGATTCGTGAAAGAGATGATCCAATCTCCGATGGTGGATGCACTTTTCGGATAGGAGAAGCTTTAGTTTGTAGTAGTGATCATGAGATTGATGTTGGATTTTGTCAAAACCAAGGAAGAAAGAGCGAAGAAGAAACAACGGGAGAGTTTGATGAACAGAGTGGTTTACTCGTTGAGAGAAAAGAATTTGATGCCCCGGCAGTCGGAATGGAGTTTGAGTCGTACGATGATGCTTATAACTACTATAACTGCTATGCTACGGAAGTTGGATTTCGAGTAAGAGTGAAGAATTCGTGGTTTAAGCGGCGTAGCAAAGAGAAGTATGGCGCGGTGCTTTGCTGCAGTAGCCAAGGTTTCAAGAGGATTAACGATGTGAATCGTGTTAGAAAGGAAACTCGAACTGGTTGTCCTGCTATGATAAGAATGAGGCAGGTGGATTCCAAGAGGTGGCGGGTACTTGAAGTTACTCTTGATCATAACCATTTGCTCGGTTCTAAGTTATATAAATCGGTTAAAAGGATAGGGAATGGGACCAAGAGGAAGTGTGTATCTAGCCCAGTCTCAGATGCTAAGACGATTAAGCTGTACCGGGCACGTGTGATGGATACTGAGAACAACGTGAACCCAAATTCGACTCTGAAGAAACAGTTTCAGAATTCCGCTGGGTCGCCCAATTTGCTGAACCTTAAGAGAGGAGATTCTGCTGCCATCTACAACTACTTTTGCCGTATGCAATTGACAAATCCAACCTTTTTCTACCTGATGGATGTAAACGATGATGGTCGACTAAGGAATGTATTTTGGGCAGATGCTTTCTCTAAAGTTTCTTGCAGTTACTTTGGCGACGTCATCTTCATCGACAATTCTTATATATCCAGAAAATTCGAGATTCCGCTGGTGACATTTACCGGAGTGAATCACCATGGGCAAACTACATTGCTTAGTTGTGGTCTTCTTGCTGGAGAGACAATGGAGTCTTACCTTTGGTTGCTCAAAGTATGGCTCAGTCTCATGAAGTGTTCTCCTCAAACCATTGTCACAGACAGATGCAAGCCTTTAGAGGCTGCGATCTCTCAAGTGTTCCCAAGATCTCATCACAGATTCAGTCTAACACATATAACGAGGAAAATTCCAGAGAAATTAGGAGGGTTGCATAACTATGATAGTGTGAGGAAGGCGTTCACGAAAGCAGTTTACGAAACCTTAAAGGTTGTTGAATTTGAAGCAGCTTGGGGGTTTATGGTTCACAATTTTGGGGTTATCGACAATGAGTGGCTTCGTTCCTTGTATGAAGAGCGAGCTAAATGGGCACCAGTTTATCTCAAAGACACGTTTTTTGCAGGAATCGCCGCTGCTCATCCTGGAGAAACCCTAAATCCGTTTTTTGAGAAGTATGTTCACAAGCAAACACCGTTGAAAGAGTTTCTCGATAAGTACGAGCTAGCTCTTCAGAAGAAGCACAGGGAAGAAACACTCAGCGACATAGAATCTCTAACCTTGAACACTGCCGAGCTTAAAACAAAGTGTTCTTTCGAGACTCAGCTCTCAAGAATCTTCACGAGAGACATGTTCAAGAAATTCCAAGTAGAGGTAGAAGAAATGTACTCATGTTTCAGCACGACGCAGCTCCACGTCGATGGACCTTTCGTGATCTTCCTTGTGAAAGAACGGGTCCAAGGCGAATCCAACAGAAGAGAAATACGCGATTTCGAGGTTCTGTACAATAGATCAGTTGGTGAAGTACGGTGCATATGTAGTTGCTTCAACTTCTACGGATACTTATGCAGACATGCTCTGTGTGTTCTCAATTTCAATGGCGTTGAAGAAATACCTTTGAGGTATATTCTACCGCGGTGGAGAAAAGACTACAAACGGGTCCACTTTGCTGATAAGGGCTTGACTGGTTTTGTCGATGGCACGGACAGGGTTCAGTGGTTTGATCAGTTGTATAAAAACGCTCTTCAGGTAGTTGAAGAAGGATCGGTTTCTTTGGATCATTATAAAGTAGCAATGCAAGTTCTTCAACAGTCTTTGGAAAAAGTTCATAGTGTAGAGGAAAAACAAGAGTAGTGTTTCGTGTTTATAGAAGGATTTATGAAACTATATCTGTATATAGAAAAGAATCTTGCTTTTATTTTTGTTTGCTGTAAAATGTTATGTTCTTGACAAAGAGCTGTAATAACAAAGATGAATGAAGCCAAATATAATGCAAATAGGCAGATTGGTAAATAAATATGATCATCTCATCTCCCATGTTGTGGCAAATATGTAGTCTTAGAGAAAAATAAAATTCTTATTACGAAAGTTATAAAAGGAAAAACAAACGTCAACAATTGATGCGCACACATATATCACATTATGCGTTAAATATTATTTTGTGTAGAGATTATAATCATTATACACACATAATAATTTATTTTTTTATTTCTATATAACTTCAATAATAAATTATTTTTTTTATTATTTATATTTATATCCACCATCAATTAAACGCTTATTTATAGGGAGACTAAGTTTTTGGCATGTATATTTTTTTTCATTAGTCCAATACAAATTATGAACAGTATCCCATTTTACCCCTATGGGCTTTTGAGCATGTATGCTTATGACACTAATGGGCTTGTTACACAAAATTTCAAAAAAAAAAAAAAAATTCTGACGATTCCCTCTCCATCTTTCAGAGTTGTTTTGGCGCAAAGTTCAGAAATTTTCATCGCTGGTGAGTTCGTAGTTCCTAAAGTTCTCTAGATCTGTCATCTTTCACAACTATGTTCATGAATTTGTGATACAGATTGTTTAATTTCTTCAACGCAGCTACAGTTTCCTTAATCCTGGAGAGACGTTATCGATCCACTCTTCTTCGGCTTTGGGGCAAAATTCGTGAACTGTAGATTCCGGCGAGTTTACAAAATCTTAGTTGCTTAACTTTACAATCGAAACAATCTTAGATTGCCTTCGTATATAACCTAAATTTTGAATTTGCTTGTGTCTGATTGAATCTGTGCTTGTAGTTTCGAAGAATCGCTTTAACCTAATGTGTTTATTTTTCCCAGAATTAAGATGAAGTTCAAGGCGTTTCTGACTGAAAATGGTGTGAATCTGTTAGAGAAGAGGTTTCTTCCAGCATTTGACAAAATGGGGAAGAATTGTCATCTTCTTCTCACTAAAGAACACTTGTTCTTCCTTCATAACCTTCTCAATGGTGATGGAGTTCAATGCATTGCTCAGTTTCGCAAAGATGTTCTCTTTGATGACTATCGTTTATCGAGCCAGAACGAGGACCGTATTGCTTTCTCCTTAGATGTTTCTCTTCTGTACCGAGCGGTGAAGAGCAGTGTTAGTATTTGTACTGAGTTCAGTGGTGGATTGGCTTCGAACCGATTGCAGATCAAACTCGTGAAAAAGCTGCCTCCTAACTGTACACAGCCGATGCCGTTTCTCACTTTTGAAACCAAGGGGTACAAATCTGCAGTTATTCAAGATGTTCCGATCTCGAAACCGTTATCTCGGTCTCAAGTTATCGAGCTGCAGACCGCGCTTGACTCGGCTCAAGACCTGCCTCCGACTCTTGTTCAAGTCCAAGACCCGAATCAGTTACAGAACTTTGTGGATCATATGAGACATGTTGGGGATGTTCTTAATGTCACGATAAGCAAGCACGGTGATCTGCAAGTGCAAATCTCTACGACTTTGATTAGGCTTGGCACTGAGTTCCAGAGGCTTTCGGTTATTGGGGAGAAATCTCAAGCTCCTGTTGAGGATAGGAACTTAAGTGCTCAGGCTCGTTCTGAGAGAGCTATTGCTAGAGGAGATGCTCAGTCTGTGCAAGTGAGTGTCAAGCACTTTTCAAAGAGCCTTCAATGTCACATAACCAAACCAGATTCGGCTTTCTATGGGATTGCTCCCCAAGGTGCTTGCTTGACAGTGATCTTCCAGTTCTTGGTTCCCGGAACCCGTCAAACCGATAAATCAATCAGTTTGCATTGCCGTCTACCCGTGCTGGATCCAGGGTCCAACTGAATCTTCATCAAGGTTAACTCAGGGCTTATAATATGATCAAATGTTTTAGTTTGCTTATATCAGAAAGACTTTCTCATTAAGACCATATATGTACCACTACACTCTCTTACAAGCTCTCAAGCATCGTTGATAAAACTCAAAATGTTAAACTGAAAAATCACACTTAAAAACACAACTTCGCTCTTCTAAAAACAAGCACAACCACTCTCTAAAAAACAAGCACAACCAAAACCAGATTCTCGCAAAAGAAAAAAAGAATGCGTGAAATCAAATAACAGATTATTATCTATTCTTGTTCTTGTTATTGATGATCTCTCTCTTCTGAAATGATCTCTGAGCTTTCCTCTATAACTTCCTCTTGATTGTTTCCATTGAAGAGTGGATTAGCTTCAAGCTGAGCCATTTTCTCCCTAGATTCATTCATCAGCATCTCCACAACTTCAGACATTGTTGGTCTCTTCTCTGGCTCCCTCTGAGCACACATAAGCCCAACCAAAACTACCCTTTTCAGCTCCTCTTCCACATACTTCTCATTCAGCCGTTGATCCACAATTTCACCAAACTTTCTTTCGTAAACAAGAGGTAAAACCCATTCTGTAATACCTCGTTTTGTTGCTACGTTTACCCTTTCAATAGGTCTCTTACCAGTTACAAGCTCCAGCAAAACAACACCAAAACTATACACATCTCCCACGTCTGATTCTTTTCCTGATTCGATACATTCTGGTGAGATATACCCAATGTTATTACCCTTGGTGATTTTGTTACCTCCATCTCCTGCATCATCTGGCATCATCTTACCATATCCGAAATCTGTAACCCGAGCTTCAAACTCAGAATCTAGCAGCACATTGCTTGCTCTCACATCTCCATGGACTATTCGAGGTGTGGCAAAATGGTGCAAGTAGCTGTACAAATACAAAAAGCAAAAATCAGTCAACAGTAGATATTTCCAATTTATATGAACTATCTTGATTCTGAAGACTTACGCGATTGCCTGAGCAGAGGTTACAGCAATATTCATCCGCCTGGTCCAATCAAGAAGCGAATCAGATGAATGCTGGCCATGAAGATGAGAGACCAAGCTCAAATTTGGCATGTAGTCATATACAATGAGTCGTTCTTGTCCTTCTGCACAATAACCTCGTACACTCAATAGATTCTTGTGGCGAATACGGGCAAGAATCTCGACTTCTACAGCAAAGTCTATCTCTTCTCTGCTACTCCATGCTTTCAGTCTCTTGACTGCAATCTACAGGCATCAACAAAAACTCAGTACAAATGAAGATCAAAGAGACCAAAATCTACACAATGTAACTTAAACAGTTAAACGAACTAAATCAATACAATGCATGCTGATCCGGAAAAGAACAGGTTTAAACATATCAAGCAAGTTCTAGATAACAATTTAAAGATCATTACTTGAGATCCATCCCATAGCTGACCCCAATACACACTGCCAAATCGACCTTCACCGAGCTTGTTATCATAATTAAAACTGTTTGTGGCTGCGTGAAGCTCCTTGAGTGAAAAAATCCTCCATGATGGCTCAGTTTTCACCTTCTTTTTCCTGTGAAATTTGTGACATCAAAACAAATAAACATCAGTTTCTTCTTAGGTTTTATCAAATCTGAAACTTAAGCTTATCCAACAGTAGATTGTTGTTCGAAAATTCCAAACTTTACAACAAAGACCAAATTTTTAACATGAATGTCTACTAAATGCAAGCATCTGAGAACTCGAGAAATGATATAAATCTCAAAACCCTAATAAAGAAAAATAGCAAAACGGATAAAACCAGAACAGATTTTGGAGGAGCACAAACAACAATGGAGAAATCAAATAAACCAAAAAATCAAGTTGAATCAAGATAAAACACTACGTACCGATCAAATCCTTTTCCACAACAAAAGCAACTAAAAAATTGCATCTTTGAAACAACCCACAAACAAAAATCTCTTAATTTTCAGCTCCTTTCGTTTCTAGGCTCTTCCTCGTTGCTGCAGAGAGAGAGAGAGAGTAAAGGTAACGCCTTTTTTCCTGGAGAATGTAACAGCAAAGCAAAAAAACAGAAACTCCTCTTTTACTTCTTGAAGAAGAGAAACAATTTTTCCTTAGAATATTCTTCTTTGCTTAGCCCTTTTTGAATGTGGTTGTGTGTTTAGCTGTTTTAATTTGAAAATTATACACTTTATAAAAAAAAACATTAAAATACTAATGGGAATGATTGTGCATATCCACACATATAGTATTTAATAGTAATAATTAAATTAAAAGGTATTATTATTATATGTATTGTTTTTTGAATTTTAAATCTTTCCTTTTCATGTCCTGTTGATGACTCATGACAACTAATCAGAATCTCTTAATCACACCTCACCTTAGTGAATCTGCAATGACAAATCTTTGCACATTTTTTTAAAGAAACAAAAGTTCAAATATTAGAATTTTATTGTGTGAAGATCTCTAGATATGGGAATATTATTTGTTAAAATTCGATAAAAATCTAATTACAAATAGCAAAAAGTTCTCTTTTTAGTTAGATTGTGAAATTACTCAGTGTGGTCAGAGAAAAATGTTAGATATTTATCATAAAATTCCATTTCTAACTTTCTACTACCCTTTAAACCAAAAACAGGTCCAACTAATCATGCGCTGGTTAATTCATTGTCCCAGTTTTGAATAAGATTTACCTAAATCCAGTTATTTCATTTTCATATCATGAATAATCCACAACCACTGTTTTTAAATATAGAATTAAATCCTTGGGAAAATGTTGGAAATACTTTACTATATATAGAGAGAGAGAGGCCAATTAAAAGGGTATCTTGAAGCTTAAAAAACTGAATTAGCTTAAACCCAACTTATATAACATTTGTAAGGGCCCATTTATATTACAAATTCAAATCAAAGAAACGATGCCGTTCACCATTTGGCTGAATCAAGCAATGACCTCAATACATGTTACAGTCTGAAACAGCATTCAAAAAACAATGATCCAAGAATGATAACAAATGTAGAGTTAATCTCTATAGTTCCAACCTAGAGATATCGCAAAAGAATCACCGTGGGAAATTGTTTCCTTTCATGTGAAGAAGAGCAAAATCTAGTTTCTAGTATAAGCTGTAATGTTGATAGAATATTTCCTCCGGACATATATTTATACACACATGTAGAGGAGATTTCATCATCATCATCATCATCACCACCACCAGACCATCCTATCTATATACTATTTGAAACGAGAACCTTTCTTCCCTTTACCATTTCCTCTGCCTCTTCCTTGTAATGCTGAAGCCCAGAAGAAGAGAGAGATCCAAATTAGTACTGCAAGAAAGATCTTTACACGGTCTTGAATCATCGACGCAAGACCTATATACAAGAGACAAAGGAAACACTTCCAAGTCAATGAAACAAAATGTGAAACCAAACCACAACTGTGAATCCAATTGTATCGCACGTTTATACAGCTAAAGATCAAATGACTAAACATTCACTAGTTGTAAAAAGGAGGAAATTTGTAAATCCTTAATGCTTCTTAACAGTAAAACTCCATAAATTGTCACAAAGATCAAAACTTTGGGCATAAACCCTAATGATCTCTGTATCTACGGATCAATAACAACAACAAATGATTGTAGTTAACCCATCTCAATTCTTAATTCGAATTCTGTATTGTAATTTCATCGAATTCCAATGATTGAAAACAAAAATTTGCCGCAAACAAAATCAAGAACTCTGAGTTAAAACATAGAAGCTTTATGGGTAAGAAGGGAAACACGAACTTGTGAGCTCAGTCTTATTTTCAGGCGGAGGTGGGTCGGGACTTGGCGGCGTTGGAGGGCCGAGAGGAGCGACGGCGATGCGTCGTACACGGTGGGGAGTCGCGGCGAGGAAAAGCGTCTGAGGATGAAGTCGAGACGACGGAAACGGGGAAAAGGACGAAGGAAATAGAAGAGAGTGGTTTTGACGGCAGCGATGGAGGTAAAGGTTGGAGCTTGCACTCGTGTTGGAAAACGCTGTCGCCATTTTCTTCACAAGATATTTGGACCTTGTTTGTTTTCTCTTTACTTTATTTATTTTTTCATATATAAAAACCAATTGTCAAATGTATTTTTTATTTCTATTTTTTTTGTAAAATGAACTTAAATTTTCATAAGTTTTTCCATTTAAATTTTGAAAAATAGTTGATCAAAAAATAGGGAAATACGTAAACCACTAAAGAAAAAAAAAACAAGGAGTACTCTAAAATATAGCATAATTTTAAAATTCAGTAAATATTACAAGTTTTAGATTTACGTGTATACGGTATTTTGGGACAACAGTTGTGATAATTGAGAAAAACAAAACAGATGTGAAATAATTTGCTAATCCTCCACCAAAATATTAAAATAATACAAAAATACTGTATTCTTAAAAATTAAAATATTTAATGTGTTACATAAAACTTGTCTATATTTACATCAAAATCAGTACCTACATAGCATACAAAATGAGCAAAATAATTACGAATAAAAAATATACAAATAAAATATTGATATGGGAGGAAGATGGACTTCTTGTGTAATGTATCAACATTTTTGGCTCTATTTTGCGCACACTAATGACGTGAATTAGCAATTTATTCCATTCCCATACACAACATAAAAGAATACAAAATTCTTTGCTTATTCACTTTTGTCTTTAGTGTCATTTTTAGCAATTTGTTTCATTTGCGTAAAAACCATAAAACGGATACAACATTCTTTGCTTTTTACATACTCACCAAACACATTCTTTGCTTATTCAATCTCTAACAAACATCCAAAACCGTATCTCTACTCAACAGATATCTCCTGAACATCCTTCTTGGGCTTCTCCATCCTAGGAATCACAACATTAAGCACACCATTCTTTAGCTCTGCCTTAATGTCCTCAGTCTTAGCATCATCAGGCAACGACAAGCTCGTGTTGTAGTAACCATAACTCTTTGAAGACCAGTACTCGTCTTCCTCAGGTGAACCTTTTTCTTCCTCCGCCTTGTGTTCTCCTTTAATCACCAAGATACCATCATCTACCGTGATCTTCACGTCATCTTTGGTTAGCCCTGGAACCTCGTATCTGAGCTTGTAACAGTCGTCTTGCTCTTTCACTTGACCCATCAGTTGAGATGGTCTAATGTTGAAGTTGTCGAAAATCCTGTTTATGTTCTCTGTTGCTTGCATCAGAGCATTTCCTAGAGTCGGAGGAAAGAACTCTGTTTTTTACAGAGAAAATGGATTCAAGCCAAAAATTAGAGATTAATTAGTTAATCAGATTCATGTGATTAAATGAAACAAAAATGCAACATAGCAAAAATAAATTGTTTTTTCAGCTGTTTAAATCGTTAAAAAGAATATCAAAGATAGAAAAAATTGTAATTAAATCCAAATTCTAACTTTGTAAAATGATAAAACTCTAGATTAATATCCAAAAATAAAATTTAATCAAAATACTATAATTTCGAAAACATTTCAAAATCTCATGAGCTTTAAGATTAAAATTACAAATATTTTTCTAAAATTAAATTCTTTTTAAATTTATATATATGTCTTATAGTTATATTTTTTTTAATAATTTTTACGGATAAAATGTGATATTTTAAAAATCTTTACTGAAGTGACAAACAATTATTCAATTTTACCATGTTCTGATTATTACTATGATCATAGAAATATAAACATACCATTTAGGGCAGGAGCAAAGTAACCATAATCGTCGGCGTTACGCCAAACACTTTTCCGGCCACGTCTCCGTGGGAAATTCCGCCGAGGAGATTTTTTCTCCAACACACTCACTTCTGTGTTCTTCTTTTCCTCTTGTTCACCAGCCGAAGTAGCCAAGAATCTGTCTAATTTCCTCTGGTTAAGTCGATTTCCAACCAAACCCCTTTCACAAGATTGACCAATCAGACTAGGAGACAATTTTTGTTGAAGGTTTCTCAAAGCCAGACGAGCTAGAGCCATTGTTTGCAAATCGATAATTTTCTTGATTTTTTGTTTTCTTATATCTTTGAGTTTGAAAGAAAAAGCCAAGAATTGTTGGGTTTATAAAGATGGGATTAGGGTTTATGGTAAAGGTTTCCGAGAGGTGTTAGAAGTTCCTAATAGTTTCTGGGTTCATTTGGAAACCTAAACAGAGATGCTTCTTGTTTCTTCTACAACCTTTTTCTAGATAGTCACAAGATTTTTTTCTTTTTCAATATTTGTTTTGAATAGATAATCACAAGTAAATCACAAACAAAAATTAACAATTTATTAATCATTCAAATGTTTTTCAGGTCGATTTTCATTAAATCTCTATTTTCAATTTGTCTAACCAATTACTTCTCTGCAATGTTTAGTTTATAACAAAAAGAAATATACATATAACAATATGTGTTTAGTGGAATTAACTGAAACAACAACTTGGCATAGCTACCTTAACTAACATCTAAATACATATATAATGAAATAGCTTAATTATTGTATAAAAATTAACTGAAATTCTTTGTTTCAATTATTTTCATTATCTTTGTAACTAATGAACAAAACTAGATTAGAACAAGACTGTTTAACTAGTAAAATCTTGTCAAATCGAAGAATTATTCTTTCATTCTATTAATCAAAATCCAAATAAAGATATAACCGGTTTCATACTCATATATAGATATAACTGGTTTCAAGATATAACCGGTTTCATACTCATATATAGATATAACTGGTTTCAGTTATCTATACTTTTACGCTCTCAGAAACTGAGTAATAACAATTTAAAAGGTAGAAAAGCTTGCTTTCATCTTTGATAACAAGCTATTGGATGAAATGAAAATACTTTTGCAAAGGCATGAACCATGCTTTAGGTTTGCAACTAGAATCTACTTTGTTTTATACTTTTAAAAACCGTTTCTAATCTTTTCTAAAAACAAAATGGGACCGGTTACGACATAAAATGCCATGTGTCTAGAGTATTGTCGAATTATTAGCTTTTGGACCGACCTTATCCATCTTTGAACCGTTGTTGGCTTATTAGTGCCTCAGTGTTTTTGTTTTATTCTCCTTTACAATTTCATTAAACAAATTAAATACTATAAAAACTAATGGTAAAGTTAGGTTACAGTTAGTGGGTAAGCTTCTGGTGAGAAAAAGAAATAGATTATTAGTAGTGTTTTTTTCCTCCAGTTAATGTTAATTAGTTTTAAACAAGATTGTCCCTGTGAATGATTTTTATTATTAGACGTATATTTGATAACTTTTAGAAAAGTCAGAGATCCAAATTTGTATACATATATTTTATAGTAATTTTGTTTCTTGAATCAGAACCACACTTAACCATGATAAAAGGCGATCGTCATATCGATTTTAGTCTATAGAGGTGTTGAATGCATAAAACATAGGCTATGATCCCGATTAGTTTTATGATTTTTACATATTTAATTATAATATTTAATCTAAAAAGAACTAATTAGACACGAGAATTATATATATTGGTGGACCGTCACGTGGTTTTGGGGGTTAGCAATTTGGACCGCCGGTTTGTTTCGTTTACAGACTACAGTGGCCCATTATGGTTTGTTCCGGTTCACCAAACCTCACATGTGCAGACTTGAGTTAAAAATTGATTTTGGTCAAAATTTGGCTTCTTGACGATGAGTAAATAATTCATGTTACAATATAACAACTGATGATAGTCTTATATTTTTTTGCCTGATATTTTTAAGAAACAGTCAAATTTTGAAAAAAAAGACTAACCATCGATCATTCACATGTCTCATGTGTTATCTATTGAAGCCCTAATCTTTTTATATGGTAATGTTGTGCTAAAGACTATCATCATGTATGTATGTCTAGTCGTCGGTAGAATATTCGGAATATACATAATCATGCTTACACTATTTTTCACTTTATGCAAAAGATTGTGGATAAACACATACTAATAATGTAAAACACTTTATTGAATTCATATATCTTTTAAACAATTTCACGGCAAAGAAGACAGTTTTTTACTATTTCTGTTTTACATGAATTGGTAAGAGTGATACACTTAATCGTGAAGTTTTGGACGTTCTACACATAGTTTTCCATTTTTTATCCTGGATTCCAAACTAGAATTTTATAACATTGTCATGGTTCCACAAACATAAAATAATATGTCTCCAAACAATATTCATTTTTGACAGCTTAAAAACAATTCAATTTTTCTGATAAATAATTTTTTTTTTTTTGCAAACTCTTAAAACCAGTTGATTACTAACAAATTTCCCCTTATTTTTAATTATTTAAACATATATAAATATGGATTTTTGTTTAGTAAATATTTTTTTGGGAAATAATCAAATGTTTCTTACCCTTCTCATGTCGCTAAAAACTCTATTTCACATGTCAATCACCTAAATCATTACATGGCAAATTTCTACTAGAAAAATTACATACAGAGAATCATCCGAAAAGCTAATAATTAATTATATACAATAATTAATTACCCATAGGAGAAATATATCTCCCGAAGATAATATATAATTACTTTTTTGACTTTTTCTTTTCTGCTTTTTTTTTTTGGTAAAAAAGTTATAAAAAAAAGGTCAAGAGGAGCACTGAATACGATGATCTCTGTCCCTTAGAATCCCATTGTACAGAGCAATCCGATTAGCAGGCATGTCGTTTCTACAAACCGAACCGATTTTCTCCGGTTTAATTATCTGTTCCGGTACAATTCTCCTAAGATGTTCCCTCTTCTTACGATACTCTTCACCGTTACCTTTCGGCTCTTTCACATTCTCTGCAAATTTCACTTTTTTCTTCTTCTTCTTCCTCTGTTTCTTCTTTTCCTCTGCATAAAAAAAAAATTAGAAACTTTGTAGCCGGAGGATGATCGGAGAAGAAAGATCGGAAAAGGGTACCTGAAGAAAGACATGAACGGAGGCTTTGTTGTTGATCTGATGTCTGATTACCAGAGAATTGGCGGGAAATAGCAAGAAACAGAGCAGTGCTTGAGAAAACCATGGCGGTTGCGATCACGACGCCATGAGAACAGCTAAGTATACAAGTCATGATGGATGTGTGTGCCTTTGCTTTCTTGGTAGTTGGGAGATTCCTCGCTGAAGATTCAGAAGAGAGAGAGAGAGAGAAAAGTTTTTGATTTGCAGATGAAAAGAGGAGGCAGAGAAGTTGGTGATCAATGAATGTGTGTGTTGAGAAGAGAGCATGTGTTGTGTTGCAGAGAGATTGTTGTTAGTACCACCACAACAAAGTCACGCAACAACAAAAATGAAAAAAAGTACTGTTGAAGTTGAACGGTGAGAGATCTCTCTTCTCTTAAAGACTTTAAGAAAAAAAAGTTCTGAGAATTGAGTGAAAAAGGATGTTCTGACCAATAATCAAAAGTTGAAGTTTCTTTTGTGTGCTGTCTTCTCTTTATTATCTTCTGTTGGAAAAAGTAGAGGGTGTGTGAACGATTGGGTTTGGTTTATTCACAGGCTCAAAAATCAAGTGGAAATGGGAAAAATCTTTATCATAATTAAATCTTCACTGTCTTTAGTCTCTCACCATATTTATAACTAGATGCAGTGCATAGTATTATTCTGAGTATATACATAACTGATAAATATATGTATATGTAGTTATATTGTACATATTTATAAGTTTATGATCAAATTGGTCACCATAATTAAATCTTCACTGTCTTTATATATATATATATATATATATATGTGTGTGTGTGTACACTGTACATATTATAATTCAATGATCAAATTTCTTTACTATTATTTCATTTTCTTATTTGGTTGTTAAATATTTATATTTTCTTGACTAATTAGATAGTACATTTTGGTGCAATTTTTTTTTTTAGAATTTAAAAGGTAAGGGAATAACTTTAACTAAATATTTATATATTAAGAACTTTATCATATCTATTAAATTAAAGAACTATGCACGTGGTTTAACTTTACTATTCAAGTAATTTCTTATAAATATAACATTATTCAATTATATCTCTCGCCACTTCACTTCCTGTTTTTTGTCAAAAATATAAACTATTGGTGTTGATTTATCAAATAAAAAAGGGGGAAATATGACAAACACAGCTGAATAAAAGAAATACCTGATAATATTAATAAATTATTGTTTTATAATTTGTGTTTGAAAGTTTGTTTAAGAACAAACAACTTCTTAATAACTAAAAATCAAGGAGATAAAATGTGGATGAAGAGAAATATTAGAAGGACAAGGCACTGAGTAAGAGAGATTTTAAAGAGTTCAATGAATCTCTTCCACTCAGTTTGATCCAATCTCGATCATTAAACATGAAGACAGAACCTGGCGTTTACGTGAACATGGGCTCTTGCCACGTGTCCTGTTTCAAAACCTAATTTTGCCGCGTTTTGTACGTTAAAAACCTAATCAATACGGTACGAACATGTTTTGCATGAGATTGATAAGAGGACTAAGTAGCCAATTGCAAAAGCCAACATGTAACTCCTTGCCTCCTTGGAAACTTCTTGCATTTTGATTGTGATATAGAAGACTAGACCAACTTCTCTTTCTCGTTCTTTACCAAAAAGAGAGAAAGAAAAAAGACTCTTTTTCTCTTTATTCTTTAATTTTGTTTCCGTGTTCTACTTAATTTTCTCCGATCTTAACATGAATGATTATAAGAAATTTGTGGACCAAATGTTGGTAGTAATTAGAGTTAAATAGAAACGTTGTAGTTGTAGACTTGTAGTGAACAATTGTAACTTCATTTAACCAACTTATATGGTTCAGACTGTCTAGTGGTTAAAGGATTCATGCTAAAGTTAGAGGAGTTCGAGTTTTGTCACTGCAATTTCAATCATAGTTAACCACTGTAAACGCTTTCATTGTCGATTTATCATATGTTTCGTAGATTAGTTCTGTTTTTTCTTGTTCTGAGATTCCTATTTAACTATTTAATAAAAAACATCTGAAACGAATATTGTTATTTCGTAGTTGCGGATAAATTATGTATCACAATATACTAATTATCAAGAGATAAGATTCAAGCAAGCAGCTATCATTGTACGGCTAGTTGTGTTTAGGATGCTAACTACTTAAGAGAGTGACATCACAAGAAGTTAAGGTCTTAAAAGTTTTGAGAGAACGTTAAGAAGAAAGAGATTGTCACATGGTTGTTTGACTTTGATGTCCTAAATAACGTCAACCACACACGTTAACTACATTTCTTCCTCTAATTATATGTTCACACTTATCCACGATTATTGATGTTTCTGGTAAGCCAAAATTTGTGGACTTCCCTAATCCAGTTTTGTGAAGATCGTATTTGATTTTTTTTTGAGGTTTAGGAAAAAATCATAATCAGGTCCAATCTGATTCATATAGTACCAATCTTACCAGAAACGGGCCAAGTCGGACCAAACCCATCAACACATGTTTCTTATTCCTTTTGCATTTAGTGGTTAACCACAGACAAGACCGGTCTATAAGATTACAAGATTTGACAGTCTCTAAAAATTGTAAATCAGTTGTAGAACCGATTATGTCAGAACGAGACCAACTCCTCACAACATGCATATCTACGACTACGAATACGGCCATGATTGTTTCAAACGTAATAAAGCAAATTTTTTTCTTTGCTTTTGCGTTTATATGTTAAAATATTCTAATGTTTTAATATTTTAACGATTAAAGACAGAGAAAAGTTATCATGTAGATTATTCCTAATCATCATATAGAAATTTCAAATGAACCTTGAACGCAATCGTAAAAAAAAAAAACCAATCGTGGTCTAAACCCGTCAAGTTATGAAATTAGGCCATGCAATTAGATTCAAATGAGATGGATGGATCAAAATTCAACAAACATCAGACACTACTAATTTTGAATAATAAAGTTATATATAAAAAATGATAATAGATAAATTCATAAGTTCAACAATAATTAGTATCAAAACGCACCATACTACTTATATTCTCTCTAAATCCTCGGTAGCCGAATGAAAAACCAAAAACCAACAATAAGATAGGGCTAATGGTTTTGTAACTTATTCAGTAAAGAAAGAGGAGAAAATGTTATTTATTATTACCTATAGATACTGCCACAGAGCTTAGGTTGTAAGAATTGGAGGCATGTAATCAGATTTAGCACCAAGGATACGGGCTTTTGTGTCGGGAAAGAATTCACATCCGGGAAGCTCAGTGATGTTCCCTTCACTAGCAATACCGATCGGGTAGCGAAGTAGATGCCCGGGAAGATCATGTTCGAGTGACTCACTTGAGTAAAGATCCCAATACTTATCAGCAACGCGGTTAACTCTCTGGATACATTCTTGGCTCGATGGATCGAGGAAGGTTTCATCGAGCATTCCTAAATGTTCATACCATAACGACATGCGGAATCCATGGATTTGACCTCGAGCTGGTTGTCTTGTTGAGAGATGATATGGTTGATAGCCTCCCATTGCTATCTCTGAGTCTCTTGCACCATCCATTGACCTCTGGTTGATATTTGCTGATCCGATTATAATGTACTCATCGTCAACTGCGAAATTAGATGTTGAATCATTTGGTTAATATTGAAAAAATCATAGATTCTGAAAGTGTTAATACACTTACCTATCATCATTTTAGTGTGAACATAGATCATGAAGCGGCGTGCTTCTTGTGCTCGGATATAGTCAGTGTCCGGTTCAGGTTTCTCTGAAGGCTCATACTCTCCATCCTTCTTGACTTCTCGGTTTCCAAGGCAGAAGAATGTTAGATAATCTCGCGGATCCTCTCCCTCGAGTCCCTTTTCTCTAAGTGCCTTGATTACATCTTTGTACATCATCTCCATTGTTCTTTTCTGCCAATCTAATATAGCTTGGACTGATCCACTCTCAGGAATCCCTTCAGGCCACATTGGAACAACAACATAAACCTTAAACCTCTCTCCCGCTTTGATCTTGCTAACAATCTTCAAAGATAGCTCCTTTGGAATCAAATGCAGAGCATTGATTTCCTCTGGTTTGATTCCATCCGCGCTCCAAGCAAAAGAGCTTCCGAGGAAGTACTGGTTTTCGATATAGATGAAGTCTTTAGCTCGTCTAATCGCGTGAATGTACGCATCTTGAATACTCCTATCAATTATATTATCTTTTCCGCTCACAAGACCTGCTTCCGCTGCAGCTTCAGGGGAGTCGGGAAATCCAGCAGCTGCTCCACCATCAATGGATCTAAACAACTGTACATTCCACACATCGTGATCCTCTGAGAACAAAACAGGAGAAGGCGGGATGATAATATCGCCGAGATCTCTCATTTTAACCAAAATATCTTTACCGCCTTGTCTACTCCATCTCTGCTCAAAATTATACAAGACATCCCAAGCAATAGGTCCTTCAAGGCGACAGTGAATGTCATGCCATGGCTCTCTAGGACCGCCTTTGGTTATCGCAGCGCCAGTGAAATTCGGTTGATGGAAGTCATCGTGATGGGCAGTGTCCAACGTTCTAAACAAGGAGTGAAACGGAGTGTCATATCTTCCATCACAAAGATCAAGACCACCAACAAAACTCACAATTCTTCTAGATCTTGATCCCCCACTCGGCATTTCACTGTCTACAACAACAATCTTTTGGTGATGAGTGAACATAGTTGAGATTTGCAAGTTTTGGACAATGCTTCCACCATCATCAGGGTTACGAGGACACAAAATACAGTTCACGTCAGTTCCTCTGAAAAAATTCTCAGTTTCTTCATCATGAGTGGCCATAAGTCCATCTTTTTTCAGCAAATCAACCGATGTTCTGTCATCCCAAACAAGCAAAATTACCTTAACACCTTCACTAGCTTTCTTCTTGAGTAGCTCACCAATGGTCACATCTCCTCCTTGTTTAGGCCTCCTCGAGTCCCTCACCAAAGAAATCTCAGTGTAAACAGACCAACCAGTAATGTAAATCAAGTGTTTCGCATTAGTAATGGCATCGAAAATATCCTCCCAACATCGATTTGGCTCGTAGTTTTTCCCTCCCGCGAGAGGGATTTTCGGGACAAAGTTTCCAGGAATATGAGCATCTTGATACAGAGAAACTTTGCAGCCTCTTCTCTGAGAGAAGAATGTGTAAGGAACTCCTGGAAACTTAGCACTTTTAATACCACGATTCCAATTTTTATCCTTTTCAACACCGAAATATTGGAGTTTCACATGGATCTTTGATCCTCCAGCAATGGGTTTTTTCTCATTATCTAAGATCTCAACCCATCTATCAACTTCTTCTCCATGCAAAATATCTTCCACAGGAATATAACCTCTTCCGATTAACGTCGCGCCAATCGGATTATCATCTTTAACTGTGAAAATAACATGTTTAGCCATGTGACCACAGTAAATATGAAAAGATTCATACCACTTTGGGTTTTTTGGTTCCTTTGTTATCTTCCTAGTTCTTCCAACTCTCGCTTTCTCTAGATCGATTGTAGCGTAAAGCTGAGTTTCTCCTTTGCCAACACCGATTGTTTCTTCTACATTCGCTAGAATCTGGAAAGATTAAAAACAGAACACTGAAGAGAAATTGAAGGAAATGTTTTGTTGTATCTAAATAACTTAAAAATGAGAGACAAAAGACAATACCGATCCTAAGAAACCTGATCTACCACCTTCACCATGGAGACGATCAACTTCGTAGATTGTCGCGTGCAATCTTCCATGTAACAAAAACTCTTCCATTCTTTTTCCGCCTGTAACACCATAACAATATAATATATTAGTAAAGCTCATACAATAGATTTTTCAACAATGTAATTGAACATTTCATTCACTCCTTACATTTTACACATCCTATAAACAATTTTTTTATTCCCATTTTGTTAAGAACGAAACACCGATAAGAAAGCAAATTTATGTGTGGAGAGACGAATCTATAAGCAAAAGCCATTAGCAGAGTAATCAGAGTCTTGGGAACCAGAAGAAATTCTGAATCTCGGACACCGATAATTGATCTCGATCAAAACAAATCGGATCACAGAAACAGTTTCAGAGGGTTATCAAATCCCACACTATAAACGAAAGGCATGCAAAACACTGAGAAATTATAGACTGCAGTTATATAACGAAGGTTAAAACTTTCACCAAAGCATTTATGAGTTTCCTAAACATTTTATACTCACACTTGTCTCAAAACAAGAATACCAGAAACCTGATATGTGCTCCCCAAGATAAACGTTTTAACCAGGAATAAGATTTGCAGAGAAGAGGAAGATGAAAGAAAACGAAACTACCTGCAAAATTTCTCAGAGATTGAGAGAGAGAGATGGGAGAAGCTCGTTTGGAACAATTCAGTGTTTGATCCGAGAAGGAAGCTACTCTGTGTATGGAGCTGTTGAATGTTTTTGTGATATTAATAGACGATGAAAGCAAAAAAAAAGAAACGAGTTTTACAAATTAATTAATTAGTAATCCTAAAAACACTGGCTGTGAGTTTAAGACATTGACTCCTAATACGTGTCCAGATGACAGAGATTACCGATTAATTATATACATTGATACTAAACTCGCTCTAAAGAATGCTTTAGTGATTTGAAATCGGTAACAGAAATAATTAACCAAAAATAGATTGATGTTAGACACGTATTTTAATTATTTCAGAATTTACACAACAGAGATAAGAAATTACATTTCCAGGTGAATGTATATTTGATGTCCGGTTAATTTTTTTAATTTCCAACCTGGTTTTGATTGGAATCCGTTTGGTTTGGACCAAACAAACTTACCGAACATAACTGCCTAATGTAATTTAAAAAACAGAGAGAGACTAAAAAGTAAAAACCCTTACTTTGGCCACAAGATTGTCCGAATCTCTCTCTCAGCTTCACATTTTGCCCCCAAATCTGTGGAAATTCAATTTCATCCTCAAACCTCAACCAAAAAGTCAACGAGCAAACGTGCGTGATACTCTTTTCCAGAAATGGGGAAGAGACCGCCGATTCCACCAGATATCGAAAACGGACCACCACCACCAGCGCGACCACAGTTTCGCCCGCCCATTCCCGTGCCATGGGTTGCGTGGCTCGTGCCTCTGATTTTAGCAGCCAACTTCATCACATTCGCTACCACCATGTATGTGAACGATTGCCCTGCAAGATCAGATGAGTGTATCTTGTTTGACGTCCTTGGAAGGCTTTCGTTTCAACCGATTAAGGAGAATATGCTTCTCGGTCCTTCTATTCCCACGTAAGGACCTGTTGATTCCCCTTTGTTTTTTTTTCCGGGTTTCAACAAGTAGGACAAGAATCTGTTAGAAAATTTATTAAATACTTAAAAGAGATTTTTGATGGATGAATCTTTCTGCTTGAGTTCAGGCTGAGAAGACTCGGAGCTCTCGAAAAGAGACTTGTGGAGGAAGGTGAGAAATGGCGTCTCATCTCTTGCATATGGCTTCACGGTGGTTTCCTTCACTTGATGGCTAACATGATCAGCCTCATGTGTATCGGGATGCGCCTTGAACAAGAATTCGGATTCTGTAAGACCCTTTAAACCCCTCTATTTTCCGTCATCAAGATCCTGAATTTGCTTTGATCTGATTTAAGAGTTTGGAGATATTACAGTGAGAATCGGAGCTTTGTATGTGATATCCGGGCTTGGAGGAAGCCTGATGTCTTGCTTAACAGATTCCCAAGGAGAACGGGTATCAGTCGGAGCATCCGGTGCTTTATTCGGATTACTCGGTGCAATGCTCTCAGAACTGATCACAAACTGGACAATCTATGAAAATAAGGTAAAAAGTTTTTTCATTTTCGACTTCAGATTTCTGAGAAAAGTAAAAACTTTATGGTGCATTATTGAAAGCTGATCTTAATCTTTTTTGTAGTGTACCGCACTTATGACATTAATACTGATCATTGTACTGAATCTAAGCGTCGGATTCTTACCACGTGTGGACAATTCTGCTCATTTTGGAGGATTCCTAGCTGGTTTCTTCCTCGGGTTCGTCCTTCTTCTCCGTCCGCAGTACGGATACGTGAGCCCCAAATACATTCCTCCTGGTTATGACATGAAGCACAAGAAATCAAAACACAAGTGTTATCAACACATCTTGAGGTTTACATCTCTAGCTATCCTTCTTGCGGGGTAAGTTCACAAAAGAGATTCAATGAACCATCGTTCAATAACAGCTTTAACACTTCAATCCCAGGACTAGATGCAATCTTTGCAAGTGGATGAAAAAGTAGCTATTTACTCCATCAACACACAAACAAAACCCCAATCTTGTGAATGATTGAAAATTTTCTTGAAATTTCTGCAGATTCATTGCGGGATATACTAAGCTTCTCAGAGAACGTACCATACAGAGCATACCACTCAGAGATTTCAATTAGAAGCTTGTAGCCAGCAGACCAGTGACAAATTCTCTGAAAAAGACTATTTCACACAATCCCAAAGGTTTTCCATATATTTAACACAAATATCAACATCGGAAAGGTTATACATTTGACGAGTACATGATTCGAAAAGTAGTACATATGTATCTGTTGTTCAATGGCTGTTGTAAACTATACATCTGTATAAAAGCATATATGAATCTGTAGGATAATACATATCTAGTTTCTTTTTGTGGCAAAGTAGGATCACACATGTATTCTTAGATCTCACATGAAGCAGATCGACCAAACATTGCATATCGGTTGTTTGCAACATTTTCATACAAAAAGTCCCTCACAAACCTGCAAAATGTCAAAAGAAATTGTTTACTAAGATCACTCACTCGAGAGAAGCGTCTCCTTCCGCTATTTAAACTTCAATCGAGAACTTACAAAGGCGCAAACTGAATGAAGAATGCAAGCTGTGGGAATGGTAAGTCAATGTATTTCATGATCTTCAAAACCGCTTCTGACTTTATGTAAGACCTGAAAAAAATAACACATACCACTCACTCACTTGATGGCCTATAAAGTTTTGTTTTCAGTTCATATCGAAACACAAATGTACCTATCTTTTTCGACAAGTACGACACTCGATATATCATCAGGAGCTCTTCCTGATCGCATTAACAGTTTCTTTCCCGCTTCGCTCTGTAATGCTTCAAACCTTATGCTCCTGGAAACAATTTAAAACTTTTTTCTTCTTTATTTGGCCCTCCAACGAACAAAATCCAGGTACTAATTCGACATTGATGACTAAGATCAACACTAACCTGTTTCGATCATGGTCTTTAACAAATTTCACACCTCCATTACAAAGATTGCAAACACCTATCACATAAGAACAATTTCAAATAAACATGGTGATAAAACTTATATCCGTTGAGATGTGTATAAAACTATAGCATAAGTGAAAACTTTCGAACTAATTAAAAGATTCTAAATCAAATATTACTAATCGGAGTCGATATTAACTGAAATTAGAGATTAAAATAAACGTGATTACCGTCGAACAACATGATCGGCCTCTTGTCTTCTTCGAAAAAACTTGAAGTTTCCTTCACCCAATCCACTGAACCGCCATGACAAGTGCGCTGGTTAGCAGAAGCAGAAACTCTCAGTATAACTTGCGCACGCGACGGAACTGTTAATCGCCCGAAACTCGCCGGAATAATGAACGCCATCTCAAACTTCTCGCCGGCTAACTCAGAAACGGTAAAGTTCTCCGGTGAGCCACTGATTTGGCTTAGCTTTTTGATTTTATTTCCTTGACAAGTGGTTTCGTAAATAAGCGTCGATCTTAGGGGTAAATGTTTGCCACGTCATTAAAATGTAGCCAACCACGTCATCAAAATGCAGCCACTCAAGGATTTAAACCACGTCACTGAAACGTAGCCACTCAAGGATTTTAAACCGGTCCTAATAATGTAAACCGGTTTCCTAATTTGGTATCGATCTTGAGAAAACGCTCTTTTGGAGAAATCGTGCCTTAAAGCTGACCCTTAGAGGGAGACCCTTCTTCTCCAATTCAACGCATTGAGACAACGTTCGTCACTTCGATCTCAAATATACTTGGGCGAGAATCGGAAAAAAATCGAAGGTTCAAGATGGGTTGGATCGGAGAAACCGTAGATTCTATCAAATCTATTCAGATCCGTCAGCTTTTCACTCAAGCGATCAGTCTAGGTTCGTTCTTCCTTCTTCTTCTGTGTTTCGTCTCATTGAACTCAGTCCGATTTGGGTTTATGTGACCGTAAATCGATTAATTGGCATTTAGGGTTCGTTAATGTATGAACATTGGTGAATAAAGTTGAAATCTTTATAGAAAATTAGAGACCCGTTTTGGTTATTAGAATTGATGAAGTTGATGGTGTTTCTTTAGATCGTTTGCTTTGAAATTGAGGTCTAATTCTTAATAGATTACTAGTCTTACATGCGAATTTTGAAGTATATACTCTTTTGAGGTGAAATGTGGTAAATGCTATTGTTAAAGTTTGTGACTTTTTTTTTTGGGTTCTGAGCTAACAAGATAGACACCTGATGGTTTATTGGTGATTGGATTATGTGTTTTCAATATGAGTCATATGACAAAAAGTTGTGTCAATGATATATTGTTCTCTGTGTTGAAATCTGGTAGGTATGATTGTTACATCTGCTTTGATCATATGGAAAGCTTTGATGTGTGTCACTGGAAGTGAATCTCCGGTGGTGGTTGTTCTCTCTGGAAGCATGGAACCTGGTTTTAAGAGGGTAATTGGACTTAGTTTATCGAGATACATAAGTTTTGTTAGCAGCTTTGCTCAAAATCTAATCATAATGTATTGAACTTGATATCTTGTAGGGGGATATATTGTTCTTGCACATGAGTAAGGACCCGATTCGAGCAGGCGAAATTGTTGTTTTTAATGTTGATGTAAGTTCCCCTTTGTTTTTGGTCTCTTTCGAACTCCCTCTGGTTTGTGTGTCCTTCTCCTAATCGGTTTTTTTTTTTTTGCTTCTCCCTTCTCCTCAGGGTCGTGATATTCCCATTGTCCATCGTGTCATTAAGGTAACGGCATTTAGACTTTGTTATCTATTGGTACTTATATTGTGAATTTTAGATGAAACTTAGCTGATCCTTGGGGGTTTATCACATTATAGGTTCATGAAAGGGAAAATACAGGAGAAGTTGATGTTCTAACAAAAGGTACTGGTTTTATTGATTTGAAATTTCGCTTTAAGAATGTAAGTTGTTTTCATAGTGTTACTCTTCGACACACATTCACGCGCGTGCAAACGAGCCACCAGCCCCAACAGCAGGAAACTATGACCAATAGAGTTGTGCTCTTACGAAGGAAAATAGGATTGATTCACATTTCAATTTCATGTTTCCAGGTGACAATAACTATGGAGATGATAGACTTCTATATGCTGAAGGACAGCTTTGGCTTCATCGACATCATATAATGGGTCGTGCTGTCGGGTAATTAGTAACTTAAATCACAAAACTCTCAATGCCTGTATAATGTTTAAATCAAAGCTCTTTCGTGACTCATAATTGGTATACCTTTTTGTCTAATTTAGGTTCTTGCCTTATGTTGGATGGGTGACTATTATCATGACAGAAAAGCCTATCATCAAGGTACATTCTCATTCTATAATCCAATTCAAATTTTTTTTTTTATATATATATATATATATCTATATATATTTTTTTTTTTCTGTTTTCTCATTACGACATTTGCATCTTCTCTTTTTGCAGTATATTCTCATAGGTGCGTTAGGTTTACTCGTTATAACGTCCAAGGATTGAGTCTTTTGGAAAGGAGTGGACTCTGCAAACCCTTGGTTCATCATCCTTTTGGGTCTTGTTATGTTATTTCAATGGAAAAGAACAAATTTAAAGACTCGTTTTGTGGTTTAGATAAATTTTAAACAGTAGAATCAGAAGCTAATTTTTAATCGTGGAGAATGAGTTTACCCCAAAGTCAAGATTTGCTATCTTATGAACAGTCTTTCTTTGTTTTCCCCTCGAAGAAAAATGTCCACAGAAAATTTCAAGTTTTGGGTTAATCTGAAACAATTATAAATTAAAGGGTGGAAATTAAGCAAGGACTAAATATGAGGACTTTTGTGAGGTTAAATTGCTTGGAATTTCTTAGGGACGGGACATTCTGGTTTATGCTTTGGTTCGATGCGATTTAGCTTTTTTGTTTAAAATTCGATTCGGTTTGATACAAAAGATAACGTAAGAATATCGACAAATTGAGAGTGGTTCATAAACAGATTTGGTTCGGTTTCGGTTTAAGCATTTCAGTTTGGTTTGGATTCGCTTGGTTTTTCCGGTTACCTCTCTTCTTCTTCAATCTTCACCCCTCTTATGAACAACGCCGTTGACGATTAAACCATTCGCAGTTCTTTGTAATGTCTAAAACCCTTCTCTCTCGCATCAAACCTCTTACCAATCCTCCTCGACCTAACTCCCTTCGATCTCATCTACTAGTAACTCCCCGCATCAAGAAACTAGTCAGCGATACTGTTTCCATCCTCAAAGCCCAACAAAACTGGTCTCAAATTCTCGACGATTGCTTCGCTGATGAAGAAGTCCGCTTCGTCGACATTTCTCCTTTCGTCTTCGATCGAATCCAGGATGTTGAAATCGGCGTCAAGCTGTTTGATTGGCTATCGAGTGAGAAGAAAGATGAGTTCTTTTCAAATGGGTTTGCTTGTTCTTCGCTTCTGAAGCTCTTAGCGAGGCATAGGATCTTTGATGAGATTGAAGAAGTATTGGGACATCTGAGAAAAGAAAATGTGAAGCTTTCACATGAAGCATTGAGCCATGTTCTTCACGCTTATGCTGAATCGGGATATTTAAGTAAAGCAGTGGAGATTTATAATTATGTTGTTGACTTGTATGATTCTGTGCCTGATGTTATTGCTTGCAACTCGTTGTTGAGTTTATTAGTGAAAAGTAGGAGACTTGGAGATGCACGGAAGATGTATGACGAAATGTGTGAAAGAGGTGGTTGTGTTGATAATTACAGTACTTGTATACTAGTCAAGGGTATGTGTAGTGAAGGGAAGGTAGAAGAAGGTAGAAAGCTGATTGAAGATCGATGGGGGAAAGGTTGTGTTCCGAATATTGTGTTTTACAACACAATCATTGGTGGATACTGCAAGCTTGGTGACATTGAAAATGCGAATTTAGTTTTCAAGGAGTTAAAGTTGAAGGGATTTATGCCAACTTTGGAAACTTTTGGTACAATGATAAACGGGTTCTGCAAGAAAGGGGGTTTTGTGGCGAGTGATCGACTTTTAAAGGAAGTGAGAGAAAGGGGTCTAAGGGTTAGTGTTTGGTTCCTTAATAACATCATGGATGCTAAGTATAGGCATGGTTCTAAGGTTGATCCAGCTGAGAGTATACGATGGATAGTAGCTAATGATTGCAAGCCGGATATAGCAACATATAACATTTTGATTAATCGTTTGTGTAAAGAAGGGAACAAGGAAGATGCTGTTGGGCTTTTGGATGAAGCATCGAAGAAAGGGTTGATTCCGAACAATTTAAGCTATGCCCCTTTAATACAAGCCTATTGCAAAAGCAAAGAGTATGATATTGCTTCTAAGTTGCTCCTACAGATGGCTGAAAGAGGATGCAAACCAGATATAGTTACATATGGAATCCTTATCCATGGTCTTGTTGTTTCAGGCCATATGGATGATGCAATTAATATGAAAGTTAAATTGATAGATAGAGGAGTTTCACCGGATGCCGCCATCTACAATATGTTGATGAGTGGATTGTGCAAGACCGGTAGGTTTTTACCTGCCAAACTCCTCTTCTCGGAAATGCTAGACCGGAATATCTTACCAGATGCTTATGTGTATGCCACACTCATAGATGGATTCATCAGAAGTGGTGATTTTGATGAGGCAAGGAAAGTTTTTACTCTCTCAGTTGAAAAGGGTGTGAAGGTTGATGTTGTGCACCACAATGCTATGATAAAGGGGTTTTGCAGATCTGGAATGTTGGATGAGGCATTGGCGTGCATGAATAGGATGAATGAAGAGCACCTTGTACCCGATAAGTTTACTTATTCCACAATCATTGACGGATATGTAAAGCAACAGAACATGGCTACTGCCATAAAGATTTTTCAAGACATGGAGAAAAATAAATGTAAGCCAAACGTCGTAACATACACATCACTTATCAATGGTTTTTGTTGCCAAGGGGACTTCAAAATGGCTGAAGAGACTTTCAAAGAGATACAATCGCGTGACCTTGTGCCTAACGTTGTCACCTACACAACACTTATACGAAGTTTTGCTAAAGAGAGTAGTACCCTTGAAAAAGCAGTTTACTATTGGGAGCTAATGATGACAAACAAATGTGTTCCTAATGAAGTTACCTTCAATTGTCTACTTCAGGGATTTGTGAAGAAAACATCTGGAAAAGTTCTTGCTGAACTGGATGGTTTTAATCATGGACGAAGTTCGCTGTTTTTTGAGTTTTTCCATAGAATGAAATCAGATGGGTGGTCGAACCACGCTGCTGCTTACAATTCTGTCCTTGTTTGTCTCTGTGTACATGGAATGGTGAAGACTGCATGCATGTTTCAGGATAGGATGGTGAAGAAAGGCTTTTCTCCTGATCCTGTTTCATTTGCTGCTATTTTACATGGATTTTGTGTGGTTGGGAACTCAAAGCAATGGAGGAAAATGGACTTTTGTAATCTGGACGAAAAGGGTCTTGAAGTAGCTGTTAGGTATTCGCGGGTTTTAGAGCAACACTTACCTCAAGCAGTGACATGTGAGGTTTCAACTATTTTGCATGCAATGGTTGAAAAAGCTGTCACCAAAGAACCGGAGAACTGTAGAATTTCCGTAAGATAAAGACAGATGATTTACTGCTGAATGAAGACAAGAAACTGATTTCAGAATGTATACTACTTTCTTGTATTTGCAGACAGCAGCGTCTAATCGACTCTCAAAGTGCCATAGTACATGAACAAAATGTTGTCATTACAAATGTTGTGTCAGCTCAAGAATGTGGTAAGACAAGAAACAGCATTACAGCTCAAATTCACAGAAGCAGTCGGGCAAAGCAAAACCTCTGCCAATGGCAAAATCGCTTTTATGAACTTCCCAGATAGCTTTCTTCAACTCTGCACCTTCAAGACCCTGAGAAGTGAGCTCTGCAAATGCTTTTCTGCTCAGAAACAGAGTATTATGCATCTGTTTATATGTTCGCATAGCTGCAACTATTTTATCCATGTTTCCAAAGTACGTAGCCACATATGCGTCACTGTTGATGGACACATGATAATCCAATGCAGCTTTTGTGTTTCCATGCATTCTGGTGAAATCTTCTTGGTTAAGTAGAACAGACTTTGTGAACACATTTGTATAAACGGATGTGAATCCTTCCATCTCCATTAGACCGTCTCCAGCTGCCAAGTATATGTTTGTGCTTGTTGGGATGTTAAGTGACTGAAGCATCAAAACTGTTTCGTTAGGAGTCAGAGGGCATTTGCCTCGCTTTCTCCATATCTGAGCTAGTTCTCCAGTCCATGGCTTCCTATCAACACGAGCAGCTTCAATGGCAGTGATAGATGAAGGAGAGAGGTTTGGGTATTCACATTGGCTGTACGCTACCATGTCCGGTTCAAATCTGAGGTGAAGCGACAAGAAGGGTTTGGGAATAGCATCGAAAAGCTCAATGGCCTTCTTCTCCAAGGAACTAGTAAGGCGTATAGCCGAATAACAGGCTTGACATAGAGTGGCTCTTGCATATTCGGGATACCTGAATGCGTTGTATCAAAGTAGAAGAGTAAGATACTTGAAAATATTTCAGAAATAGCAATTACAGACAAAGACAATATAGACTATTAGAAAGACACCTGTCCCTGCGTTGGCTCATTGCCGGTGTAAAAGAGATGTAATGATGTTCCAACAACGATGGAAGAACACTTTCAATGTAATCAAATTGACCCTTCCTTTTGCTGCAGTCTACTTTGAATGGTTCTTTTGATGCAATATCTGTTGGCAATTCTTTTACAACTTCGATATAACCACTCATCTTTTGAATAAAGTAGTCTACATCAAACACATCTGCAAATCCACTGCACCAATAAATATCACTGATTATTTATCTTCCTTGATCAAATCAACAATGAAAAATTGAAATTGCTATATAAGCTTTGATCTCAAGAGAAAGAGGGAGTACCTTGACTCGTTCCAATATGCAGCTACCTCAAACTTTGGAAGAACAAGTGTAGCATTCAACAGACGGGCAATCCCAACTCCATCACACAACTGCAAGCAGTAGCATCACAGCATCATATGATTTATTTCCTAAGGCAGAAGTAATGCAAGTTGAACTCTACAAGGGTTAAACACAATTCACGGGCGATTCTCTTTCTTTTTAAAACTTACATCGCGTCTCATCTGATTCAGGCCGCCATAACAATCAACGCGGATATATCCATTAGTTTTAGCGGGTAGAGCTGCAGGATTTGAACAAAAAACCAAAGCAGTTGTCTGCAATGAAGACCGATCACAAAAGTTCAGAGAAGTAAAACTCACTACAAGCAATCTACGTTCTACCCAACAACAAAGTCTTATCTTTTCAGAGAAGTAAACTCAGTACAAGCAATTAACATTCTACCCAACTACAAAATCTTATATTTTCAGACCATAAACAAAGCTTTTGTTACTGTCAATGATAAAACCAGATTCAATTGAAGAAATGGCTAACCTCAAAAAAAGTTGTCTAAAACTAAATTTCGATTTACATAAAATTAGCTTCATCCCAAGTAATATAATTGCACATCAGATTAGAATCCATCACAAAAACTTTCAACAGAACAAAACAAAAGTGAAATCTTTAACTAATAAAACTTAGGAGAATGATAAGAGAAGAGTGCCTACGAGTGAGATGTCCTTCTAACCACCATTTGCAAGGCCTCCATTCCATTATCCTCTTGACACTCCATATATCAGAACCCCTGAAGCAGAGAAATTACAAATCAATTTATACTTATAAATTAAACTGATTCTTCCATCTTTTGCAGCAAAGAAGACAACATTTACGAGTAGAAACTATGCTAATTAAGTTTCACCCGCCAATCAAATATATGAAATGCTGAACACTTGCCAATTACCCTAATAGGGTGATACGATTCTTCTTCGTGACCCCAAAAATCGAAGCAGTAATTGGATGAATACTTACACTGATGAACCGGAAGGAAACGGAATCTGCAGGATATGTGGCGACGGAGATAGAAGAATAACGACGAGGAGAAGAGAGAAAGTTAAGACGAAGACGAACAATGGTTTCACCGGAGATCCAATCATTTGATTAGGTAGTAAAATTGAAACTTCAGATCGGAACTTGGTAAGTGTCTCAGATCTATCTATAATAAAAGCTCTACACACACTACCGTCGTCGGTGGCCAAAAAAAAACCTCTGTTTCATCAGAGAAGAACCACTTCGGAACAAGGAGACAAATATAGACTGGAAACCTTCTGATCCATTTAGAAGCTTTAATTAACCAAACCGGTTTAATCCAATTATGTTATGTCATTAAGAAATCAAAGCTTACTTTGTGAGCCCATCCAAATCTTGAATTCATATAACTCTAAATTTTTCCAAATCTTTAATTCATATAATTTCAAAATTCTTTTTAAGAAGATTATTCAAATGTTGATATGTTTTTCTCATATAGTATCTCTCTCAAGCTCAAAATCGTCATCATCATCATCTTCACTTCCTTCACTTCTACGTCCCATTCTCCGTCTCTTCCCTCTCATCTCAACCGCCATTTCTTGAACCGAACAACAACTGCTCCGCTCCATCTTCCCCGCCAAAACATCAACAACATCCATTTGTCCCCAACCGACTAACCGATTCCTCAACATCTCAACTGTTGTCGAATACGGTGGAATCCCATCATCAATCATCATCTCAAAGTACCTACAAGCTTCCTCTAACTTCCCTTTCTTCCTTACTAACCCATGAATCATCACAGTATATGTCGCAACCGTTGGATAAAACTTTCTCTCACTCATTCCTTCCCATATCTCTGTCGCACGATCAAATCTCCCTATTCTTATAAGCAACTTGAGAACCATATTGTAAGTGTGTCTATCCGGTAAACACTTGGTTCTATCCATTCTCGATAACAGCTTTGTTGCTCGATTCACTTCGCAGTGATCGCAGTGGTAAGCCATTATCGAATTGTAAGTCCAAGTATCTGGATTAGCATCTCTTTGAATCATCTCATCTAACAGTAAATAAGCGTCATCAACTTTCTCGTTCTTGCAGAGTGTTTTGACGATATGGTTATACGTGTACACATTGGGTACAAGATCGTACCTTTTCATCCGATCAAGAACCTTATAAGCCGAGTGAACATCGCTTGCATCGCAGTAAGCGTGAATGAATATCGCATAACTATACGCGTCCGGTTTAAGTCCAAGATTACCCATTTCTTGAAACATCTTATAAGCTCCATCAACATCACCAGATTTACACAAAGCGTCTAAAAGAGCATTGTAAGCAAGCAAATCCACAAGACAATCGTTCTCGAGCATTTCATCGAACACCTTACGTGCCCCCGATGCATCTCGGATTCTCGCCCAACCTCGAACCAAAATACTATACGTCTTCGCACTCGGCACAATGCCGAACACTTTCGCTTTATCGAAAAACTCCTGAGCGTGACTCACATGTTTTCTATCGCAAAGAGAATGCAGAAGCTGATCAAGATCATCAACACAAGGCTTAATCCCAAACTCAACCATCCGAGTAAACGCTCTACTAGCTTCACTAGGTAAATTAGCTCTACTATAAGCTCTAAACACAATCCAAAACACTTTAGAGTTAATCTCAAAGTAACTATACTCTCTAGCTTCGATTAAAAAGTCCCAAAGCAAAGCGAATTGCTTACTACTACCCAGAATCTCAACCAAAATGTGATAACTTTCCAAGCTATGTTCGAAATCTGGGATTCTTCTTGCCCATAGAAAGAATCTGTGAGCAGGAAAGCCGAGATTTTTGCAGCGTTTCAACACTTGTTCGACCAGATTCGACGAAACTCGTGGAGAGTAAGCGACAAGAGTGTGTTCGAGGTCGTCTTTCGGGTTCCGATGATCGCTCAGAACGCGGGAGATCTCGTTTACTAGATCTGGTGATGGTGGGTCGTGTAGGAGAGTCGAGAAGATACGAAATGATTGAGGTTTAGGGGTTTGATGAAGAGCTCGTATGAGAGAAGAGATTGTTCGAAACGCCATTAATATGTGAAAACTTTCAACAGAGCCAATCTGATTTTTTAAACGTTGTGTTGATTAATATACACAAAGCCCGTAGGATTTGTATTTTATAAGTGAGCCCAAACATTTAAAGAGGCCCAATTACTTTGTTGCAATACTAAATTAAGGAGGGCATATTGAAACAATTATTTGGGATGATTTTAAATTTTAAATCTTTCCTTATTCATTTGATGATTCTCTAAAATGTTTTAAAATCTTACCATATTGTAATAAAGACTTGGATAGAAAACAAGTAATTGGGCCAAGTTTAGCCCAATCTTTTTCCTTAGCAGTTGGTTTGACAACCGTTTTTTTTAAGCTGGGCAGTTGAATACCGGGTCGGATTCGTGTCGAGTCCATTCGGGTTAAAGTTTTCAGGTTCTGAAATTTAGGTTTCGTTCAAGTATTTTAAATTTTCGGTACGGGTTTAGTTCGGTTCTGCTTCGAGTTTGGATCGGTTCTCGTGTTTATATTGAGAACCAGTTAAAACCTGAAAGATTTTCAGGACGGTTCAAGTGAATACTTTATATCCGAATCTATCCAAAAAGTAAACGAATTACCCGAAAATACTCTAAATACCCGAAAAAATTCTAACTTGTATCACCCAAATATACTCAAATCTATCCAAATTACCCGAAAGTATCCAAAATACCCGAAAAAATTGTACTTGTATTTAGAACCCAAATTACCCACAAGTATTCGAAATATCTGATTTTTTTGTAATTTTGGGTATTTGGGTTAATAAAAATATAAATATAACTAATATTTCTTGGATATATACTTATATTTCAAATATGTTTATGTATCCATTCGGTTCTGGGTTTAGTTCGGGTTCTGTACCGATTCTTAGGGTCTAGAAATTTTGGTCTTGTTCGGATATTTTGCATGTTCCGAGTTCAGGTTCGGGTTTTAGGTAAGTTCATAATCAAACCATGCTATTACTATTGTCTTAATTAACGTTTTCGTCCACTTATACGAATTATTTTCCTGAGATGTTGCGGATTAAATCTGAATTTGAGAATTGATCAAACAACAAAGCGACAATGTTTTATCTGGACACCAGATTTTTTCGTAGATATTCTCATATGCGTTTTCTAAATTGAAGTTTGGAGGCTAATACTATGCACTCTATGCCAAATACTAACTAATAACTTTCTAAATATTTTGGATGTTTTTTAATCTAAAAATACAATATATTATCGTTAGAAATGTTAAAGCTAATGAGGTTTTTTTTTAAAGTTCTAGAAGTTTATATTTGTTTTGTTGAAATATGTAGGAGCAAAATTTATGCAACACTACGGAGATGCAATTGAAACAAGAAATCATAAACGTTAAGGAAAAGTATCGAGTGGAGACGAGTATAAACTATTTCCTTAACTCTTTGAATCACCCGCAGTGCAACGGGAATCTGAGATTCAAGACTCCCAAGATACAACACAAAAAATCGATTTCGCAAGCACTCGAAATTCGGCTCTAAACGAACTTAATCACTACGATAATCTCGAAATACTTACTTTACACTAAGAGAGATTGCTGGAGCTTTCACAGTTTTTTTTTCTCTGTGTCAAAATGAGAAGAATAGCCATGTGTTTTATAGCCTAAGAACTCAACATTCATAGCCCTAAAAAGGAGAATCTCACCTTAATGATACAATTATAAGACTTTATTTCCACGTCGAAAATCAAAAAAATAATTGTCGTCAATTGACTTTGTCGTTGCCAAGCTCAATAATTAAGGAAGATATTTTTGATTTAATCAACAATTTAAATCAAAATTAATTTAGGAAGATAAGAATAATCTTATGGATTATAAGTCCATTTCTCAAATCTCAAATCTCAAATCTAGCCCATGTGTATTTGGGTTTCTCCTCCATTTCTCCTTCAAACAATTTGATTTTACTAAGCCCACTTACCTTAAGTAATATTCGGTCCAACAATCCCCCACATGAATAGAAATGACACTAAACATATGAAGACTCGACAAAATTTAACAAACTAAACTTGACTTGACTAGACTAGACACAACTTGACTAGACTAGACAGACTTTCGAGAGTATGCGAAAATGTTACTGTATCTGAAAGGTAGTATATTTCAGCTTTGAACCAATCATTTTTAATATCTGTCGGATTTACTCGGCCAGGAGGTGAACATGATGTCTTGAACCATCCGGATTTTGATGTAAATCGAGACAACAAGTATCGTGCAGCGACATTTTTTCATAGTACTTAAGTTCTCTATTCTGTTCATTTTGGCCTTGAACATAGAGAATATAGCCTCTATTTCATTCTCCTAGAAACAGCCCCATTTCACACTCACTATGTGATCTCCCATTAGCTTTGTTTTTAGAAGCATCCTGTAGTACTCCACTAATATCTCAAAGCTATGGTATCATTAAAAAAAGCCAACGCTTAGCCTCAACACATACAGGTAACACTATTTATTTTTATCTTTTAGGAACTGGATATAGACATAGTCTTACAGTGTTCAACTCTAAAACAACTCGATTTCGTTTTTCCTTTGAACCTAGATTTTGGGATCTCCAATCACATAGGTGACGTGTCCATCAAGCATCATCTTTGATTATAGGTTTTAAACTCATTCCTCTTGATAATTTAACAACTTGATCTGGCGACAGATTTTTGGTAAATGGATCTGCCAAGTTTTCAGCTGACTTGATGTATTTTATCGAGAGTACACCCGTAGAGATCTATTGTCTAGTGGTCTTGTGTTGCCTTCTAATATGATGAGATTTGCCATGATATAGTTTATTCAGCGCCGAGAAATAGCTGATTGGCTATTACAGTGTACATGTAATGCTGACACTAGTTTTTCCCACATTGGGATATCTTCCAAAAGATTTCGAAGCCACTTTGCTTCTTCGGCAGCTTTATCCAATGCTATAAACTCTGATTCCATGGTTGATCTAGTTAGGAGAGTTTTCTTAGAAGATTTCCAGGATACTGCTGCACCACCTAATGTAAAGACATATCCACTTGTTGATTTTGAGTTTCTGGAATCGAAAATCCAGTTGGCATTACTATAGCCCTCTAACACAGCTAATTCTTACTCTAATGCAACCCATAATTTTTGGTGTATCGAATATAGTTCAATACTCTATTTATGGCCTTCCAGTGAGTATGACCTGGATTACTTGTATATCGACTTAATATGTTTACTGCATGCGCAAGATCGGGTCTAGTACAATTTCTCAAATACATAAGACTTCCGATTACTCTTGCATATTCCATTTGTGACACTGCTTCACCTAAAATTTTCATCAAGTGAAGATGAGGGTCAGCGAAAGTTTTTGCACTTCCATTTGAGTAGTTCTTAAACCGCTCAAGGATTTTTTCAGCATAATGTTCTTGTGATAAGATTAGACCATCAGAGTGTCTAATAATTTTATTCCTAAAATTACATCTGCTAAACCCATGTCTTTCATATCAAATTTGCTACTTAGCATTTTCTTTGTTTGATTGACCATGTCTTTATTGCTACCAATAATGAGCATGTCATCAACGTACAAACAGAGTAAAACGTATCCGTGTGGAGTATTTTTGTTGTATATGCACTTATCACATTCATTAATGCTAAGTCCATTTGATATCATTACATTTTCAAATTTTTCATGCCATTGTTTAGGAGCTTGTTTAAATCCGTACAATGATTTTACTAGTCGACAAACTTTGTGTTCTTGTCCTGGAGCAACAAACCCTTCAGGTTGTTTCATATAAATTTTCTCTTCTAAATCACCATTTAGAAAAGCTGTTTTTACATACATATGATGTATTTCTAGGTTTCTCAAAGCAGCGATGCCTACTAGTATTCGTATTGAAGTTATTCTCGTCACCGGAGAATAAGTGTCAAAGAAATCCAATCTTTCTTTTTGCCGGAAACCTTGCACCACAAGCCTAGCCTTGTACTTATCAATGGACCCATCAGTTTTCAATTTCGTTAAATCCACTTACTCCCTAAGGCTTTGAGGGTTCGGACATGGAGTTGTCGCGAAAGACGAATCGGTTCAGAAAAAAAATAAAAATTTGCTGGAGCTACTCCGTGGAGCGGTTGCAAAGCAAGCGGAAGGTCAGAGTTGCCGGAGCTACTCCGTGGAGCGGTTGCAAACCGAGCGGAAGGTCATAGTTGCCGAGCTACTCTGAGGAGCGGTTGCAAACCGATCGGAAGGCCAAATCGACTCCCTGGAGCGATTGCAAACCGATCTGAAGTGTCGGTGGGCTGTTTCTGTTGCAACAAAAATCCCACCTACCTCCTTTTATGCTCTTTTTTCTTCCTTTTTCTTCTTCCTGGGTTATTGTCTGATCTTTTGAGTGAGAAAGAGAGAGAGAAAGATTGTGAGCTGAGAAAAGGAAGAAGAGGAGGGGTGACTTAAGGGAAGGAGATTTTGGCTTGGCTTGAGAGAGGGAGGAGAGGAAGAACAGATATGGCAGGGTCTGGGAGAAAAGAGGTTTGACCTATCCAATCGTATCCAAAGGTAACGATTTTTGGTGGAGTTGTAGTTAAGTCTTAGCCCTAGATGCGCCACTTTGCGGTTTTGGATTTGAGTTAGTATCTTAAGAGTTATCCTCTTTTTCGTGAGGTGTTCTGTTTCAGAGGCGATTCGAGAACAGCGCAGGTTCAGAGTTAGATCGCGAGTTTATCTGTGGTCGGATCGTTACAAAAATTTTAGGGTAGCTTCAGGACGTCCAGGGGTTGAATGTCGTCGGTGAAAATTGAAAGTGGACGGTTAGAACTCAATCCGTGGCTCAATCTTTGGGGCTGTTCGTTCTGCAATTTTCTGGTTGTGTTGAAAATTGTTTTGGTTGTTGTGGTTGGCTGTAGGACGTAAGGAAGTAAAGTTTTGAGCTGCTGTTGGTGTTGTGATTCTTGAGCCGAATCCTTCTTTGCTAAGGTGAGTGCATGACCATGGGCTTATCTAAGCTTTGAGGTGGTTTTGGTGTGGTTTATGTGTTGTGTGTTGTTAGGATGAATTCTTGTTGAATTCATGAGTTGTATTACTGGGTTTCATTGTGTTTTGCGTTGAGTATGAGTCTAGTCACGTTAAGGATACAAGGTTTCGTGGAAAGGGGTGAAGCAGGTCAATTTCGGATGGGTTGCAGGGAAACCTCCGAGCGATCATGGGGATCGGTTGCAGACTGCTCCCGAGCCTTTTGAGTGATCCTGAGCGATCAGGGTGATTGGTTGCAGACCGATTCCAAGACCCTTCTGCGTAACTTTTTTTATTCCTTCTTGTGTTCGTGCGGATTTGGTTTAGACCAGTCCTCGCTATTGTTTGGTATGCGGTGGGTGCTTTTCTTGTTTGTTTGAGCGGTTTTGATCTCGTGCTTGTGTGTATAGCTCATAGATGGGATAACCGTCTCGCTAAGTATTATGTTAATACTTACGCATCTCTTTCTGTGTGGATGCAGGTAAAGATAAAGTGTGATCGTGGAATCATGGCAATGAGGAGGAGGATGATTAGGACTCGGTTGTGTTTTTGTGTTGAACGTTTATTACGCGTAATAAATTTGAATACTGTGGTTGAAGTTGTTTAATAAGATCGAGTCTTATTGGGGTTGTGTAAACCGGCTTTAATTGAGTATTGTGTTCTTGTGTATAATTAATATTATGGGATATTAATTATGTTAAAAAAAAAAAAAATCGGGTGTGGTTGTTTCAGTTTGGTATCAGAGCATAGACGGTTCTAGGATTTCGTGTTGCTTGATGCATGTGTTTCAATCGTTGAATTGTTGTATGCTAGAATTGATTATGTGGTAGTTAGTCAATTTGTCTGAGCATGGGGTCTTAGAATCATCCTCTTCGAGCCTCGAGATTCCACGGTAGGTTATCTTTATTCTGTAAGTTGTTTAGTATCTTAGCCTCTGTTCTTGCTGGTTCAGATGGCTAGAGGTCGTGGTAGAGGCCGTGGCCGCGGTAGAGGTCGTGGTCATGTTCCAGTGGTGGCAGAAAGTGTAGCACGGAGTGCTACGGTTGAGCGAGTTGCGGCTCCGCATGTGTATCAAGAGGGGTCTGAGGGTGTGGCTGGAGTCCCAGCGGGTGCTGCGGGTTCTGCAGCGGAGTTTGCCCAGGCTCGAGATGATCGTATTGCTGGTTTGCTGGCCTTGCTGTTTGAACCCGTGCAGGCTCTTGTTGTGCTACCAGTGGTTGAGGAGCAGCCGAGGGCTGTAGTTGCGGAGGAGCTCCCATCCTACCTGAGGATGATGGAGCAGTTACAGAGGATTGGCACGGGATTCTTCCCGGGAGGTGCCAGTCCTGAGGCCGCGGATGCGTGGAGAAGGAGGTTGGAGCGGAACTTCCTTTCGATTAGGTGTCCGGAGAGATACCGGGTGGACCTGGCAGTTCATTACCTTGGAGGGTGATGCACATCTCTGGTGGATGGGAGTTACGGCCAGGAGAGTTCAGGCGGAGATGGCCTGGGAGGATTTTGTTGAGGAGTTTAACTCCAAGTATTTTTCTCAGGAGGCGCTTGATCGGTTGGAGGGTCGGTTCCTTGTTTTGTCTCAGGGGAACCATACCGTTCGAGAGTATGAGGCGGAGTTTAACCGTCTCAGTGTGTATGCTGGTTGAGCGTTGGAGGGTAAGCGGGCCCGAGTTTGGATATTTTTGTTGGGTCTTCGGGCTGAGTTGAAGAACCGTTGCCTGGTGAGAGTTTTTGGCACGGTTGCGGAGTTAGTGGAGACAGCTGCCTTGCTGGAGGAGAGTCTGAGAGATGAGGTGGCAGTTGTTAGCCCCAGTTTTTAGGCGAGGAAGCCGCAGCAGCAGCAGTCTGGTCCGAGCAGAGGCGGTAGGCCAATGCAAGGGCAGAAGCGGAAGATGGAGAGTTCTTCCAGTGTTACTCAGGGTGGTCCGGGATGCTTCAAGAATGGAAGCAAGGATCACCGGGTGGCGAGTTGCCCTCAGAAGGGCGAGGCGCGTGCAGATACACGTGTGTGCTATCACTGCAGAGGGAGGCAGCGACGGTGTCGCCAGTTAGCCAGAGTGCAGTGGCTCCCCGAGTGTATTCCATTGTGGAGACAGAAGGCCCGAGTTCCAGGCCGATCACAGGTATTTTGTTAAACTTACCTGAGTTAAATTCTTGTGTTTTAGAATTTATTGTCTCCGTGATGGGGTGTCAGGGTTCTGAGCATATGAAAAATATGCAGGGACCCTGGTTGTGGGAGGTGTTGAATCCCACGTGTTGTTTGATTCTGGAGCATCGCATTGCTTCATTACTCCGGAAATTGTCGAGAAGGGTTTTTGTTAGAGTGGCTGGAGGGAAGCTATTGACTATTCACGGTCGAGTTGTTGACGTGGATATTCAAGTGGCTGGAGAGTCTATGCAAGCGGATTTGGTCATTTGCTCGGTGGAGCTTTATGACGTTATTTTGGGCATGGATTGGCTCGGGAAGTTCAGAGCGCATCTGGACTGTCACCGAGGGCGTGTTATTTTCGAAAGAAAACAAGGGAGGTTGGTTTATCAAGGAGTGAGACCAAGTTCTGGGAGTCTCGTGATCTCGGCCATGCAGGCAGAGAGTATGATCGAGAAAGGTCACGAGGCGTATCTGATGACGATAGTTACATCAGAGACTGTTAGAGAGGTTGCGGTTGGGGATATTCGGGTTGTTCGAGATTTTCAGGATGTTTTCCAATCGTTGCAGGGATTACCGTCGTCTCGGTCTGATCCTTTCACGATTGAGTTGAAATCCGGGACAATGCCGATATCTAAGGCACCGTATAAGATGGCTCCAGCAGAGATGGCAGAGCTGAAGAAGCAGCTGGAGGAGTTGTTGGGTAAGGGTTTTATCCGACCGAGTACTTCACCGTGGGGAGCGCCGGTGTTGTTTGTGAAGAAAAAGGATGGAAGTTTCCGATTGTACATCGATTATCGGGGACTAAACCGAGTCACTGTGAAGAACATGTATCCTCTTCCACGGATTGATGAGTTGTTGGATCAGTTGAGAGGGGCTACTTGGTTCTCTAAGATAGACTTGGCATCAGGTTATCATCAGATTCCGATTGATGAGAAGGATGTCCGGAAGACGGCTTTCAGATCAAGATATGGACACTACGAGTTTGTGGTGATGCCATTTGGGTTGACGAATGCACCAGCAGCGTTCATGCGGTTGATGAACAGCGTGTTCCAGGAGCATCTGGATGAATTTATGATCATCTTCATAGATGACATTTTGGTGTATTCGAAGACACCCGAGGAGCATGAGTTGCATCTGAGAGTTGTTCTGGAGAAGCTGCGGGAGCAGAAACTATTTGCTAAGTTGAGCAAGTGTAGTTTCTGACAGCGAGAGATTGGATTTCTGGGTCACATTGTGTCCGCAGAGGGAGTTTCTGTGGATCTGGAGAAGATTCAAGCTATCAGGGAGTGGCCGAGGCCGAGGAATGCTACTGAGATTCGGAGTTTTCTTGGGTTAGCAGGTTATTACCGGAGGTTCGTCAAGGGTTTCGCGAGTATGGCTAAGTCTATGACAAAGCTGACAGGGAAGGATATTCCTTTTGTATGGTCTCCTGAGTGTGAGGAGAGTTTCGCAAACCTGAAGATGATGTTGACTAGTACGCCAGTTTTGGCATTACCTGAGCCGGGGGAACCTTACGTGGTGTATGCAGACGCTTAGGGAGTAGGCCTGGGTTGTGTGTTGATGCAGAAGGGAAAGGTAATTGCCTATGATTCGAGGCAGTTGAGGAAGCATGAGGGCAACTATCCTACCCATGATCTTGAGATGGCTGCGGTAGTGTTTGCCTTGAAGATTTGGAGGTCTTATCTTTATGGCGGAAAGGTCCAGGTGTTTACAGATCATAAAAGCCTGAAGTACATTTTCACTCAGCCTGAGTTGAATTTGAGGCAGAGGCGTTGGATGGAGTTGGTGGTGGATTATGATCTGGAGATCGCTTACCATCCTTGTAAAGTGAACTTGGTTGCGGATGCTTTGAGTCGCAAACGTGTGGTTTCGGCTCGGAAGCAGGACATGGAGTCGTTGGTGTGTGAGCTTGGTTCTTTGAGGTTGTGTGTTTTATCTCAGGAACCGTTGGGTTTGGAGGCAGTTGATCAGGCGGATCTTCTGAGCAGGGTTCGGATAGCTCAGGAGAAGGATGAGGGTTTGGTTAATGCTTCCAGGGAAATGGGTTCAGAATATCAAGTCTCTGCTAATGGGACTATTCTGGTGCATGGGCGGGTATGCGTACCCAAGGATGAGCGTTTGAGGCGAGAAATACTGAGTGAGGCTCATGCGAGTATGTTTTTGATTCATCCGGGAGCGACGAAGATGTACCGAGATCTCAAACGGTATTATCACTGGGTCGGGATGAAGAAGGATGTAGCTAACTGGGTCGCAGCGTGTGATACGTGCCAGTTAGTGAAGGCAGATCATCCGGTTCCGAGCGGATTGTTGCGGAGTTTACCCATTCCAGAGTGGAAGTGGGATATGATTACGATGGATTTCATAGTGGGGTTGCCAATTTCTCGGACCAAGGATGCGATTTGGGTCATTGTTGATCGTTTGACCAAGAGTGCACGTTTTCTGGCTATCAAGAAAACCGATGGAGCTTCGGTGCTAGCTAAGAAGTACGTGCAGGAGATAGTGAAACTTTATGGAGTACTGGTGAGTATTGTGTCAGACCAGGATCCTAAGTTCACTTCAGAGTTCTGGAAAGCGTTCCAGACGGAGATGGGCACGAAGGTGCATTTGAGTACCGCGTATCATCCTCAGACGGATGGACAATCCGAGAGAACGATCCAGACACTTGAAGATTTACTGAGGATGTGTGTGCTGGACTGGGGTGGTCATTGGGTGGATCACCTGAGCTTGGAAGAGTTTGCTTATAACAATAGTTACCAGGCGAGTATTGGAATGGCTCCATACGAGGCTCTGTATGGTAGGCCATGTCGTACACCGCTGTGCTGGACCCAAGTGGGGGAGAGGAGCACATTGGGTGCGGATTTTGTTCAGGAAACTACAGAGAAGATCAGAGTTTTGAAGCTGAACATGAAGGAAGCTCAGGATCGGCAAAAGAGTTATGCTGATAAGAGAAGAAAAGAGCTTGAGTTTGAGGTGGGAGATAGAGTGTATCTCAAGATGGCGATGTTGCGAGGTCCGAACAGGTCCATTACCGAGACAAAGTTGAGTCCGAGGTATATGGGTCCGTTTAGGATTCTTGGTCGAGTTGGGCCAGTCGCGTACCGGTTGGAGTTACCGGAGATTATGCAAGCATTTCATAAGGTTTTCCATGTGTCGATGTTAAAGAAGTGCTTGCATAAGGATGATAAGGTGTTGGCTGAGATTCCGTCAGATCTTTAGCCCAACATGACCTTAGAGGCGAGGCCAATGAGGGTACTCGACCGAAGGGTCAAGGAGCTTCGTCGAAAGAGGATTTCGATGATGAGAGTCTTATGAGATTGTGACGGTGTTCAGGAGGAAACTTGGGAACCAGAAGAGCGGATGAAAGCTAGGTTCGAGAAGTGGTTCGAAAAGTAAGCTGAGGCTTGAGTAGTTTTTCATCGCTGGTTCGAGTTTCGGAGTTTGAGTTTTTATACTCGTTGTATCTTATTGTATTTCGTTTTGGTGTATAAATGATTAATACATTAGTTTGTTAATAAGATGAGTAATTCTTATTGGTTATGACTTGTTGTGTCATGAGGTTTTGAGCATGAAGTTGTGAAAAGATAAAAGTTTATGAGAATATGAACTGGAAATATCCATCGTATTTGGATATGATAAACTTCCTTGTGAGTTGGGATGTTTCAAATTGACCTGAGGTTTGGTCATGGTTGAGGTGATATTCCGGATTGGGAATATGTGTGGCGATGCATTACGTAGACCATGTGAGGTAGTTTTGGTCGGAGATGCTTATAGACGTTTCGTTAGACTTTATTGCTCTAAGGACGGGTTGGTCCTGTACAACTCGTGAGGGGAGGATTAGTCCCCAGATACCCATAGCTCAAAGGACATGTGACCGGAGGGTGGGAGTGGTATGAGAGTTATACCCATAACCCGATGGACGTGTGGCCTGAGAGTGTGAGTGGTATGCGTGGTACCGCTAGCTCGAAGACTATGTGTCTAAGAGTGTGAGTGGTACGGGTTTATGTGCCGATAGCTCGAAGAACTTTGCGACCTGAGAGTGCGAGTGGCATGGGGTTCCGAGAACTCGAGGGACTTTGGTCCTGAGGGTGGAGTGGTACGAGTACGAGTTGTGTTGGGAGCAATAAATGTGTAGGACGTGGGTATAAGCATATAGACTGAATGTAGACCTCGAGGATTAATAGTGTTTAATCTCGTGTTTGAGATGTATTGGCCGGATTGGGCAAGGTTTGAGAAGAGAATCGTGTTTCGATTATGAGTGGAAGTTTTTTGCTGTTGGTTGGTATCGCAGATTCGATGACGAATCGATGTTAGTGGGGGAGAATTGTAACGCCCGTGTTCCAGAAAAAGGGAATTATCGGGATCGTTACAGAAGAATCGTATCTTGGCGTTTCGATTCTCTGAAGTTGTCGGAATGTGATCTCTCTCTTTGAAGTCAATCTTGAGGGTTCGGACATGGAGTTGTCGCGAACGAAAAGACGAATCGGTTCAGAAAAAAATAAAAATTTGCTGGAGCTACTCCGTGGAGCGGTTGCAAAGCAAGCGGAAGGTCAGAGTTGCCGGAGCTACTCCGTGGAGCGGTTGCAAACCAAGCGGAAGGTCAGAGTTACTGGAGCTACTCCGTGGAGCGGTTGCAAACCGAGCGGAAGGTCATAGTTGCCGAGCTACTCTGAGGAGCGGTTGCAAACCGATCGGAAGGCCAAATCGACTCCCTGGAGCGATTGCAAACCGATCTGGAGTGTCGGTGGGCTGTTTCTGTTGCAACAAAAATCCCACCTACCTCCTTTTATGCTCGTTTTTCTTCCTCTTTCTTCTTCCTGGGTTATTGTCTGATCTTTTGAGTGAGAAAGAGAGAGAGAGAAAGCTTGTGAGCTGAGAAAAGGAAGAAGAGGAGGGGTGACTTAAGGGAAGGAGATTTTGGCTTGGCTTGAGAGAGGGAGGAGAGGAAGAACAGATATGGCAGGGTCTGGGAGAAAAGAGGTTTGACCTATCCAATCGTATCCAAAGGTAACGATTTTTGGTGGAGTTGTAGTTAAGTCTTAGCCCTAGATGCGCCACTTTGCGGTTTTGGATTTGAGTTAGTATCCTAAGAGTTATCCTCTTTTTCGTGAGGTGTTCTGTTTCAGAGGCGATTCGAGAACAGCGCAGGTTCAGAGTTAGATCGTGAGTTCATCTGTGGTTGGATCGTTACGAAAATTTGAGGGTAGCTTCAGGACGTCCAGGGGTTGAATTTCATTGGTGGAAATTGAAAGTGGACGGTTAGAACTCAATCCGTGGCTCAATCTTTGGGGCTGTTCGTTCTGCAATTTTCTGGTTGTGTTGAAAATTGTTTTGGTTGTTGTGGTTGGCTGTAGGGCGTAAGGAAGTAAGTTTTGAGCTGCTGTTGGTGTTGTGATTCTTGAGCCGAATCCTTCTTTGCTAAGGTGAGTGCGTGACCATGGGCTTATCTAAGCTTTGAGGTGGTTTTGGTGTGGTTTATGTGTTGTGTGTTGTTAGGATGAATTCTTGTTGAATTCATGAGTTGTATTACTGGGTTTCATTGTGTTTTGCGTTGAGTATGAGTCTAGTCACGTTAAGGATACAAGGTTTCGTGGAAAGGGGTGAAGCAGGTCAATTTCGGATGGGTTGCAGGGGAACCTCCGAGCGATCATGGGGATCGGTTGCAGACCGCTCCCGAGCCTTTTGAGTGATCCTGAGCGATCAGGGTGATCGGTTGCAGACCGATTCCAAGACCCTTTTGCGTAACTTTTGTTATTCCTTCTTGTGTTCGTGCGGATTTGGTTCAGACTAGTCCTCGCTATTGTTTGGTATGCGGTGGGTGCTTTTCTTGTTTGTTTGAGTGGTTTTGATCTCGTGCTTGTGTGTATAGCTCGTAGATGGGATGACCGTCTCGCTAAGTATTATGTTAATACTTACGTACCTCTTTCTGTGTGGATGCAGGTAAAGATAAAGTGTGATCGTGGAATCATGGCAATGAGGAGGAGGATGATTAGGACTCGGTTGTGTTTTTGTGTTGAACGTTTATTACACGTAATAAATTTGAATATTCTGGTTGAAGTTATTTAATAAGATCGAGTCTTATTGGGGTTGTGTAAACCGGCTTTAATTGAGTATTGTGTTCTTGTGTATAATTAATATTATGGGATATTAATTATGTTAAAAAAAAAAAAAAAAAAAATCGGGTATGGTTGTTTCACTTCTTGTCAAGAGAATACCACAAGTCCTTAGAAGTCTCAACATTACAATACACATTGTAAACCTGTTCGGAAAGACGACTTTGGATGTAACCTTTGCAAAAGAAATCACCATGTTCCCAAGCGTGTATGCTCGCAAGCGCACGAGGATCAGTGTTATCTGCTGGGAGAAAAGGTTTCTCCTCACGTGTGTATTGGCTCAACTTCAACGTTGTAAAATAGAATAACATCTTTTTTTTGCCACATCTTAAACGTATTCCCGTCGAACTTGTCGGGAAGGAGACTAGCTGAATTTGCAGTTAAAATTTGTACTGTTTGAAATTGATCAGAGACTACGGCTAGTACGGATTCAGGAACCGTCACTTTCACAGGTAGAAGAGTGCCAAATTGAATTTCGGTTTCAGCCCTATTGGTGGTGGTCTCGGTGACCTCAGCGACATTGAAGATGTTCACATTCTCGCTTGCCATTTCTGAAACAAACACAAAAGTTAGATCAGAACCAAGGTTAAAGTTTGCAAACAAATGAAAAACAAGACCGTAGGTTTCGCAAAACCAAACTACAGGTACAAGTTAATATATTTTTATTTGCAAAAATAAAAGCAAGAGACAAAAGTCTCAATGCCAAGACGCGACGTTACTATGATTTATACAAACACGTTGCTGGTTTTGTAAAACCAAAATGCATGTTTTAATTAAATAAGGGTTGACTGTATATTCCCCCCTATAATAGCTCCCCATACTCATTCCACTCAGACTATTGGGGTCTTCGTAAAACCTCCCAAAATTAAAATTTTAACTAGAAAACTCTCCAAACTGTCAAATTGTAACTAATTCCACATAATCTCTTCAATCCAATAAACAGCGATCTATTTTCTTTATCTGCGTTTAAAAAACAGCGATTGTCCGATCCAATCCAATCCGGATTTTACTCCGACCCGAGAATAATTAAAAACTAAATCCTATAAGATCCACCAAAAAAAGGAACAATCGGAGGTTACATATTTAGGGTTCATATTCCAACTCTGGGTAACATAAAACCCAAAAAAAAAAAAAAACGTGGAGAGACGTAAAGAGAGAGGCGTAAGAGAGATAAGAGTACAACAACAATGTTATCATCTTTTTTTTTTGTTAAGTCGTGAATCAACAACTCTTGTTATTTGTCTTGATAATTTGAATGGATCATGTTTTGCTTGTTTAAGTATGAATCAGCGGTTGTGATTTGTGTTAATATTTAATTTGATCATGTTTTGTTTTACAAGGTGTTAACGAATTCTTCAAAGAGACATTATTGAGTGTGAGAAATTAGTCAAAGAGGATGATGCAAGAGTTGTAGACAAAAAAGATGCAAAAGAGATTATTTGGGTACAAACTGAAGCCATAAAAAACAAGATAGATTAACTGAAATTGTAAAAGAAAAACAAGAGAGATAACAAAGAAAGACAAAATCAAACGCTGCTTGTTTGACTTGGTTGAGTGAGTATGACTGTTTTAGGTTCTCGAGTTGATGCAAGTGGCTGACAAAGAAGTAAAATACTGAACATGTATCAGTACCAAATCGGATAATCATTAAAAAAAAAATAGAAAACATGAAAATTTAGTACCAAAACCAGAGACCAAGAAAAAACACAATCAAGAAGCTAGAAAAATCAGTACCAAAACCAGAAATCAGACAAATCAGTACCTGCTCCGTTGTTTCTTGTGTTATCTTCATCTTCTTCCTCGGATGTACCTTACATCCAGCTGCATTGTGTCCAACTTCTCCACATGTTGAGCAATGGATAATTCTTCCAGTCCTGCCTAGTTTTTCAACATGCTTCTTCTTCTTCTTCTTTGGTGACTCATGCTTTCCTTTAATTCTTTTCTGCTTTTTCTTTTTCTTTCTTCCGGGTAGTACAGGTTCAGGAGGAGCTGTGATCAGTCAATAACCAGAGCTTTTCATCCAGAACCGAGGTCCTCTAACTAGCGTCATTGATGTGTTATAAGTTGCTTGCCATTTAGATGTTAAGAAACATTCATAGACATAATCGTCAACATTCATTCCTTCATCCATCATTGCTCCATAGGCATGTTCACATGGTATACCGGTTATTGGTCACTTGCAACAAGTACATGTCTTTCTTGTTGTGTTCACAGTGTAAAAGTTGTCATAGAGCTCAACATCATAAATTCCATGTGTTGCACGATATGTTTTATAGTTCTCAGCATGCTTCTTCTCCAAAACAAGCATTTTAGCAACATATTTGGAGAACTTACCAGACCATCTATTCGACTTCTTGTTCCTCTTTGAGATTCGCTCCATAGCCTGCCTCCGAATTGTCTCCAGCATTGGTATCATAGCCTTAGCTCTTGCTTTCGTAATTGTGGAGTTAAATGACTCAGTCGAATTGTTGTCGACATTCTCGCAAAAGCTTCCAAGTCTATAAAATGCCAGCGACCAAGACTTTGGTTCCTCCTTCATCACATCCTCATACAAAGCTGTATTGTAGGCATTAACTTCTTCAAATTCTCACCAAACTCTGTCGGGTTGTAGCTCCAAGCTAAGTTCCAAATCATTGGTTTCAGCAAATCTTTGTTGGCATGCTTCTTCTTCAAGTTTTCGATGATATGTTTCACGCACATCCTATGTTCAGCATTGGGCAATTCAGCCTTCACTGAACTAATGAGTCCCTGAAGAAAGAAAAGAAAAAAAAAAAAAGAGAAGCTCGCTCATGCACACTCTGTCTTCATGTCACAAAAATATTAAAATAAAAATAACAAAACAGATAAGTAAAAAATAGAAACGAAAACAAAAAAAGTTTACCTTTGATCTGTCTGAGAACATGACGTAACCATCACCGTTTCGAAGACTTAAATCATATTTTATTTGCTTGATGAACCAAAGCCAATTATCTGCATTCTCGGACTGAACAACCGCCCAAGCAAGTGGGTAAATCTGATTGTTTGGATCATGCCCAACAGCAGTTAGTAATATACCTTTTACAGCAGCTTTTAAGAACGTGCCATCAAGTCCGATGATTAGCCGACATGACCCTTTCCAAGAGCTTCGAAGTTTCTCAAAACACACATAGAATCGGTGAAAAACGTCTTCACCAGATGCATTCGAGATAGTTTCAACTTTCGTAGTTGATCCTGGATTCGTACTGATTATCTCTTCCAAATAGCCACGAAGATGCGAAAATTGTTCAGCATACTCCTTCTCAAGCCATTTCAGAGCAAGCAGTCTTCCTCTCTGACATTGATTCCTCGAGCTAATTAATTTTCAATTGTCTTTGATCAGCTGTTGAATGTCTTCTGGCATTAATTCCGCATTTTGCCTTAGTTGGTCCATGAATAGTTTTGCAATGACTAGACTTTTTAGCAGCTTGCATTTGCCATTCGGAGTACAACTATGGTACGCATACCTAGTTTTCACCAGCCACTTTTGGGTAGGCTTATCATATGAACAATACACTCGCCACTTACATTTACCTCCCATCCCACACTTATAGCTAAGCTTTCTTTTGTCCCATCTCTCTTGGACAATGTTTCTTACTTTGCTCAAAGCATATTCTAACACTGCCTCTTTGAACTCAAAACCCGTGTAGAAAGAAGTTCCCAAAGCTAGCTTATCATCTCTTCCCTTTCTCATTCTTCTATTTCTCACAACCAACTCATCCTCATCTTTTTCATCAGAACTATCTGGAATGGTTGTACGAGGAACATATTCCTCATCAGCAAAATTAGCGACAGATTCCTCAACTTCATACTCATGTCGTTCCATTGTATCCTCATTATCTTCATCATACTGCATTTTATCTCCATCCTCTGTCTGGTTCTCGTTTTCATCTCCGTCCTCCGTGTGGTTCACGTTTTCATCATGCTCTAGTCCATCTTCATTCCTATTACTGAAACAACGAAAACACACATGAATTCTTACTACTGTCTAAATAAATAAGACAAAACAATCAAAAACAAAACCTGAAAACAGTGGCGAGATGCTCATTATCCATTTCGAAGATGTCTCTACAGTTCTACTCCTCCTAGATTTCCAAAAACAATCGACGATCACTTATACTTTCCAAAATCGTAACCTCTATTCAGAACACGTCAAACCAATCTCTCTCTCTCTATCTCTCACGCCCCTCCACCTTCTCTGGTTTTTGCTCTCGGTTACCCTAAATCCCCGATTGTTCCTTTTTTTGGCGGATATTATAGGATTTAGTTTTTAATTATTCTCGGGTCGGAATAAAATCCGGATTGGATTGGATCGGGTAATCGCTGTTTTTTAAACGCAGATAAAGAAAATAGATTGCTATTTATTGGATTCAAGAGATTATGTGGAATTAGTTATAATTTGATAGTTTGGAGAGTTTTCTAGTTAAAATTTCGATTTTGGGAGGTTTTACGAAGACCCCAATAGTCTGGATGGAATGAGTATGAGAAACTATTATAGGGGGAATATATAGTCAACCCATTAAATAATCAGAGAACCAATGATTAAACAAATAGTAACCACATGTCTTAACTTTTATTAATAACAAGCACTTCTCAATGGGAGAGAAGGTGCCAAAACAGAGTAAAACCTTAGTCAATAATAATTAATATTAAGAACCAAAGCCTGCAGCAAATTCCAAACCAAAAACTGTTGCAGGTTTGACTTGATTTTAATATGCAAAAATATAAAAAACGAAAACTGCAGGTTTCGTAAATCAAATTGCATGTCTCAAATAATTGCAATTTTTTCAGCTAATTGTTGATAAAAAAAAACGCTACAGGTCACGTTTTAATTATTTCGATGTGCAGAGATTGAAAACAGGAGACAATAAGCCTCTAAACTTTCAACTAGCAGAGAAACACAAAACTGCAGGTTTTATCTGTTTGATTTGCAGAAAAATTAAGACCAAGAGACAATACGTCTCGATGCCACAACAACAATCAAATTACTTATGATAATTTCTCTTTTGCAGAGATAGGAAACTGCAGGTCTCGATACAGCAGAATCTCAATTCAAACTGAGGTAGAACCAACGCAACCCTCACTTTCGAATCTCCAATGAGAATTTGAATGATGCAAACCAAACAAAATTTCGAGACTCGCAAGCTCTCGTCACAGTGAGTTTGAAGTTTAACCAATCGCAACTGGTAAACAAACTCTGAAACTTGTGATCACACACAAGCTCTCGTTACACGTTTATGAAATCTCAATTTCAATCCGTTAGATGTTTATATAACAACAACGGATTCAAACAGTTAAGAAGGTAGGAGCAAAATTTCTGCAACGCTACAGAGATACAATTGAAACAAGAAATCATAAACTTTAAGGAAAAGTATCGAGTGGAGGCGAGTATAAACTCTTTCCTTTAACTCTTTGAATCACCCGCAGTGCGACGGGAATTTGAGATTCAAGACTCCCAATATACAACCACAAACAACCGATTTCGCAAGCACTCGAAACTCGGCTCTAAACGAACTTAATCACTACGATATTCTCGGAATACTTACTTTAGACTAAGAGAGATTGTTGGAGCTTTCACAGTTTTTTTTTTCTCTGTGTCAAAGTGAGAAGAATAGCCATGACTTTTATAGCCTAAAAACTCAACGTTCATAGCCCTAAAGAGGAGAATCTCACCTTAACGATACAATTATAAGACTTTATTTCCACGTTGAAAATCAAAAACTTAATTGTCGTCAATTGATTTTGTCGTTACAAAACTCAATAATTAAGGGAGATATTTTTGATTTAATCAATAATTTAAATCAAAATTAATTTAGAAAGATAAGAATAATTTTATGGATTATAAGTCCATTTTTCAACTCAAATCCCAAATCCAGCCCATGTATATTTGGGTTTCTCCTCCATTTCTCATTCAAGCAATTTGATTTTACTAAGTCCACTTAGCTTAAGTAATATTCGGTCCAACAAAATATGCTGGATTTAAATATAAAAAAATTATAAGATTTTAAAGGTGAAAACTGTTATATGAGGGTTTTGTTTTGCAATTTCATCAGATTCATGCCCATTGTACTCCGACAGAGACATCTAAATAAATGCAACACACGAGTCTTTACAGATTCGGACGGACCTAAGTTGCATATGATAAATTTTACTAATTTGTAAGACGATAACAAAGATTTCGGAGTTAACTTGACATGATAACCACGAAGGGTGACCAACCAACAAAATAAACATTTTGAATGATATAGACCTGAAATATTTTATCAAAAACAAAAAGGAAATAACTCTGAAAAATCCGACTCATACGATATACAAAATGCCTTTGTTTGTTATTTGATTACTAATTGGCGAAGTAGTGCAGAGTTTCATCACAACATGTATTAATCACTTCCATAAACGACAACGAAGACAAAAGTATAATACTACTCACACGCCGAATAAATCTATCTAAACTAGGTTTTTATTTAGTTAAGTAACATTAAATTCTTCAACAACCGTCACTAAACATTGGCAACAATCACAACGTGCAAGTCAGTCCATGTGAAGTCTAGATTAAATACATTCATATATATATAAACACACAAACACATTTTCAATAATCTACTTTGGGGAAAATTTTAAAAGATGGGGAAAGATTTTAAGAGTTTGGTTACTAGATGCATCTACGTTGGGAAAATGAACGATAATGTAAAGAAGCTGAAAATAGCAACCGAAGAACTCAAAGATCTTGGGAACAGCGTGATGAAAAGAGTGAAGATCTGTGAGGAGCAGCAACAGATGAAGCGGCTAGACAAAGTCCAATCATGGCTTAGACAAGCTGACACTGTTATTAAAGAAGCAGAGGAATATTTCTTGATGTCTTCTTCGTCTTCTTCTTCCGGTTTGATATCGTCGAGCCACAAGATGGAGAAGAAGATTTGCAAGAAGCTGAAAGAAGTTCAAGAAATTAAGAGTAGAGGAATGTTTGAGGTTGTTGCGGAAAGTATTGGAGGCATTGGAGGAGGAGGCGGTGGCGGATTGACGGTTAAAGATAGCGATGAGCAGACGATTGGGTTAGAGGCGGTTTCGGGTTTGGTTTGGAGGTGTTTGACGATGGAGAACACCGGGATTATTGGATTATATGGTGTGGAAGGTGTTGGAAAGACGACGGTTTTGACTCAGGTTAATAACAGGTTGCTTCAACAGAAAGCGAATGGGTTTGATTTTGTTTTGTGGGTCTTTGTGTCCAAGAATCTAAATCTTGAGAAGATTCAAGACACGATTAGGGAGAAGATTGGGTTTTTAGATAGGACGTGGACAAGTAAGTCTGAGGAAGAGAAAGCTGCGAAGATCTTTGAGATCTTGAGTAAGAGACGTTTCGCTTTGTTTCTTGATGATGTTTGGGAGAAAGTTGATCTTGGTAAGGGTTTAAAAATGGATTACTTATGGTGCAAGCAGTGGTGTTTATTACTTGTCGTATAAGTTATCTGTTTTTCTTGTACAGTGAAAGCTGGAGTTCCGCCACCCGATGCGCAGAACCGGTCAAAAATAGTGTTCACGACGTGTAGCGAAGAAGTTTGTAAGGAGATGAGTGCACAGACGAAGATCAAAGTGGAGAAATTGGCATGGGAACGAGCTTGGGACTTGTTTAAGAAGAATGTTGGAGAAGATACAGTAAAGAGCCACCCGGACATAGCCAAGGTGGCTCAGGAGGTTGCAGCCAGATGTGACGGTCTTCCTCTGGCTTTGGTCACCATTGGCCGAGCCATGGCCTCCAAGAAAACTCCTCAAGAATGGCGTGACGCCTTGTACATCTTGAGTAACTCTCCTCCTAATTTCTCAGGTCAAATTTCTCAAACTGATCAATTTTTTTTAATCCAGTATAGGTTTTGTATTCTTGGTTTCTAACTGATTATCATTTTAACTTATTGTTTTGTAACAGTTCTCAAGTTACTGGACAGGAACTAAGTGAAATCCAGAGGCGGCATTTAAATTGGAATATATTAATATGTATTTGTTTGAAGTTACTGGCTAGGTTGTTTTTGAAGAATTGTTTTGATTTTTTCTTTTATTGTGTATTTGTTTTGTGATTTTCTCATTGATCATATATAAAGAATGAATGTTCTAATATCAATGGTAAACAAAAAGGTTCCAATTCAATTTAGTAAACAAAGAGAGTGGTACGGACAAAGATTTTTTTGAGGTGAGCTTATTTGTCTATGTGGAGGAAAAACAAAGAAGCATACACAAAACAGAAACATAATTAAAACCAAAATCAGTTATTACTGAAGCTTCTTGATGCCAGGAAATGAAGGAAGAACTGTGATGAGAGCATCGTTGTATCCTACTGGCTCTGTTGAACCGAAAGAAAGGGGAAAGCCCGCAAGTCAGAAGAGAAATTTCATGTCGGTATGAGGAACGATTCAGCAACATAAAACATAAAAGGGTCTTACCGCCATCTTCGCGGAGTATCTTGACAATCTCACCGGAAACATCAGACTGGAAGAAAGAAATAACAAATGGGAAGACTGAGAAAGCAAAGAAACCAGATAGGGTTATAAGTATTACCTCGACTGGGATTTGGCCACCGAGTTGTTCGATGTAGCATAGAACTTGACCTTCTTTCACTATGTCTTTCTGTTGAGTAACCAAAACCAAAATATGTAATCAGTCTGAGAGATTCCAAATACTCCACGAAGATGGAGAATTATTAAAGACTTGTTCAAAACATAAGAAAAGACGTACCTCTTTACAGATTGTGGGAGTACGCTTCCCTTTTATGGTCTTGGATCTCCGGAAATAACCTACCTGCAACAACAAAAATTCCAATTGAGAGATCCCAAAATTTATTCCGTGTCAGTTTCAAAAAAATTATCAAGCGCTGAGCCTCAAAGTTAATCTGGTCTCTAACCGTTGGAGACTGGAGAATCACTAAACCCTGATCAGCAGCTTTGTTAGCGAGTGTTTGTGGTCTGTCTGCCGAAGAAGATGATGTTTTTGTGATAGCCAATGACGAAGAAGTGGCTGAGCCATTAGCATGAACCCCCTCAGGAGTTGCGCTTGCAGCAACTACAGGCGGAATTTGCTGAGGCGGTGGACTACTTTGGTCAGCTAATTTCCTTGCTACATATAGGCGGAAACCTCCCAGCTATTAGAAATATGCAAATGGGAGGAAGCAGAATTATTAGACATTATCTTAAAGAAAACTTAGCAGAGACAAGTGATTGAATGAGCCGAGCTACAATAAATTACATAATTACGAGTTCAGAATCAGAAATGGGGCTTACTTTCAGTTCAAACTCTGCAATTGAGGAGGAATCAGTGATTTCACTGATGAGTGCTTCCACCTAGAAGATGGAAATGTAACATAATGATTAGAATTGACATAGCTTATGTCCAAGCTGGCTCAACGAGGTCACACATCCTTCCTTCTCTAGCATTATAATAACAAGAACCGCAGTAAAGATACGTGCCATTACACAGATATGAAACATTCTAACTTTGTGATTTCTCAAAAATAATCCCAAATTGAATCCCCTAAGGTGTTATAACAGTTGTGCATCATACTTGGTCTTGGATATGAGAAATTAAACAAGAAAGTAAGACCCACCTCAGAGGACTTGGGAATGAGCTGAGTATTCACAACAGTTGATTTGGTCTCTTCAGAATCTTCGACGTCTGCAAAAGCTGTAGCGAAGAATGTTAAAGAAGAAAACAAGCAAAAACCATAGCAATAAAACAAAACAAAAAAGTACTGTTGCAAACTTCAATGTCACTCCATAAGTCACAACTCTAAGCGTTGCCTGAACGGGTGTAATGACAAACAGTAAAACACACAGAAAGATAAAAGTATACCTTGTGTTTCTGCAGGTGGGACGGAAGACAGTTGGATAGCTTTCACAGCTCGCAGAGTTGTCCTGAGACTCAGATTCTTGATAGGGCTTTGGTCAATAAATAGTGTTTGATTGGTTGGTATCAGCAAGTTTCCACATCTTAATCTACTGAAATTTGTTGCAGAAATTCGAACTTTTGGAGCTCCTAAGCTACCTGAAATAAGAATCAAAAAGGTTATCAATACTCCTCCATAAAACTTTCGACCTTAAACTACATTGTTTTGCATAACAATTGCATTATAAAGGAACAAGCTTTAAATGCATTATCTTGAAACGAAGACGCATCAACAAATCATATATCAAGCTCATTTTTATTTCTCTATACACTAATCTCATTGCAAAAGAAGTCTAGTCGTTCAAACACAGCTTTTCATCAAATTCTGAAATTGCTACATGACCCGAGAAGGATTCACCATTCAGGATCAATTTTACCCAAAAAAAATTGAAACTTCAGGCTCAAGAATGTGAACCTCAAAACATGGACAATTAGATTTCATGAGGCAACAGATAGAGAAGAAACTTACAGGAATTCATGGAGGAAGAGGAGATAAATTTAATAATAACAATGCAGCAGATGCGAAGAAGATGGGAAAATGCAGAGTATAACGATACGAACGAGGAAGACGATTTGATTTAGTGAGTGACGACGATGAAATTAAATGTTAGACCAGTGTGGTTCGTTTGTTCGATACAATCAGAGTGAAGCATAGAAAGGGAGAAACTGGATTTGGTTTGGGTTTGTTGGCCCATTACGAGGTCCATAGAGCCCATTCCAGAGTAAAATTGACCCATTGTTTAAATATTTAATAATCCAGATTTGGTTCAAATGTTTGGGTTATTCAGATTTTCTCTTTATGAATAATATAGTCTGTAAACTTAAATCTACTCTTTTATGAATGATTTGTTACGGTTTAGGTTCTGATGTTAGTCAATTTGTATCTTTAAGTTTTTAAGAAACTTCAGTTTTATATCAGTTTCGGATCGCTTTGGATTCAGATTCTCTACAATATGTAAACTTTATTTACAAATACTGACATTTTAATATTCAGTTATTATTTTCATCACTCAAAATTTGAAAATTTTATTCTTGCTGCAAATTTTAATCTATTAATCTATTAGTTTTAAATTAAAATTTGAAAATATTTGCTTTTTATTTTGCAACAGATATTATTTTCCCGCCAACTTCAGTTGACTCAAAAACTTCGATGACATCTGACAGATTTTTTCTATTGTTAATAAATCTATTTTGAATATTTTTATACAAACATTACTTTAATGTCAATTGTATTTTTCATTAGGTGAAAATCTTTTTTTATTTATCAAGTTTAATTATATAAAGAAAATAGTTTATATTGGAGTAAAGAAGACTACCTTGGACTAATAATACATTTGAGATTTGTTTTTGATCATACTAAATCAATAATATTATCATATGACTAATTCTTTTTTTTTTTGATAATTGATATAATATATGTGACTAATATATAATATAAAAACCCTCACTAGGGGTTATAAAGACAGGTAAACATGTCCCCAACGTACAATAATATACCAAAATTCAGAATTTGAACAAACGAAAAGTAATTATTATTTTTTCTTGATATTGGAGAAGATTTGGCCAATAATTCTTAATATTTTTCTTTTAAATATTCTTGGAGCCGGGTTTGCTAAGGCGGTTCGTGCCAGCCGGGCTGCTAGGGTTGTTGCTGGCCGGACTCATCCCGAGAGTGTTTTTCACAGCGTCGGCAGCTCCTTGTGCCATGTTCTTCACTTGTCCACCAGTCTACTCTCCGATATCAACAAGAAATAAGTTAATGCATATAAATGTCTATGACTAATAATAATGAAAAAAATGAGAAGAAAAGTAAACCTGTTGGATGACACTAGAGGCCTGGGAAATTAGGGAAGGACTGTTCTGATCATGCTCTGAGTGTAACTGTGAGTGAATGTGATGATCAGCATTCTGGTTCATTGCATGTGATACATTGTTCAAATACTCTTCCTTCTTCAGCTATAATAATAATAAAAAATTATTGATGTATAATTCATCACAAAATCTGATTTTGAGTAAAAATTTCATAAAAATAAAATAAAATTAAATAGTGTATGTTCAGGCTCAGAACCATGATTTCGGACATCTAATATATTTATCAAAATTTAAAGAAGCCTTTAAAAAGATGTTTAACATACTAACAAAACTTTAGGAAAAAGAAACATTGCGGTATCAATATATATCCACTGTAGCGAGATATCATTTTTTTTTAACTTTAAATTTAGTATAGGACATCTGGAGAAGTTCAACCAGCCAGTGTGAGTTCGCGTGTGTATTTACAATAATCTAATGAAAATGTTGTCCTTTTGTGTTTGTATGTACCTGAACTTGACCGGTGGCTTCTCCGGCTTTGTGGCTCAACTCCTGGCTCGACGACATCTTCTTTGTTGATCTGTGAATGTCTTATTTATTATATTACTTAAGATTGTACGTTTATAGAATACTTGAAGGGATTGATATGCATTATAGTGGTATTTATACAACTCGAAAGCTGTATATTTTAGTAAAATCCTAAATCTAAGCATTACACTAACACGTGGAAAATAATACTATGGACGATTGAGATGGCTAAATTTTTTGTGGAGGTGAATAATTTGAGGACGTATTACCTTCACGTTGCTTGGTCAAGAAATGAAGGAGGATGACCCGCGAAAGGGCGATCTTAAATCTTTTTTTCCGGTGACAATATATATTGTTTTTGTTGTTGTCAAAAAGGCATTTTATTCATGTATCGATCGTAACGAATACATAAAAAAAAAACACAAAACTACAAGGTTGAGCAAAAAATTTTATTTCACCAAATTATTATTATATTTACAAATTATTGATCTTGTAGTTATAAAATAAAATACGAATAAAAATGTGAAATTCAAAAATATTAATTTGAGCAAAATTATATTCTTCTGTATTATTCTTAGCTCTCAGTTTATTTTATTTTCTCGTTTGCGCATACGCTTGTATTTCTATATATATAATAGAGAATAAAATTTACACACGTATTCGTATAATATAATTTCAAATATACATCGGGGTTTCAGTCTTTAGACACCTAATTTGATTAAACTGCATAGACACATGCCAGCCCCAAATAGTCTAAATGGTATAAAACGAATTTTATTTAGTTTTTTTAATTCTTGGTATCCAGCTAAAAGAAAATTTTAAAAATAATTTCGAGTGCATGTAAAAATATTGTGACAACTTATATCATAGTGTATTGGTTTCTTTTTAAGAAATGTAAATATCTAATTCGTAAGGAGTCTAATGACGGTGCGTAATATATACATTGAGTACATAAAAATCCAGTATCCAGATAACGTGAGTCACCACGTGTCTAGCATCTTCCATAACTCTGTTTTACCATAACGTGTCACATCAGCATAGGTGATTATGAGAACGAGAAACCTAACTTTAACACTCGCACATCACTCCAAGATTCGAAACTTCGTCACTTTAACCTAATCGCGGCACGTAGCTAGACACCTGTCGAGAAACTGGAACACCTATCTAGTTCTCTCGCCGACCAAGACTTGCTATAAATATATCCGACGAACGAGTCGGAGACAACTCACAGTTCCAAACACACAAAAACACAGGATCCAAAAAAAAGCTTTGATATCAAAAAAAAATCTTGGTTTCGAATTTTCGGGTTTTTTCGAAGAGAGAAAATGGCGTCTCACCAAGAACAGAGTTACAAAGCTGGTGAAACTATAGGCAAGGCTCAGGTAGTAAATGATTTATATGAATAACTATGAATCTACAATACTTTCTGGATAGCAGCATTAAATGATTTAATTTTTAGAAACTTATGCAAAACCTAAAAATAAATTATTGTTTATAGGTGAAAACACAAGAATGAGTGTTTTTAACCAAAAAAAAAACACAAAAATGAGTGCGAAAGTTCTTATTTTATGATGTATCGTCTTATTTGATTTTAGAAAAAATATCAGCTGATTGATATTTTTTGATGCTATTGTTAGTATGTGTAAATGTTTTTATAAAAGAAATAGGATAGGTCTATTTTTTTCCATCGCATCTGGAAAAGATATCTTCGTATTTTTGTATCGACTAATTAGATTATTTAAATTTTTTTTTTTTGTTAAAGATTTTTAGTTTCCAACATTATTGACTCAACATTAGTTTCCAGTTATAGGTTATTTACGTAATTGGCCTTTGTTTTAATGTAAATCCAATCTTGAACTGTAGGAGAAAACAGGGGAAGCTATGGGAACGATGGGGGAGAAAACACAAGCAGCTAAGGACAAAACTCAAGAGACAGCCCAATCAGCCCAACAAAAGGCTCATGAAACAGCTCAGTCAGCTAAAGACAAGACGTCTCAAGCTGCACAAACGACTCAACAGAGAGCTCAAGAGTCTAAGGACAAGACGGGAAGCTACATGTCGGAAACTGGAGAAGCAGTCAAGAACAAGGCACACGATACAGCTGAATATACCAAAGAGACTGCAGAAGCAGGTAAGGACAAGACCAGTGGGATCTTGGGCCAGACCGGTGAGCATGTGAAGCAGATGGCTATGGGAGCTACTGATGCAGTTAAGCACACTTTAGGGCTTGGCACTGATGAAGGAAACAAAGAACATGTTTCTTCAGCTCCAAGTACTACTACTACAACCACTGCTCATGAGACACAGGGGAAGTGAAGAAGAGGATAAATATTTGTTTTGTGTTCTTGGTTTTCATGTTTGTTTGCTTTCTACGACCACCACTCATGAGACACGGAGGAAGTGAAGAAGATGATAAATATTTGTTTTGAGTTCTTGGTTTTCATGTTTGTTTGCTTTGATTAGTGTTTGTTGTGTTCGTGACATTATGTTTATCCTTGTTGTTTATTGGGTTTGAATGTACTTTTTATCTTTATTATAAATATATATATATATATATATATATATTAGACACTTGTTATTTCGGGTGTGATTCTGAATTTGATTAGTACGAAAATAACATTATGAGGGGAGAGTGTTTTTTTTTTTAATTTTTTGTAAAATTTAATATTAAAACGTTAAATTGACACAATGTTAGCGTTCCATCGGAATCATACGTATTAAAGTTGTTGAAAAAAAAAAGAAAAAAAAAACTTAGAAAAAGTTCTACTTAGTATAATAATGTATTGGAAAATATAATTAAAAATCTATTAAAAATAGTGTAAGTAATTGTTATGATATAGCATTTACTTGTGCGACTTTTTACAACTGGATCGAGTATCTGTGTTTATTTTAAATTTCTAAAATTATGTTGTTCTTAAAAAATTTAAATTATAATACATGCGAAATATATGTTTCTTTTGTATTTTGATGATGAGATGATTCATTTGTAATAAAAAAAACGAGAGAGAAAAGTGAAAGGAAAAAATTGTGATGTTAATTATGTGCAGTCTCAAATAATACGTGTTAACTATGTGTTCGGTAGTTCAACACTACATTACATTTTGACCTATTTTTTTAAATCAACATGTCATTCACCAGTTTTGCATAAATGTTTTTTTTTTTGTTATTTCACCAATTGACTATTTCACTTTTGTAAAGGTTTCAAACAAAGAAGACATTAATTATTGACTATGAATAGAAAAAAAAATAACAATGAAAGCTAAAACACTTTATAATGGATATTAATATTGTACAGTAGTTTTCCTCCCCAATTACTTTCTTAATTTCTTTATATAGAGTTTAACTAGATCTTCAAAGCCCAAAAATTTGTTTGAGCCAGACGCGGATCTGATTCACTACATGATCCCTGCACACATGGTATAACTCAAATTCAGAGATGTATGTTAAAAAAATTGGTAATAAAAGCAAAACAGAGTGAAGTAATCGATGTTTAGATCCTCCGCATTTTTTGAACAAGGTTGGAAATCCAACCATGCGAAGGGAGTCAGCACATTTAAATGAAGAGGGAACTTTATCATCAGCTGTGACACGAAAAAACGCAAAAATTAATTAGCATGATTACTATTTCAAAAAAAAAAATTTAATTAGCATGATGTCGTTATTCTTATATACAGTATATGATAAATTAGATATATAGATGATAAAATAATTTCTTGAACATACAACCTTGTGCTGCACCCAAGCCGAGACCTGCCACTCCTTTTATGACTACCAAAACCAACATTAACATATTACTTAATTAATCATATATATATATATATATATATGATTGTATACCATATAGTATAAACTATGCATGTTTATAGTGTAGATATTTGATCACCAAAAAAAAGGTGTAGATATTTCCAGGATTACCATTTTCTGGTTCAGAAGAGAAAATACTAGTAATATACATAATTTAAAGTTCCAAAATTATCTTGCATGTTTCTCATAAAATTTTGTGATGTCGCACCCTGATTCATCATAGAGGTTTATTAATTTAACAGTATTAGTTTTCCAATTCTAATACTCCCTCCGTTTTTTTATTTGATGTTTTAATTAGAAGAAATTTTTTTGTTTTAAATTAGATGATGTTTTCAACTTTTAATATAAAATTAATTAGTTTTTATTGGTTTTGACGATTTATATTCTACATATTGTTTTATTATTGATTGAATCATATTTAAGTAGATAATATATGATGTTTTAGTTTAGAAATAAACAAAAATTAAATGATTCTTGAATCCGTGTGCAAAAACTTTAAACATCAAATATTAAAAACGGAGGAAATACTAGAGACATCAAATAATTACTCCCTCTGTTCCATTTTGTTTGTAGTTTTAACTAAAAGCACGCAGATTAAGAAAACTTAATTTTTGTTAAAAATCATTAATTAGATAATTAAAAATAATACTCCAATTATACTTAAAAACAGCAAAAAAAGAAGAAGACAAATAGTCACTAAATTTGAAAGCAGCAGAAGGATTTGTCTTGTTCATTGGTTGACCATCTTTTGATTTGTTTTTTTTTTTTCCATTTTTATTTGTACAGGGATGTTTGTGGCAGTGGAGTATAAATTATTTACTGAGTAAAATTAAATAAAGGGAATAAACAATGCTTTGACTACGTATGTTTTGTGTCCATTGTTATACTTTGGACTTTTGGACTTTTGGACTTCTTTAACCAAAATTTATTTTTGGATTTAAATTAATTACTGAAAAAATATAAATTGTTGGAATAAGTAAAATTTTGCATAGATATGTGAGAAAAACAAACAAAATGGAACAAAAAAAAGACTAAAACAACAATCAAAATAGAACAGAGGGAGTATAAATTTTCTAAAATTTAAGGTCTCAAAATTTAAAGCTAACTAATCTTACATGCATTGGTTGTCTCTCCACCCAAGGAAGTAACACGACGTCTAGGAGCAGTCGGAAAAATCCATTTTATCTATTACCAAATCATAAGTGTTGATTATAAACTTCAGCTAAATTTCCATTTTGGCTGTAAGGAAATTAAGTTCATGGCAAAACATGTATGTTAGTGGATCCGTATATTGGGAAGCCGCAAATTTCGCAGAGGCTGAAGTGAGCTGCGACATAATAGACAGTTAGACATACATATAATGAGAAGTATATTTTGAATACAAAAAAAAAAGTTAATGTATATATTGTAAAACTTTAGTGAAACGAACAGAGAAAATTTATCTTCCTAAGGAAATAAAAGTTCAGAGGAATGTAAAATAATAGAGAAAATTTCTTATTCTTTGCAGCGGCAATCTTTATATACAAAGAAAAGTTCATCAAAAAAAATGTTGCATATCATGGCAAAATTATATTAAAAGACTTAAAAGTACATATCTATTTTTCTTTGGTTTAACAAAAGACTTAAAAGTTGAAGTACTTCCAAATCATATTTCTAATTTAAACGAGAATCTTTGTTTGGTGAAAACAAAAGAGCATATATAACGATACAAACTATAGCATGTGAGAATGTTACGTGAAGCCTGTGTGTCCTACGTCATGTAGCCAGACTATAATCTGTCCAAATTCCAAGCCGCTTACGTTTCCACTACCTTAAAACAAAATTTCATAATAATTTTTTTATGAAGGCATAATTTATTTAAAACAATTAGTATTTTTTTTTTGTTTGGTTAGTATTTGTTTAATTGTTGTACATAATGAAAAGGGCAACAACCAAAAAAGTGTTTGGGTGGAACCCATATAGATCTAATAGATTTACAACTACAAGAACATCATTTATGTATAAACGAAAAGAGAACCCTATATAGCTATATTGATATTTGACACCTCATCAAATATATTTTTAATGATTTTATAACTTTGACTTATAATGACTAATTAATTTTGCTTAAATATAGTAAAAACATTATACTGTTTATTTTCTAATTATAAATTCTTCCCTAAATTAAGTAGCACCTTGACTGATTCAATCAATGTTTACAAAGTAATTAAAGAGCGCAAAATTAATAGAAAATTTTAAAATTCAGAATCCTTATATTAATTGGTTAAAACACGTATAAATAAACAAAATAAAACTATCAATTCATTGGATTTTTTTTAATAAATAGTAACCTAAATTGATTTAATATCAATAATCATAAGTTTGAGCACATGTCAAAACTTATATAACATTTTATGAAAAAGAAAAACCAATAAGAAAAAATTAAAAATTCAGAATCCTTATATTAATTGGTTAAAACACGTATAAATAAACATAATAAAACTACCAAGTCAGTGGATTTTTTTAATAAATAGTAACCTAAATTGATTTAATATCAATAATTATAAGTTTGAACACATGTCAAAACTTAAATAAAATTTTATGAAAAAAGAAAAACCAATCTCAAATAATACGTTATCATTAGGGAAATGTAATTATGCAATCTAAAATAATATGTTATAGTAAAATATTCGGCAGTTCAACACTAGATCATTTTTTTTTTTTTTGGTTATTTCACCAATTGACCATAATTATAACTTTTACTAAGATATAATGGAATAATATATTTCACATTTTTTAAGGTTTCGAAGGAACAATACATTAACTATTGATTATGAATAGCAAAGACATAAAAATGAAAGCTAAAATAAAACACTTTATAATATTGTACGATAGTTTTGCTCCTTAATTCTTTTCTTTATGCAGAGTTTAACCATATCCTCAAAGCCCAAGGTTTCTGAGCCAAACACGGATCTCATTCATTACATGATCCCTGCACACATGGTATAACTCAAATTCAGAGATGTCTGTAAGGAAAATTGTAATCAAAGCAAAACAAAGTGAATTATTCGATGTTTAGACCCTCCGCATTGTTTGAACAAGGTTGGAAATCCAGCCATTCGAAGGGAGTCAGCACATTTGTATCCAAATGCAGAGGGAATAACATCATCAGCTGTAACACGAAAAAAAAAAATTATTAGCATGATCTCGCGATTCTTATCTAATACTATTATATATAACTTGTTTCACATACAAGTTCCATGCATAAGTAAGATTCGTGATGTTGCAGCACGATTTGCGGTCCCAAAATTAGTATTACACATATTGTATTCTAATCTCCTGCAAGATTGAGTTTGGTTATTATTAAAAGGTACATATATAATACAAGTTTTAAAAATTTGTGAAAAGTGATATAAGAGCTTGAAAAGGCTACCTCCAGCCAGGAAGCCAACCATTGATCCCTATAACAATTTGTGGGCTTATGGGAACCCATCCAAAGGCATAACAACTCGTATAATAGAGAGCTTGTGCTGCACCCAAGCCGACTCCTCCTACTCCTTTCATAACTACCAAAACCAACATTAATATATTAATTAATCATGTATTATTAGATGGATATCATATAGTATTAACTGTGCATGTTAAGTCTAGATAATTTCGAATTACCATTTCGTGGTTCAGAAGAGAAAAGACTGGTAATATATGAGTTTACATCATTTAAATTTTCAAAATCATCTTGCATGTTCTCAGAAACTTTTGTGATGTCGCACCCTGATTCATCAGAGAGGTTTTACAGGTACAATGTTATTAGTTTTCAATTCTAGAAATACTTTAGCGACATCGAATTATTTTTTCCTATTGAAAATTAAAGCCACAACTAATCTTACATGCAGTAGTCATCTCCCCGCCCAAGGAGGTAACACATCGTATAGGAGCAGTCGGGCAAATCCATTTTATCTATGCCAAATCATAAGTTTTGATTAGAAACTTCAATTAAAATTCCATTTTGGGTATAAGGAAATCAAGTTCATGCAAGGCGAAACATGTATGTTAATGGATCCATACATTGGGATGACTCAAATTTTGCAGAGCCGGAAGTGAGCTGCATATATAATAGACATATATATAGTGAGAATAAAGTACATTTCGTTAAGTATAAATAATAATAATGTAAATATATAACTTCAGTGCAACGAATTTAATATATAACATTCTTTGCAGCGCCACAACAAATATATACAAATAAAAGCTCACCAAAAAAAACGTAGAGCAGTTAAAATTAGAATATGCGGATCATGACAAGATTCAACTTTTTACTAAAAAGAGGACCCAGAAAAAAAGAGTTAAAAATTGAAGTACTTCCAAATCATGCTTCCAAATCATGTTTGTAAACAAAACGAGAATAAGTTGCGAGAATTTTTGAAAACGAAGAGCATATATAACGAAACAATATATAGTATGCGAGAGTGTTACCTGTAGCCTGTGTGTCCGATGTCGTGTAGCCAGACTATAGTGGCTCTATGATCTCCTGTGGGCCGAACAAAGTAAGTTTGTCCAAATTTTGTGTTACTTACGTTTCCACTACCTGTATAGAGAGTTATTTATACGCAAATTCACTAATGAGTTCCACTCATATAACATATGAGAGAAAATTGTCAAACAATTTGATAACTATGGAAGAAACATGAATAATCACAACAAGGAAAAAAACAAACCAGAAGCCATGCTTTGATGAGAAGAACTTGTTTTTAAACTATATATAGTTTTTTTTTTTTAAAAAAGCTTTTAACTTGCACTAGAGATGAGAGATATAAGAGAAGGCAAGGGAAGACATTGTGCATATATACTAGAAATGAGTGTTTCCTTTTTTCTTTACTAGACCAACAAAGGAGCCTTATGACAGAAAAATCTTAATATTAAAAGTTGATAAAATCTCACCCTTAAAAAAGTTGGATGGATGGAAAAAATCCTATACTAAATTGGGTTAAACACAATTTAATTAGAAATAATTTTCAAAATAAGTTTTCACTGGAGGCATGATTTATTTAAAACAATAAATAATATTTTGTTTATTTAGTACACTGTTTAATTGGTTTACAAAATGAAAATCGCAAAAACCAAAAAACATATCTGGGTGGAAGTCAATCCAATAATCTATAGATCATATGAATAAAAGAAAAGAAAAAACTCTATAGGTAAATTGACACCTCATCAAAATTGTTTTTAAGGTTTTATAAGTTTATAACTTTGATCTTATAATGACTAATTATTTTTGTTTAAATGTAATTAATAGTATAATATAATATTTATTATTTAATTATAAACTCTCCCCTAAATTAAATGGCACCTTGATTAATTTAGATAATGTTAACAAAGTAATTAAAAATATAATAGAAAAAATCTTAATAAATCAGAATCTGTCTTTTTATATTAATTGTTTTTTTTTTGGGGAAAACATTAATCAAAACACGTAATGATTAAACATAATAAAGCCACCAAGTCACTGGATTGTTTTTAATAAATACTAACCTAAATTGATTTAATATTAATAATTACTAGATTTTGACCTTCGGGTATACCGCGGGATAAATTGTTTTTTCGTTATATAATTTTTGATTTATATGTAGTTTTAAAAAAAAATTAATACAATTTTAATTTGTTATTTTTTGCTAGTTAACATAGTTGTAAAATATAAATATCGATACTCGGTTGTTGCATTTACAAAGTTAATATATTGATGTTGCAAATTTATTAAAAATACATTTGTATATGTAGTAGAGATATAGTGATATTGTTATAATTTGTATATTCTATATTATTAAAAAAGAAATTTGTTTAGTAAAAAATTTTCATTGTTACTTAATGTGTTGTTTTAAAAAAGATATGAAATTTGAGTTTGTAATTAAAAATAACAAATATAAATGATATAAATATTGTAAATACATGTATCACATACTTTATTATAATTTTTTAGTATTTTGTAATCAATATTTTTTCAATAATTTATAATTAACTGTTTATGAAAATTAAATGAAAATCATGTATTAAGATAAGTCCTTCGGTTCAAATTTAATAAATAATCAGAAATGATTTTATATTAATATATATATATATATGAATGGCGTTTAATAGGTCCTATATTAAAACTTGTCCGTGGATACTAATTTCTCATTTTGAAAAAGACAACATATAGAAAATGTAAGATTTCGTTTAAATAATAATATTAATAAAGACATAAGAATTGACCAAACCAAATAGAAAAAAACCCCGATTTCAAAGCAACCAAAACAAACATTTCAGATCTTGCAATATGACTTTTGTTGTTCTTCTTCATAACTCGATCTTCGTTAAGCTTTGAATAAAAAAACACTGTGACCATCACAAAATCAACTTCATCGATATTCCTCATCTGTTTGGGTAAGCATATCTTAAAAACTCTAAACTTTCTACACTGATCTTGGTTTACTGTATCTCTCAATTTCTGAATCAATTCTGCAATTCTTATCTGTTTACTGATTAGACACAATTAGTTTTAGGTTTAGTTAGATACAAAACACAAACTCCTCCAAAAATGAAGGTGTACACTCCTCCTCCGCTTATGTTGTCATCACCGATCAGGAGACGATGCGTCCCATGATTTTAATCATTCTCGATGATAGCGGGTTAGTATCTTTTCAATTACATATCATCGATATCTCTATGCATATATGTATATGATTTACATGGTGATTTAAACTTCTGGAATTTTAATAAACCTTCGATGATGTTTTTGATTTTGAAATCGGTAAATATGAATTAAGACCCAATTATTTGTTTGGCTATGAAGCAAATTGGGATCTAAACTCGTAGATTCCTGACTGATATAATGATTATCAACTATAAAAAGTCGATGTTGCTATTTTATGCTACCATTTTCGGTGGGTTTTGTGGGTTTATTTGACATTACTTTTTTTTTTTTGTTTCAGGTTACATATACAGAATGCAAGGTTATGATATAACTTTTAAGCTACAATTGCATAAAAATATAAGAAAACAGTTTTTGTTAACATCTAAATACTCTATTTAACGACTATATGTATTAATATTCCTCTAATTCTTCGTTACTAAGGTTAATTCATACATATGTCGTACATGTCATCAGACGTTGATATTCAGCTTCAATCTCTACAAAATGTTAGTTCATATATCTTACAATGCTTAGAATTACTTGTTCAATTTAAGTTTAAAACACCAATTTATTGTCTGAATTTAAACTTATGAAACAAATCAAATGGTTATTAACTTAGAATTTGAAGATAATTTGGAAATTACTAACTCTGCAAACAAATGCAGTGAAATGAAAAATAAAATCTTCTGGAAATAAAAGAAAACCCTCTTGGTTATTTAATACCACAAAAAAATCCCGTTCTTTGCCGTCGATATGGTTTAAAGATGTTACCTACAGCCACAAATGCACTAAATTTTGAGACAAAACTGGTATCACACAAGTGGTTTGCAATAACTCTTTTAAACAAAAATTATATTAGGTTTAACCTTTGAAATAGTATATTAGAACATAGTTTAGTATATTACAACAGAACTCATCACATGCTTAATTTCTTCTGCTTAATCTTAACAACACTGATGGATTCAAGACAAACCTTATTTGTCATAGATGAATGGTATGATGCGGCTGGAGAATTTTCAATAGACCGCTTAGACAAAGGAATAGTAGTTTTCGACTGCTCCTAACTACATGTAAGCAATAGGCTTCTCTGAAAATAAATAGGTAGTGTTCTCACTATAAGATAACTAATGCATGTTTAAGTTTGAAAACAAATGATCAAGAATTTACCTTATCACCAGAATCTTCAGGAAGGTCTTCTTCTCCAAGTCCATCATTAGACAACACTCTAAACACCTTATAGGTATCCAATTCATTCCAGAGATTTCCATTTTCAACACATACCAGATACTGGTAAGTCTTGCCTATAAAATGTTTGATAGAATCAGGCATTATAGTTTGCCTATAAGTCTGTAGGTGACATTATAGTTATTTATCATAATTTCAAATCAGATTAACTAAAAAATCTATTTTAAAGAATAAGCTCATCAAAAGACCCATCTAGAAGATTATTTGCAGGGCAGCCAACAATCTCTGAAGCCATACTGTCAAAAAGCATCAACTTCATCTAACCAGTTTCATCCATAACTTTCACATGAAGCTTATACCTTTTCAAAATCCAAACATTTTTCATGATTTGAGACACACTAATAGATCAAAATACAGTTAAAGAGAAGAAGTCACATAATAGTTTCAAGATATACTAACCTCGCAAGAACATTAGTGACTTGTCCTCAGCAAGCATCACACCAAAACTGAGGCTTCAAAGAAGTAGTCACAACCTTAGTAACCTTCTTATTACACTTTCTACATATGATGTAATACCAAACCCAGTTGGTATTAATAGCATATATTGTATAAATAAACTTAAACCTCCCCACCTAAAAAACTCCCCATACAAATAACCTTAACCCTCCCCACCTAAAGTATAGAATTTTTCATACTTGCACATCAGCCAGCACCATGTCGAAAGTCTCACGAAACCTTGTTGTGTATGTTTTTCAGGTATGAATGACCCTTACTTGCACTCGCCAAGATGTCTTGTACGGCTTGACATTACTCAGAAATGCCATAGATTGAGCCATTACTAAGAATTGGCGAATAAAGAAGTGTTTACTTTGAAATGAGGAAATTGCTTGATGAGTGACAATCTCTACTGAAACTTTATATTTATAAAGAACTTCGATGTCTAGGTATCATCTTGATCGAGTTTTCAAAATCTTGGAGAAGAAGTACAATATCTTAGATACGATAAACAAATAAGGATTCTTCATTAAAATTACAATGAATGATACCATAGTTTTAGGCAAGATTAAGAGATTTAGAAGTTATATAATCGTTAAGATTGTAATTGATTGAACATTTTACGCAATATTTGTTTAGCAAATATAAAAAAAATCGTATATGTAGAGAATATAATCGAATAAAGGGAGAATATGCCTTTGATTATGTTTTAATTACGATCCAAATAAAATGTTTGGTTAAGATTGAATCTATATCTTAATTTGAGTACACACCAAATTATTTTTTTATATTCTCTACATATATATTCTCGAATTCTTATTTGGTTAGGATTTAATTTGATGGTTTAATGTTAGATGAAACCGATTTCTTATTCGGTTTAATTATCCGAAATTTTTGACTCAGATAAGATCCAATACAAAACGCGCGGATCTTGAAGCAAGGATCGGATTTTTTAATTAGCCCTTCTCAATTTCAGTTAATCGTTGTTTATGCCATAATTCAGTGGCAATTGTTGTAATATTGTAAAACATTTTGGACATTTTTTATTTTGTAATTCTCTTTTAATTATAAGAATATAAGTTTGACACATTACAAAACGTAAATAACATTTTATGAAAAAGAAACTGTCATCGATCAATCCTATTAAACATTTTACAAAATCATAATCCAACAAAATCGAGTAATCAACTCAACCTTAATCACAAGAAAGGGAAAACTTAAACGGAGCTAGCTAGGAACAATAAAGAAATCTGAAATCTAGTATTAAAAGAAGAGATTGGCGATCGAATCTAAACTTAGTTTTATTACAAGTCGGCCAAGAAACAAAGGCTAGTATAATAACCCTATCGTTTCTTCATGTCAGAGTAGTGTAGGGATTGTCGTCACTCACCAACCATAATTTCAGCAGAGAGGGCAATTTATTACTCCAACTTAACCACTCATTGATACAATAATCATGAAACACGTGCGAACAATTTGTCATTCCGAATAAGTTTTGTTCCTCCAAGCAAATAGCGCATGTTTCCATGCTGGTTTCTCGAATATTTTTGGGATTAATGTGACGTGAAGGGAGATGAACAATGTCCCTGGAACTCGCTCGGCTTCGGAAGCGATCTTGAAGAGAATACTGCATAAGTTGGGATCTTGGAGGGTGGGATAGAGGAGAGATCTCACTACAAGAAACTATCAGATTTCCTACAACAAATTTCGTAGGAAGCTGTGGTAGAAAAATGGTAAGAAGTTTTTGATTGATTTTTTACCATAATATTCGTAGGAAAATATTTCTTACCATTTTCCTACCAAAACAATTTCAAATAATTTTCGACAAATTATTTTATATGATTTGTTTTAAAATTAATTAAAAATAAAATTAATGAAATAGTTTCAATAATTATATTAATTACGAAAATTAAATTCAAAATTATGAATTTTATTTATTTATTAATCCAAATAATTATTATAAAAAGAAATTATTTTACAAAATAAAATGAAATTAAAATAAAAATAAAAATACATTACAATAAAATAAAAATGATTTTTTGCCAACGAAAGTTTTCAGATCTTGTGCTTCTTCGGCGCCGGTTTCATATCTCGTGTCGAGATCGGAATGTGAGAGTACCACTAAAACCGTTGTGACGATTTGAAAGAGACGACGACAATGAACTGGTATAAATATTATTGCTAGTCCGATGAAGCATCTTCAATGGTGTTCACACCTCCACCACCACATCCGCCGTCATCGTAATCTTCGTCATCGTTGAAATTCTTCAGATCTGTCCTCATCTTTGACACTGGTTCTTCAGATCCGCTCGATAAACCCCTAATTTACAAATTAAAAACTAATGAAAACACATATATTCTTCAGATCTATATTTGTATTGGAATAAATATGTTGAAAAAACTAGTGATTGATCTAGGTTTCATCGATCAATAAAAAAAGAGAAAGAGACAAAGAGGAGAAGAAATGGAAAAGAAAGAGAAGAGCAAAAAGAGAGAAATTTACAGAATGCACGAAGCAAAATTTGACAAAGAAGAAAAAGAGACAATGAGGAGAAGGGAAGAAAAAAAAAGAGAGAAAATCTTGACTGTTGGATTGAAGTTATCAACGGTGAATGATAAAAGGAAGGACAATCTTTGTCTTGGTAAATTAGCCAATGATAAACTTTTATTATTATAAATAGACCTACGAAATTCCTACGAGATACCTACGAATTACTTTCGTAGGAAAGTTGTTGGAAATTTTTCTACCAAATTCTTACGAAATCTGTTCAGTATTATTTTCGTAGGAAATTGGTAGGAAATTTTCCTACCAAATTCCTACTGTGTTTTCTCCCATCATATTCCTTCCATTTTTCTACGAATTGTCCTACGACTCTACGTTTTGTAGGAACTTCGTAGAAAATTTCCTACGATTTTCTCACGATTTATTTTCGTAGAAAATTTTCCTACCAATTTCCTACGACAACTATTTTTCGTAAGAAAATTATAAATTTTTGATAGGAAATTTTTCCTATCAAAATTTTCGTAGGAAATTTGGTAGGAATTCTTCTTGTTTTCATAGATCTATACATGTTGTGTTCATCAAAGTTAACGATGTTGTTCAAAAGGAGGTGAGGGTTGGGAACGGAGGAGGAATGTTGGATCATAAATAAAGTGACGATTGCATCAATTCTCACGAGTTCTTCAATCTCACTCATTTTTGGAATTAGTGGATTCAACAGATTTAATGAGAAAGAACGATGGGAGTGTGATTAAATATGAACAATAAAAGTAAACATGTTTTTTTTTAATTTTTTTTTTTTTATCCTTTTGATATCAGTAGTTGACTAAGATGTGAAACTTTTGAGAGTTAATTTTCGTATTTCTATGTGAATAAGTTACTTTTAATTATATTTGACTTCACTATTTATTTCTGAATCAACAAATAAAAATAAAATTTATTTTCTTTCCCTTTTCTTTAATTATTTTATCTTTTTATTATTTTTCTTATTTTTGTAAGATCAGTAATTGATTGCATAATTTATTTGATATAATTTGACAATGAAAGAGATATTTATTTATTTTATTTTTAATTCTAATTATATCTTTTAGGATTTGGAATTTTTATTTATTTATGTTAACATAATGTCTATATCTAAGTTGTTAAATTTTGTACACGTGCATGTCAAAAATTTTTTGGTAGACTTGAAAAGTATCGTGATAACGACAACTTTAAAATATAATAAGATATTTCATATATAATCTGTAAAAATAAACCAATTACAAAAAAAATTAGATGGCTGATACGAAATCACCCACCGATAAAGAAGCATAATAGAGTAAAAATTATTAATTTACTTTGATTTTTTTTGTTATTTAAATTTCAATTAACTTTTGCCATATATTTCCAATTTCTTTGTCTTATTCTTCTATTGCAATTGAATCATGCTGAGCTGCTTATTAGTTTTAGTAAAAGCGTTTCTCAATTCTAGTTATTAAAAAAAAAAAAACAATAGTTAATAAGTGTATCTAAAACTTCACTTAATGACAAAGTTGGTTTGCATTGGTTTTAGTCAATACTCTTCGTTTTGATGAGAAGGAGACGAGAAGGTTACTCGTTGAAACATGAGTTAAGGAAAAACATGTATAGTGTAAACCGTTCTTAAACGTTCTCAATTTATTTTAAATCATTCTAGATATAGATTACGGCACATGGATAAGGGTGAAAACAAATCATGTATTCAGAAAAGTAAAGTACTAATACGTACTCGATACATGAATGTTTTTGGTGATGTAAGCAAATTAGATGACTGTTTTTGGCATTGGAAGGATTAACTTCAGTAAAGAATAGAGATGCGATAGTTATGATAGTTTGCGTGGAGGCATGCAGAAAATGAGAACAGTACGTCAAGAAAATTGAAGAAAAATAACTAAAAGAACAACACAAGATCCGAGCACAATAGAAGAGCTAGGAAATAAGTTACCAACCAATATTCAAGAGATGTTAGCATACAAAAAGTAAATGTAATGCATGGATATTCAAAAGTAGATGACATCAAAAATACTTTAAAAAACAGATTAATTAAGAAAAGCAAAATAAAGAAATGTTGAATTTTTTAAAACATAAATATCGTAAAAAATTGTAACCTAATGATTTGTGCTAGTGTCATTGTTGTGTCATCATCCAAATTTAAATATGTTTAGTACATTGACAAAATAAATTATTTCACAAAAATATAGTAAATCAATTAAGATAAAGTAAACCTCTTACTAATTATAACATAAAATGGAAAAATAAATATTAGTTTTTAGAGGTTCCCAATGAAGAATACATTGCCTATTATTGATTATGAACTAAAAAGAGATAATTTAAAAATAAAATATTTTATAATATATATTTTATGATAGTTTTGCTCTCCAGTTCCTTTGTTTACGAGTGTTGAGCATTAACCCTAGAGTTGGAGGTATGTTGTGAGACATACGCGAACATCATTAATTACTTGGAGGACGATTGCAAAATGATCCCTGCACATGGCATAATCCGAAAATTAAATTCAGAAAATACGGTCAAATGGTAATAAAAGCAAATCAAAGTGAAGTAATTGATGTTTAGACCCTTCGTTTGGTGAGAACATGATTGGAAATCCAGCCATCCGAAGAGAGTCAGCACAATTGTATCCAAATGCAAAGGGGACTATTTGATCAGCTGTGACACACAAAAAAAACTACAAGAATCAGCATCGTCTCGCAATTGCTATCTAAATCATAAAGTAGACATATAATTGACAATATAATTTGTTACACATACAAGTTCCATGTGTAACTAAGATTGGTAGCGACGCAGCCTCGGAATTAGCTGCCACATTGTTTTGTAAGTTTCTGCAGGATATTGATTTAGGTTTCCATGTTTAAAAGGTATGTAATTTAAGTTTTTTTTTAAAAATAGTAATAACTGATAAGTAACATTATAGAGTGTGAAAAGCCTACCTCCAGGCAGGAAGCCAGCCGTTGATCCCTACAACAACTCTTAGGGGTATGGGTTGCCATCCAGAGGCCCAACAAGTCGAAAAATAGAGAGCTACCGCTGCACCTAAGCCGATACCTCCTAGTCCTATCATGACTATCAAAACCAAGGATTTATAGATTTGATATATAAATTTGACGCATATTATATATAAGTCTAAACTAAGCATGTTACGTGTAGATGATTATGGGTTACCATTGTTTGGTTCCTCAGACAAAAGGTTAGCCACAAATGCAGCTATAGAATTGAAAGAAACCAAATCCTCTTCCATGTTCTCAGAAATAATTGGAACGTCACACCCTAATTCATCAAAAATATTGTAAATACTGTATTACTAGTTTTTAATTAAAATTTTAGGAGACATCAATAAATACTGTCTTATCGAAGTCTAAAACCAACTAGATCTTACAAGCAGTGGTTTCCGTCCCACCCCAGGAAGTAACGGGACGTTTTGGAGCAGTCGGACAAATCCATTTTACCTATGCATAGCAATCATAACTTTCTATTAGAAATTTCAATCAAGTTTCCATTTGGCTAAAAAGAAATCATAGTCATGGCAAAATTAACATGTTAATGGATCCATACATTTGGAAGATTCAATGAACGTACAAACCGAGCTGAACTGCAAAAAGAATGGACATATAATATGATATTTGTTACTATGATATTTGAAAACAAAGAAACATAAAAATTAAAAAATAAATCATGTGATTGTATTACTCGAGGCCTTTATTCCCGACGTCGTGCAGCCACACTATAGTGGCCTTGTGAGTTCCCGTAGGGTAAACGATTTTAGTGTTTCCAGATGCAGTTCCACTACCTGTATATATTGTAAAAATTTAATCTATCAATTTCAAACAGAGAAATAAGTACAGAAAAAATCATGAACAATCAACAAGGCAAAGACATACCAGAAGCCATGTTTTGATGAAATAATCACTTCTTTCAAAAACTTTTAAATTGCACAAGAGATGGAGAATGTATGTGGAAGTTATTGTGTATTTATAATTAAAGGAATTGTATACGAAATAAAAATCTTATTATTAAAAATTTGGGTGCATTATAAAAAAATCTTGCTTTTGAAAAAATCTTATTATTATTAAAAGTTAGATTATCTCATTAATTGTTATGGTGGATCTAGAAAATAAAACATTTGGAGACATAATTTATTAAAAACAAAATAACTTTGGTAGTAAGATATGTTTAAATTAGTAAAATTTCAAAAAAACAAATCTCATTGCATGGATGTAAAAATAAATAGAATAATATCTTACAATTAGTACTGGATAAATTAATAAGTACTATAAATAAAAATAATAAATTTATGATCCCAATTTTGACTAATTTAAAAGTTTAGAAACTATTTAATTAATGTGTGGTTGACAAAAAAAAAAGTTTAGAAACTATTTATAAGTTAATAGGAAAATTTACATATTTTCAACATATGTCTTATAATAATATCATAATTTAATAATGAGATAAACTTATACAAATACAACTAAGATAGTTCAATGATGTATGATTCTAGTTCACTAGAGATCATATATCTCCTCGATCCCTTTTTGGGTAAATTTCAAATCTGTTCCTAAACGACTCTACTGTCATAATGGAATGAGTTTTCTAGGAAGCATTGTCGGAAATCCATTCAAGTTGCACCCAAACACAGAGCGTTTCACAAGCCTTGATGTCGCTCGTCTACTAATTGAAGTGACCTTTAGAAGCCATGCACTGCCTTATCGGATCAACTTGAAACAGTCAAATGGAAAATCATGTTCAATTCCATATACCTATCTTTTGTTACCATCAAGGTCTAATATATGCTAGAATTGGGATCACAGTGATAAGAATTGTGACAAACCAAAATAGATTCACATCTAATCAAGAGAGGGAACTGGCTAACAAAAACAAATAGAGGTTTCTGCGGATGTGGTGGATGTGCCAAAACTGTTGAAGCTAGTTCAAAGGATTTGACAGAAGTGTTTGATGCTTGTTCAGAGGAGGGTAAAGTAGTAACCATCAAAGATAATGAAATTGCACAAGAAAGTAATAAGAAAACTATAGAGGTGGCTACATATGTGGTGGTAGAGCATATAGATACTGAGGCGTGAGCTATGAGAGAAAGTGTTCAAACAAATAAAAATGGGTTGACAACTATACTAGTTGCAAGGAAGCATTCCCCAAAAGCAAAAAAAAATTTCAAGGAGAGTTGCATAATGGAGGTGAAATGGAAATAATAAGAGGTCTCTCTCCTTCCAGATTTCAAATTTTAGCCGAGGAAAAAGAGGAAGGTGAACTTGATGACAATGTGGAGGATGAACAGTAAGCAATAAATTAGGGTTTCAAATGATGACATTATTAGTAATTGTATAGTATAGGTTTTGTTTTCCATAAGGTTACAAATATTTTTGTACGTAGCTTGAGCCTCTAGAGAGATCTGATATTTATGAGTTCGCGTGGTAGCAGAAAATGAGAGTGATATTGTATGACGTTGAATTTCAATGCGTGGTCTCGACGTGCGGGACTTCTCTCTCTTCAAAAGGCCAAAAAGTATTTTTCCGGCAACTCTTCGGAGGTCCTCTCCATTCACGACAGTCTTTGTCGGTGACGTGAGAGGGCCTCCCCCTTTCAAGTAACCCCTTTTCGGAGCTTAACCGGCGGAAAGGAGTTGTGGTGGAGGATTAGGAGTACTCTTGAGTCATCTCCGGCGGTGCAGAGGTGTGGACGGCCGTGGATCGAGGTGAAGCGGAAGCCAGTGCGTTTGTGGGTGTTCGTGCTCGCTCCTCCGTGTCAGATCTGCTGCTTCTCGAGGACGGATGCGCGATTTGGGAGTAGTGGTTGAATCGAAGCAGCGCTTGCTAGGAACACCACTTTCCTTAAAAGCTTCACAGCGGCGTAGATCCAGTTCGCCGAGGATGGCGGGTCCTCATGGATGTTGATTGTTGAGTATCTACTCTCCTAGGGTTTGGTCGGGCGGATCGAAGACTCAAGGTTGATCGGCAGAGGTGTGAGGTGCTGCGGAGCGAGAAGCTGTGTGTCGCGGACGTAGATCTCCGGTGTCAGATGATTTGCCCAAGTTAAATGACTTTGTTGCCGTGCGGTTATAGGCATCGACCTCGCGAAGGATTTGGTGAGAAGGAAATCGGGCATCGGTCGGAATCGAAAACTCTGATTAGGTTGCTTCGGTGGATGGTCCACCATGACAAGATATTCTTCTCGTTTCCGGTGATGAAAACGCGATGTGCCGAATGTTCTGTAAATCTCTTTACCAAACCTCTTTACAATGTAATTTTCCGATGACTTATTTCCAGTAGGTAGTTTTAATATTATTTATTATTATAAAAAATGAGAATAGTACGTCAAGAAAATTGAATAAAAAAAACTTAAAAGAAAACAAAACAAGAACCGAGTACAATAGAAGAGGGATCAAGCAATGTTCAAAGAGATATTAACATACAAGAAGTAAATGTAATGCATGAATATTGGAAATAGATGATATCAAATATACTTGAAATAAAAACAAATCAAGAAAAGCAAACTAAAGAAATGTTGATTTTGTAAAACATTAAATATTATAAACATTTGTAACATAATGGTTTGTGTTTGTGTTAGTGTTATAGTTGTGTCACCATCCGAGTTTAAATTCGCATATAACATATTGACAATAAAGATATATATATATATATATATATATATATATCACAAAATATAGTAGATCAATTAAAATAGAGTAAACCTCTTACTAATTATAACATAAAATGGAGAAACAATATCTATACACAAATAAAACTTCACACAAAATAAAAGCAAATCCAGAATTTGAAAAATTATTATTTGTAGATCATGCCAAATTTAACTTTCAGAAATACTTTTCAGTTTCATTTTACTTCCATTTAAAACAAAAAAAAAAACTTAAAAATTGAAGATTTTCCAAACATGTTTATAACTTAGTAGAATATACTACTCTTTTTCTGTTAAAATAGAATAAGTTAGTTTGTTACTTGAAAACAACGAGTCATATAAAAAAAAAAAAAAAATGTGATTGTATTACGGCCTTTATGCCCGATGTCGTGAAGCCATACTATAGTGGCCTTGTGAATTCCTGTAGGTTTAACCGTTTTAGAGTCTCCATATGCAATGCCACTACCTGTATATACTGTAAGAAATTTAATATATCAATTCCAAACAGAGATATAACAATCATGAACAATCAACAAGGAAAACATGCACATACTACTACTAGAAGCCATGTTTTGATGAAAAATTTGCACGAGAGATGGAGAATGTAAGTGGAAGGTATTGTGTATTTATAATCAAAGGAGTGTTAAAAAATAAAAGTCTTATTATTTACAGTTGGGTGCGCGAAAAAAATCTTGCTATTGACAATTGGATGCATGAAAAAATCTAATTTTTAAAAGTTAGATCATCTCATTGTAATGGCGGTTCTAAAAAAAAAATTTATGGAGACATAATTTATTGAAAACATTATAACTTTGGTAGGAAGATATCTAAATTTAATGAAACGCAAAGCTACGAAAATAATAACTTTGGTAGTAAGATATCTTTAAATTAGTAAAATATCAATTTTTTTCTCAATGCATGGATGTACAAATAAATAGTAAAGTATCTTAGATTCATAATTCTTTAGCAAAACAAATCTTAGATTAATAAATACTATAAAGTAGTAATAAATTTCTGGATCCAATTTGGACCTTAAGTTTTTTGATAAGTTAGTAAGTTAATATATATAATTTTTAAACCTATGTGTATATAGTTTTATTAGTATCATAAAATTTAATAATGATAGAAACCTATACAAATATAACTAAGATAGTTTAATGATGTATGATTCTACTGTTGTTTATTTCTTTTAAATAAATCTTTTGTTGAAAGTTTCTCTGATATTTTTTTAGAGCATCACATACACGTATTTCCGAATTGCATAAAAAATTATAAAGACTTATAAACGTGAAAATTGCTTCTATACACGTAAATGGTTTTTATGGCATTGTAGTATCGTTTTAACTTCATCATCAATATAGAACTAGTTAGTTGATATATGTAGGTGTACGTGGGATGGAATATAATTTTAAAATATTAAATACATTAGAACATTTTTATTTCTTGGTTGAAGATTGTTTTTGGTGTTTAATTTGGATATTAATTCAGTTTGGATTCAGATTTTATTATTTATAGAATTTTTTATTTACAAATAATAATATCTAAAGTAATGTATGGTTAGGAAAAAAAATAGTATCCAAAACAGAAAATATAATAAAATATGGATAGTTTAGTATGATTTATGTTTTGGTTTTGTATGTTGGTTTTAATCAAATATCATTAACTGCAAATTAATTTAGGTTGTAGATCAATTTTTAAATTTTTGCTAAGTTCAAATTTTGATTCGGTTTATGTACATACCAAAAAATTATTTGTATGGCAAAACAGATTAAGAAAATTTTAGCGGGGTAGCAAAAAGATTTTATAACAAAATAGTTGATAACTAGGAAAACAATTGAAAATATATCTGATGGATAATTAATAGAAGTCTAATAAAACATATTTAAAGAAAATTTAATTTGTAAAAATAATAATTTTACGAAACATAGTTCTCATATAATCAACACAAGAAATAAAAAATAATAAATTATATAATAAGTTATATAATAAATCTGGACTAAAAATTATATGCTGGAAAAAACAAATGGCCACGTAATGGTTTATTTATTAAAAAAATCCTAGCCATTAGCCATTGGTTTTTATATTTAGAAATAATAAAATGCAAATGTAAAGTACAAAATAAGCATTTACATTAAAAACGAATATTTTTCTTAGAAGATCTTATAATTAAAATTTACATCCATCTCCTAATAGTTCGATATATGAAATTTTTATGATTAATAAGATTTTGGTATTTGTCTTAATAACTGTTTGTTATAAAATTTTGATTTAGTTTTTAACATGCATGTGTTTATTTTATCTTTTAAATGGATCAAAGAAAAATAGTTGAAATGTGGCATTTTATAGATAAAATATCAGAAAATAAAAAAGGAAATTATTAACCAACTAAATTAAAATATATCTCTCACTAAGATATAACATAAAATGGAGGGTTAAATTTCATATGTTTTAAAGTTTCTACGTAAACTACATTAACTATTGATTATGAATAGCAAAGAAAGAAAGAAAAAAGAAAATTTAAAACGTTTTATAATGTATATTGTTATAGTAGTTCTGGTCTCCAATTCCTTTTTCTTTTAATGCAGAGTTTAGTGTTAATCCTCAGAGGTCAAGGTATTGTGTGAGTCATTGCGCGACCTCATTCAAATTATGTTCCCTGTACATGGCAAACACCATATTTAGAGACATATGTTCAAACAAATGGTTAACGCAAAATAAATAAATAAAAGGTGAAGTAATTCATGTTTAGACCCTTGGTGTTTTCTTAACGAGGTCGGAAATCCAGCCATGAGAAGAGAGTGAGCACATTTGTGTGCAAATGGGTACGGAACCATATCACAAAAAAAATCCCAAAAGTCAGCATTCTCTTGCGATTGTTATTTCAATTGTTGAAAAGTTATATAGATGATACACATACAATGTGTAAGTAAGATTGGTAACGACGGAGCACGTTTTGCAGCCTTGGAATTAGATGCCATATTGTTATGTAAGCTTCTACAGGATTGATTTAGGTTTATCATGTTTACAATGTATGTAACTTTGGTTAAAAATAGTGACAAGTGAGGGACAATAGAGCTTGAAGAGGCTAGATTAGCAACAAATGAAGCTGCATGCTTTAATGACCCCACATCATCATGCATGTTTTCAGAAATTTATGTGATAGCGCACCCTGATTCATCAAAGAAGAGTGTAGATACGATATTATTATTAATATTTCAGAAAACTTAAATGCTGTTTTTTGTAATGAATTTTGAAGTCAACTGATCTTACATGCAGTGGTTTCCATTCCACCGAAGATAGTAACGGTGTTTAGGAGCAGTTGGACAAATCCACTTTATTTAAACAAAATCATATACTTTTCTTAGAAACTTCAACCATACTTCTATTTGGCTATACAAAAATAAGAATCATGACAAAACGTTCATGTTAATGGATCCATACATTTCGAAGACCCAACTTTCTCACAAATCGAGCAGAACTGCAGACATAATAGACATATATAGTGAGTAACATTCGAATACAAAGAAGAACAAGAGTCATGGTATATACACAGTTTTAGTGAAGTGAGCTTAATATCTCATAAGAAAATATAAATTATTTGTGGTGCCAAACATTTATATATAAATAAAAGGTCAACACACAAAAAATAAAGAAAATTTTAAAATTAGTACTTGTAAGCTATGCCAAAATATAACTTTTGAAAATTCCTTTTTTTTTAGTTTTAAAAATAACTTAATTGAAGTTTTTCCAAAAAATGTTTGTGGAATTATGTTTGTATGATCTTTGAAAGCTAAGCATGTATATATAACAACAGAAATAATTAGATAAAGAATGTGAGAGTATTAATTACTCGACGCCTGTCTGGCCGATGTCATGTACCCAGACTACAGTAGCCGTATGAATTCCTATGGGTCCAACAGTTCGAGCGTTCCTAAACTCAGTGTCACTTACATTTCCACTACCCATAAAAATTTTATCACACACAAATTCATTAATCAGTTCCATGTAGAAAATATATGAGAGAAAATAGTCCAACAACTCTGATAACTATACGGTTATCAGAAAAATGAATTTTTTTTTGATAACTATGGAAGAAACATGAACAATCATAACAAAGAAAAAAAGCATACCAGAAGCCATGCTTTATATGAATAACTTCTTGTTTCTCAAGGGTATTTTATTTTGTTCTTAAAACTTTCATGTTGCAATAAAGATGAAAAACCGAAAACGTAAGGGATGTAAGGGATGTATTTATACACCAAAAAAATGTTATGGAGAAAGTTGTATGCATGACAAAAATCTTAAAAGTTGGATGGATGAAAAAGATCTTTATCATTAAACTTTTAGTTCATAAAATATATTTCTTATTTTATAATTATTTAAACTTATTTCACAAAATGAAGAGCTTTTTATACTTGAATGTTATGCTTGTTTAATTTATTGTGTGTTAATTTATCTAGTGCTATTCAAAACTAAACAAATTGTTTATTGAATCATATGAAATGAAATGAAATGGACTTTATGAGTAATTTCTTTTGGTAAATCATGAAAAAACTATATATAAAGCAAGAGTTTTAGAATCCAACACACAATAATTCTTATGAATATCATCAAAATTTAATGTTTTAAGATTATAAAATATGGAGAATGAATAGTTGCATAATTTGCAAAAGAGACTCTTGGATATGTAGCAAAAACAGTTGAAGCACGAAAAAACAGAATATCTTCTTCAATGGCGACTCGTTATAAGATTTCAAATCTACAAACTGTTTTTGTCTCAACCATATTCTTACCAATTTTTATTTTCAATCAGATAAATTTGTCGTTGTTCATATGAGTATATAGTTAATGACTCTCTTAAAATCGGAAAAAGAAACCTAGCTAGCAAGATCTAATTTTATGTGATTCAGAGATAAAAATCGTTTTAGTTTGTATTTGGGAAAAGAATGGAGAGTACGCAATAAAAGTTCGTTCGTCCACGGCCCGGTCAGTCATGTGATTTGCTGCTAGAGCTTTACAGAGGCTCTGCGTGTCGGTGGAAATTAATATTTCAGCAGAATTAATGCACCCAAAAATGCCAAAACTTATGTTTTACTTCCATCCATCGAACATAATTTCTTGAAGAAGAGTTGTATGGATTGAGAGTATCGCAAAAAAGGAACAAAATTTCATCCTTTGTCATGTCGTTGCACCACTTAAATTTCTTTTTTTTTTTTTTTTTTTTTTTTAACCAACTTCTTTTATTCATCTTTCCTCTCTTAAAGAAATGATCTAAAATCATTAAGTTTTAATCATCTTTGTTATTCTTTTAAACGAAATTTAGTAGCGCATTGACAACAGTGACAAATCTTGTTCGGTTGCTACCAGTGGCGAACGTACATACGATTTGGGAGGGGCAGTTGCCCACTATAAATATTTAAACTTAGTTTAAGTTTATAATAAATTTAAAATATGCCCCTGTTGTTATATTATTTTATGTCCCTATTAACTTTGACAAACTTTTTAAAAAAGGTGTAAACGTTTTTAAAAAAATCCATATAATTCAAAGATAAGACAAAAGCCCAATTTACTATTCTTCTCATATCTACAAACTCTGAAACCCATAATTTTAGTAATCTGGACTTGGTTTAATTTTATTTGATTAATATAATCTTTCAAATTATAAGATTTACTTTTAATTAAAAAACTAGGGATCTGTTACGAGATTTTTTTTTCGATGTCGTCTTCTCAACTTCCTCTTGTCTCCTTCATTGTTTCAAATTCAACTTTACTTGAAGAATTGAAGTTTGATTTCTTCCACCTTAATCAAATAATAACTCTTCAGTTCATGTAAATTTCTTCTCTATTTCGTAAATTCGATTTTGCTTCTCTAATTTAATTTTTTTGTTTATTTTCTCTCATGTTTGTTCTCTTGTTTTTTTCTTTCTATTCTAGAAATATTGTTTCAATTCAATATTTTTTATATGAAATCTCTATGTTTATTCATGTTTAAAACACATATATTATTCATTGTTTTGTAGATAAATCAATGGAGAGGTATTACAAAAGAACAACTTCAGATTCTAAGAGTAATTTGGATGATTTGCCATGGGATCCTGCTGAAAGATAAAATATATTGGATTATCATCCAAATTAGAGAGACGAGGTAAGACGGAAATATTTAACTAGATGTCCATGTCAACCCTATGGTCATACTTTTGAGAAAAAGAAGATTGGAAAAGCAGTGAGGCGATTTAATCCAGCTTGGTTTGCTAAATACGGTAGTTGGCTAGAGTATAGCGTATCAAAAAATAAAGCATCCTGTTTGTGTTGTTACTTATTCAGAGATGACATACCCAAACAAGGTGGAAACTATGCGTTTGTGACATAAGGTTTTTCTTGCTGAAATAAGGCTGAGACTTTATCTGAACACGTAGGTGGAATCAACAGCTTTCATAATATTGCTGTTAAGAGATGTGATGATTTGATGAACCAAGGCCAGTCAATTATGCATGCTTTGTATAAGCAGGATGATGTGGTGAAAAATGAATATCGCATTTGGTTAAATGCTTCAATCGATGCTTGTAGATACTTATTTCGACAAGAATTACTTTTTCGTGGTCATGATGAGAGCAAATATTTTGCTAATAAAGGAAATTTTAAAGAACTCGTGAAATACACCGAGAACAAAATGATGTTGTAAAGAAGGTTATTCTGGAAAATTCTCCAAAAAATAACCAGATGGTTTCTTCAGTGATTCAGAAAGATATTGTACATTCTTTTGTACAGGAAGTACTGAAATCTTATCATAGAAGAAATTGATCATGGTATGTTTGGTTTGCTGGTTGATGAATCTGCTGATATTTCTGATAAAGAGCAAATGGCTATTGTTTTCCGATTTGTTGATAAAAGTGGATCAGTCAAAGAAAGATTTTTGGGAGTTACTCATGTTAAAGAAACATCTTCCTTATCTCTGAAATCTGCTATTGATGACTTATTTGCAAAACATGGTCTGAGCTTGAAGAAGGTGAGAGGACAAGGTTATGATGGAGCAACCAATATGAAAGGTGAGTTTGATGGGCTGAGATCATTGGTTGCCAGAGAAAATAGTTCAGCATATTATGTCAATTGTTTTGCTCATCAACTTCAATTAGTTATGGTGGCAGTTGCAAAAAAAACACTTTGATGTTAGTAACTTATTCAATATGGTTTCTACATTGTTGAATGTGGTTGTTGCTTCTTGCAAAAGGAAAGATATGCTTCTAGATATTAATCGGAAGAAGGTAGAGAAAGGAATTAGCAGTGGTGACATTGGCACTGGAACATGACAAAATCAAGAGATTTCTCTTCAAATTCCTGGAAACACTCGTTGGAGTTCTCATTATAAAACCTTACTGTGGTTGGTTGAGTTGTTTCCTTCTATTATTGAAATTCTTGAGTATGTTCAAGATGAAGTCGTTGATGACTCAAAAAGGTGTCAAGCATATGGTATTCTCAAGTATTTTCACACATTTGATTGTGTGTTCTATATGCAGCTAATGCTATTTATCTTAAAGAGTAACCGAGAATTTGTCAATGGTTTTGCAACCGAAGAATCAGGATATTTCTAATGCCATATCACTTGTAGATTCAACTAAGCGGGAATTACAAACGTTTCGAGAAGATGGATAGGATTTGCTTATAGATAAAGTTTCTTCTTTTTGTGAAAAGCATAATGCTAATATGCTTATGATGGATGAAGAATTTGTGGATTCAAGGAAGCCAAGAAAAAAACAGGTATAACCAACCTGCATCATTACAAGGTCAATTGTTTCAACACTGTTCTGGATTTACAGCTTCAAGAGTTTAACGATCGATTCACCAAGGTAAACATTGATCTGCTTATTTGTATGGCTTCTTTAAGTCCTGCTAATTCTTTCTGTGAGTTTGATAAGTCAAAGCTGTTGAGATTGGTTAAGTTCTATCCAGATGACTTTAGTTTTGGAGAGCGTTTAGCTATTGAGCATCAACTTGGAATCTACATTGACAATGTAAAAAACGATGAACGGTTTAAGAATCTGAAGAATCTTGGAGATCTTTCTCGTCTAATGGTGGAAACGCAAAAGCATCTTTCACACCCTCTGGTTTATAGACTTTTAAAGTTAGTTTTGACGTTGCATGTTGCTACTGCAACTGTTGAAAGGTGTTTTTCTGCAATGAAACTAGTGGAGACAGCCACACGCAACCGAATTGGAAACGAGTTTCTAAGTGATCGTTTAATATGTTATATTGAGAAAGAGTTGTTTGAGTCTGTTACAAATGAAACAGTGATGAAAAGATTTCAATCTATGAAAGAACGTAGGGTTCATTTGTAAGGATTTGTACGGTTTTACTTGGATTAATTATTTTTAATATTTTATTTAACTATTTTTATTTTTACCTCTGATACAAATAGTTTTTAAATCCGCCACTTGTTGCTACTATACTCTCGATCCATATATTTCCTAAATCCTAGATCATTCCTTCTAATCTCCACGTCGATCTGAGCGTTCTGGTCGATAGCTTCCGACATGGTCATTAGTAACGATTTAAAATTCGCGTAACGAAATTCAGAGTTTGAAAACAAAGAGAAAAAAACAAACGATGATGTCAATAAAAATAGGAGTAAAAAGAGACCAGTAACACAAATGGTGAATGAGAGATATCGATGCGCTGGCTTTTTCTAGTTTAAAAAAATTCTAAATATGATTTTTTAGTGTATATGGTAATTGATACAATGAAATGTTTTGAATATTAAAGCGGACGGAAAACTAAATTTATAAGTCATATTTTGGGAGTCAACCAATGACTAATGGGTGCATAAAGAGCACACATCTACTTACCATTAAATCAATTAACCCCACATCTTATAACTAGGTTCATTTGGGTTTTCTTCCATTGAAAAAAAATGCATTTTTCAGTTTCATACAGCAATTAAGAAGTCTTTGGATTTGATACGAAGAGAACTTGGAAAATCCGAAAACAAAAAGCATAAAACCCCCTTTATTCAAGATCAAGAATCCAACATGGACAAAAGAACAAACGACAATATAAATCACAAAAAAACGAACCCTGAACTATATATACCCCCAAGAAACCCAACCATAATGCATTCTACTATCTCAAGTCTACACTAGTTTCTTTCATGTTCTCCATCAATTCCTTTTCAATTCCAGTTATTCTTTGTTCTTATGGTCGACCATATCGCCTATATAGCTAGATGCATCGCAGTTTGTAAATTTTAGCGTGAGCCCTCAAGCCCCAGCCTCGTTGTGAGCCAGTGAACAACCTCATCCATTTCTTTGGGAACAGTATAGTGACCAAGTCTGCACATTAGCATAGTCCCAAACCTCTTTATAAGTATGTTCAAACAAATGATTAAATCAAATCATTTTTGTGTTCATTGAAGTTTAACTACCCTTCGTATGGTTTGAACATGGCTTGTCGGAATCCAGCCATGCCAAGAGACTGCGCAGATTTCTCTCCAAACCTATAAGGAACCACATCATCGGCTGTGACAAAAAAAAAAAAAAAAAAAAAAAATCGGTAAGGATCAGCTTAGCGTGGACCTTACTAAAAGGGAAAACTGAAAATATATTTTACAAGGGGACTTGTTTACACATACAAGTCCCATGTGTAAGTATGATTGGCAACGATGCAGCACGCCTTGCAGCCTCATATGAACATTCTATTTTGCTCCTTAAGCTCCTACAAATTTAAGTTAGCCTTCTATCAGTAAAAATAAAAATAAACAAAGACTACGCAACATTAAGTTATAAGAAAACAAAGTTTGTATAACAGCAGGGCTCGAAGAGTAGTTACTTCCAACCAGGAAGCCAGCCGCTGAGCCCTACAACAGCTCGTAGGTTTATAGGATAAGCATGGCCAGTTCCATAACGTCCAAGAGCATAACAAGTCGCGGAGTAGAGAGATATTGCTGCTCCCATGCTAAAACCGCCTATGCCCACTTGAACTATCAAAATCGGAAGAGCAAGTCAATGATTTAGCTAAAGATCGGTGTGATGCATACTGCATTTTGAAAATTGAGGTTTAGATGATTTTGGCTTACCATCTGCTGGTTCAGCAGACAAAAGATTAGCAATATGTGAAGCTGAGGCATCTAAACCTTCCAAATCATCATGGCCGTCTTCAGAAATTTCCCCAACGTCAAACCCTGATTATGTAACTACCATTAATTCAGTTTTGCAGTTTCTTGACAACAAAGAATGATTCTCGAAGTTTTCAAACGAGTGAACTGATCTTACAAGCAGTGCAGGTAAATCCACCAAGACTTGAAACAGGACGCGAAGGAGCGGTTGGACAAATCCATTTTATCTGTGCAATAGCATATATGTTTTTATTAGAAACTTCAATAGAGATAGCACTTGGATGTAATGTAACCCAAAAAATAACCACTCGTGGATTTATAACAGAACATGTTTAACAGATTCTTACATTTGGAAGATGCAAGCTTTCCATGAGCTGAGATGAGCTGTAGCAAAACAGAGACAAAGGTGAGAAACGTATGGATGTTTCAAATGAGGTTTATTTTGATTAATACACAAAACATAGAATATTCTTTTTCAATATGAGACAAGAAAATTGTCTTGTTAATCCTCTACGAGGCAACAGAACTAAGTGAGGCTAGTGGTCCCTCAAAGCCATGAATAAGGTATATACAACTTTTTTTAGATTACAAACTTTAATGTACTAAACTAAATATCCCCCATAAGAGAAGATATTTGAGAGGAAAGGTACAATGGAAATATCAATTAAGAATTTGCGGCGCCAAAACATTTATATACAAACTTCAAAAGAACAAAAGAAAAAAGAAGTAGCACATATAAATTTTGTAGTTGAAAATTGGTATTGGAGAACATGCCAAAATTCAACTTTCGAAAACTTATTTTTCTTCCATTTAAACACCCAAAAGTTGAAGCTTCTTTTCCAGAACATATTAAAACTTTAAGACGAGAAGAGCAAGCACCACGCAGGAGTTTAAGCTTCAAGATGTTAGTTTGATTGATTGATTCTCTTAAGACACAAAAAAATGAAACATCATATATACAAAGAAGCCATGTGAGGGTTACCTAGACCCATTATCACCAAGACCATGAAGCCAGACTAGAGTGGCTTGATGCTTTCCTTTAGGCCTCACAACATAAGTCCTTCCAAATTCATACCCCCTTGCATTTCTACTACCTTCAAAGGTTTTACCAAATACAGAGTCACAAACAAGTTTCAAGCAAAAAAAAATTATATCATTTTTTAAGATAACAAGAGACACTTCAAACCAAAACCAAGATTAATCCTCGGAATCTATCTAAAATATCATACAATAAAAGTTTGATCACAAGAAGTAGCACTAACATTTCAACATAACATTAACATGAACAATCAAGAAGGGAAAAACAAACAAACAAACCAGAACCCATGCTTTGATGAGAATAACTCATTTGTTGTTCAAGTGTATTGAATCCTCTTAAGGTTTTGTAATCTGTCTTCTGTGAGCTCTCAAGTTTCAAAATACAAACAAGTGATGATGGTAAATATATGAGAAGGCAATGTGTAATTTATACACCAAATTGCAGGGATGATGTGGAAATGTGGAATAAAAGAAAAAAAGAAGTGAATCTGAATCATTCACTATAGGATGCTTCAGTGTGTACAACAGCTAACCAAAACTACTAGAAAGGGAATGGAAGGAGAAAACTATAGACGTATAGAGGATGCATCCATGGAAAAGGAGTGCTTAAATAAGATTAAAGAAAAGATTAAACAACAAAAGAAATAAATATTTTTGGAAACATAAGGAATATAGGAAAAAATAAAATGAAAAACCACAGCAGAGAGCTAGCGGTACCAAAAAACAGAGAGAAAGAATCAATGCCCTTGTGGGGCAGTGGTGGACGAAAAAATAAAGAAACACAAAATAACTTTTTCTCCTATAAGAATATTGCTTCTATATAACAATACACATTTTTACCTGAAACATTAAGGCATAATCCAAAATTGTAAAAGAAGACAAACTTCATAGTTCAATCATTTATTTATGAAATAAGATAAAATTATATGATTGATCGATACCCATTAACCAGAAAGCTCCAAAGTCTTAAACTTTGTAAGAAAATCCATCAAACAAAAACAAAATTTAAGTTTAGCTTTGTAACTAAGGATTTTGTTTTATCTAAGGGTTCTTGGAAATATAATGAAGATTTGGATCTACCGAAATGATGGCAAGTATTGAAAAAAAATGTAAGAGACCAACCTGGATTTTTCAGGTGGGGTGAAGAAGATATTGAAAAAAAGACTCAAATCTTTTTTCATTTATTTCAACGCTTTGTTCATTGCTGTGTTCTGTTTGCCATTGATATTGGTTATTGCCCAGTGCCCACCAAAAAAAATCAAATATTTTGGGTTTTTCTGTACCGCTGAGTCAGGACTCAGGACTGAGGAGGCCATTTCACCCACATTCTGATTGGGAAAAATCCCGGAAAAAAACCGACTTATCTATTATTTGGATGTTTAATAGCCAAATTTTTTTTATTAAAAAAATAATACACAAATTAATAAAAAGGTGCAATTTAATACCTAACAAGTTAATTATTGTTATTTATACATCCATAGTCTTATTAATATTTTTTTTAATTTTACCTTTAGTTATATCTATTAATTATTAATATATATATATATATATATATATTTAAAATTCACCGGTACAATTAAACGGTTGTGAATATTCATTATTCATATGAATATTTATATTTTAATTTCTAAACACTATAATTGTGAATTTAAAACTATAACCCTAACATGTTAAACCCAAACCATTGTTTAAGCTCCGTCAAATCTTCTAAATTTTTTATGCAAAATCTGAACCCTAACTTTAACAGTAAATCCTAATCGCAATTTAAAATTTGTTGAAAAATTATATATATATATATATAAAAAATAGTAATTAACAGAGTTAAAAAAAATTTAAAAAGTTAGTTTTTAATCCTTCAAAAATAGAACAAAAATAAAAACCTTTTTAAAATATTAAATCTCAATAAAATTTAGTTCTTATACTAAGAATTAATCTATCACACTTCCAGTATTTATTTCCTACAAAACTGATAAGTAAAAATATAAAAGGAGAAGTTTCTGTAGAGATGACCTGAAAAGGGAATAATGGGAAAGGTGAGTGGGTCTGAGCATATGCAGTGTCACCTACAGTATCCACTCTTCATGGCCCAATCACCCATCATTTCAATTTTCCCAATTTTAGATTGATATAAAATTTGAAGTTGGTGGGTCAGTATAAGAATTTATTCTTATCGAAATCAGAATTATAATGAAAGTGCTTGTTTAATCTATTAATTTATTTTTAAAATAACTATATGAGAGCCAAAATTAGTAAAGGAAAAGAAAACAAGATGAAAAATAGTAAATAATTAATATATATTTCTGTTATAATTGAATAAATGTGATATTAAGTAAAATAGCATGATATATATGGTCTGCTATTACTCATCTATTATATTGTATTTAAAAAATATCAAAGCTAAAATAAATATCAAACACGAAACTAATAATTGTATTTTAATTTAAATCGGAATTTTTGTACTGAGACTCGTAATCTTTTAACCAAAAAATAAGAACGGATTTTATCTCTCTCAGAAAAAAACAATTGAACCGTAGTTTTTGTTCTTTCTTTAAGAACCACTATCACATCCTCTTTTTGGTTAATAATTACATTTTTATTATTTATTATATTTCTTTCGACGCAAAAATCTCTTAGAGATTTACGAAATGATTACTATCTGAACACATGGTCCTAAATATGATAGTAGTATATTGGAGTAATTGTTAGCTGAAAAATAATTATGGAAATGGTTGACTAATAAATATCGTGAACAAAAAAACTAGTGGACTATGACATTAACCTTTTGCTTAAAAAATGGCGGTGACTGTATTAGATTAATTTATTTTCTTATGAAGATCAAGCAATTTACAATTTAATTATATTTGTATAGTGAAAAAAAAATCGTATTAGCTTTGGTTAGTCAACTCTAGTTATACCCCCACCATTATCTCAAGGAAAAAAAAATATAAGAAACGTTGGAGAAGTGAAGAATCAGCAGAAATGAAAAGTTGAGTTCAATACTTTAATTTTTATTTTTATTTTATAACGTAAATGGTAGTGGTTTAGTGGTTCTCACTTAAAAATGAATTTATGAATTTTTTTAATATTTAGATCACAAATTGAATTTTTCATACGCAAAATTTACAAAATCACCTACATTTGATCAATCGAAATATTTCCATATTTTATATTCATTAGAAAATTCGATGAATGAGTTATTCGACGCTTACACTTACTATGGAAAGATTTGTGGGATGGTAAAAAACTATATCATCTCCTAGTTATATATATATATATATATAATTAATATTTTAACTTAGTTTATAATTTAATGTTGGAACGGCATTCAATTTGAGATAACAGAGGAGAGATGCTTTCGGCACTACAACGCTAACACGCGCTAATGGTATTTAAAGGTGTATAGTGTTTGCTTGTTCGTAGGGTTAAAGGGCTAATTAAGGCCATTGTAAGTTTATGCGTTGTCGTTATGCTAATTACGATAAAACTCTATCCCTTATTAGATGGGATAGTGTTCTATACTGATACGGCCATACCAAAAAAAAAACTCAAAATTATGTTCACGCTGAAGATATGCATTTCCAATATATGCATGTTATTTGATGTCAACGAAAACATATGTTTGCTAATTACGATAAAACTCTATCTTATTATATGTCTTTATTACTAAGATTTTTCAATGCTTTGTCCAATTTTGTTTTCAACATTTAAACAGCATACTGCAAAACATTAATTATATGAATATACGACAAGACAATATGTTGAATATAAATTACTAGGCTAAGGATTTCAGTACTGTGTCAAGAAAAAGAAAAAAAATAGAAGGAATTTTTCTTTCATTTTCTATATGCATATGCAAGTAAATAAAAAATGTCTCCTTATTAGATGGGATAGTGTTCTATACTGATACGGCCATACCAAAAAAAAAACTCAAAATTATGTTCACGCTGAAGATATGCATTTCCAATATATGCATGTTATTTGATGTCAACGAAAACATATGTTTGCTATATATGATTAAAATATAATATCCAATACAAATTATATTTTTGAAGTAAGTGAAAATAATAATGTAGTATACATCTTATCAAAAATAAAAATTATAAGTACTAGTAATGTACTATACATGTGATCGATTGAGAAAAAGAAGATCCATATAAGTGAATGCAAAATACGAAAAGAAAAAAAAGAAGACCGCAAGTAAATTTGACAAAACGTGGATTGTGTATAAATTTTTTAAAAGTGTGTTGCGTGTCGAATTAAAGACACATGGGTAGATTTAGAATTGCAAATGTGTGCTTTACATTAATTAAGAGTATTAGTGTGTTATGCTAAGTATATGTCTTAATTGTCTTTATTGAGTAGACATTAGTGAACAAAAGTAAGGTAGCTAGGGTTCCTACCATTGTTTATGCTTAGTTTTCAGACCAATTTAAAAAATTATCTTAGCTAAAGAATATTATTATTTAAGCACATACAAGAATATATATATATATATATATATATATATTATGATAATTTAAGTTTTATATTGTAAACTACATTAATCTAGAGTACTCTAGTGATATAACTCTTCGACATCATCCCATATCATTTGCTTAGATTAAATTAAGATTTAAGTTCTTCTACGAAGATTAACAAAAGAATGCAAAATCACTCTAAGTAAACGAAAAAACAGTGCACAACAGGCAAATGTGTGTCTGAAATGCATCAGACCAACACATCTTACCGAGTAAAAGTAAAAAACTTTCAAAAGATATATATGAACCAAAAATTGAAGGCATGTATGAAAAGGAGAGTACATAACGAGGGCAAGCTGTGTGGATCTTTAAAGAAGTATGGTGATTAGTCTGAAATAGAAAGGGAATAGAAACTCCAACAATCGTTTTCTTGAGATTGCTTTCATTATTAGACATCTCGCATTTTTGGCAGAATCAATTCTTCAAGCACTTTTTTATATTTTCTTGGTAGGTTTTATTTTGGGTTCATACGGTGGCAGAAAACAATGTTATAAATGAAAAAAGATAAAGTTTTTACCAAAAATGTTTTTATCGCTTTTTTAATATATATTTAATTCATCATGTATCTAATTTTCTGCATACACAAACAGATAGATTATTATGGGTATAAAGTTTATGGGTATACTATAAACAAACGAATTTTTTAAACTTTGTATTAGGCAATTCGTGTAAGGTGGCACAATAGTATTCGGGGTAGGGCCAAAGACGTAAACTCGTTACAGTTATGGGTTTGATTTAACCAAAAATGGTATTTTTTTACTCGTATAACGGGCGTTTTTTTATCTGTACAAACATGTAGTGCGTTTTCCAATCCAAATACGTAAAAAAATTAAATTTTCAATCCAATCTTTCCATTTCATACCTAATTTGGAATCGTAGTTACTGTAGCATATTTTAGAGTGTTCATTGCCAGTTGATCCCACAACCATCTTCAGGACATACCAAATATTTATAATTTTAAACGTAAATCGTTTTATGTTTTCGATTTAACAAAACGTCGTCGTTTTGAATGGGGGAAAATCATAATAACTAGGGTTTCTAATTTCGATTTCGTTCCTCCTTTTTTTCCGAAATTGACGAAGAAGAGAGAACATTCGAATCCTTTTCCCTTGATTTCACTCGTGGGTCATTTGGTTACGTTGGTTTCTGTCCGGATGTTTTATATATGGTGGGTTTACAGAAAAATCTTTATCAAAAAAAGTGTTCATTCCAAACTTCGTTTTTGTTCAATTGTTTTTAGCCGTAGAAAAAGCAGAAACATTTGTTAAAAAATATAGCAAAGAAGCTTTAGGAATACATCTTTGTAGTATTGGAGAACAAAAACGGCATTTGATGTTAACGTCGTATGTTCTTGTTCTTCATATTCCCTTTTTTGGTATTATTATAATAAATTCTTTAAAAAAAATTGGATGCTGGTTTAAGTAGTACTTCACCAATTAAGGAAATCGAGTTTCTTCCTTTATATTCTTTATTTTTGTGTGGTTCGGGCATCTTCGTTCGCTTGTCTTATTCAGGGTCCCGAAAAATAAAATGCACACCGAATCTGGCTTCGTTCCGATACTATAGAGGTGTTATTTTGTTGGAAATTTTGAACGATGCCCATTTAGCCACCATACACGATATTTATATAATTTTAAACGTACATTTGATTTTTTTTTTATTTTTTAGACAGTTTTCATTATTCCATTATACACACATACGTTATTTCTTGCTCCATTTTTTCTGAAAGTTTGTATTATGCATATCGTAAATTAAATGTTATATAGAAGACTTAAAAAGTTCTCGGTGTAGACTTGGTTTTTAAGGTTCCTGATTAAAAAAAAATGTCCTAAAAAGAATAATTTCATTTAATTACATGGTAAGAGGCCAAATGTCAAACGTATTAATGACAGCCGTGTTAGCTGATTATGACTTTTATGAAATAAACGGTATGTCGGCATCGACGACAAGCCAATTGGGGTTTAGGGGGAAAGAACCTATCAACGTTCTCTAGGCCGTTTTTTACCACAAAACATACACACCGTGAACACCAAAAACTATATATTATAATTCAAAAAAGAGGAATGATTCTGACTCAAGAATCATTCATAAAAACAAAAGCCTCAAGAGTTTTTTAAAGCAAAAAGGGTTAGAGCCTAGGGGCAAATAAACTGGTGGTGTCCTCTCGTGGATAAAAAAAGATATTCAAGTGTTTTCACCAACGAGAAATATTTATTCCACTCACTAATATAGAAGAAAATATTTTGCGGTACCGGAATCAATGGTGGTGTTCTTCATCGTCACCGTGACCATCTGGTGGTCCGCCTGGACCAACCACTTCGAGCTGTAAAACAAACATCAAACCAAGATTAGAAAAATCTCCATCATTTACTTGCTCTTGAAATTTGGTTAGAGATTCCAAGTCTTAAAAGAGTATTGAAGGCTAAGTTTGACTAACCTCGAAGTATTGAGAGCACACTGGACATTCAAATGACTTTCCTTTCTCTAGCCAGAACCATACGACGTCGTGTTCATCCTCTGCAGTTTCAGGAGATATAAGGACACAACAAATGATTGGTAAACGGATCAAACAACCATCAGCGATCAAATGACTAAGCAAAACTACTTAGAATATGCCAGCAAAATGATAACTTACCGCCTTCACCACCAGGGCATCCGACAATTCTCTTGTCATAGTAGGACTTTACGACAGCGGGAGATTCCTGGAAATTATAGATTTTGAAATCAAGAGGTTACCAAGAATTTTCGTAATAGTAAATTCAGTGACCACCACCAAAAGAACTCACGAAGAGCACACAAAGAAAGAGTGATACAAGAAAACGAAGAACATCACATATATTAAGATTATGTTAAAATACAGTATGTAGTCCTAAGAAATCATTTAGATGATTGCACCAATTATAAACATATAGGGATCTGAATTAGACATATAATAAGTCAATTAAGCATTGACTTTAGAATTTTCGTCGTCATCATATAAGGAGTCATGAATAATGAGGTCTATGGTTAGGTAACCAAATCACACCATTCAAACAACGTTACTTCTAATGAATATATCATAAGAGTCAGCAGTCAAGTATCATAGTAAAAAGGCTTACGAAACCTACCACAACACATGGTTCAAAATCAAGTTACTGATTCATTCAGGGCAATTCTTCCACAATATAAATTATAGAAAACGGGAACCAGGTTATCAGAAAAATTATAAATGGTAAACACCATGTAAGAGAAGTGCTCAACCCCGCAAAGACTAATGCTAGTTGAAGCTCAGTTGAGAAAGGTATACAATAAGACTCAAAACCAAACTCCCTAAAGATCAGAGATTACAAGTTGATCCAAATAGGTGCAAAAACCAATTCAAAGAGAATGATCAGACATTAAGTTTCAAAAGATCTGATCATGTTGTTCCGAGGTCATTGGAACATCTAGATTAGGCCAATTATCCTAATTCAGTTTAACTGGACTTTGTGTGGTTAGGCTTGATTTAGGTACAGTGTCAAAGTGTCAATTCAGGAAACAAATGTACACGTGACATATTATGCCTAGAAATACGGATGAAATTTAGATATCAGAGTGAAATTCAGCTAAGAGATTAAAAGTACCACCATTTTGTCCTCATGATCTACAAATCGACTAACCTTTGTACCAAAAGGACCTTCAGGGTAGTCGATGTCAAGCAGCCTCCTTCCCTATAGACAGAACATAACAAGGTCAAAACTAAGTTTCAGCACTTGGAATACAACATAGAACACCACACACTACTCTTGGATAGAACTAATCAAATAAAAATATAAAGTCAAATATGATCCATTGGTATTCCAGGAGATAAGAAGAGACACTCATGATCACACAAAAGTGCCAGAAAACAACAATAAAGATAAGCAATCACCTCAAGCTCAGCTTCAAGCTCCTCTCTCTCATGTCCAGTTGCAATAGGCATTACATCCTCCACATTCTTCTTTACAGATGTCTCTGCTGCAAAGATACAAACGTAATGACAAATCCTTCACAAAATCTATGAAAACATAAAACCATCATAAGCATGTTGATCTTCCTCAAATAATTAAGCAAACAAAATTACATTTAAACCCTAAATTGATTTAAGTAGCAACACAAGCATTTATTCAAAATCGATGTTGAAATCGCATTAGCTATATCTTCTGGGACCAAATCCAAATCTACCGCACTGTTTTGATTTGGATGTGTTCATAAATCATAAGGGAGAATCAGCAATTCAATCCACCACATATATATATGAAGCATAAATGCAAGATCTGATAACGAACAACTACAGGAAATGGTTGTTTTACCTGATTCGGAGCTGAAATGGCGAGGGTAAACAGATGAAGAAGTGGAGATCGCTGATCGATTGGTGGAGAGATGGAGACCAACGGGCTTGGAGACGACCGATCGGCGAGAAGAAGCAGCGGCGGCGAAATCGGCTGCTGTTGCTAGGGTTTTGAAATGACAAGAGACGATTCTTCTCCACATGATGATGATGATGATGAACAAACGAGTTTGATGCGTAGTGATCTCTGGTCACCCTCCTCTGCGATTTGAATGATCTTCAACGCTTTGGCTTTTTGGGAGAATTGTTCAATTGCGATTGACTTGGCACGTGTGAAACACTCGCACATGCGAATTCTAGTTCATTATAGGAATCTTATTTTGGTCTGAAACTACAGGAATTATATCACATTTTTCAACATAAATAAATTATACAAACAAAGAAAAGTATATCATGTAAAAAAAGTATAATTATTTATACGTGTATGTGAAGAACCAATAAAATCCAACTGCTATATCATAAAGTTTTTAGTATTATTGAGAAGAAAACAACTGTCTCACTGTGAATGAGCTTCTTCTCACATGAAAAAGGTTAGAGTTTTGAAATAAAAACAATGAGAGATTAACTTTCTCAATAAACAGAACAAAAAACAAGAACATAGAAATGGAGCACACACTTGATTGTTTACCCAGTTCACTTTCGTTAACGAGGAAATTACATCTGGGCCGGGATCACAATCCCGGAATCCACTAGATCACATAAGTTACAAAAGAGAAAACAACCTCAAATCCCTTACAAGAATCTCACAAAGTTTCTTTCTTTTCCCCTGTTTCCCAAGAACAAAATACAAACTTATACTTTGATGTTTTGTTTTCTTCTATCACTCATTTCACTTTCTTCAATGTAAGCAGCTATTTTAATATAAGTAAGACCACTTCACCTAAATTTCTTAATGCCAAGCACAGATGCCAATGTGTACAGATCCATTTAATAAATAACTCAGCCATATCACCTTGTTCCCATACCCGACAAAACGCCTGTTGCTTTTGCTTTTTCAGCTTGAGCAAACGGCTACATCTTTGTGGTCCTGCAACTTGAACCACGTGACCTTATCCCAAGCATGCATTACGTTATCTCCAATTCTTCTTCTTATTTTAAGTTTTTCTTTTTGATTTTCATTTCTATACTTAACAAAACTCTCCTATAGCAATGAGAGATCAAACAATAAGAGTAAGACTATTACGTGAGAGAGAGAGAGAGACGATGACTGATCTAGTATACTGGATTCCGATCCCGGTTTCTGAGTCTTATTACTCAGATTGACCCTGAGCAAGTTCAATGCAGTTTGGAACTTGCTAACAAGTACGATTTTGGTGAAGATATCAGCCGGATTACTTAGTGTTGATATCTTAACCACCTCCACAATTCCGTCTGCAATTACATCTCGGATCTTGTGGTATTTGACATCAATGTGCTTCGTTCTTTCATGGTGCACATTGTTCTTTGACAAGGCTATGGCACTTTGAGAGTCACAAAATATCTCCACACTGTTTTACTCATAGCCAAACTCCTTTAACAACCCTTTGAGCCACAATGCCTCTTTGACAGCTTCATTAAGAGACATGTAGTCGGCCTCTGTAGTTGATAAAGATACAACTTTTTGCTGTGCTGACCTCCAACTGATCGTATCACCCCCAAGAGTAAACACCATTCCACTAATAGACCTCCTACTGTCCACATCTGATGCATAATCTGAATCGCAATAGCCTTTTAAGACAAATTCAGATCCTTTCTTGTGACATAACTTGGTTTTGAGCGTTCCTTTGATATATCTTAGAACCCACTTGATTCCCAACCAATGTTCTTTGATAGGACAGCTCATAAATCTACTAATGATGCCCACATGATACGATAAGTCAGGTCGTGTCCCAATCATTGCGTACATGATGTTTCCCACCGCATTAGAGTAAGGAACAAACTTCATGTACTCTTCTTCTTTGAGTAATTGATGCTTTGTGGCTGCATACATCTTTAAGTGAGCTCCCAAGGGCGTCACTACTTCCTTTGCTTGCTTCATCTTATACAACTCCAGCACCTTCCCCAAATAATCTTCCTGAGACAACCACAATTTTCCTGCAGCTCTGTCTCTTGTAATTTCCATACCAAGTATCTTCTTTACAGCTCCGAGATCTTTCATCTCAAACTTGTCACTCAATTTCTGTTTTAGCTCTGAGATAACACTCTTGTCCTTTGCAGCAATCAACATATCATCAACGTAAATGAGCAAATAGTTCTTTGAACCGCCTGCGTTTGTCTTGATATAAATACAGCTATCTCGCAAACTCTTTTCAAAACCAATCTCTTTCATATACCCATCAAACTTTTGATTCCAGTTTCTTGGTGACTACTTCAGACCATAGAGAGATTTATTTAGAAGACACACTTGATTTGGTTCAAACTGATCCTCAAAACCTTCGGGAGCTTCCATATATATTTTCTCATCAAGCTCTCCATGCAAAAATGTCGTTTTGATGTCTAACTGTTCAAGTTCTAAGTCTTCTTCTACAACAATAATGAGCAAGATCCTTATAGATACATGTCTAACCACTGATGGAAAAATATATGTGTAGTCAATCCCTTCTCTTTGAGCATATCCTTTAGCGACAAGTCTCGCTTTACACCTCGGTTCTTCTACTCCGGGAATTTCAGACTTACGTTTGAAAATCCACTTACAGCCTATAATGCGTTATCCTTTAGGTCTTATGACAACGGTCCATGTGTGATTTTTATTTGGAGAGTCCATCTCTTCGCTCATACCTCCCTTCCATAGAACCCAATCAGCATTTCTACGAGCTTCTTTGTAGTCTGCAGGTTCTTTCGAGTCTCCATCAACGGTGGTGATGAGTGCTTCAGCATCGAATTAATCCTCATCGTCTTCTGTTTCTTCACTGAAATAACCCTCTATATCAAACCTCCTGGGTGCTCTTACATCTCGCTTTTCTCTATCTCGAACTAACTGATAACTTTCTGGTGTTTCTTCATTTTCATCATTTGAACTCTGAATATTCTTTGTTTCTGTTTCTTCTGAATGATGATTGTCTTGATCCAAAGTATGATCACTCAGGGATACTATTTCTTCCAAGTGATCTCCACCAAAACTCATATCACTGTTGTCCCAAAGGTCGATGTCAAAAGCTGTATCAGCTGATTCTTCCTCGGTCTGAACTTCTTTTCCTCTCTGCATCATATCCTTGTAGACTGCATTTTCTTGAAACAAAACGTTTCTACTGATCATACATTTTTTCTCCTCAATTAGCCACGTTTTATATCCTTTCACTCCAGGTGGGTAACCTAATAGAACTCCTTTCTTAGCTCTAGGCACCAGCTTCCCATCGTCTGAGTGAACAAAGCAAACACACCCGAATCTTCTCAAATAGCTATAAACTGGATCCCTTCCTGACCACCTTTTATCTGGTATCTCAAAGTTTATAGTTGACGAAGGCATCTTGTTTATCAATGTGACCGTAGTGTGTGTTGCTTCAGCCTAAAACATCTTTGGTAGTCCAGAATCACTCAGCATACTCCTCACCTTCTCCATGATAGTGCGATTTTATTGTGGTGTGTAAGCACATGTTCTGTGCCTTACAATGCCTTTCTCTTTAAAGAAATTATTGAATCTCTGATTGCGGAATTCAAGACCGTTATCCGTTCTTAATATCTTTATCTTCCTCTCAGTTTGATTCTCAACCATCACACTCCACTCCACAAAACTTTCAAATGCTTCATCTTTGTGCTTCAAGAAATAAACCCATGTTTTTCTTGATAAGTCATCTATAAGTGAGATGAAATACTGGCACTTTCCCAATGATAGCGGCACTATTGGAGCTCCCCATAAGTCAGAGTGTATGTAATCTAACTTATCTTTGGTGTCGTGAGTAGCTCTGCAAAACTAACCCTCTTGGCTTTTCCATAGACACAATCTTCACATGTTTCCAACGTGTAGATTCTCTTTCTGTCTAAGAGCCCCTTCTTTACCATTAGGTCAATGTTCCTTTGACTCATATGACCTAATCTCCGATGCCATAGAAGTGTATCATCGTTTCTTTTCTCTGCAACCAAAATCTGACCATACTCAGGCTTCCCTTGAAGCAAATACAGCTTTTCATGCCTTTTTCCTGTCATAAGAGTCCTGGTTCCATCTTTGACACTGAGAATCCCATTCTTTGACTAAAAATCGAATCCATGCTCCTCCAAGGTACCCATAGACAGCAAGTTATGATCCATTTCTAGGATATATCTCACTTGGGTTAATAAAAACGTTGTGTCATCTTCATTTCTGATTCTGACATTCCCAACTCCTCTGACCCTTGACGTTGTCTTGTTACCCATGCGAACTGATCCTCCAACGTTTTCTCTCAGATTCTCAAACCATTCTTTCTTATGCGTCATATGGTAGCTGCAACCCGTATGCATTACCCATTCATTTTCCAAACTTATATATGTAAAATGTAGAGCCTCTGAAACGTATAACCCTGCAGCATCAGACTTGTTCTCCGTTACCATATCAGCTTCTCCTCTACTGCTACTGCCTTGATGTTTTAACTTACCCTAGGACCGATTTTTGTTTGGACAAGCAGTCCTGAAATATCCCTCTTCTCCGCAAGTCCATCATACTTTCTTACTTTTAGACTTAGACCTAGACTTTGATGATCTTGGTGATTTATCTCTGTAATCTGACCTTCCTCTTTGATCACTCCTTTCTCTGACATACAAGCTTTCTGCTTGACCTTTTGAACCACGAGAGCTTGGTCCACTTTCCAGCTCCTTTGCATAAACCGCTGCTACAACCTCATCAAGCGTCGTTCTTCCTGAGCTATACCTTAGGGTATCTCGGAGTTGTTCAAACTGTCTTGGCAAAGATATAAGAAGCAGTATTGCTTGATCTTCAACAGACACCATAACATCTATGTTCTCCAAATCCGTTATGAGTTGGAGATACTCATCGATGTTGCTTTCTATTGATAAGCTTTCAGTCATTCTGTAACCAAATAGCTTTTGCTTCAAATAGAAACGATTTGGAAGAGCCTTTGCTAGATATAGCTTGTCTAAAGCGTTTATCATCCCTGTAGCAGTAGCTTCCTTCCTAATCTTCCTTAAGATTCTGTTTGTAACACTTAGAACTATAATGCTCCTTGCCTTTTTCACTTTCTCAGCTAAAGCTTCCTCTTTTTCTTCAGCTTCCTTACTCTCTTCTTTTGTTTTATCCGGATCTCGAACCTTGGTTTTTGGTTTTCTAGACTCTTCCAAAGCTTTACTCAGACCCTGCAGATCTATTTGAACTAAAAGCTTATCCTTCCAGAGCGTGTAATCCCCATGTCCATCAAACTTCTCCAACTCAACCCTTGATGACGACATGATTCTCTTGACCAGTGTGACCAACGAGAACCACCAGCTTCTGAACCTCGCTCTGATACCAATATGAGAAGAAACCTGCAACCTAAAGACGTCTCTTTATAGCTGTGAATGAGCTTCTTCTCACACACACAAAGGTTAGAGCTTTGAAATAAGAACAATGAGAGATTAACTTTCTCAATAAACAGAGTAAAAAACAAGAACATAGAAATGGAGCACACACTTGATTGTTTACCCAGTTCACTTCCGTTAACGAGGAAGTTACGTCTGGGCCGGGATCACAATTCTGGAATCCACTAGATCACAGAAGTTACAAAAGAGAAGACAACCCCAAATCTCTTACAAGAATCTCACATGGTTTCTTTCTTTTCTCCTGTTTCCCAAGAACAAAATACAAGCTTATACTTTGATGTTTTGTTCTCTTCTATCTCTGATTTCACTTTCTTCAATGTAAGCAGCTATTTTAATATAAGTAAGACCACTTCACCTAAATTCCTTGATGCCAAGCACATATGCCAATGTGTACAGATCCATTTAATAAATAACTCAGCCATATCACCTTGTTCTCATACCCGACAAAACGCCTGTTGCTTTTGCTTTTTCAGCTGGAGCAAACGGCTACATCTTTGTGGTCCTGCAACTTGAACCACGTGACCTTATCCCAAGCCTGCATCACGTTCTCTCCAATTCTTCTTTCTTGTTTTAATTTTTTTTTTTTTGATCTTCATATCTATACTTAACAATTATCTTTGAAGAATATTCTTAAGCTCTATTTAGGCAATATTGTGTGTTCGTAATTTGGATTTTTGAGTTTTTAGGACGTGAACTTTGAAAGTGATTTTTGTTTTTTGAACTTTTTGAATGCATCACTCAGAATTGGAAGCTCTTATTTAGGTGATGTTGAGCATTGTTTTAGGCATAGCGTGTATGAGCTTTGACATAGAATGTTGAGCATCTTTTTATCAAAAAAAAATGGTGCAATTTTCAGATGAGGTGGTATGTATTCTTTATCTTTTTGACGAGTTTAATACCCTGAAAATATATATGGTAAGATCTTTATTTCTTTTATTGTAGACAATTTGCCTCCAAATTAGGTAATCACAACAAATCTTTGGTTTTGATAAAATATATGGTTAACAAAAAAAAAAAAAAAAATTTGAATGTGATTTCATATATAATTTTTTGGCTAAATATCTAACTCTTTAACGTTATGAGAGATCGCTTGAAATTTTATGATTTTGTAAATGCGGCAACAAGATGTTAAAGATTCGATCGGTTTGGTACATCATAACAAAGAGTTTCGTTTGATGAGATTACTAAGAATTTTAGGCAGTATCGGCGTTGACTACAAGCAAGACAAGCTACAGCTTGCGGCCGCTCATTCTGTTGGTATGTGTCTTGTATATTTTTACAAGTGAAAATTTAATTTTTTTTTTTTTTTTTTTTTTTTTAACAAAATCAATAATTAGCTAGCCAAAATTTGTTTTGCTTGCAGCCCCCAAAATCCCATCAGGTGATAAACGCGGTAATATGTTTGAGGCGGATAACAATTTATGTTGTGGATCAATATTTATTTTCGTTTTGGAAAGGAAAAAAAAGTATATGTTTGGAACAAAACTTTTTATTTTCTGTCTGCAATATTGTAGATTTGGTTTGGTCCATAATCAGTCTCGACTCTCGACCGACCACTGTCACTATTCAAAATATATCGTATTGTTTTGTACGCAAATTCCATAGACCAAACGGCTCTTTTCACTTCACGTTTAAAATATAGATTTTTTAAAGTGTATTTCGTAGAATGTGCAGATCAAGACATTACAATCTGACGAAAAAAAAGCGTGTAGACTTATCCATCTCCCAAGTCCCAAGGTCACAATCCAATGCTTGCGTATCCACCTTAAATCTCCGTGCACAAGCACATTTCAGTAAAAGCTTCTAACATTGATGACTATATTGTACGTATCCAACGTACCATAGCCACTTTCATCTCAATGTCACATTACATCAATTGGTTAATTGAAAAATCCGAAACCCTAAAATCTATCTCAGTCCTCATCAATCTTCTTCTTCTTTCTTCCCTTTAAATCCCCCAAATCTTCACGTTACTTTTGTACCTGCATTTTCCCTTATCATGGCTTCGATTATCACCTGCTCCGCTCCAATAACGATCCGAGCATCTTCCGGATCTGGATCCTTAAAAAACCCGGATTCGAATCGTAAGAAATCTGCTTCTTGGTGGGCTCCTCTCTTCGGTTTATCACCCGAACCCGACTACCTCAACATCGAAGGCTCAGGCTCAGGCTCTTCAGTGGATCCGGAATCGAATCCGGATAAAATCGATATATCCGGTTCGGGTCAGAAGCTCCGTCGCGGTTGTCTCACGGAGGAGAAGGCTAAACAGCTGAGGAGGAAAACCGCAGAAGCTTCCACGTTCCACGACGTTATGTATCACTCCGCCATTGCATCTCGCCTTGCGTCTGATCTCTCCGACCGGGTCGAAGATTGAAACGGGTTCGGGTCAGATCTGGAAACTTTTTCTTTCTATGTTCCTGTAGGATGCAGACCATCTTCTCTCGGTGCTCCTTTTTCATTAGAACCGTTGGATTGTGTTTGGTCTTTGTGTGCTGTAAATTCTGGTTCTCAAGAACCGTTGGATTTGTTAATTTCCCTTGATTTCTGTTTCTTCTGTAACCAACCATTGGATCTCCCACTTGTTCTTTTAAACATTTGTTTGTTACTATTTAGCTCTTTCATCTAATCTCAATATATTAAGAATTATTATACTTAAGAACTTGAATTTGGTATTGTTTTACTCAACCATACCAGACTATTTTTATTATTACATATTCCACTTACACGAACTATAATATTTTGTGATTTTTGTTGTTGAAAAGCCAACAGTAATTAAAACCACTCCAAATCTTGGCGATGATCGTGAAGTTGGTTTTGTCTAATCTTAATATCATCGTTATTTCAATGCATTGATGATATATCTTTTATTTCTATTAAGTTCTTTTAATGTTCAATGAGGAACCACAAAATGTGCAGTTGTATCTCAATTTTACATTTAACCCAAGATTACTACGAATAATTCTAGAGCCTGTTCATTAGGCAGCAAATGATTATAACTAGTTTTAGGGCATCATTTTCAAAACACAATATTGTAGTAAAGTGGTCTGTTCATTTTTATTCTCTTTCCATATGATAGGTTCGATTCCAACTTATGCTATTACTTGTAATTTTTTTTCAACAGTTTTTGTTAATGGACCAAACTTTTTTTTTTTTTGCTTTAGACAGTAAAATAGTTTGGGCCGGCCTCTACAAATACCACGCTATATATTAAATTCAGATTGATGAAAGTTTGAACATTTTCCCCTTAGGCTTTTAAGTTTGTAAGTAGTAGTGAGTACTGAATAGTGACAGAATAAAAACAACAGACTTGATTTAAGGGAAAGTGGTCATTTAAATACTGAACTTACCCGTTTTTGCCAAAACAAATATGAACTCTTTAATAAGTAAGAAAATACATATACTTGCGTTGACTTAACCATTTAAAATATTAAAAAAGTCAACAAAAAATTTTCATCTAATAAACGTTAAAACGCCGTTTGTCTGTAAAACAACACCCAATAAATCAAAAATGCACAACTTTTTCTCTTTTTCTCTTTTTCCTTCTAAAGGTTTAAACCTGTAATGTCATTGCAAAAAAAAACAGAGATTTGTTGCAACTAAGACAACAACAAAAGCAAAATAAAACAGAGATTTATTTAAAGTCTTACGAAGGCAACAAAAACCAGAAACATTGCCCCTTAGGAAACACCAAAAGCAACAAAGAAGTTCTTGTGATTGTCTTTATGATCTTCTTTCATAAAAGTCTAAACCTGTGATCCAGCTTGTGATCCTACTTGTGATTCTACTTGTGATCCTCCTTCCTATGTAAAACATAACAAATAAAGTCTTTTAACAAACATAACTAATTTCAAAATAAAACTGATTTAAAAGAAAGTGAACTAACTGGTTCTTTCCTTGGTCGACCCCTTGGTCTTTTAGCTTCAGGCTCAACACTCGGGTTTTTACATCCTAACTTATTGTGTCCTTCTTCCTTGCAGTTTGAGCATGTCATGATACGTTGTCTCGGCTTAATTTGGTCTTGGTATTCTTAGAGAAAGTTTCATTAATCCCTTTTTTTCTTGCGTAGTTATTTGGCCTACCACGATTACCTAATCTGTTTTGTGGTGGCAAGACAGGCAATCTATTTAACCTAGGCCACAACTTCATTCCTTCCACATGCTCAATACCACGCTCATAGGTTTGCTGCCAAGTTTGAGTTGTAAAATACTCAGAAACATAATCATGAACCTTCTCTTTTTTGCCAATGATAACACTAGCAGCATGATTGCAAGAAATACCATTCAACTGCCATTTTCCACAGCCACACGTCCTCGACCTCATTCCCACACGATAATAACAATGGTGCAACTCTACCTCATGCATATCACCAGTGGACATGTGCCTTATGCATTCTTTAGACTTCTCTATAGCAGATTCAATCTCAACATGTGCACTCTTTGTGAACCTTTCTTTTCTCCTATTTACAATAATCGACCTCTTAGCAGTACAAACCATACATTGTCTTCTAACATCTTCTAACATGTCAAGTAGGGGTTTTTTCCTAGCTTGACGAATTGTCATATTGAAAGATTCATTCAGATTATTTAGATTATCATTGCAACATGAACCAACCTTAAAGAAGGCCTGAGACCATGCATGAGGATTGGTTTTTAGAAGAGAATCATAAGCTTCTTGACTGTATTTCTTCTACGCTTCCAAATTATCTGCATAATCTCATTTGGTGTAGCTCCTAGCTATTTTCCAGAATAGCCGCTCTAGCTCTATATCATGATTATCTCTCTTCCAATTTCCTATAATGTGTCTAGCACACATTCTATGTTCAGCTTCTGGAAGTTGATTATGCACAGCTTTCACCAAACCCTTCAAAGAAAATGAAAAATTACAAGTAATCAAAACATAAAACTGAGAACACATCATAAAACCTTAAAAAATGGATCCTAGTCATACTTACCTTTTGCTTATCAGATATGAAAGTGTAGTCTCTGCCCTCACCAAGTCCTAAGTCTCTTTTGAGATGATTTACAAACCAATCCCAGTTCACATCATTCTCTATCTCCACAATAGCCCATGCGATGGGAACAATTATGTTATCTGCATCTCTTCCTACTGCAGCTAACAACTGTCCCTTGACATCTCACTTCAGAAATGCACCATCTAGACCTATGATAGGTCTATATTTTGCCTTCCAAGCAGATCGTTGTGCTTCAAAGCAAACATAAATACAATCAAACCTTTGCTTGTTTCCTGGTCTTGGCCCTGGAATAGTCCGAATCTCCATGATGGTGCCTTTATTTATCTTGTGAATCTCTGCTTCGTAATCCTAAATTCTTGCAAAATATTTTTCATGGCTAGTTCTTCTTGCCCTCATAAGTTTGGTCTTCGCTTTTCGATATTTTTCATCAGTAACTATCAAGTTGTACTCCCTTTTCATCTCAAGAGCCATTTCCTTAGCTGTAAACTTTGGATTAAATCTCAACCTCTCCTCAAATCACTCGGCAATTGTTGAACTTTTTAGCATTTTAGAGTAACCAGACCTTACACATATGTGTTTATTCTCATAAACCTTAATATGCATCTTGTATTTTCTCTTCTCGTAAGAGCAATAAACTCTCCACTTGCAATCATACTCTGTGTCAGAGCAAATCGCACCAAGCCTCTTCTGTGACGACATGTAGAGCTTAATATCATATCAGGTTTTCAGAGAATACATGAGAAGTGCCTGCTTGAAACTCAGAAGCACAACCAAACGTCTTACCCAATGCTAGAATTTCTTGCTCAGAATCTTGATTTGCACGAGATTGCCTTCTCTCTTCCTCTTCTTCATCGTCTGATGTCAATGGATCTGGTATCTTATCCTCGTTCCAAATGTCATCTCCACTGTCATCACTCTACATCATTATTCACAATATCTCCGAAGTGGTTTTCTAGAACTTGGGCTGCATTTTCTTTCACAAGTACCAAATCTTCCTCTCGTTCATCTCTGGCGTCATCCTCACGCTCATCATCTGTATCTTCTTCGACAACAAGACAATCATTTTCGGGAATCGCCTCAAACGCATCTCTGTCTACTTCATTGTCATCCTTGTCGGCATCTCGTTCTTTCCGTCGACGTGGTGTTAGCTTCTTCATCCCTGTAATCGAACCAATTGAGGAGAAATTGGGAATTAGGATTGATGAGATGAGATTGGGAATTAGGGATTTAGAAGGAGAAATGGGAAAAAGAGAGAAAAAGTCGATTCTCTTATGTTTTCAGAACGACATCGTTTCCACACTAACAATCTTTGACGTTCATGAGATGGAAGATTTTGTTAACCTTTTTTATATATTAAGTGGCTATGTCAACACAAGTATGTGTGTTTTTTGGCTAATTAATAAGTTCGTATTTCTTTTGGCAAAAATGCATAAGTTGAGTATTTAAATGACAATTATCTCCTTGATTAAATAATACACTTTGTTTTAACAAAGAGAGGAGAAACGAAGATAAAGAGAGAAAAATATCAAGTTTATTGTTATATAAATGACACTATTTATGTCTTGTCAGGACCTTGTATCCAAAATCCACTTGATCAGTTATAGATTACAAGAGAAGTCGACTCCAAAAAGCCCCTTAGAGCATCATTAACCCTGGAACCAATATTGGGTTCTTAACATATTTTTTATTAATTAACATATATTAAGAAACTATATTAAGAACCTTTGCTAATTTAACCCACAATGGTAGAACCAAAGTAGGGGTTCTTAAGATTTTTTACCTCATTGCTCAATGCTAGGATTCTGAATCAGATAGCGAGCGTTGTGTAAGAGGGAAGTAGTCTCCTCGTTAGATGCATCAAGCAAACGCAAATCCTTGATCTCCTCCTGCCATTTCTCAACATGTTCCTTGTGTATCCTGTTTCATATATGTGAATGGTGATACTAATGTGAATGTATAAACATCTCAATCATGATACACACAGAAACATTATAGAGTCTCTTCAATCTCACATGATCAAGCGTTCTTCGAATTCGTTACTGAGTTCTTTAAACATTGTCTTCCCAGTTTCCAGCAAGTTAGAAACCTACCACAAGAAGAAGCATCAACTGATGAACATATTCTTCCTAAACTTAAGCAATCAGGGAAATAATCAGAGGTTACAGTTTGTGTGAAGCTCTCAATCTTATCGAGAATTTGAGCAATGTTAAGTTCCATCTCATCAGAAGCAACAAGTTTCGTCTCAGTTTCTTCATTCTCAATGGTATTATCAAGGCTAATTCCATCTATCGAATCACCTTTTCCCTCTTCATCCTATCCAAATTCCACAGGAAAAAATCAAAAATCTGATCCACCACGAAATCATCATCACCAGATCAATGACAAATTCAAAAAAAAAAAAAAACTTACAGATGCTCTCATGTGTTTCTGAAATTTTGAAGCCATTGACAGAGAAATTTCCTCTTGGATCTCCTCTGCAAACTCGGCCGGACTCTTTCGGCTCTGTTCTCACAAAAACAATATTAGAACTCCTCTCAGGTCTCACATCTAATAGAGAGAAGCAGCATAATATATATAATTTAGATTAGACCTGCAAGTAATGAAGAGGCAGATCTCCACGGGATTTAGCAGCAGTGAAGGAGGAGGCTTCCCTGAAATTGGTGAGGAAAGCGATACGGCCATGCCTCGTGCAGCCCAGCCAAGTCCCGCCGCCAACCAGGTCTCTTCCTCCCACCGTCTCTCCGTCTTCCCACCAGCTTTGAGTCAAGACGCCATTGATGAATCAAAATTGAAATAAACTCCCCGCTAATCACGGTGGATCGAGAAAGGAGCTTCCATGCACCACCGGCTAAATTCACGATTGAAATCAGCAGATGCTTTAGAGAATCAACAATGGTGTTACGGATTCGAGTCTGATTCCAAGGAGAATCAAATCGAAAGGCGACGAACGAATTCGTCAGATGTTTCAAATCGAAAGGCGACACCTGGCATACAAGTACCGATTCTTAAAACTCTTATTTAAGAATCGGTTCTCCAAAAATTAATCATTTTTGATTTATTTTTAATAACATTAAAACTAAGAAACCTATCTAAGAACCACCGATAATGATGGTCTTACAAAGCCCCTTTGGTTCTCTCTGTTTCCCCGAAAACAACAATGTTCAAGTTTACACTTTTCTCACTAAGTTCTCTCTCGTGTCTATCTCTCTACAAGTACCAAACTTTATATAACCATACACCTTGACCTAGTAGTCTCTTCTTGAACACAAAAGACACCTTCAAGCTTTCAATCGTTTGTTAAACAAGTTCACTTGCAGTTTAGAACACGACAAAATTCCCTTTACTCTTGCTTTATTGTCGGAGAAAAACGGGCTACTTTGTGATCATTCAAGTATAGTCACATGCCTTGAGCTTTCAACTAATTTCATGCTTTGTTTGTGTTAATCTTTAATTTCATGTTTTGTTTGTGTTAATCTTTAATGTTAATCGACACTCAAATTCTAGTAATCTTGTCCATATAAATCATCAAAAAGGTTTCTACAACTGAAAAAACATTAACCAATCATACATCAAATTTTTATTAACTAAATCAGTGAATATTAATTTTGTAATAAATAGTGAATTTAATCCAGCGTTTTTTTAAAATATATATAACTTCATCCAATGACACGCTATTTTACATTACTTATTTACGAAAATGTTACCCAATCTTTTTTCCAATTAGCAACCACTTACCATATATTCATTCATGTACCGAAATCACCCTAATATTTATAAGTTAACTCCAGTGATTTACACAAATGCAATATCTCTGTGAAATGGACACATATGTAAAGCCGAAATTATAGGGTCGCTTATGCAATACATAAGAAAAATACAGGACGTACCCTAAATTAAAAATATAAATTATGGTCTTCTCCTTCCCGATGTAGAAATCCCTAAAACTGGCTACTGTTTGCATAACTTTGTACAAATAAAAAAGCACCCATTCCTTACGCTTTCTTCTGCAAATCTCCCCCTTTTTTTTTACTCTTTTGTTCTGTAGAATCTTCAGCAATCAGCATTACACTGTAGCTGCAGAATTTTTCTATTAAGTGTAGATCGCTCGGAGTTTTTAGATTCGGGATTGTTTTCTCCCAATATATTTGTAGAAATTACCAAAAAAATTAGACCTTTTAGGTTTTCAGCTATTGAATCGCTTGGATTACAAAACCCTTTACTTTAATTTCAAAGGGTTCGCTCAATTAGGGTTTAAGATAAATGGATAAGAAGAAGGTGACGATTCCACAAGTGTGCCATGGTCATTCAAGACCTGTTGTGGATTTGTTCTACAGTCCAATTACGCCTGATGGTTTCTTCCTCATCAGCGCCAGCAAAGGTAATAATACATTTGATTTCTTATTCAAGATTGGATTTTTTTGGGTCAATTTAGTTACAAGAACTGGTGCAAAACTCATCTCGATGGAATTGAGAACTCACAACGATGTTTTTGGTTGGTGGGTATTTATAAATGGGTTAGCTTTTGTGCAACTCTAGTCTTCGAGTTTACGTTTGATGGTGTTTACATGCCTGAACTACTCATATTAGTTCACATGTGTTTATGGAGCAATACTTGTTTCATTGTTCTTAGAGTTTTGAGTATCTGAGAATATATGTGTCTTGATGGTTTAGATTCGCATCCAATGTTGAGAAATGGGGAAACTGGAGACTGGATTGGTACATTTGAAGGGCATAAAGGTGCAGTTTGGAGTTCTTGTCTGGATAACAATGCATTACGTGCTGCATCTGCTTCAGCTGATTTTTCAGCGTATGTGTTTGATTGTTTTGGTTCATTATTATGTTGTTTTGGTTCACTATTATGTTATATGCTGGCCAATCATCCAATGTATTTACATATTTTTTTGTACAGCAAACTTTGGGATGCGTTAACAGGGGATGTGTTGCATTCTTTTGAGCACAAGCATATTGTTCGGGCATGCGCCTTCTCAGAGGTTCGTTCAAATTATTTACTCTCTCCATGAAGTAATTCTTGATATGGTCAACTAGGTTTTTGTAAAATCTTCTAAGATGTTAATGGGTTAAAGAAGTGGAGTTAGTTGAATGTATTTACTGGAATAGTTTAATCCTTTTTGCTATGATGGGATTTCGAGTTATCTTAATAGGCATAAGCTTTTGTATCTCTGTGATTTGGATTATAGGTTGTGAGGCAGGCTTGTTATGTAACAGCTCTTAATCTATAGCATTTAAGTTGAAATCTTTGAGGAATTGGTTAATTAGGTGATACTGGAATTGTTCTCTAGATGGACATTTGGACTATTCTTGACATTTTGTTCTCTTTGTGAATGGTTCGTCACTGTTCAAATTTTACGCAATTAGTTAATAATTGATTGACATTTTTCTTCACTAGGATACAAAATTGTTGCTCACAGGAGGGTTTGAGAAAATTCTTCGCGTTTTTGACTTGAATCGGTTGGATGCACCTCCTACAGAAGTTGATAAATCTCCTGGCTCTATCAGAACCCTCACATGGCTTCACAGTGATCAAACAATATTAAGTTCCTGCACTGATATTGGCGGTGTAAGGTATGAACTAAACAAGACACGTGATAATTCACATTGTAGCATACAACAAGGCATAATTTGATAGACGCTTTGTTTCCTTTTCCTTCTCTTCTAACTGTAATCTTATACAGGTTATGGGATGTGAGGAGTGGGAAAATTGTCCAGACATTAGAAACTAAGTCTCCTGTCACCAGTGCTGAAGTGAGCCAAGATGGACGGTATATAACAACTGCTGATGGGTCAACAGTTAAATTCTGGGATGCAAACCAGTAAGTTCTCATTGCAAGAAGAGAATCAGATATTTTCTCATTACCTTTTGTATCTTGTTCAAACTCTATCGTTGTCCCTTTTTTGAAGTTTTGGACTAGTGAAGAGTTACGACATGCCCTGCAATATTGAATCTGCATCGTTGGAGCCAAAGTCTGGTGAAAAGTTTGTTGCTGGTGGAGAGGATATGTGGGTCCGAGTGTTTGATTTCTACACTGGCGAGGAGATTGGTGAGTGGTTAAGAACTAGGCTTTGACTAGTATAAGACCATAACCAAATTTAGATTGTCTTGTTGGAGCTTCTTCCTTTATGTTGTCCAAGTTAAGTTCCAGATAGCTTCAGTTTGTTTGGAGTTTCTGATTCTGTTATAAAACACATGAGTGAAGAGCTTGATATATCTTTGACGCATGGTTCTTCAAGCTCCTGTGAGGTTTTGGTTTTGGTTTACTGATTGTGTCATCTTTGTATGAAACTTAGGATGCAACAAGGGACATCACGGTCCAGTACACTGCGTGAGGTTTACTCCCACTGGTGTGTCCTATGCCTCAGGATCGGAAGACGGAACCATCAGAATCTGGCAAACGACACCAGCGAACCCCGAAGAGAACGAATCAAGCTCGAGGAGAGTGAAGCATAGCGTGGATGAAGTTTCAAAGAAGATTGAAGGATTTCACATCAACAAAGAAGGAAAAACCGCAGAGAAACCATCTGATACTTAGCCAATATGGGCGTATAAAGGCCTCAATATGTCTTTAGTTCTTGATTTGCTGTGTTTTGTTTCCAGACTGAATATACAGAGAAAAAACAACCAAAGATATCTCTCTCTCTCTCTCTCTCTCTCTCTCTCTCTCTCTTTTGAATCTATGGGTGTTAAAAAAAAGCTTATAATTTTGTTTTTGAGGGTCTTTTTCAAAATATAAAACAAAATGTGAGGACGATTTTGTGATTTACGATAATTTGACTTTGGATTGGGCTTGGGCTTTTAAGGATGTGGGAAGTGTAATTAGGTTTGGGGTAGAAGGGTAAAACCGTCAACAGGAGTTTCATAAACCGACGTCTCGATCTCATTCTCTCTCTCTCTCTATCTCTATCTGGGAAACAAACATCTATCGATCGACTTCGCGAGCTCCTCCTCTGGTGCGATCTCCTTTTCTCTTTCTTATCTTCGAGAGGATTTTACTGTGAGATTATTTGGCGGGAAAATGTCGGGGAAAGGTGCTAAGGGTTTGATTATGGGGAAACCCAGCGGTAGCGACAAGGATAAGGACAAGAAGAAGCCTATCACTCGTTCTTCTCGAGCTGGTCTCCAGGTAGATAATCTCTCTCTCTCTCACTCTATCATCATCCCTCAGTTTTGTGTACATCTATGGCTGTTTCTTTGGGAATCGAACTGGTCTTATATCCCCGAGCGATAAGTAGATCGCGTTTAGTGGCGGATCGATGAGATTCTGAGCTAGATTGGTGATATTACTTATGAAATGGAGACATTGGGATGCGAGATTTGGTCTTCTCTTGTGTAATCTGTTGGAGATTGCTTCAATGAGCTTTTGTGGTTGATATTGGCCCCGATCTTTTCATTTACGGAGTCTTTCCCTATTCCTGTTGTTATCAGTAGCTCTCAGCTCTCGACCTCATGAATACGGAGTGTTTTTTGTAGAGATTTTTTGCGATATATGATTGCAGCTGTATGATTGTTGTTATTGATTAGGGAGATTTGAGTATTCATTTAGGAATAGTCATGGTTATGATACCTGGAGAGTAGTTTAAGGTCGTAGCAGCAACACAAAAGGCTTCAATGTGTGTTTTCTTGAACTGTTGTTAATACTGTGAGGTTTTCTCATTGGTGGGTTCCTCAAACTCTTGCTTCAACCCAAGAACTTGAACCATGCTTTGTGATGATGATTGGTAGGATAAATGATTTATGTAACTTGATTTAGGGAATATTTTCTCTTCCTCTTGTTTGGTCTTTCTCTATGTTTGTTTTTATTAGCAGCTCGTAGCTCTCTACCTCATGAATTGTAGAGATTTTTGTGATATATGAATTGTTGCAAGGATTGATAATAATGGAGTTTTGAGTTATTCACTTAGGACTAGTCATTGTTATGCTACTTGAGAGTAGTTTAAGGTCGTTGGCAAATAAACTAATTTGATTCATCATCCCTGTTTTCTTGAACCATTTTTATTGTTGAAGCTGTGAAGTTTCTCATTGGTGGTTTTTTCAAACTCTTGCTTTTATCCAAGAACTTGAACCATGCTTTGTTATGATTGATAGGATAAATGATTTATGTAACTTGACTTTTATTCCATTGTTGTGGCTAATCAAATTCCTTTGTGCAGTTCCCAGTTGGTAGGGTGCATCGACTGTTGAAGACAAGGTCCACTGCTCATGGAAGGGTTGGAGCAACTGCAGCTGTTTATACAGCAGCGATACTGGAGTATCTGACTGCAGAAGTTTTGGAGTTGGCTGGTAATGCGAGCAAGGATCTGAAGGTGAAACGTATCTCGCCAAGGCATTTGCAGCTTGCGATTCGTGGAGATGAAGAGCTTGATACCCTCATCAAAGGAACTATAGCTGGTGGTGGAGTCATCCCTCACATCCACAAGTCTCTCATCAACAAATCCGCCAAGGAATAGATGTTTAGTTACCGCATTTGTGATGCTTCACTTTTCTGTTCTAAGTATTTCGAGAGTTGTGTTTGATAAGACGCTAGAGAGCTCTTTTTAGGATCGTTTGCTATTGTTCAATCGGCGTACTTTGTGTAAGAGACGTGAGTCGATTTATCTATCTTAAAACATGTATTCGAATGATTATCCAAAAACCATTTCTGACTACCTTGCTGGTTTGTTCGTATCAAAAGTAACAGATCATCGCCGGAGAAGCTTAAAAGCAGTTCATTGGTAAGGATTCATATTTTTCTCTGAACAGAAATAATATATACATTATTCATAAGAAAAAGCACAGGTTGTGTTTGAGAAACTTGGGCTGATAATATTCACTTGGCCTAGTTGAATGCCAAAGATCCAACTTGTGCAGATAATGTGATTCCAAGTACGGTTCTTTGTAGCAATTCTGATTGGAGATTTGATCCCTTTAGAATGTACAGATTTGATCCCTTTAGAATGTACTGATGCCCGATTTACTCTGCTGAATGAACCACAAAAAATCATATTCTTGTAGAGAGCTCCTGATATTTGCAGATGTTTCATCAAACTCTTTCCTTGAGATGGTCTTATGTGGTTGTTAGGAGTTTGGTAGTTTAGGTATCAGTCTGCAAATGAAGGAACCGAGGGCAGAAACAAGTGTTGTAGGACACTCCTCGTGTGGCAGATGGCCGCAACCAGAGATCTCTACTAGTCTCTGTGCGCACACACAAATACATAGACTTAGATTCAAGATAGTGGAAACTAAGTTATGAAAGTCTTGTTTAGAGGATGTGAAACTTACAGAATTAGTGAGTTTTGAAGCCAGAACTTGTGAGTATTTCAAAGGAACAAGAGCATCCTCAGCCCCGGCAACAACTAAAACTGGAAGATCTCCTATGGATTTTAGCAGAGCTGATGCATTTTGAGGTGAAAGTATCATCTCATATGATAACTTGCTTATCTCATTGAGTGCTTCATCCCAAGCTTCTAAACATAGAGGAGCCTGAAATGTTAAATCCATAAGAATGGCACTCAATTAAAGGTAACCGTTTAGTCTCAAATGACATTATGAATGGTTACAAAGTGAACTAGTGATTACCTTGTAGAGCATTGTGACATCAGTGGTTAGCTTGGTGGTGTCACACCATGCACGCCGGTTCACCAATTGGGTTATCTCGGTTCGCAATAAAGGACGAACCAAGTGCTTCTTCCTGAGTGAAGTATGAAGAAGTATCCTTGCAAAAGCAGGAACTACCTCTCTTGATAAGCTAACGTTTATCAAAACCACCCCTTTGATTGTGATCTGTAAGCAACAAGGGTATTGTCAGTTGCAGTAACTTACCAAAGTCATAAGCTTCGAAAGGATCTGTTTCTTACATTGCATTTTAAGGTAGATGATTGTATTCTTTCGGCAGCCTTGAGAGCAAGCAAACCACCATCGTCGTGGCCAACGAGTACCACCGATGAAAATCCCATCTCGGAGCAAAAAGACAGTAGTAGATCGACCTGTGAATCGAATATGTCAGAAACAGATGGAAGATCAAAGAAGCTTTCACAAACTCTTACAGAACATTTTCAACAGTTACATATTTGAAGAAACCTACCTGGCTTTCAAGCTTGTAAGGGTTAGCTAGATTTATTTTCTCCCAATCTTTCCGGATAAGCCTAGAGGTCAGTCCCCAACCAGGCCGGTCATATGCAACGACTCTGCAACCGAGCTGAAGAGACAACTCTCTCATCACATGTCTCCATGAGAAGACTCCTCCTCCAAATCCATGGACCATAACTATACCAACATTCTCATTTCTCACCAAATTATCTATAGGATACATAGAATCCTTTTGATTCATATCATCCTTATTGAACAAGCTAAGGGGTGTCGTATGGTAACTGGCTAACAGAGGATCATATAACGATGATCTATCAGGTTGAATGGAGTAGCTTCGATGCAAATGACTGCTTTGAGTTTGGGAGATTAAGTTTGACATCTGCTTGTCCAGTAGTCTCAGCCTTCTTGCATTAATTTCCGCCGCAGAATCGCTTACAATAATGAAGGAAGTATGAGGAGGAATAGACGGTGAAGTACACTGCTTGTAATGGACAGTTAAGCCTTGGATCTTGATGAATAAACTGTCTGCATTTGCAAGCAGTCTTGGTTGCAGCTCTTCCCTATCCAAAGATGTTCCCCTGAAAGAGATTTGTCTGAATTCACCGGCATAAGTTAAGATTTTGCAGTTTGATCGAGTGAAAGATTGACGATGAGCCTTCTTGTAACCAGAAAAACCAGATTTACATGAGAGAACCTGCAATACCATAGAAAAGAGTTGAGCTCCAACCACAGAATATCTCAAGCTAGTAAGTGAGAACAAGAGAACAGTAGTTTTACAGCTTCTTGGTCAATTTTGTGGTACATGAGCTTCCTCCTGGCTCCACAGCTTTTTCGATAAGCTACCACGACATGAGCTAGACCGAAAACTGCAGAAGATAGTAGCAAACCCGGCATTCCCCATGAGATCTTGAGGTAATACACTTTAGCCTCAAGATGAGAATTCAGAGTGAAAACACAAGTTTTAACCAAAAGAAGAAGAATCCCTCCAAAGGAAGATAACATCACAGTTTCAAGATAAAGACCATAAGCTAATCTTGTGTCTTCACACACCCAAGAGAGACCTGTTTCAACATCAATAGAAGCTTAATGAATCAAGAAGCCAATATCAAAAGTAATAACATTTGTGTAAAGTGAGAATGCGTCCGTACGTACAGATAATGGAAAGAGATCTAAGGAGGGAGACGATTGGTACATCAATGAGAGAGCTCTTGAAACTATACAGATGAAGATGTTCTGCAGCGGAGTGGCACGTGAGGCACGTGATGCTAGAGACGATGAGACAAGGAACCACCACATCAGCCACCGTGATCAGAACCGGCAACGACGAAGCTAACAGAGACGCCATCATTGCTGCCACAAAGAACATCGTCCTTACACATCTCCGTGCTTTCTCCGCCACAATCCACGATTTCCACGCCGCCATTTTCTCAACCAAAATCCTGCGGTGGCTAAAACAACTTCACCATTGTTTTCAAATTTAGACAAAACGTTATAGCTTTTAGGGAAATATGTAATTTAACTTGTAACGGTTTGATTAATTATAGAAAACAATGCAATTTTCAAACATAAAATATAGTAATGAGTTGTATAAGATAAAGTAAATTAATGAGTGGGAAATATTAAATGATTAATGGACCAAAAGACAGCAAAGACAAAGAAATGATAAGTGTGTTGGAGGAAGAGTGGCACATAGGAGCATGTGAAATGTTAGGTTCACTCCTAATATTCTTCCAGCCATTTTCTTCTGCCTTTGTTCCCCATAGGTCACCTTACTATTTAAAAAAAGAATAAACATTTTCATTAAAAACAATTTGGAAACAAATCATGTCGTAATTTATCAAATCATGACTGTTATTTTCTGTCTTTTTTTTGTTTTTTCCTATAAATAACGAACATCCATTTTTTTCTCTATATAACACGAAAAAATGTTGTAAAAGATTAGAAAATATGGCTGTGTACAGATAATTGAGATGGCAACAACTATGAAGCAATAATGATCTGGCAGAACAAATATCAAGATATTGCTTATGACTAGATAATTACGGGATCTTTAAATATCAAAAAGTAAACGAAAAATCTTATTATAAAACATATAGTAATAGAATAATAAGTCAATAATTTAATAATTGTGTTCCCATGCATGTTACTGCTGAAACAATGAAATAAAAATGGTACACCGATTTGTGTACGTTTCATATAACGCATGTCAATACAAATTATACAATACGAGGAAACTACTTGATAATATCTTCTATGCCCACATAAACATATTCCTTCTTATAATTACATATCCTTCTCGTATCAAATTAATTTATCTTTTCTATCAATCATCATGATTTTGTTTCCTCTTGATTGTTCTGCAGCTTCTGCTATATTCATTAAAACACTTAAAATTTTTCAATTATTGCAAATAATAATGGAAACTATAATGTAAATTAGTATAGGGAATATGCATTTGGACACTATTATGAATATATTCGTTTTTGTCTGGGAGAGACGTATATAATATATGAATGGGCCGATAATTTTACCAAAATAAGGCCCAATGTGTTTTTCAAACAATGCCCACTGACCACTTCTTTCAACCAGATTGGTGTGGAAAATAGATTGAGGTGGACATTAAACCGAACCGACGGTATAATGATCCATGGGGTAGGTAGGGAAACGAGCGAGCCGAACCGGGGTAGGTGAAGAAGTGACTTGTCCGATATGAACCAAATCGTAGGGTCGGATCCTTGCACCAACTTTTCGCACCAACTCTTCTGACCCCACCAACCCCCCATCGCGGTTGGTGATGAATAACTAATCATTTATATATCTTGGTTTTCTAAATCATATATACTCCATTTTTTACATTTAATTCTTATGGATACAAAATACGATCATAATATTGCGAAATGAAGAACAAAAAATAATCTTTGTCCTACACAAAAAAGAAGTACAAAATTATATTTGTGATGATGAAAACAAATTCATTTAGTTAAAAAAAAAAATCAACTGTAAAGGCTCATGATAATTTTTGTTGAATTCTTAGAATGTCTGAAAATTGGATCTTTTATAGAATAGTGTGAACGTATGAATTAAAAATTGTAAATTTACATATTTATATAGAAATAAATATGTAAATATTATTTTTTTTGCTTTTATAAAAAATATTTTCCCTTATTTTTAATATATATTTTTATGGCCATATTAATATATAAATATTCATTATGTACTAATCGTATATTTGGCAAGGAACTAGAGTAAAACCAATTAATTAAAAATTAATCAAAAATTTGTTTATTGTACAGTAATTGTGTTTCTTTCATATTTACGTAATGTTGATATTAAAATATAATGTTTAAGTATAAATTTCAGGTTTGGCTGTCTAAACTGCTAATTTTTAAAACAATGGCCTATAGGCTCTATTACACATATAACTATAGTATTATAATACCACTTTTTAAATAAATAAATTATCCTTTTGTTTTTGTTACTTAATTGTATTTAATCGACCGTATATATAAAGTATTAAAACTCATTTGTAGTAGCTCACTTTATCAAAAACTCCACAAACCAAAAAGAAAGAAAAAAACCATCAAAACGATGCCGTTGGAGGCGGAGAGCTCAGCGAATTCAGCTCCGGCGACTCCTCCGCCACCACCACCGAATTTTTGGGGAGACATGCCGGAGGAAGAGTATTACACTTCACAAGGAGTGCGTAACAGCAAATCATACTTCGAAACACCCAACGGCAAGCTCTTCACTCAGAGCTTTTTACCGTTAGATGGTGAAATCAAAGGGACTGTGTATATGTCTCACGGCTATGGATCTGATACTAGCTGGATGTTTCAGAAGATCTGTATGAGCTTCTCCACTTGGGGTTACGCTGTTTTCGCCGCCGATCTTCTCGGTCATGGCCGTTCCGACGGCATCCGCTGCTACATGGGTTCGCTTCTTTGTTCTCCTTTGTACTCTGTTTTTGAGATCTTTTGTTTAATTGAAAATTTGAGATTTTTATTTTACTAGTCAGAGATTTATGAAGTTGAAATTGAAATTTGAAATCTCAATTGCATGTAGAAGTTAGGGATTTAGGAGGAAGAATTGAATGTGTTAATGTTTAGGCAAAAACAGAGATATCACATGAAATTGGAAAAAATTAGGGATTTTTGTAATTGATAAGTTAAATTTTCTATCTTTAGTGTTACTCAGACATTTAAATGGATTTTGATGATTCAAGATTGGATTTTTTTTTCTGGTTTGGGTTCTTAGGTGATATGGAGAAAGTTGCAGCAACATCATTGGCTTTTTTCAAGCATGTTCGTTGTAGTGATCCGTATAAGGATCTTCCGGCTTTTCTATTTGGTGAGTCGATGGGAGGTCTTGTGACGCTTCTCATGTATTTTCAGTCTGAACCTGATACTTGGACTGGTTTGATGTTTTCGGCTCCTCTCTTTGTTATCCCGGAGGATATGAAACCAAGCAAGGCTCATCTTTTTGCCTATGGTCTTCTCTTTGGCTTGGCTGATACGTGGGCGGCAATGCCGGATAATAAGATGGTTGGAAAGGCTATCAAGGACCCGGAAAAGCTCAAGATCATCTCATCTAACCCGCAACGGTACTATAAAACTTCTTGGCAGCAAACATTTTACGATATTATTAGCTTGGTGATATGGTCAGTCTCTCATCAAATGCTCAAAGTTTGAGACTTTTACATTTTATCCCCAGACATTAGTGTTTGACAAAGTTTTGATCAATTGGAAGCTTTTACAAGCTGGATTTTGCTTTGCAGATACACAGGGAAGCCTAGAGTGGGAACGATGAGAGAGTTACTAAGGAAGACCCAATACGTTCAGGAGAATTTCGGGCGAGTAACTATTCCGGTATTTACGGCGCACGGGACAGCAGATGGAGTAACATGTCCTACATCGTCTAAGCTACTATATGAAAAGGCATCAAGCGCTGATAAAACATTAAAGATCTACGAAGGGATGTATCATTCATTGATTCAAGGAGAGCCTGACGAGAACGCTGAGATCGTGTTGAAAGATATGAGAGAGTGGATTGATGAAAGGGTTAAGAGGTATGGATCTAAAACCGCTTGAACAAACCTTTGTTTGTGTTACAAGAACTTGAAGAGAAATGTATATTTGATATTATGATCCATATCATCTATTTGACTTGTTTTGTTGTCTGTTGTAATCCAAGAACAAGACTTTTGTGATGTAGTAACTTATATATCATGGATTACAGGAATCCTATTATCATTTCGAAATCTTGGATTAACCTATTCAAGATTGACATGTCTAATGACCACGGAAACAACATAATGGTATATATAGTTTTGTTAATTTTTGGCAAGTGGTTATGGTTGCGAATGAATACTAATAACCAGTAACACTAGCGACATGCACATCATATTATAATCAAAACGGGACCATACCAAATACAATGTTGTCTAGGCTTCATCTTCAAAAGAGAAGATGTTTTAAGTTTATTTTGTCTGTTTTTCGACTCTGTTTTTATCCAGACGTACATTATTGTCCTAGAGAATATTTAAGACACGTCCACGTTCCCACGTTTGTACGTATTCCCTTTGTAAAATTACGTATATGTTATCTCAATATCTTTTTTGGCATATTATAAGGAGGGAAGGATTTTGTCTCTCTTTATCTCTATCTTCTTCTCAGCCTCTCAAGTCCTGTCCAACGGTAGGATTATGTCCCGAACCAGCCGTTTGGCCCATATCATGTCTTTTAACACATGTAAAATATCTCAATGTTTCCTTGTTTTTATTAAATTTCTTCAGTGCTATTCAATTATTCGTTATTCAATTGATATATGAGTCACCACCAAATGTTTTAGGAACAAATAAAGTTGGTTTAGTCTAGTGGTTTCGTAAAATGGTAGAACAAGACTTGAGTTTCACATGATGGTATTAACCGCCTACATCGTTGAAGTCATTATATGAAAAGTTGAAGTTATTATATGAAAATGCTCTGAGCGCTGATTCAACATGGGAGCTCTATGAAGGAATGTACCATTCCCTAATTCAAAGAGAGCCTAGAGTGGTTGTTACAACAAGAACGCTAAGGTGTGTTGAGATTGGATGGATGAAAGAGTTAAGATGTTTGAATCTAACTAGATCCGCTTCAAACCTACATTTGTGTTACAAGAATATGAAGACAATGTATATTGATATATGATCCATGACTTTGTTTTGTTTTGCGTTGATCCAAGAACATAACTTTTGTGATGTAATAACTTATATATCAGAGATTACAAAAATCCTACTTTGTCATTTATAAGATGAGACAATGAGCATGGAAACAAAATAAAGGTACAATTTTTTTGTTAATTTTGGCTAGTGGTTATGGGTTGCGAATCTTGCGATGTATGATAACAATAACACAAGCGACAAGGTAATAATTAAAATAGAACCATACAAATATACAATAAAATGTTATGTGGTCTTCATCAACAAAATTGAAGAATCGAAGATGTTTAATATGTCTTTTTTCTGTTTTTCGACTATATTTTGTATCCACACGTACGTTACTTGTCCTAGAAAAGATTAGGGACACGTCCATGTTCCCATGTTCCCATGTTCCCACGTTTCTACGTTTTCCTTCTCTAGATTTATGTATGTTTTCTAAATATGTATTTTTCGATTTAATAAAGAAGATTTTGCCTTTCTCTTAATCACTATCTTCTTCTCAACCTCTCAACCATTTCCAACGGTAGGATTATATCCTCCAAACAGCAATATGGCCCATCTCATATCTTTTACACATGTTAAATATCTCAATGTTTCCGTGTCGTTTAATTGCCCCAATCGTAGTTAAATCATACTCCTATCGATCGAGTTTGTGGCTTTCTTACATTATAATCCATTATGGTATACCACATGTTCACATTTTGAAAACGCGATTTCGTCATTTTTATTAGCTTTCTTATATTTATAAAGTTTTCATGTTTTCAAAAAAATTGATTCCGCTATATTTGATGCATATATATGTTTAAAACAGATAAACTCATTAATCGACAAACTAGCTTATTGACATCTTGAATTGTAATTGTTTAGCATAATTTGTTCAACTCATATGTTTCCACTAGCATTTCGCTATCTATGTGACATATAAGTCACCCCGAAAAATTTCAGAAACAAATCAACTTGTTAAAGTCTACTAGTTTATTTTAAGTTGGTTGAGCAAGACATTGAGTTAATTCCCAAAACTCAAGTCATATAAAGTTTGTGCCTTTCATGCATAATGAATACATAATATACAAATCAATTAGTTGTCGATTCTTCTAGCGCCTGAAAATTCCAAAATTTCCCTAAAAAAATCTCAAAAATTTTATTTTGGATTTCTAAAATCTAAGTTGATTGTTTTTATAGGAAATGGCAAGAATTTGTTCTTTCCTTTGGAATTTTACCTTGGAGCCATGATGAGACGATGACGTTTCAATGTAAGACTTTTCAAGAACAGAGCAAACGTAAACTAAAAATTGCTTACACACTCTATAAAACTTACCATTAAGCAACCCCACTTTTACACACACACTACAACTTCCACCGTGATAAAACCAAAGACATGGACAACACATCTTCGCCGGAGTCTGCCACAATCTCCAACAAATCTCCGTCAACCTCCACCGGAAAAATGGAGTGTTCTTGGTTCGACGATGGTTGCATTCTTGACATTGATTATTTCGTTAACACCATCGCCGCAATCAAATCCAAAGGTGTTCGTCCCGATCTCATCGGCGCCATCATCGCTCATTACGCTTCCACGTGGCTCCCTGACCTCTCCGACGTCGTTCTAAACCCCGATGACCCGCAACCGCAGCCGCAGCCGCAGCAGCAATCGGAGAGCTTCTCTGTTACTGCGTTTGTGATGAAGAAACGTTTCTTCGTCGAAACTCTAATCGGAATCATCCCACCGGAGAAAGATTCCGTTCCTTGTAATTTCCTCCTCCGTCTACTCAGAACGGCTAACATGGTCGGAGCAGATTCAAATTACAAGGCCGAGCTCGAGGCGAGAGTTTCTTGGCAGCTCGATCAAGCTTCCCTCAAGGAGCTAATGATACCTTCCTTCAGTCACACGTGTGGGACATTGCTCGACATCGAGCTCGTGACTCGATTGGTTAAGAAATTTGCCGGATTAGACAACGAAGGAGTCAAATCTGGTTCTTCCCTCGTTAAAGTGGCGAAGCTCGTCGACTCTTACTTAGCGGAAGCCGCCTTAGACGGCGATTTAAGCATCCCGGAGTTTCTATCCCTAGCCGAAGCTCTTCCTGACCATGCTCGTGTAACAGAAGATGGCTTATACCGCGCAATCGACACTTATCTAAAGGTAACTGATATGTTTCCAATTCAAAACTAATTGACAATGAATAGATCGGTCATGTCACTTTTATATTATTTTATGTCCTCTCTTGCTTGGGATGTGAGATTCCTAAAGAATAAAAAAGTCAAAAACTTAGAAGCCTAATTTGTGATGGGTTTAATTCAAATTGAATTTGGGTTTTACTGTTTAGGCACATCCTAAAGTGACCAAGCAAGAAAGGAAGAGACTTTGTGGACTAATAGACAGCAAGAAGCTATCAATGGAGGCATCTCTACACGCCGCACAGAACGATCGTTTACCAGTTAGAACTATTATCCAAGTCCTATTCTCTGAGCAGACAAAGCTGAGTCATCGCAGCCACAACAATGTTGACTGGAGTGGCTCATCGTTCAGTGGCGCTAGGAGCAGCCCTAACCCTTCTGGTTCACACTACTCAGAGTCTGGTCCTGCGCGGTGCATGTCTAAACGCGAGATAAATGTGCAGCAAGCAGAGATAAGAAGATTGAGAGAGGATATGGTGAAGCTGAAGAGCGAGTGTGAAGCGATGCAAACGCAGTTACATAAGCTGAATGAGAAGAAAGGTACTTGTACTAGTGGTCATAAAGGGTTTTTTAGGTGGAAGAAGTTGGGATTCAGGAGTGGTTTAAGCGTTAGCGTTGTGGAAAATACGAATGGCGAAGAGTTTGGTGATAATGGAGAAAGAGAAGAGTTTGAGTATTTTACTCAAACGCCTGGTAATATGAAGACAAAGCTTGTTAAAGGAAGAACACCTTCTAGGTGGAGAAAATCTATGTCTTGAAAAACAGTCTTTAAGTTTCTGTTGTTGTTGTTGTTGACGTGTTGTGCATTTGTTCTTCAGTCCTTGTTTCTGAATCTAACACTTTGCACATTTTGTAAGGTCATAAAAGTCATCTCAATAGCTTGTGGGTTAAGTTTCTCAATGGTTTTATCTTCTCGGAAACTCTCTTAGATTTTTCTTCGAAATACTACAAGTCTACAAGAGGTTTTCAGACATTTTCTCCGGTTTCTCACTGTCTTGGTTTGTTCCTCTTCAATTTCCTAATGCTTTAGGCTTTCACTTAAGCCTCGGCCGCTATTTATAAACCTGCATTAGCTATACAGTGGCTCTATGGGCCTAATATTTGGGCCCAAACAATATCAGCCTCAACTTATTTTGTCGTTGAAATAAACCTACTTCTATATGTACGAATGAAATTGGAGTAGCTTACGGTTCGAAACAAACAAAGAGTAGAAAACTAAAGTAAGTCAAGGTCAATGGGATCGCACTTAGAACATATCCCGTCGAACACGCCTCCCTCCATCTTTATAAGTCAAGTCAACTACTCACTCAACGTAGAGAAAAGATTTAGTGTCTAGCCAATTAGTCGGGACTTTTTTTTATTCGTACTTTTTAACATTACATAAATATAAAATTTAGATGTATAATGTTAATGATACTTTTAAAATTTATTTTTCCATTTTTAGTAATTTAAAAATAATTATAAATTTATTAATCAAACATATAAGCTGATTAGTCGAAATTTTTGAGAAAAAAATTATCGATCGGCCATACGAATTTCGACCGAATGTTAAAGAATCTAGACGGCCAATTATAAGAATCATGCTTTTTAGTCATGAGTTGTGGAACATATTAGAGATTCAATGAAAAATAAACCACGATTATAATTTTTTCATTTACTGAAAACCAAAAAAAACAATGCAAAATAAGGAATTTGTTGACAAAAAAATAAATTAAGGGGAAATAATTGTTCAATTAGATTAAAAGAAAATCCCAAAGACTTCTCTCTGGTCACTGTTCTGCTTAATGCTTAACTTCGAGTGTAATCGTCTCTCTCCACTCTCTCGATCTGTGTCATCGTCACCAGTGATGTAACTTCTTCACCAAATCGAATATTACAGAGAAATTCATAAACCCAATCCTCACTATTCCCAACTCCTTACAAAGTTTCCATCTTTGTCCTAAAAATCAATTGTCGCGACTCGCAAGTTCCCCCGTCTTTTTTTCTCCACAACAAGGGCTTCTTGTTCTTGTCAGTATGAAAACGGTAATAAAGCTCCTTCTTTTGATCTTTCTCGCATTTGGGTTCTTCTCTTCTCTTGTAATCGCTTCGTTCTCGGAGATCGAGTCCTCACCTGTTTTCGAATCAATCGGCGAGTACAGAGATGAATCATCCGCCCCTAAAATTAGTTACGATCGAATCGATGAAGTGAAGAAAAAGTGCAAATCAGTGTTATCTTCAGCTTCTGAATTGAAGCTTGAAGATATCTCTATGGCTCCAAGAAAAGCCAAAAAAAGACTCAGTTTTCGATACGGAGATTGGAATCAAGATTCGGGTGATTCTCCGATTCTACCGTTTGATTCAACGAACACACTGAGAAACTCGTCGGCGAAGCCTATGAATCTTGTTTCTTTCTCAGTCACAGATCTGGATCTTCCACATCGAACCAAGAAATACATTGGCGTCAATGGTGTTTTGCTTCTCGCGATCACAATGTTTGACGAGTTACCAAGCTTGAGATCTTACGGGATCCGTGAGTTCGAGTTATGGCCTAGTCATACGCAGCTTAAGATCTCGTTTCAAGGGGTGTATGTTGAGACTGGTGATGATGAGAGAGTTTTGTGTATGCTTGGTGAAACAATGTTACCTTCTCGTGATGAATCTGATTCTTCTACTGATCCATGGAAATGGGTTAAGGAACATGACACACCTCGGCTTTTACAAGATGATCTGATTCTGCTTCTTCTTCGTTATCCGAAAAGCTTCACATTGACGAAACGAGTGATTCAAGGAGAGCTTACAAGTCTAAACCAGAAGCCTAGTCTCAAGTTTTTCGACAAGATCCATCTGTTTTCTCAGCTTGGGAAGTCAGTTCGATACGATTTCGTCTCTAATGATTTGGTATCAAAGGCTTGTGATCCATATCCTTATAAAAACGATAGCTTTACGAGTTCTGGAAGTGGTATCAATGTCTACAAAGGGAAAGGATTCTGTGATCTTCTTCAAAGAGTTGTTAACCGCGCGCCTCTCACGGTTGTACCTAACTGGAAATGCAACGGCACAGATGAGTACTGCAGCAAATTGGGTCCGTTTGCGTCTGATGGAGATATTAAATTAACGGATGGTAGCTTTAAAGATGTGAAGTTGTACATGCAGAATGTACATTGCGAGGATACCGCAGCTCGGTCTCAATCCGATGCTGTTACAAAAGTCTCGGCTGTTTTTCGTGCGGTTCACCCGAATGAGAATCTTTACATTTCGGGGTTGAGATCAGGGATAGACAATATGACTGTTACAGCTGAAGGGATTTGGAAACCTTCGAGCGGGCAGTTATGTATGGTTGGGTGCAGGCGTGGCCAAGTAGATGGCTGCAACGCTCGTGTGTGTTTGTATATTCCAACTACTTTTTCGATAAGGCAGCGAAGCATACTCGTCGGAACTTTCTCCTGCCTAAATACCGAGAAGAATTTGACTCCGTCTTTCTTCCCTTTGTCGTTTGAGAAGCTTGTGGAGCCTATGGATATGCAAAATTACTTTCAGTCTTCGGCTTCGCATCCGTTTTATAGTTACTCTAAGTTAGATGATGCTGGTGCCATCCTTGAGAGAAACCAAGAGTTCTCTTTCGGAACCATAATCAAGAAGTCGGTAATGCGGTATCCGAAATTAGAAGATTCTGATGACTTGCTTTCGAGCCTTTCTCTTCTAGCTGAGGATTTGACTTTCCATACCCCTGCATTTACCGACAAGCAGGCCTCAGTAACTAATTTCGGCATGGATGTTCTCTCGCTCGGTCCTTTATTCGGACTTTTCTGGCGTACTTCGAACTTTTCCATTCCGGAACAGACAACTACTACTCCTTACCGCACAAAAGCTGAATACACTGAGAAACAGCTTCTTCTGAATGTATCAGCTCAAATCTCACTTACAGGGGAAAATTTCGGTAACTTCTCTGTTCTTTACTTGGAAGGTCTTTATGATGAGCATGTTGGGAAAATGTATCTCGTCGGATGCAGAGACGTGAGAGCTTCGTGGAAAATCTTGTTTGACAGTGCTGATCTTGAAGCTGGGCTAGATTGTTTGATCGATTTGGTGGTTTCTTATCCACCCATCAAATCACGATGGTTGGCTGATCCAACGGCTAAGGTTTCAATATCCAGCAAAAGACCAGAAGATGATCCTCTCTATTTCAAACCAGTTAAGCTCAAAACAACTCCTATCTTTTACCGAAGGCAACGCGAAGATATTCTTTCTCGTGCGGGTGTTGAAGGGATCCTCAGGGTTCTAACGCTTACATTCTCTATCGGTTGCATCACGAGCCAGCTTTTTTACGTCAGTAGCAGTACGGACTTGCTTCCTTTCATTTCGCTTGTCATGCTAGGAGTTCAAGCTCTCGGTTACAGCTTGCCGTTGATCACTGGAGCAGAAGCTCTCTTTAAAAGAAAAGCAGCTTCAGCAACAACATACGAAACACCTTCATATGATCTACAGAGAAGTCAATGGTTCAATGTGATTGATTACACTGTGAAGCTTCTTGTGATGGTCTGCTTTCTACTAACTCTAAGGCTTTGTCAGAAAGTGTGGAAGTCCCGTGCCAGATTGCTCACTCGAACACCTCAAGAACCACATAAAGTTCCAAGTGATCGCCGTGTGCTTCTCGTTTCCTTTATCTTACACGCAGTAGGATACATACTAGCTCTGATTCTACATCCCGCAAGAACAGAGAGATTAGTTGTTGGAATTGTTGGAAGTTACGCACCTGCTGCTTCAAATTGGTGGCAAACTGAAACAGAGGAGTATATTGGTTTGGTTCAAGATTTCTTCTTGCTCCCTCAGGTTATTGCTAATGTTATGTGGCAGATCGATTCCCAGCAGCCACTAAGGAAGCTATATTACTTCGGGATCACGCTTGTCAGGCTTTTCCCGCACGCCTATGACTACATCGTTGGCTCTGTTCCTGATCCTTACTTCATCGGAGAAGAACACGAGTTTGTTAATCCGAATTTCGACTTCTTCTCTAAGTTTGGGGATATCGCCATACCCGTTGCTGCACTTCTACTTGCTGTCATTGTGTTTGTCCAGCAGAGATGGGACTATGACAAGCTTTCCCAAGCTTTAGCTTTTGGACGGTTTAGGATTCTCCCTGCCCGTTCTGTTAAGTACCAGAGAGTAGTGTCTGAATCTGAAATGGTTTCTGGAGTCTGTGTCAATGGAACTCGCGGTGATGAAGATTGATTTTTTTCTCTCGATTTTGTGCATTAATTGCTGTCTGATTACAAGCCAAGAAATGAATCATGTCCTTGTTGTGACTTACCATGTAAGTATATATGTTTTATTGAGTAAGATAACACTTATTTTTTTTCTCTCTTTAAGATGGTTACATTTCACATTTATGACGCTTTAGATAGTGGATACAATTAATACATACATAAAGAAGCGGTTCATATACCGCAATAGGCTTTGATTGGACACTCTGATTTGTAACCTGTGTCGGTACGGTAGAATCGAAGAAGATCGAGATGATCAAATGGCTTATACATGAGAGGATGTTGATGATCAATAAGCTCTTCTGGTACTTGAAGAGTTCCATTGTTGAATGAAAACATTCCAAGAGAGTATCTGTCTGTGTCACCACTCACTAGAACTTGGTGTCGCGGAGACCAAACCCTATCGTTGCTCCATGCCTAAAGGTATACTTAAATTAGTACTGTTGATATTTGTTTGAATTATGCAATTGTAATTTTGTATAATAACCTAACTTTACCATCAGTGCATCGCCTGCTACAATCATGAAGAGTGAAGGTGATGATAGATTGATATTGATTCGCTCTCCTTCTCTAGTTTCCATTTCTAGACCATTGACTTGATTCTGGTGAAGTATTGTTGTGAAGCTCTTGTCTGTATGTGTAACAAATCCTAAAGTAGGGTTTTCCTTGTTCGGTGCGCTATTCTTCAGCACACGGAGAAGGTAAGTGGTTGATTCTATGTATGGATCGTAGTATTTGTCGACGTTATAGCTTTCAAAAACCATCCGAGTCACCATTTGATCAAGCTTGGCTGCAAACTCCGCATACTTGTGCAAACATTCACTAGCATAAACCGAGCAAAGTTGTAGGTTTAAATATGGAGAACAGTAGTTGAGGATTCTAAAATGGATCGGATCCTTTTATACATACCTGAAATGTTCATTTCCTTGCGGCCACATCAAACCGGTGAAGCTTCTGGTTGCTTCTAACGAAGTGGCATTATCAATGCCAAGACTTTCATGAAGAGGAAGAGTTGGAATCTGACCAACGTATCCACTTAAGGGCTTATCGTATTTGTTCTTCATTTTAGTCTGGGTCGGAAGATCAAACAAGTCGACCAAAGAACCAAAGACTTGATCAAGAAGATCTAAAGGAGCCTTGTCTTGAAGATCTATGATGAAACATCCATATTCTTCAAGTGCTTGTCTGATGTTCTTGCCTGTTGATTCCCAATATTTTGTGCCTGGTTTCAAATTTTCTCTTGAGAAATCTAAGGTGGGAATTTTAGAAGACATTTTATTTGTTAATAGTTTTTTTCAAGATTTTGGTGGGCTTTTGGGGTATCATATCTTATGTCTATATATAATCTCAGACTATTGTGGAAGGAATATTCTCTAAGATGAAAATGGATTTTAGGTGTTCATTAGAATACAAATGTTGAAGGTATCTTACTTCTTAGGTATCAATTATACGTTTTAGAATGAAAACAAAATATTTCTATAGTAATATTACTACTAGTCACCAAATCTATGGACCACACTATATACTATATAGTAATATTGCTAGTCATAGGAATCTTGGGACCACATTATAAACTATAATTTTTATATAGTATGAACTGATTTGATACTGTTGATCATATTTTGGTTTTAATAAAATATATTCTTGTTTTTCAAAGAAAATTAAAGATTTGGTTTTTTTTTCTCGGTTTGGTTTTGTTTTTTTCGAACATAGAAAAAGATTACCATTCTATTCATATTAATATTCATTTTAGTTGTTGGATATAACTTTTTTGGTTCATTTTACTTTAAAAAATCTATAAAATAAACTCATTCCTGATGTCAAACATAAATATATAAAGTATAAACTCATTACTTAATAAATTCTCTATAAATAACAAGTGCTGCTGACTAACACAAGAAGATCAAATTAGAAACAAAGAATCCAATATGGAACCAATCTTGAAGACTTCTAACGTTCCGATTCTTGATCTCACGAGCCAACAAGACTTGAAACCAAACACGTCCATGTGGCGTTCCATTTCCAGAGAAGCTTGTGAAGCTTTGGAGGAATACGGCTGTTTCGTGGCGGTGTACGACGGGGTAACGCAGCAACTAGACGATTCCATCTTCACCGCGGCTGAGGAACTGTTCGATCTCCCAACGGAGATAAAGAAGAAAAACATAAACGAGAAGCCGTATCACGGCTACGTTGGTCAAATGCCTATAATCCCTCTTCACGAAGGCCTTGGAATTGACTATGTTACCAACAAAGAAGATGCTCAGAGATTCACTCACCTCATGTGGCCTCAAGGAAACGAGCGGTTTTGGTATGTCTCAGCTCAATTATAATTAGTTTTTATATCAAATGAAGCCAAGAAATTTTTATTCTCACGTTTAAAATAAGAGAAAAGCCTAGAGTAATATACAAGAGATATGAGCCGATCAATGAATTCACAGCCAATTAAATTTTAGTTAGAAACCATATTTCTCACACTTTAGGCCATTTTCACTTCAAAATTTGTTTTTTTTTTTTTCCGTTTGGACAGAGCAAAGTAGCTAAATGTTTTCGATAGATTGGTCTGTTTTGAAACCCTAACTTTGTTGTTTTATTTGCTTGATCTCACCTTTGCAGCAAAACCGTGCACACTTTCTCAAACGCTGTTGCGGAATTGGACCGACTAGTCGTGAGGATGATATTTGAGAACTACGGTGTTGAGAAACACTACGAGTCGCACGTCAGATCAAAGACTTACCTACTCAAATTCCTCAAGTACTTGGCTCCACCAGAATCTATCTCGATGCCAGCTTTTCCTCAGCACACCGATAAGACCTTTTTATCGATACTTCACCAAAATGATGTAAATGGTTTAGAGGTGATATCAAAAGATGGTGAATGGATTTCCCTTCATCTCCCACCCAAGTCATACGTCGTCATGGCCGGTGACATCTCTATGGTAAGTCAAACGAAATCTGATTAAGGCTTGCTTTAATTGTTTGTTTGCATTTACATAAAATTTATTTGTTAATTATTAAAAAAGCTGACACCATACATTTCTATTTTGCGAAGAGATTTTATGAAAAAAAGAAAGAAAATTTAGATATTTCAAAAGTGTTTTTTCTCATGTACTAACGCAAATGAAAACTCAGAAACTGCATGCGTTTAAACAGTCGAGGCCTTACAGAACAAAAACTCATAATAATAGTTAGTACTTGATCGTTTGTTTGTGTTTTCATTTACATTTATATTTTGTATGTATTTTTCTAAAGGAACTCAAAACCTTAAGCATCGTAGGCAAAATATTAAACGTAATCCAAACACAAATATATTTTATAAAATTCTTTTGTTATATATATATATATATATCAGCAGTAAATTCTAAGTAAGTTTCTTTTGTTCATTGTAAATGTAAACGTAAAGTTTTTCTATTTCAAAACTGATAAATAGTTTGTTATCGTATAAACCCAGATCTGTAAATTTGTGTTTGAGATAGAAACCATGTACATTTATGTGAAATTTTCTATTTCTTTATGATGTGAAGTTTTTCTTGGATATCCTGTACATGTGTATCTGGCTAGGGTTGGAGCAATGACAGGATACGTTCTTGTGAACATAGAGTGACAATGGAAGGAGACAAGACGAGGTACACTTTAGGTCTTTTCTCGTTTCTCACGGACTCGGTCTTGATCCCTGAGGAGCTTGTGGACGACAAACACCCACTTATGTATAAGCCATTCGATAACATCGCTCTCATAAACTTCTATGCAACCAAAGAAGGGCGTGAAGCGAAGTCGACTCTCAAAGCATATCGTGGTATCTAAAAAGCATCTATACAATCATAAGATTGATCAGGTTGACAATGTTTATTGAATGTGTATCTTATTGGTTCTCTACTCGTATAGTCAAATTTCAATAACATAAGACGAAAAAGTTTTAAGTTTTATACTTTTTTTTTGTAGTAAATATATGTATATAATCAAACATCCCATACTCTTACTGCTTAAATATTCTTGCATGTACTCATGGAGACACTTTTTGTCTGTTTTTATCAAGATTTTGATGGGTCTTAACGTTGTGTGATACAATTAATGGATCTAAAGAGGTTAGGGGCTCGGACTGGGATTAGAGCAAGTAAAACTAGTTTTCTCCCCAACAACTAGACTCGAACTCGTGACTTTGACGTGAACTCCCATTGGAAGAGCCAGTAGAGCTACAAACGTATATATAACCTCATTTTATTGTGGAGAACATATACTTTGAGATAAAAATAAATTTTGGATGTTCACTAGAAGACAATGTTTCAAAGGAAATTTTGGACTCAAATATTCAACGATCCATTCAGAGTAAAAACAAAACATTAAACTAATTTAGTCATAGTCATTATTGGTTTTATAATTTTATATAGTATCACACATATTTTCTGAAATTTAAATTTATATAGATATGACAAAATAAATACCCCAAAGAGATCAAAGAAACAACCATAATGGAATCATTCTTGATTTCTAAGATTCCAATTCTTGATCTCACGAGCCAAGACCTGAAACCAAACACGACCATGTGGCGTTTGGTTTCCAAAAATGTCTGTGAAGCTTTGGAGACATATGGATGTTTCGTGGCGGTGTACGACGGAGTAACCTAGAAACTAGCTAGAAGCTTTAGCTGCGGCTGAGGAACAGGTCGGTCTATCCACGGAGACCAAGAAGAAGAATGTAAATGAGAAGCATTAGAGTATATCTCCATCATGAGAACCTCGAAAAGTTTCTCAAACAAAAGAAAAATTAATATTTAATATACTTTAACTATATAATTAAATTTTAATTTTAAAAAAATTCAACCAATCTATGAGAGAAAGTGTCGCATGGATTTCTTATGGATTTGAGAACTCTTTCTCGCTATCTCTTTTCCTTTCTATTATTTTTTATTTTTTACGTGAGAACCTTCCAAGATGTTCTTAGCTACAGTAGTCATATGCATGTGCGATGTATTCTTCCGTCTTCTCGAAAGTCTTTGAATTCACTATGTCACGAACAAAGAAAATGCTCAGATGTTCACTCATCTCTTGTGGCCTCAAGGAAATGATCGTTTTTGTATGGCCGGATTTGGAGGCTTCAATTATTTTCTGCATTTGTGTTTACGTTTACAAGTTATAATTGTGTTTATCTTTTTCAATGAAATCACAACCTTCCCTAAGTTAATTATTACTAGTTGACAAAAAAAGAAAAAATCCACAACCTTCCTTTATAATTCATTCTTAATAAATTACTTTGGGTCGAATTAGTAAGGGCCGTAACTTTAAAATTTTGGCTGTAGAATTGTAGGTGCTTTGGCTTGAATTTTTGTAAATACAAATGCCAAACAAAAAATGGAAGAAAAAATCCGTAAATTTTTTTGTTATTACACTTATAATTTACAAAAATATTAGAAGAAAAAATATTTTATTTTGACGGCCTCGATTGTTTTATGCATGGCATTATAATTGTGTTTTTTCTTGGAATGAAATTACCACAACTCTTAAGTATTTAATTTAAACAAATTACTTTATAACTTAAAATTTTGTAACACAACGGAAGAAAAAAATTGCTATTAGAATTTTCCAAAATAATATCAAAACAATGAAAATGTTTATATATATATATATATATATATATAAATAGGATCTAAATCGTTTGAAATTTTGGGAAAGAAATTAGGTATCCGTTCAAATATGGAATTTTGGTTTGGATAGCAAAGTAGCTAAACAGATTGCTCCGTTTTAAATCATAATTCTGCCTTTTTCTAAGTGATAATCTGAATGTTATCTCATTGATCAAAGTGATAATCTTTTGCAAATCGGAATATTATTTCATTGATCAAAGTGATAATGTTGTACAAATCCGAGTGTTATCTGATTGGTTCTCTACGTACGACGTTTCATTTTCAATAAGATATGATAATAAGTTCAAATCGTTTTCATCAATTTGATCCAATTAAACGGTTTTGAGGTTGGTTCTCTCCGTAGAACGTTTCATTTTCAATAAGGATAAAAAGTATAAATCATTTCCAACAATTTGATCCAATCAAACCGTTTTTGAAGTTGCGTATTACAACAATAAGAGTGCTAACTTACATTCTTTCTATATTACAATGATTAACAAGAGTGTTGTCAAAAACCACAAATATATAATGAGATCCTCAAAATTATGATAATGTATATATTTGTTTTTTTTTGTTTTTACATCTATGAAAATATTATCAAAATATCAAACTCTAGTGGTCTTCAAAAGGTTATATAAGAACACATAGAGAGACATCTAAAACAGAACAAGTTTCTAATAGGGAAAATGGTGAGTATGGAAACCACTCTTGCTCTTCAGCTCCCGGTTATCGATTTCACAAGTCGAGAGCTAAAACCGGGAACTGTCGAATGGGACTCGGTGAGAGGCGATGTCCGGAAAGCTCTAGAAGAGTACGGATGCTTCGAGGCCTTGTTCGATAAAGTCCCTCTCGAACTTCGAAAGGCGGTTTTCGATGCTTCTGAAGAGGTTTTCCAACTACCTTTAGAAACCAAAAAGAGAGTTGTGTCAAAGAAAAAATATAGAGGATATGTGGGTCAGATTCCAACGTTACCTTTATTCGAGGTCATGGGCATTGATTTTGCAGAAAATGCAGATAAAGTCAATGCCTTCACTCATAAGCTCTGGCCTCAAGGCAACATCAGTTTCAGGTATTTGATTTTGGTTTTAAAATTTCGGATTTGAAATATATCAAACTCTTAAATTTGGTTTGTTTTCGCAGCGAGGCGGTTATGTCATTCGCGGAAAAGGTATCAGAACTTGACTTCATGACACGAAGAATGATAATGGATAGTTTCGGGCTCGATGAAAACTACATAAAAGAACATCTAAATTCGACTAAATGTCTCTTGCGATTGATGAAATACCATGGAGTTGAAGAAACAGAGGAGGAGGCATGGAGGCTCATACAGACAGAAACATGCTCACCATACTTTGCCAGAACGATGTAAAAGATGGAATCGAGGTGAAAACTAAAGATGATAAGCATTGGATCAAAGCCAATCCTTCTCAAGATTCTTCATTCATCGTTCTTGGCGGAGCGATGCTACACGTAAGTTTAAACCAAACTTCTCTTAAGCACAGTTCTTTCTACGATGTTTATAATGTAAAACATGTTTTCAGGTACTTCTGAATGGTCGGGTGCTTACCGGTGTTCACCGAGTGATGAGGATGGGAACGAACACAAGATTCTCAGCTGGATTGTTCTCTGTTACGAAAACAAAGGATTTGATATATGCACCGGAAGAAATGGTTGACGCCGAGCATCCTCGCTTGTATAAGCCCGTTGATTTCGAAGCATACTTTCAATATACCACTGAGGGATCTGGAAGGAGAGATCTAGCTGCTCTGAGGACTTACTGTGGCCTTTGAGATTATAAAACATAACGTCTTTCCCCAAATATAAGAATAAGAATAAACTTGTTTGATTTGCTGTTTCCAAATTTTCATGTAAACCCATCTCCATCAGAATAATAAAGAGAAATTATCACTGTGAAGATTAAATTTGAGATCACATATAATAATGTTCATACCAGAACTTATTTGTGATCTTTGCTTCTCATGTTTGAGTTTTATGGTTTGCAGATATATTTGGTGGAGTGGTTCAAATTTTATTTTCCTTCGGACAGCAATGTAGATAGATTTGAGTTATAGATTACTCTGTTCTGAACTTCTCATACCTAACTCTGTAGTTTCTGAAGAAGAACCATTCTTGTTGCTCTGTTCTGAATCCTAACTCTGTTTGTTTTTAGGTAGAACTAGTCTTGTTTCTTGATTTTAACATTTTAGTGAAACCGTTCACGCTTTCTCAAACTTAGTTTCTGAATTGAACCGGCTTTTGGTGGAGGATTACATTCAAGGAGTGCGGTATGGATAAATGCTATGATTCATACGTTGGTTCATGTCCAAAAAGTCATCTATTTGTTGCGAAATTGGTATTTAAGTGAAAACCGATGAACTTCCTTAATCTAGTACAGTGGATTCCGGATTTTTTATGTGATGTAACGTTATCTCAAAGCGTATTGTGGTACCGAAAGGGCAGATAATTGATGGACACTAAGCAAAATGTTGTTCATGGTCTGAATGCTATCTGTGTTTCTACTCTCTCTGTTTTGTGTTGTTCATGGTTTTTAATAACTTCTATGACCAACTTGTAATGTAACCTATGTATAATACTATAGACTTTTTCTAAACTTCTAACAAACATGCATATATATAATGTATATATGTATGTTACAAAAACATGCATGATGCATGCAAATAATGGTCGTTCTATAATACAAACATAACAAATTTATACTAAGACTGCCAAGTTATGGTCTTTCTGTATAGTTATTAAGTGTAATAAATATACAATAAGACTTTGAAATTTATGGTATTACTAATTAATAATACTTAAAATCCAACCCTAGTAGCCTTCAAAAGCTTATATGAACACAAAGAGAACAGGTTTTGAGAGACAACAAAAATGAGTTTGGAAACCACTGTTGCTCTTCAGCTCCCGGTCATTGACTTCACGAGTCAAGACCTAAAACCGGGAACTTTCGAGTGGGATTTGGTGAGAGGCAATGTTCGAAGAGCTCTAGAAGATTATGGATGCTTTGAGGCTTTGTTTGATAAAGTCCCTATCAAACTTCGAAAGGCGGTTTTCGATGTTTCCGAAGAGCTTTTCCAACTACCTTTAGAGACGAAACAGAAAGTTATTTCTGAGATTAAGTACAAAGGATATGTGGGTCAAAATCCTGCAAATCCTCTGTACGAGGGTGTGGGCATTGAATTTTCAGACAATGCAGAGAAAGTCAATGCCTTTACTCAGAAACTTTGGCCGAAAGGAAACAGCAATTTCAGGTTTAAGATCTTAACTTGTATATTTTAGTATTGAACAAATCCAACTCTAAAAATTTCCTTGTTTTTACAGCGAGACGGTTCTATCATTCACTGAGCAAGTATCCGAACTCGGCTTCATTACCCGGAGAATGATAATGGAGAGTTTTGGGATCGATGAAAAGTACATACACGAACATCTGAATTCGACAAAATGTCTCATGCGCATGATGAAATATAAAGGAGTTGAAGACACCGAGGAGGAGGAGTCAGGCATGGAGGCTCATACAGATAGAAACCTGCTAACCATACTTTGCCAAAACAGTGTAGCAGACGGAATCGAAGTGGAAACAAAAGACGTTAAGCATTGGATCAAAGCCAATGCTTCCCAAGATTCTTCATTCATTGTTCTTGGCGGATCTATGCTACATGTAAGTTTAGCTCAGGCTATAAACACAGTTTCTACAATGTCTATGAGATAACTCAGACTGTTTTCAATGTTTTCAGGTATTGCTCAACGGTCGGGTGTTATCTTCGGTTCACCGTGTGATGAGGATGGGAACAAACACAAGGTACTCGGCTGGACTTTTCTTTGTTCCGAAAACAGGGGAATTGATATATGCACCAGAGAAGGTGGTTGACGCGGAGCATCCTCGTCTCTTTAAGCCCTTTGATTTTGAAGCATACTTTCAATTCACCACTGAGGAAGCTGGAAGGAGAGATTTGAAGGCTCTCAGGACTTATTGTGGCCTCTGAAGAATAAACAATATGAGTTGTTCCCATGAAACCCATCTTCATTCAAAATAACAAACATCTATTTCTTGATTTATGTTCTTCGTGATGTTTTCCCACTTCATTTTATGTGTGTGCATGTGATGTAATCTCTGAGTACTATAAATCAAAACAAAGTTTCGTGAGAAAATTAATATATAAGCTAAATGATCTTCAAAAGAACGCACAAAAGAGAGATTCTGAAACAAGAAATGTTTGATGAGTTTGGAAACAGCTCTTGCTCTTTAGCTCCGAGTCATTGACTTCACAAGTCCAGATCAAAAGCCGGACAAATAATCTGTATGAGGGAGTTGATTTTGCAGATAAAGTCAATGCCTTTACTCAGAAACTTTGACCCCAGGGCAACATGAGTTTCAGGCCCTGAAGCAAAACCATTCTTGTTGCTCTGTTTTGAATCCTAACTACATACGTGTAATGTAATCTATGTGTATTAAACTATACACTTGTTCTTATAAAACACTATTTCCATGAGATTAAGAGACAAACAAATCTGAACAATATAAGCTTTGATCCTATCAAACTGTTTTGAGCTTGTATATTAGAAAAACAATAATAAAAATGTATGGTCTTTCTATATTACAAACATAACATGGTGGTGCCAGTACATAACTTTATAAGAAGACTACCTCTCTATATTACTTACACAATGAAGTGTTTTCAGCAAAATAAATATATTATAAGACTTTGAGACTTATGGTCTTCAAAAGCTTAAATAAAAACCCTAGTGGTTTTCAAATATATAAATATAATGGTTAGTATCGAACCCTAGTAGCCTTCAAAAGCTTATATTAAAAAAAACATAGAGAGAACTGAAACAGAACAAGTCTGTGAGGCAAGAAATGATGAGTTTGGAAACCAATCTTGCTCTTCAGCTCCCGCTCATCGATTTCACAAGTCGAGACCTAAAACCGGGAACTGTCGAATGGGACTTGGTGAGAGGAGATGTCCGAAGAGCTCTAGTAGAGTACGGTTGCTTCGAGGCCTTGTTTGATAAAGTCCCTGTCGAACTTTGAAAGGCGGTTTTCGATGCCTCGGAAGAGATTTTCCAACTACCTTTAGAAACCAAACAAAGAGTTATGTCAAAGAAAAAATACGAAGGATAAGTGGGTCAGATTCCAACGTTACCTCTATTTGAGGTCATGGGCGTTGATATTGCAGAAAATGCAGATAAAGTCAATCCCTTTACTCATAAGCTATGGCCCAAAGGCAACATTTTAGTTTCAGGTTTAGGTTCTTTAATTTATTTATTCTAGTATTGAATAGATCAAACTCTAAAATCGCTTTGTTTCTGCAGCGAGGCGGTTATGTCATTCACTGAGCAGGTATCTGAACTAGACTTCATGGTTTTTAATAACTTCTATGCCGTCAAAGAAATCCATGTGCCCATATCAAGGCAACATGTTCTAATTATATGCGTATCATACTAAACACTTGTTCTTATAAAACCTCATTTCCATGAATCAACAAACGAACAAACCTATACATTTTCAAAAAGCTTGATCCCATCAAATTTTTCGAGCTTCTATACTACAAAACAAGAATACAAATTAATGGTCTTTCTATATTACAAAATACAAACAATTAAGTTATGGTCTTTCTCTATTACTCGCATAATTAAATAATTAAGTGTTTTCAGCAGAACAAATATACAATAAGACTTTGAGATTTATGGTAATTCTAATAATCTTTAATATCGAACCTTAGAGGTCCTCAAAAGCATATAAGAAGTAAGAACAGAAAGAGAGAGAGAGGACTAAAGCAGAACAAGTTCGTGAAACAGAAAACTTGTTCTTATAAAACCTCATTTCCATAAAATTAAGAAACAAAAACTTTTTTTTAAGTGGTTTGATTCTATCATACTGTTTTGAGCTTGTATATTACAAAATCAAGAATTAAAATGTATGGTCTTTCTATGTTACAAACATAACAACGTGTTGTCGGTACATATCTGTACTACTTACATAATTAAGTGTTTTCAGAAAAATAATAAGACTAAGATTTATGGTCTTAAAAAATTAGATAACAACCCTAGTAGCCTTCAAAAGATTATATAAGAAGACAAAAGAGAGAACTGAAACAGAACAAGTTTGTGAGGCAAGAAATGAGGAGTTCGGAAACCAATCTTGCTCTTCAGCTCCCGGTCATTGACTTCACGAGTCGAGATTTAAAACCGGGAACTGTCGAGTGGGACTCGGTGAGAGGAGATGTCCGAAGAGCTCTTGAAGAGTACGGATGCTTTGAGGCTTTGTTCGATAAAGTCCCTCTTAAACTTCGAAAGGAGGTTTTCAATGCTTCTGAGGAGGTTTTCCAGCTGCCTTTAGAGACCAAACAGAGAGTTGTGTCGAAGAGAAAGTACAGAGGATACGTGGGTCAGATTCCGGCATTACCTCTATTTGAGGTCATGGGCGTTGATTTTGCAGAAAATGCAGATAAAGTCAATGCCTTCACCCATAAGCTCTGGCCTCAAGGCAACATCAGCTTCAGGTTAGGATCTTTAGTTTATTCTTATAGTATTGAATAGATCAAACTCTAAATTTGCTTTGTTTCTGCAGTGAGGCAGTTATGTCATTCACTGAGCAGGTATCAGAACTAGACTTCATGACACGGAGAATGATACTGGAAAGTTTTGGGCTCGATGAAAACTACATAAAAGAACATCTGAATTCGACGAAATGTCTCATGCGACTGATGAAATATCAAGGAGTTGAAGAAACGGAGGAAGAGTTAGGCATGGAGGCTCATACAGACAGAAACATGCTCACCATACTTTGCCAGAACGACGTAAAAGACGGGATCGAGGTGAAAACTAAAGACGATAAGCACTGGATCAAAGCCAACCCTTCCCAAGATTCTTCATTCATCGTTCTTGGCGGAGCTATGCTACATGTAAGTTTAAACCAAACTGTCTTTAAAACACACAATAATTTCAACCATGTTTGATAATGTCACAAATGTTTATAGGTACTGCTGAATGGTCGGGTGTTATCTGCGGTTCACCGTGTAATGAGGATGGGAACAAACACAAGGCACTCAGCTGGAATTTTCTCAGTTCCAAAAACAGAGGAATTGATATATGCACCAGAGAAGATGATTGACGCCGAGCATCCTCTTCTCTTCAAACCCTTTGATTTTGAAGGATACTTTCAGTTCACCACTGAGGGATCTGGAAGGAGAGATCTATCTGCTCTCAGGACTTATTGTGGTCTTTGAGAATATAAAAATAAATGTCTTTCTAAGAATAAACTTGTTTGAATTCTGCTTTTGAGTTGTTTCCATGTAAAACCTCGTCACTTGTCTGCATGTAATGCAATTCTTTTGCAAGTGATGAATCTTATAATATCATGTTTCTTGTTATTCTGGTTGTGATTGATAAGGTTGAAATGTTAGTTGGCCTATTCAGTTATAGATTATATAGAGTGTGAGAATAACGGAATGAAAGGGAAGTTAAGCTTCTCAAAAGTTGAAGATCTCATAAGAAATGCAATTTCAAAAGGGGAGATGAATGGCTTACGATCCACGCATGAATGTTGTACAAGTATTTACAGATCATCTTGTTTTCTCTGTCTACTGAACTGATAAATCATCATTTGTCGTTACCAAACTACTTCTTCTTTTAAGCAACGAAAATTACATCATATCGACTTCTTCAAATATCACAAAATTCACAGTATGACATGTCGGTGGGCAGAAAAATGGGACTGATCATAAAGTTGCTTTGTGACGAGGGTTGGGGAGAGACAAAGACTGTTGCAAAGACCAATGTCAGAAGAAAATTAGAGAACCGGTTTTAAGCGTCCAAGAGTTTGCCGGTTTTGTAAAGAGGGGCATTCACATGAACAGAGTTTCTCATAAACCAATGGATGAGGCTTTAAACTCACTCATGAATCACCAAAGTAATCGCGTTCTCGACATGTTCATAGTTACGCGTTCGCACGGAAAACTATATACATGTAGTGTAATCTATGGGTATTATAAAACCTTATTTCCACGAAATTAAGAGACACACAAATCTGAACATTAAAAGGTTTCATCCTATCAAACTGTTTTGAACTTGTATACAACAAAAACAAGAATAAAAATGTATGGTCTATCTATGTTACAAACATAACAACGTGTTGTCAGTACATATAAATTTATATAAGACTAGCTTTATGTATTACTTACATAATTAAGTGTTTTCAGCAGAATAAATATATTATAAGATTCGGAGATTTATGATCTTCAAAAGCTTATATAAGAAGTTTGCTCATCCACTTATAGCTAACTGGTATGAACTTATGTAATCTTTTACAAAAAAATTGGATTTGTTTGGGATGTGGAGTAATCTCAAAGCATAATGTGGTATTTAACGAGCAGATAATTGTTCCTAATGTCTTGGACACAGCGCGAAAATCTTGTATGAATCTGAATCTTATATCTGATTGTTTCTAGTCTCTCTTTTTGTGTTGTTCATGGTTATAATTAATTTCTATGCCACCAAATAAATCCATGTGCCCAAATAGACTACCAAGGCAAAATGTTTGAATCAAATTGTGCCATACGTGTAATGTAATCTATGCGTATTGTACTATACACTTGTTCTTATAAAACCTCATTTTTATGAGATTAAGAAACAAGGATATTTTTTAAGAGGTTTAAACTAAACTTCCTTTTAAACACACAGTGGCTTCTACCATGTTTGATAATGTCACAAATATCTATAGGTACTGCTGGATGGGAACAGATACAAGGCACTCAGCGGGACTTTTCTCTGTTTTGAAAACAGAGGATTTGATATAATCCACCAGAGAAAGATGGTTGACGCGGAGCGAACTTTCAATTCACCACTGAGGAAGTCAGAAGGAGAGACCTATCTGCTCTCAGGACATATTGTGGCCTTTGAGTATATCAAATTAAATGTCTTTCTAAGAATAAACTTGTTTGATTCTGCTTCTTTGTGATATGAGCTTGAGCCTTAGCAACTGAACGAGTATAGTAAGCCGTCGTGAATCCTTAGAACAGGGATGAATTTAGCTAAAAACTTCCTTTAACCCAAATCTCTTTCTAGAGAATTAGGTTAATGCTTCAAGCTACTCTTTTATTAATCTTAGGGGATCTATAGATAGATTTCATTACAAATTCATAGAAAAGGAAAATCTCCAAATCTTAATCTAACTTAAAAAAAGAAAAAACTCAATTGCCTTAAAACTAAAAAAAATTAAACACCAAACCTAACTAAACAAACTTAAGTAGGTACTGATTTCCTGCGATGGTATCACTTTGTTGTTTCCATCTAAAACCTCGTCACATGTGTGCATGTAATGTAAATATGTAATCCATCCACATGTTATGATAAACTCACAAATTCCTTTATTCAGAAATTTTTTGAAAAAGACACAAGAAAAATCAAAATCCTTTTTTCTTTTCTTTCAATTATTTGATCTTATCGTAACTGCTCTCAACTTTTATATTACAAAGATAAAGACAATTTACTGTGTTGTCATTATAAGATAAGAAACGTGTAGATAAGTTGTGTAGTGGTCATCAAAAGACAGTTTACTGTGTTTCTAAGTTTGTACATTACAGACAAAACAATGTGTCGTCATTATAATATAAGAAACGTGTAGATGTTGTTTGTTTACTTTTCCCCACCCACCCTCCAGAATATAAGCTAAGTGTAGTGGTCATCAGAAGAAACAGGACAAGTTTGTGAGCACAACAAATGATGAGTTTGGAAACCAAACCTGCTCTTCAGCTCCTGGTGATTGATTTCACGAGCCGAGATCTAAAGCCGGGAACTGTCGAGTGGGACTCGGTGAGCGGTGATGTGCGGAGAGCTCTGGAAGAATACGGATGCTTTGAAGCCTTGTTCGATAAAGTTACTGCTGAGCTTCGGAAGGCGGTGTTTACGGCCTCGGAGGAGCTTTTCCGGCTACCAATAGAGGCAAAAAAGAGAACTGAGTCGGAGGTAAAGTACAGAGGATATGTCGGTCAGAATTCTACAAATCCTCTGTATGAGGGAGTGGGTATTGACGTTGCAGAAAATGAAGAGAAAGTCAAAGCCTTTACTCTGAAGCTCTGGCCTCAAGGGAACATGAATTTCAGGTTTTAGGATCTTTAAAATTTTGCTTTTTCCATTTGGATCTTTAAAAACAGATCAAAACTCTAAAGAATCGGTGAGAGTTTTTGCTCTGTTTCTGCAGAGAGACGGTTCTGTCATTTACCAAGCATGTATCAGAACTGGACTTCAAGATCCGGAGAATGGTCATGGAGAGTTTTGGGCTCGACGAAAACTACATAGAAGAACATCTGAAATCGACGAAATGCCTAATGCGGATGATGAAATACAAAGGAGTTGATGAAACAGAGGAGGAGGTAGGCATGGAGGCTCATACAGATAGAAATGTGCTCACCATAGTTTGCCAGAACAATGTAGCAGACGGAGGATTAGAGGTGAAAACAACAGACGGTAGCCACTGGATCAAAGCCAATCCTTCTCAAGATTCTTCATTCCTTGTCATTGGTGGAAGTATTCTGCATGTAAGTACCCTCCTTTCTCTCTACAGACTTGTCAACAGATGATAATACATGAATTAATGATGATGGTATTTAACAATGTTTTCAGGTACTGTTGAACGGTCGGGTGCAATCTGCGGTTCACCGTGTGGTGAGAATGGGGACGGAAACAAGGTACTCAGCTGGACTTTTCTCTATGCCAAACACAGATGATTTAATATATGCACCGGATGAGATGGTTGATGCCGAGTATCCTCGCCTCTTTAACCCTTTTGATTTTGAAGCATACTATAAGTTCACTTGCGAGGGATCCGGGAGAAGAGATCTATCTGGTCTCAAGACGTACTGTAGCCTCTTAAAATAAGAAACTTCTTTCTGATTTTGTCTTTTGAGTTGTTTCCATGTGTCCCGGTTGAATAAAAGATGAAAATGTATCCTAGCTGGAGAACATTCTCTACATCAAATCTACGACCTCATATTCGATGTAAAACGGAGATTAACAAAGAAAAATCATAACCATGCCGCATAGGAATTTGACTTCACGACATCGATAAATGGCCTGTACAAGAACTGGATCAAAGTGTAGCCATCAAAAGATTCTTTCATCGTCATCATCGGAGATTCTCTCCATGTAACCTTTAAAAACAGATCAATGTTTGTAAACAAGAACAACCTAATATTTTGATGTCAGAGTAGTATTAAACCTCGAAAACAAATTAGAAAAATGAAGAAATATAAAATAAAGATATTGAACTTGAGAACAATTGAAATTTATAACAAAAGAAAAAAGTAAGGGTTTTGGTGTGATTATTATTATTACTAGGTTACGACCCCTCGCGATATCGCAGGAGAACTCAATTTTAACAATATGTTGTATCGTTAAGATTTTTTGATACACCGCCTGCTTGAGATCTCTGAGATTACAGATTCGGATCTGTCTTTGGGAAGCAAAATAGGCTTAACGATAAGATTTTTGTCTAAAAAGTCTGAAGGAGAAACAAAGATGGTTGCGGAGATTTTCGCTGTAAAGATTGAGAGAGATCAGTGTAGGAAATAGATTGCAGTAGCGGTCTTGAATGTTAAACAATTTTCTGGGTGTGTAGAGCGGGGAGTCCACGTGAACTGGGTCAACCACATGGTTGTGAATGCTTCTTTGACCAATCTCTTGAACCTGCCTACAAACAGAGTCCGAGACTCTTTTATAGTTCAAAGTGCACAACTTCATGTGTTGGGGCGAACTTCATGTGTTGAGTGACAAAGCACTAGTTGTGTTGAGTGATTCTTACAGATTTCAAGAATGATAAAAACGTTTTTGGGCTAAGGTAGTCGATCACGAGAACTTTAAAATGATTATCGGATCTGCATGTACTTACCAAAGAAATTACTAGACTAGTAAGAATAGGCGAGCACGGTTTAGCAACTTCTTTGCTAGCTAGTAAGATTAAATGTGTCTTTATCTCTATTACCGATCATTTTAGCTCTTTCGTATTCCATTTATTAGATTCTTCATTGTACAAGATAGCATTTCAACCACCTCGCATTACTTTTAGCTTAATATGAAATCGCTATTAAAAATGTCATTTTTTTTCTTTCAATCGACAGATCCATACATATGCCTAACTATGTGGAATCCGGAAAAAAAAATCACATAATGATATGGTCATGGTATTCAACTCTTAGATCAAAAATGGGGTTTCCGTCATTGAACAATTATATATATATATATATATGTATATAAATAAGTAAAGTTTCACTCTCTTTTTATTGGTATTAAACACATAAAATATTAACAATTTATTATATATATCATAACTTATACGCATTGAATTTCCATAACTCAATTTGTAACGATCAATTAAATCGTGAATCTAATATTGTATATTATTATTATTTTTTAAATATAACTTGCACCATTTTTATCCTATATGTAATCATTCTCTCATCATCCACCATCATATTTCAATTTTTAATATTTACTCTTTTTCTTTAATGTGTTTGCATAAGTTGAAGAAAATCAGTCGAAACAAAATAATAGTAAGAGTTTGATTCAAAAAATTATTTCTAGAGATGAGATTAGCACAAAATTTGTCTTTAGCTTTTGTGAATCGTCTCATGATGTTAATGAAGGTTATTTGATCTTAATTAAATATTTTTTTTCCTATATTTGCAATGTTCCAAATGTAGTTGAAGAATTTTAAGCATTTCTCATAAAATTTTTTTTTTTTTTGTCTCACATCACACAAAAGGAAGATGTGGAGGCATAAAATGCAATCTAAACAATTGAATGAGTATGACTAGGAAAAAGTTGATTGTGTGAAGTAGAGTCAATTGCAAGAGCAAGCAAGGAAAAAGAAATTTGGTAAGACATATGGTTTATAAAGTTCAAATTTTTGTTTATATGCTATTTGTAAAAATGGAAAACTTGAGGCAAGTGTCTTGGATATTTCTTGGAGAAATAATGTTAGGTATGATAAGACCATCTTCAATGGGGGTTCTAATGAGGAGTTTTTAGATATATTGATCAAAAAATTATTCAAAAAGAAAAAGAAAGCTAAGAACCGGTTCTAAGTATAAAGTTTTTAGAATGGGTAAGAACTCCATACGTGTCACTATTGTATTGGTTTAAGTTTTTAGAAAAAAAAACTCTTCGTTTTCTCTTTCTCTTTCTCGTCCTCGATGTTTCCGTCTTTATCGTCTCTCTCTTACTTGAGACGGCGATGACGAACAATAAACTACACATAAATTAGCTACTAAACCACAACACAAAACACCAATCTAATCTTCATCAACGGAAGGTTTGGAAGCACCAGCCTTCTTAGAAAGAAGAAGATTGTGAATGTTAGGCATCATACCTCCATTAGCAATCGTCACATCACCAAGCAACTTGCTCAGCTCCTCATCGTTTCTCACTGCGAGCTGAATGTGACGCGGCACAATCCTAGTCTTCTTGTTATCCCTCGCTGCGTTTCCAGCCAATTCCGAAACCTAAACAGATCCAATTCCTGAAAATCAAACCGGTCAAATTTAGGGTTTATACGAAATTGAAGATCGAAAGAACTGAGAGATAATTACCTCAGCGGCAAAGTATTCGAGAACAGCGGCTAAGTAGACCGGAGCTCCGGCACCAACACGTTCCGCGTACTTGCCGTTCTTCAGAAAACGAGCGATACGACCCACGGGGAATTGGAGACCGGCTTTGCTGCTCCTCGACATCGCCTTCTTAGAGAGGACGACGTGGTTGAGATCCGCAAAGCTAAAAGAGAGGAGAGCTTCCTTAAAAAGCTGCACGAGGCTCTTCCTCATTCTCCCTCTGCCGTTTCTCTTGACTAGAAGGTGCAATTACAATTTGATTAAATTCTTTTTTTGAATTTTTTTGCTTTTTTAATAATTCGGTTCCCTCCTCTGGAAAATTGCTGCAATTTCGTAAGGCTTTTGTAATGAATTCTTCTCACTTTTCTTGTTTCAGCCCTAATGTGTATTTTTTATGCTCAAGTTCCTATTTCGTCTCAAGGGACCAAAGTCTTATTCATCTCTCGCCCCTACTAAACCCAAAACAGGTAAGATGATTTTCTCAATTAGCAATTGTCTGTTATGTTATTCTTGTGCTTACTCATTTTGTGTATTATCATCTGGTTTTATCGGAGATAAACGTTTAGTGTAAATGTTCTATCTTTTTGATGATTATCATTTGGTTTTATTGGAGAGAAATGTTTAGTGTAAAGGTTTTACCTTGTGATGATTATCATTTGGTTTTATTGGAGAGTTTAGTGTAAAGGTTATGCCTTGTGATGATTATCATTCTGTGAGCAATGCTATCAATGCTTGGTTGTTTTAGTTTTAGGTAAAGTCATTGATTGCTAAACTTTAACTACACTAACAACAACTTTAACCCGAAACTTTAAATACACTAACACCAACTTGTAGTGTCACACTTAAATTGTCCGAAAATTTAACAGCTAACCCACACTAAAAACCTGTTATATATGATAGTTTAACTCTCCTTTTTAACTCCGACAAGAAACTTCTACTTTTGTAAACCTCTTTTTAACTCTCTTTCTAAACTTCTAGTTTAGGTTATGGATTCATATAGTGAATCTTCTAGCTTTTTAAACCTCTTAAACAGTCAACAACCAAACAGTTTTTCACCAAGTGTAGAACTTGGATCATCGGAGGTCCTTATATTTAGTACACAATGGAGTGATGATCCAAACCTAGATGCACACACAGTTGATGACCGTAAAGAAAGAAGGAAACAGTCACCATCAGAAGACGTGGTGCTCATCAGTTCTTGGTTGAACACCTCCAAGGATCTGGTTGTTGGGAATGAGTAAAAAGCAGATTCGTTTTGGAAACGCATAGCAGCCTATTTTTCATCAAGTCCAAAGCTTGCTGGTCTGAAAAAGAGAGAGCCAAGTCACTGTAAGCAAAGGTGGGGGAAGATTAATGAGGATGTATGTAAGTTTGTAGGCTGCTATGATGCTGCAACAAAAGAAAAATCCAGTGGACAGAATGAGAATGATTTATAAAAATAGCTCACGAGATATACTTCAATGATTACAAGGTCAAGTTCACCCTTGAGCATGCATGGAGTGAGCTTCGCCATGATCAGAAATGGTGTGGATCTTCTTCTACTAAAGATATTGGAAGGTCAAAAAGAAGAAAGTGTGATGACGAATCCACAAAATCATCAACCTATGTGCCAGGAGAGGAGGTTTCAATGGCTCGGTCTCTTGGTGTTAAGGTAGCAAAGGCCAAAGCTAAGAGGTCTGTGAGCAAGCCAACGACTGTGGAAGAAGGCAAGTTGCTTTCAGAGTTTGAGAGAATGTGGGAGATAAAGCAAGAGGACATGGCTTTGAAGGAGAAGCTTAGCAAGCATAAATTACTTGATAGTCTACTTGGAAAAACAGAACCACTTAGTGAAATAGAAATTGCTTTAAAGAATAAGCTAATTAATGACATGTTGGCAAGTTAGTGAGAGTTTGAGTTTGAGCCGATGTTATTGTGTTTTATGTGTTTGTTTATGTGTTTATGTGTTTATGTGTTTCAATGAGTATGAATTTGCTATATGTAAGTTTAATCGATTATGTTTATGTGTTCTTGTATGATTGTAAGTTTATGTGTTTCAATGAGTTTCAATGTGGTTTGCAGTTTTTGTTGGTGAATTTGGGGTTGCTTGATCGAATGCTTAAGTGGTTTGATGTTTTCTGTTAAGCTTAATGAAAAATGTAGTATATTTAGCAAGTCAGTTCCAAGCATTTCTTCTATTCTCCTTTAACGTTTGGGGTTTTTGTTATTACAGTCACTCATGCGGAAGAAGACCTAAAAATGGGTGCAGAAGATGGTCAGTTGCTATGCTGGGGATGGACCAAATACACAAGTCAAGTTCGATGGCTGGAGACTGAGAAAAGTGGCGTGTACATACAGGTATTTTGCTATATGTATTTTCTTCTTCAATCCTTCCCTGTCTTCTTGTTTTTTTTTAGGGACAGAGCTTTGACTTTGTATTGTGTAACATGGAGAAATTGCGGAACAAAAGAATAAAGGGAATTGTCTAGTGTGAAAAAAATCTTTATGTTTCTTAATATTGGTTGTAAAAACAGTGAGAATTTTTTTTTAGATTGGTAAAGAGCAAGAAGTTACTCAACAGCTATGACTATAGTTTGTTCAAGAGTTGTGAGGATAACTAATCTAATATGCTTCTAGTTACAATCACCTAACAAGTAATCAAATTAGACTTTTAATACGTTTAATATATAAAGGATGATTTGGAAAATCTTTAGCATATTCCATAACAAAGAGTAGATAGCATATTCCATAACAAAGAGTAGATCCAAGGTCAAATATATACATATAGAATTATAGCATAAGTATTAAATTATAATAAGAAGACAAGAAGAAGAACACACTGACATGTGAAGAACAAAAAGACAAGAAGACGTACAAGAAGACAACATCATGTGACTTGTAAACTTTATATGTCTATATAGTTGGAAGAATTGTAAGTCTATATATTCGTAAGTAAGTCTCACAAACATTGAATCAGCAACTACAATATTTCAAAAACAATATCAAGACCACATTTTTCACAAACTTTTTTTTTTTTTTCTATTCCTCAAAAATGACATCTTCTTCCCATAGTAATTTCGAGGATACAGTGGATGAAAACTTCGATCAAGTTTTTGATCAAGCATTCGATCAAGCATTTGATAATTTTTTCATTCATCATGGTGAGCATCAAGAAGCAGCCAAGTCAAAGAAAAAACAAGCCTACATTGAAAGATGACACATTCGCTTGTGGAACGATTATTTTAGTGAAGATGCAACATACTCTCCTCAATTATTTCACCGCCGTTTTAGAACGAATAATTCTTTGTTCATGCGTATTGTTGATCGACTCTCCATTGAAGTTCCATTCTTTCAACAAAGAAGAGATGCTGTCGGAAGGTTCGGTCTCTCTGCAATACAAAAGTCTACAGCAGCAATTCGTATGATGGCATATGGTTGTGCAGGTGATGCGGTTGACGAATACCTCCGTCTTGGTGAGAGCACTGCGATTTCATGCTTGAAACATTTTGCTGAAAGAATCATAAATTTATTTGGAGATGAGTACCTAAGGAGACCCACACCAGAAGATATTCAACGACTACTCAATATTGGAGAGATACGCGGATTTCCCTGGATGATATGAAGAATTGATTGTATGCACTGGGAGTGGAAGAATTGTCCGACCGCATGGAAAGGTCAATATACACGTGAATCTGGAAATCCAACAATCGTTTTAGAGGATGTAGCTTCACAAGATCTCTGGATATGGCACACATTTTTTGGGCCTCAAGGTACATTAAACGATAACAATATTCTTGATCGCTCACCACTTTTTGATGATATATTATGATATATTGCATTTTACACGTTTTTGTACATTGTTTTCTTTTCGTTTTTGTTTTGGTAGTCTTATTTTGTCCTTCTTTGTGTTTTGTTTGTTGTGTTTTGAGTTTGTACAGGTTTTAGAGTGCTTTGGAATAAAAGGAGCTGTTTTGGCCAAAAATACACATATGAGACGCAGGATCATAAACAATAGTCAGATGTTTTGCCGCGAATGGAGGACTTTCCACCGTTGGATCGTCCTAATATTTTGACGTAACCTAGATGAAGATGTTAGCTTTCATTTGCAAGTGATTTGAATAAAATCCGATGGTGCATTCAAGAGATATATCCGATTTCGTCAAGACAGGTCATTCTGGCGAGCGTCTAAAGTTGATGCGGAAATGTGTTGATGGATCGATCGATCCTTGACTTCGATCGATCGATCCAGTTCTCCAGATGATCACAGGAACATTAGATCGATCGATCCTTGACTTAGATCGATCGATCCAGTTCTCCAGATGATCACAGGAACATTAGATCGATCGATCCTCCACTAGATCGATCGATCCCCATCTCGACGTCCAAGACTGAAGCTCCGGATCGATCGATCCACACCATGGACCGATCGATCCACTCTTGTGTCGGCCAGCAACAGTGTTTTGGCTTAACTTTAGTGTGTAAAAATAAACTTAAATACTCTAAGTGGAGAACTTCTCTCATGATCATGTTTTTATTCTAAGGTTTTATAAGCTTTCTCTCTGTTTTCTCTGTTTCTCTTCCTCAGGAACACCAAGAACATAAATTTCATATATTGAAGAAGTTTTCTTAATTTCTCTCTTAATCTCTTTGTCTTTTCATTATGAATACTTTTATGGTTTTAGATTCTGCTTTAATTATGTGTGAGTAGACTTTTATTGGGTTTTAGGGTTCATAGGGGAATTTAGGATTGATGAGTTAGATTGAATGTTTATAGCTTTCATATGTTTAGGTTCTTCATTTCATACAGTCTTAATGCTAGAGTTAGCTTGATCTACTAATTCTTGAGCCTAGAGAAGTTCATACACCAAAAGTGATTTTGAAGTTCTTTGATCCTTGTGTTTATGAGCAATATCCTCCTAGCCAACGGCAGTTGATGTTAGGAAGTATTGTAAACTCAATGAACTTGTTCTGTAATGCTAATTCGGCTAGGAGAATTCAAACGACAGTTTAGTTTTCGAGTAATCGGGTTTAGGGGCTAATGCCATGACAGTGGGTTAGTCCACTTTGCGTTCATATTCTAAAACGGTTTTGTAAGTTGTTAAGCTTAGTTCATTTCAGTTTTTCCGTTAGTCTAGAATTCCCCGAAAAACCTTATTGCCCAATGCTTTTAAATCAACATCCTCATTATCATTATAAATTGCTTCCATGTTTACAAGTTACAAAAACAAACCAAATCCCAAAGCTTTAGCTAAGAATGAATCTTGTAAGTTTTTAGTATAACCATTGGTCCTTGTGGTTCGACCTCGTATATACTACCTAACGGTTAGTTGTATCAAGTAATTTAGTACCGGAAAAGGATACAATCATATTACAAGGTCGAGCTCCAAAAGTGAATTACTTTGTCAACGGACACGAGTATCATTTGGCTTACTATCTCATGGATGGTATTTATCCAAAATGGACTACTTTTATCCAATCTATTCCAATTCCACAAAGTCCGAAAGCATCCTTATTTGCTTCATATCAAGAAGCTGTACGTAAAGATGTCGAGCGTGCTTTTGGAGTCTTGCAAGCTCGATTTGCCATAGTCAAAAACCCAACTCTTATTTGGGACAAGGTAAAAATTGGAAAGATAATGAGAGCGTGTATCATACTGCACAATATGATAGTATAAGACGAACGAGATGGATACATTCAGTTTGATGTATCAGAATTCGCATAAGTATAATCAAATAGAAGTTCACAAGTGGATTTCATATATTTTACAGATATGCCTTCAAATCTTGGCAATATGATGAGCATTCGAAATCGAGTTCGTGATCGAACAATATATCAACAATTGAAAGCTGATTTGGTTGAGAATATATGACAAAAGTTTGGCACAAGTCAAGATTACAACTAATCGTTTTTTCCGTTTATGATTTGTATTTCTATTTTTAATATGCTTTTGTGTAATGGTTGTTTAAAATTTTATGAAATGCAATAATTTTTCAGTTTTATAAAATATAAAATGTTTACAAAGTTAAACAAAATAAATTCTACTTAAAATATTATAATTTTAAAAATAATATTTTTTATTTTTAAGAACTTCAAGTGGAGTTGTACCATTGGAGTCATACAATTTTAATTATTTTTAAAGGGATTTTTAACTTAAAAATTTTCAAAATTTATAATTAAACTATTCTTAAGAACCCAATACATTGGAGGTGCTCTAACATCCAATCATTTTATAATTGAATAATATTGTAATTTATTTGTTATCTGTTGTTTGTTATTTATTAGTATATTGCATAATAGACTAATCAATCAGTTACTTTTGTATATTATTACACTTTCAGCATACTAAAAGCCTCCAAATCTATACGTCCAAAACATTTACCTTCAACTCTAGATCCATTCATAATAGATATTGCCATTGATTCCATCCCTTCCACAAAAATGTATATATTCAATATTTTGTTCATAGAATTTAATGTATACCACCAATTTTATTATATTGTTTTTGGGTTTCATTTTTTATAATTAGTCATACTCCTTATAGAAACAAAATTAGATATAAGTTTATTTGTTGGTATTCTTTACTACATATATTATATAGAATAATAAAAGCAACAACAACAACAAAAATTATCATTTTATAGAAACTTATAAATGAATTTGATTAAAAAAATTATAAACATAGATATTCATAAAATTTGATGAAGACGAAAACAAATTCAAAAATATTGAATAGAATGATAATGTGTTTTTCAGTTTTTGTATGCGTTATATCACTATATTAAAAGGAACATAGTTTTGTTTCATATTTTGTTTTTAATATTTTTATATTCTTATACGAAAAAGTTATACAATAGGCTACGCTATGTGTGGCTACACACACCTAGTATTATTTAAAGTCATACTTGATATTACTGTCTAAAATAGGCTTGTAATGGTAAGTAGTGCATATAAATGTTATCATTATCCTTGTTTATCATTGAATTATATATGGTTGATGTCGAGTATCCTCGCCTTTTTAACCCCTTTGATTTTGAAGCGTACTATAAGTTCATCTGTTCATGTGAGGAATCCAGAAGAAGAGTTGTATCTGGTCTCAAGATTTATTATATCGTCTTAAAATAAGAAACTTCTCTCTGTTTTGAATCTTGAGTTTTTTCTAGGTATCCCAGTAGAATAAAGATGGAACTATAATGTATGCTAGCTTGAGAACATTCTCTTATTCAAATCCAAGATCATAAACACAGCACATTGCGATCGTTTTCGTGTTTTTAAAATAAAACAAAGTTCATACCAGAACTGATTGTAAATTTCATGACGATGTTTTTGTCTTCAACTGTTTTTTGAAATATTTAACATCACTCAGTTTATCTCTTGTTAGTGTTGAAATACAAAGGACCTGATATAGAGGAGACGAATTTGGGGCTAAACGCTCATATCGATAAAAGCATCATCACAAAATACAGATCAAAGCCAAGAACTGGATCAAAGTGAACCCATCACAAGATTCTTTCATCGTCATGATTCGCCGCGAAGAAATTCAGTAAACACAAATCATAATCTGGCCGCATAGAAATCATTTGTCTGATAATAATGTTTTGTCTACAATTTCCCATGGAATAGTTGACTTCAATCAAGGTCATAATTTTGACAAGGCAAACAAAAAAAAAAAAAATCATAACTACTATAACACATAGAAATCATTTGTCTGTATATGTATATTCAAAATAAAACTAATTAAGTTCACACAAGAGCGGATAATGATATTTTATGTCTGTAAATGGCCCTTAATTAAATAATTGACATCAGGATCATAACATTAATAAAATTATGCAAACAGAAATCATAACTACACCGCAACTTTCAACGTTTGTAAACAATGTCCCTAAGCATTGGTCTTTATAGTTCAATTTAAGTTGTTGACAAAAAAAAAAAAAAAATCATAACCACACCGCATATAAATCATTTATGGGTATATTCAAAATAAAACAAAATTCGCATAAGAACTCATAATGTTCTGTCTACGATGCCCCTAGAATAATTGACATCAAGGTCATGATATTCATAATATTAAGCAAACAAAATTCATAACTAAACTGCATAAATCATTTATCTGTATATTCAAAATAAAAGAAAGTGCATAGAAATCATTTGTCTATGTATTCAAAATAAAACAAAATTTACATAAGAACTGATAGCAATTTAATGCCTACGATGGCTCCTGGTATAGTTAACTTCAGAGACATCATATTCATTTTCCCAATGAATATTAATGATTTCCTTTGCCAGCTTAGTTGATAAGGTTCATAGATTAATTTGACGTTGTGGAGAAAATTTTCAGATCTTGATTCCTTGAGGCTGACAGAAGACGTGTTTAAATGGCCATTAACATTTCAGTTCAGTTAGCTGTCTTTCTTCTCACAGTAAAATGGATTAAGAAACTCATTTTCTTCCTCTTCATCTTCCGGTCATCGATTTCTCAAACCAAAACCTGAAATGGTATCTTTTTTTTTTGTCAACAAAAAATAGATCCTACTCCTAATATGTATCTAACTAGCAAATAATAGATCCTACTCCTAATATGTCTTGGACCAATAATATTAATATGTGTAGCCATTACTAATTTGTGTAGCCATCGGATATTGTAGGTGAACTTATAGGCCGTTATCCCTAACTCTTATAATGCCACCAAAGAAATCCATGTGCCCAAGTAGACTATCAAGGCAAAATGTTATAATTATACTGTGGCATACTTGTAATGTAATCTATGAGTATATTCCAATAATATACACGTGTTCAGTTGTTCTTATAGAAACCATATTTCCATGAAATTTAGAAACTAACAAAAACTCTTAACCTTTTTAAAAGGTTTGCGCCTATCCAACTGATGCCGCGCATCTTCACCTCGAATACGTCTCTGGTATTTCCATGTTCGAGCATGTGTTACGTATGTTGATTTCAATTGCGTTACGCGACTTTTATCCTCTTCTTTATTATTTTTGTTGTTATTGTTTAGTCTAGGGTTTTCGATTATGTTTCCTATTGAAACGCTTGCCGTGAGTCTAAAGAAATAGTGATGTTTTGTCTTTAATTGCCTCTGGAATGGTTGACTTCAGGGTCATAATATCCATTCTCCATACCAATAAATAATGATTAGAGGAATTTGACATCTTGTGAAGAGAATTATTGGAATAAAGATTCCTTGAGGCTTATATCAAGACATATAAATAGCCTCTAACATTTCAGTTCAGTAACCACATTTCCAACTAACTCTTTCTGTCTCAGTAAATGGGTTCCGAAACTCCTCTTCTTCCTCTTCGTCTTCCGGTCATTGATTTCTCAAACAAAAACCTAAAACCAGGAGAACCCGAATGGGACTCAACCAGAGCTGATGTCCAGAAAGCTCTACAAGACTATGGTTGTTTCGAGGCCTCTTTCGATAGAATCCCTGTTGCTATACGGAAATCAGTTTTCGGAGCCTTAGAAGAGCTTTTCGACTTACCCTTACAGATCAAACTCCGAAATGTGTCCAAGAAACCGTTCCATGGATACGTTGGTCAATACCCAATGGTGCCACTGTACGAGAGCATGGGAATTGATGATTCTGATGTTGCAGAGAAAGTAGACGCCTTCACTGAAAAACTATGGCCTCAAGGCAACAACACTTTCAGGTCAGTAAACTTTCTCTCCTTATTTCGGTTAGTTTGATATATATTGATCAGACATTCTGTTACTACCAGCACAACAATTCATTCGTTTTCCGAGAAGTTATCAGAGCTGGACATAACTATCAGAAGAATGGTCATGGAGAGCTTCGGACTCGATAAATACATCGATGAATATCTTCACTCAACATATTACCTTTCGCGAGTGATGAAATACAAAGGACCTGACACCGAGGAAACGAAACTGGGGCTCAATGCTCATACCGATAAAAATATTGTCACTATACTTTACCAAAACCATGTTGAGGGTCTGGAGGTGCAGACCAAAGACAAGAATTGGATCAAAGTGAAGCCAACACAAGACTCTTTCATCGTCATGATCGGAGATTCCCTCCATGTAAGCCTTTGTTTATACTTCCATCAAAACAGAATAACCAATGCTTGACAAAACAAGATCACCCCAAAATGTTTTGATGTCACAGGCATTGCTGAATGGTCGATTACACTCTCCTTATCACCGTGTCATGATGACGGGAACAGAGACAAGATACTCCCTCGGATTATTCTCGATTCCGAAAGCAGGACACATCGTTAGTTCACCAGAAGAGCTAGTGGACGAAGAACATCCTCGACTGTTTAAGCCTTTTGACCATGTGGAATTCCTTCAATTCTATTACACAGAAGCTGGACAAAGATCTCAATCTGCTCTCAAAACTTACTGTGGAATCTAAAAAACAACAAAAGCTTTCTCTTTTGATCACTTTTCAATAAATTCTAAGTACCCTTTTACATCAATAAGAAGAAATTCACCAAAAGTATGAAACTTTCAACCAAAGTGTGTAGCTTTCGATATGATCTGACAAGAATTAAAAAAAAAAAAAAAAACATAAAGTTACCTTATTGCAATTCACTAATTACAAGTAGAATCGATCAATTTGAAGGGATGTTTTTCTTGCGGGCAAGTTCTTTAGCCATCTCTCGTAGCTCTTCAGGTGAAGGAGGACGAGGTGCTTCTTTAGGATAAACAACATAAGAACGATTGCCCATGAATTTCTTGATGTTGGTGCTGTTGTTGGCGAATGTATACATTAGGGCGATCGGAACTGCGACGTATACACCGAACTTTGCGATTTCAAGAATCCCTTTTGATGCTCCTACTGATGACATTTGTAGGAGACTTTAAGATCCAGACAGAACCCACGAGGAGGAAGAAGCTTTTATAGGTTATTGATTTCGAAATTTGGGATTTGTTCAGATTGAAAATTGATGAACTGACAATAATTGGATCAAATCGACAAAAGAACAATGTTTCGGGTAATTTCTTGGCTTTGGTTTTTTAATTAGGGGGTGAGAAAGAAAAAAACATTTAACCGGAGACATTAAACCGAACCAAATCAAAATATGTAAACCAAAATTAAATTGTAATTCATTTATAAAATCGAAACCAATTAATGTATTTAAACCAAAAACTATTAGCAATTTAGCATCACATTTTTGTACGGTTTTTTCGTTTCTAGTTTTATCAGTTTATATTAGCTAGTTTTATATAACTGAATCTAGATAAAACTCTTTGTAATTTTGGTTTGTTTAATAAACTTTGGATTGATATGGATTTCTGTTCGGTGTGGGCAAAATATAATTTAAAATTTATTAGTAATTTAATAGAGAAGGTCAGTATAAAATTAGTTCTGTAAGTACTGTAGTATAGAAATTATGACTTAATTAACCCAATGAAAACGAAAAATACGGTAGATTCAACCGGTTGGCCGGGGCCGGGTCTAACCTTGGTTAAGAACTTTGGTCATGTGTAGTTCACTAATATTCAATTTTATCACGAGACTTTTGAGTTCTTGAGCATTCTATACATTTTATTCGCAAGATTAAGTAGATCTAAAAGAGCAAATGCGAGGGACACATAAAGAGAACAATTTTGTGATGATACATAGAAATCAAACGCAGCAACAACACTTGCATCTCTCGTAGCAGCAACAGCAACAGAACAACGCATAAAACCTACAACATATTAAAAGATCATCAAATATCGACATAATAATTATAAATTAAAAAAACTACAATACAAAATGAAAAGAGAGGAGATTATATTGGTACTGACGTTGCGTATAAGCAGCCTTGTTCGTCTTGCCGTTTCTTGACATTGCCATAGTAAGTCATGTCTTGTTGTGAAGGTGCCTTCATTTGTTGTTGTTATTGTGTGTGTGTGTGTGTGTGTGTGTGTGTGTGTGTGTGTGTGTGTGTCTTGGCAATAAGTTTAGGGGTTGGGATTAATTGGATGTAGTATATATATAAACTTCAAATCTGTTACCTGCAATTGATATGATCATTTAATACGGAAGATATGGCCACATTTATTTGGACCGACAAAGTAGTTAGAATCTTCACCCAAAACTACATATAGGAATATGCCATGGCTTTCATTTGGCTCTTGGTGAAAAAATATATTTATTTCTTTCTTAAATTAGTTGGAAAGATTCATAGGTTTCCACTATTTTAGCCCCGTTTACCTATGAAGTAAATCTGACTTTTTTGGATCGGCGATTGAAAGATAACTTAGTCCGAGGATTTATAAAGTTATAATAAACTACGTACCACTTGATTTTTTGGAAAATTAATAATATTTAGGCAACTACTAAGGCAAAGTATGTGAGGCTAAGAAACACCTTTACTGGTACCCATAAGAACATAAAATATGTTATGATGACCAGTAGGAAATAATATATTTGTAATTGGTGATAAAATCTTATAATTTCGAAGAAAACGTATATATTTTATCCATTATCATATAAAATTTTACAAAACTTGAAAAACACTACAATGAAGAATCTTGCTCAATGGTTTTCAAACTTTGTGGTTAATTAAAGATGATCATCACCAGTATGATTAATCATGCTGCAGACCAAAACCAGTTGCATCTGATCTCATCACGATCCTAACTTCCTAAGCCTCTTGCATGACTCTTTGAACATCCTGCCAACAACAACAAAATTACAATTTTAAAAAATACAGATTTGTGACTTGTTAAAGATTAATTACATTCATTTCGGTAAAGTTGATAATGATATTTACAATGCAAGCAAAACATAAACTTATTGCCAAGGTACATCTCAGACAAGCATCCAGTCTCTATCCTTGTCTTCGTATATAATAATGTTTTCGCACTTTAATTTTTACCCTCCTTTACCACTCTTACATGATATACGTGTTAAAATTCATAATTTCCCACCTAATATATGAGTGTTTCCACATTTCCAATACAGAATCCTAACAATACGTATATATAAGTTTATAACTCAAACATAGATATGATCATGTTAAAGTTTCCAACTCAAAACTAATTGGCAATTGATTCATGTCTATTGTATATTATTTAAATTTTTTCCTATTTTTTTAATGTGTGGTTTTTCTTCACACGTCCCCTCGAGATAATGGTTTTTCTAGCCATTAATCTTGACAGAATCCATCACATCTTTTCGAAATAATGTTCTTCTAATTATCTTGATAAAATTTAGCCTTCCTTTAAGCCATCAATTAGTGGGGTTGATCGGGTCACTTACTGGATTAACGGACCAGCTTGTGTTTAGCCTTTAATACCATGTCAAAAAACTTATGATGTATAGAAGGTTTTTCTCGAAGATGTTATTGATGCGTCTCTAAGGCCTTATATAGCTTTACAAGATCACCTCAAGATTTACATAACAAGAAAAGGGATATGCCTAAAGTACACATAGGTATATATATATATATATATAAGATATCATTGTATATCACCGAGATACAATGATATCGTAGTACCTTCCCTTAAGTTGGAGCATGTAGATCACAAATGCCCAATTTGTAAAGAAAGTATTTGAACTCACACCGTCCAAGTGTTTTTGTGAAGATGTCAGCAAGCTAGAAATTGGTCCGAACGTGAACAGTGGTGATTGTGCCATTGATGATTTCATCTCGAATGGCATGACAATCTTTTTTAATATGTTTGGTTCTCTCATGAAAGACGAGATTTTTGGCGATATGTATAGCAGCCATGTTGTCACAGTATAGCGTAATGGGCTTAGTGAATTTCACGCCAAGATCAACCAAAAGAGCCTTTAACCAGAGTAGTTCACGTACCGTTAATGCCATTGATCAATATTCGGCTTCAGCCGATGAGTGAGAGACTACTTACTGTTTTTGAGATTTCCAAGATATAAGTGAACCACCTAATTGAATGATAAAACCTAAGTGAGAACGTATCGTTAATCGGCATCCAGTCCAGTCAGAGTCGCACCATGCGACAAGAGAAATTGGTATATTGGCTTTGAGTAGAATTTCCTGCCATGATTGCTTTTGAGATAGCGTACAACTCTCAGGGCTGCGTCCCAACGAGCCCTCTTTGGTTCTTGCATAAATTGTGCAAGGATATGAACCTAGTAAGCAATGTTGGGTCGTGTGTTACCGAGATAGATCAACCTTGCTTTGATATCATATTATGTATCATGAGTTTCCAACTCAAAACCAATTGGCAATGAGTAAATTAATATGTGTCTCTTATATCTACTTAAGGTCCTTCCCATTTTTCCAATATAAGATTTTTTTTTACTCATTTCCTTGAGATAATGACTCTTCTAACTATTAATCTTGATATAATCCATTAATATGTTTTAAGTACAAATAAGAAAAAAAAAAAATATATATATATATATATATAAGATATATAAGATATCATCGATCCACTAGTAGAAATTTTTTCTATAACTACGTCATGGCCAAGAAATTTCGTGGCAAAATTACAAAAATCCACGACAGCTACAGACAAAAAAACGTAGCTTTTTTTACCCATTTAGCCACGAAATAGTCACAGATGCATTTGTGGCTACCTTTTGCCACGAAATAGCAACCATATATCCGTGGCTAGCAAGCCACAAAAATACTTCATGGCTTAACCGTGGCTTTATATTAGCTACATAATTTTTCAGTGGCTATATTATGGCTAACCACCGAATTTTGGTCATGTGTCAATCAAAGTTCAGAAAATGGAGCAGATAATATATTCGAATTAGTAGCCACGGATATACTCGTGGCTAAATCGTGGCTATATACTAGCCACAAAAATATTTGTATGGCTGCTTCGTGGCTAATCCACCGAAATATGTCCCCTCAATCATGTTGCGTGCAGAAATATATTCGAAAAAGGCTATGGAAACATTTTGTGGCTTTGCCGTGGCTATATTTGTGGATATAACATCAATGTTTCTCGACCAATCCTTATATCAAAGAAGAGAAATTTTTTTTCTCTCGGTACTAGTTCCTGGGCCAAAACATCCAAAGAAAAGTCTAGATATTTATCTTCAACCGTTGATCGAAGAATTGCAGAGTTTGTGGATTGACGGTGTGGAGGCATATGATATATCAAGAAAATAAATATTTACGATGCGAGTTGCGTTGATGTGGACAATCAGCGATTTTTCAGCGTATGGTATGCTATCTGGTTGGATGACACACGACCGTTTAGCATGTCCATACTGTCAAGATGAGATAAAATCATTTTGGTTACCAAATGAAAGGAAGCATAGTCGGTTTGATTGCCATATAAGGTTTTTGCCTCAAGGTCATCCTTACAGGCGAAATGTTCAAGCATTTAAACGAGGCAAAGAAGTAGAGTATGATCCCCCACCATGGTTAAATGGAGAAGAAATACTTCACGAAAGAATAAACAACATTGTTGGGTTGTACAGAACAGTCGATTGTGGAGGAAACAGACACGAGAAGCCTGCTCGAACTATCGATGGCTACGGAGTTGATTATAATTGGGTGTGGGAGTTGCCATGCTGGGAAAATCTTCTTCTTCGACACAACCTTGACTCCATGCACATCGAGAAAAATTTCTTTGATAATCTCATCAACACGGTGTTGAATGTTCCTGGGAAGACAAAAGATAACATTAAATTTCAGATGGATCTCCCAGCATTTTGTAGAAGACAAGGGTTATTCATTAACCAAGATGGAACGATGCTTGTGCCAATATTTAGGTTGTCGAATGAAGGAAAAAAACGTTTCCTCCTATGGATGAAAAATGATATAAGATTTCAAAATGGTTATGCGTCAAAGTTTAGTCGTTATATTGACGAAAACCAGTGGAAGTTATCGGGTCTGAAAAATCATGATTGTCACATGATAATGCAACGACTTCAGCCATTTTTGTTTTCAGAACTTCTTCCAAAAAATGTTCACACGGCAATTTCAGGTAATTTCTTGTCGACTATTCAACTTATTTATGCTTGCATTAGTAAATTAATTAACTTATATTATATATGTGTAGAAATTGCATTATTCTTTCGGGATATCTCAGCAAAGAGTTTACGTGTAGAAGATGTTACTCTTTTGAAAGCAAATATCGCTGTGAAACTGTGTAATTTGGAGAAGATATTTCCTTCGTCGTTTTTTGATATTATGGAACATCTACCCGTGCACTTGCCAGATGAAGCTTCTCTAGGTGGTCTAGTTCAATATAGGTGGATGTATCCGTTCGAGAGATACATGTATCATCTGATGAAAAAAAGTTAAGAACAAGGCACACATTGCATGTTCGATTGTGGCACAATGTGTGAATGAGGAGATTTCAAATGCAGCTTCCAATTATTTTGGACTTCAACAAGTTACAGAAGAAGCTACACTTCCTGGAGAAATTCGATTCACATACTTTTATCCAGATGTGTCGAGCTTATTCTACCATGAAGGTCGAGTTAGCGGGAAAGCGACAAATGGCTGGTTTACTGATGATGATTACACCGTGCTGTAGACGTTTATGCTATTTAATCGTGATACATTTGCGCCTTATGAACGGTATTACTTTTAAATTTTTACACAAACATATAATTTATTATTAAAATTATTTTTATGTTTAAAACATATACAGGTTGTTTGAAGAGTATATGACTGAGCGCATCCTTGGAATTACTAGTAATGCAATGCAAAGAGCGAAAGACGAACACTTTGCGGAGTGGTGTAAAGACTATGTGAGTTTAGTTTTTTTTTTTTTTTGACATCAGAAGCTCCATCATAATGTGAGTTTACTTAAAAGTCTCTTCTTCCTCTACCACATAACAATACCAAATTTAGGAAAACCCTAAGCCTCCTCCATCTCATCGATCTCTCCCACTTAATTTTTTCGGCGAAGGAATCAATCATTCTCTCCCACTCAATCGATCTCTCTTACTTCGCCATGCCTCTCTCCCCCAAAGGCTCCAGTCGCGCTGATTGGAGGGATTCAGGTAAGAATTGTTTCGTCTCTATTCTCCTCCTCGACATGTCTCTTTCTCTTTCTTTGTTTTCCCTATCTTCTGATACTTTTTCCCTATCGCCATTAAATCTTTGAGTAAGATTTTTTTGTGTGTCATGAGCTTAGTCGAAGATTGTTTGATTGTAATAGCTTTTGAGTCAGTTGGTTTGAAATTTGTCTTATGTTAGTCGTTAGTCCGAGTCTTATGGAGTCGTATGTTAGTCGTTGGTTTGAAAGAGTCACTTGTTGTTAGTCATTGGTTTGATTTGGAGCCAATTAATGAAGTATCACTTTTAGCTACTCTTTTACAAAATTGAGTTCCTGTTTGTGTGATTTAGAATTGCTAGAGTTCGGGTTATGTGGTTTAAGATAGATTTATATATGGGTTATTGAAATTGGGTTACCGTTTGTGTGATTTAGATTTTACTAGATTTTGTGTTTGGTTTTAACAAAAAAAAAAGGTTTCTGTGATTTAGAGTTTGTGTTTGGTTTTAAGAGTTACTGTTTGGTTTTGTTATTAATTTTCTGTAATTGTTTTTGGAATTTAAGTTAAAGCAACACACTTTTTCGTACATGGATTTTGAATTTCTTCTCTTATGTTCTAGACCTGCAACATAGGCCACCAGGAGCTATCGGTAGTACAAGCGTTGCGTCTTCTCATGCAAACAACTACTCCCGTGCAACCCTTGATGGTTTACTAAATGCTCCCTCAAGAGAATCCCAGCCACATCTCCATCCAAATAAAATCAACGGAACATTATGGTATGTTTGTGTTTGTATCTTCATATATCCCAGCCACATCTCCATCTATAATTGTTTTTGTATGTTATGATAATTGTAGTCTTCTGTGTATCTGATTTTACTTCTTCTTATGTTAGGTTTGGTGTAGACCCATCCGTCAACAAATTCATCTGAACAACATGGTAAGGCTATTTATGGGACCATGGAGGAACTGGACACAAGTTCCTCAGGAGAGGAGAGATACTTGGTGGTATACTTTTATTGTAAGTGTTTGTTTTACCTATGTGAACTATTTTTTTAATTAACAAAAATAATTTTACCAGCTTACAATTACTAATATCTGTTTTTTTTTGTAGTAAAACTATTACTGGGAAAAACGGTTTCATGAGGTGGTCTATTACCACTGGAAAGAGGAGACAAAGCATACAATTGGTGAGCGAATCAGCAAGAAGAAGAGGGCGAATAAAAAACCAAAAATACATTAGCGAGGATGATTGGACCACCTTGATGGAGTATTGGGATACTGAACCAGCTATTCAGAAGAGTGAGTCAGCTACTGAAAGCAGCTTATCTAATCTAGATGGCAAAGGAGTCCACAAACATTGTGCAGGTCATCGATCATTTTTACATGTTGAGCACCAAATAGTAAGTTTTTTTTATCTTTTCTATCTTAGTATTTAATCAGTTTTTTTTTACTAATGTTTTTCATCTTTCTTTTTGTAGATGGTTGAGTCTTATCCTGATCAACCACCAGCTTTCACAGATCTTGTGCGGAAGACACACACGCGCAAAGATGGAACTTTCGTCGACCCACGTGTTGAGTCCCTTGTAGCTGAAGTAGAGGAAGTAGCAACTCAGTTGACATCTGAGAATGGATCTCCCAATGGCCTAAGCCAAACTGCCTCATCTGTTCTTTCTCGCATTTTACTAAACAAAGAATATGTCAAAGTATTGTCAACAAATTCTCTCACTTTTGTATTATATGCATCATGTAGGTATATGAGTTTATGTTGTATTGATTTTTTATGCAAATGTGGTTAATGTACTGCTTCTTTGTAGCTTTGATGTTTTATTGTGAATTTGTTATCTCTAGTCTTACTTCCTTAACTTGTTTGTTTGGTACTGATTATACTGTCAATATTTTCTTGCAAATGTGGTTAATGTACATCTTCTTTGTAGCTTTGATGTTTTATTGTAAATTTGTTATCTCTATTCCTTTTCTTACCTTGTTTGTTTGGTACTAATTTTATTGTTTATATTGTTTTCCTCACTGTTATATCACTTGTGACTCGTTACTAAATAGATTGTTTTACTCGTTTGTGTTATATTTTTTTCTCAGAAAATGTGTTTGTTTTTTAACCATTGTTGATCATATGATCAATGTCGTATGTCTTTGTTTACTTTTGTTTGTTTGTTAATGGTCACTTCTTTTCTTCCTTTCACAGTGTGGTAAGACTAAAAGAGGGTGTATATATGGAATAGGCAGTGTTCAATTCCGGGATATCACTCCATCCGAGACAATCTCATCTTCTCTAACCCGCAATCTTGACATGGAAATACGTGTCTCTGGTTTGGAAGATAACTTCAAGACTGTCAACGACAATGTTGAAGTGGTGAAAGAAGACATAGTGGCATTGAAGGCTGACTTGAAGGCTGGCATCGATCGGTTAAGGACGAGATGTCTGCAACACGAGTTGCCCTAAATGCGATCTTGTTAACGCTAGGGATTAATCTTCAACAGCAGGTAACTCAAACTCAACCCTCTGTTCCTACTGCCACTAACCCCACAGTCCCGAGTACAACTGTCCTGATTGTGGATATTAATACCTCTACTCCAGTCCCGAGTCCAGCTGTCCCAAATGTGAATCCTAATGTTTCTACTTCACCTGCAACCAACAATGCTTATTTAGATAAGTGGTGTGCATTACTAGGAATCTAAGTGTATTTGTGTATCAGTTTTAGGTTTCTTTTAATTATTAGCATTTTTTGTAAGACTTTCATAACTCATTTGTAAGTCTTTTGGTAATGTATGATAAGAATATTTGGTAATGTATGATATTGGATTTTTTATATTTCAGGTTTTTATAATTTGGATTTTGGTATTTCAGGTTGTAGGTTTTTACAATTTTTTTTTTTTTATATATTCATTGTCAAAGGTAAGTCACATAAATGTTTGTGACAGGTCCGTGGCAAAACTCTAAACATGGACTAGCCAGGCTCAGTTTCGTGGCTAAAACAAGCCACAGAGATAATCGTGGGTTTTCGTGACCAAAATAATTAACCACAGACTAGCTAGGAATAATTTCGTGGCTAAACGTAGCCACAGCTATAAACGTAACCTTGTCGTCGGCTATATTAGCCACGAATAATTCGTAGCTGTGTCGTGGCTATACAGCTACGAAAAGCCACGAAATAAAAAAGCCACGAGGCTATAGCCACGAATTTATTTATGTGGTTGAACGTGGTTGTTTCACCGTATAGCCACGAATTTTAGGCTATAGCCACAGTTTATTTCGTAGCTATACACAGTTTTTTTACTAGTGATCGTAATAATGAACTACCTAAAATTACTTATAAAAAAACTAAATAAAATTACTTTTCAAAAACTCTAACTGAAATTAGGGGAAACTAATTAAAACACACACAAAAATAAAATAAAATAAAAAGAAAAACTAGCTACGGGAAAATAGTAGACTTGTTTGTGGCCAAAAGATTATTCTCTTGTAGTAGGCTAGTTAAAGAGACTTATTAGTGTAGAAGGATTAGTACATATAAGCAGAACCGTGCCAACGTTAATATAGGTCATAGGCGGCAAAAATAAAAATGTCCAATACATGAAAAACTAAAGTGTTTATAATAATAAAACAAAGTTGATAAATAGCAAAATATTTTTTAATTTTGCTGAAATTTACAGTACTGTAGATCATAGAATAAAAGTTATGAAATACTATATTAGATGACCCAAAAATAGGATTGCAATTTGGGATAAAAATTTGATAGAAAGAGAATTTACGGATGAGAATGATTAAGTATGATTTAGAAAAAACAACATTATTTACTCTAATGATTTCATGTTATATTTCTTTCGTTTTTATCACTTAAATCACATTAACCATAAAAGGAATCGTGTAAAAAAGCAGTAAAAGTATATGTGAGTAAATAATTGAACCCTTTCAAGAGAAAAACATTTCAGAAATTAGAATCACTTAGAACAAATTTATTTATAATATAGTTTAAATTGTTTTTTGAATAAATGTGGCCGTAGGCCAATGCTTCAAATACTATGTTAAACAAAATTGAATTGTCATTGTAAACTTAAACATCAAGCACAATGAATATTTTTACCATTTCCGCTTGGTGTTTGGTGTATCATTACAAGAAAACAAAGGTATTTTTGACCACCATTTCCGATGAAAATGGTAGTCAGAAAATTTTCGACGAGATTCCCACCAGGTTTCGACTACCTTCCGATGAAATAAAATTTCGTCGGAAATATTTAATTTTTTCTGACGAAACTATTTCATCGGAAAATAGTCAGAAATTGACTATAAGTCCCAACGAATTTATATCGTCAAAAATTCATCGGTAAAGTAGTAGAAAATTAGTCAGAAAATAAATAAGTAAACACGTTGCTAATTTAAAAATTTCCGACGCATTTTCGACGATAGTATTGTAGAAATTTTGTCGGAAATTCGTCAGAACGAAGAAAACGGGACACATGCCAACTACCTTACATTTTCCAATGATTTTTCGAGAAATTATGTGAGTAAACGTGTTACTAAGGCAAAGTATGTGAGGCTAAGAAACACCTTTAATGGTAGCCATAAAAACATAAAATATGATATGATGACCAGTACGAAATAACATATTTGTAATTGGTGATCAATTATAATTTTGAAGAAAACGTATATATTTTATCCACTATCATATAAAATTTTACAATTGAAAATTACTACAATGAAGAATTTTACTCAACGGTTTTCAGACTTTGTGGTTAATTAAAGATGATCATGCATCATTAGTATGATTAATCTCGCTGCAGACCAAAACAAGTAATTGCTTCTGATCTCTTCACGATCCTAATCCTCTTGCATGACTCTTTAAACATCCTGCCAACGAAAAAAAAATACAACTTTTTAAAAATCCAGATTTGTGACTTCTAAGAGGTTAAGTATATTCATTTCGGTAAAGTTGATAAATGATAAATGATAATTATAATGCAAGCAAAACATAAAACTTACTGCCAAGGTACATCTCCTGCGAGCATCCAGTCTTTATCCTTGTCTTCGTATATAATAATGTATTCGCACTTCTCACCCTCCTTCGCCACTCCTGCATATTTTATATTTACGTATTCGTGTTAAGTTTCATAAATTTCCTACTAATATGAGTGTTTTCACAGTTCCAATATAGAATCCTAGCAATATATATATATAAGTTTATGGCTCAAACATAAACATGGTCATGTAACTAACTAATTACGGGAAACTAACACACACACACACACACACACACACACACACAAAAGACTACTAATTACGGGAAAATAGTAGACTTGTCCGTGGCTAAAAGATAATTCTATTGTAGTAGGCTAGTTAGATAGACTAATTAATGTAGAAGGTTAGTAGTTAGTGCATATAAGCATTGATTGTTTGTTTGTGTTTGCGTTTGAGTTTCCATATATATTTAGTATGTGTCTTACAAACTATATTCATTATTTTTACTACGTTAAACAAAATTGAATTGTCAATGTAAACGTAAACATCAAGCACAAATGAATACTCCTACCATTTCCGCTTGGTGTTTGGTGTATACGTTTATGTTTTACAAAAACAATTTTATCCCAAATAAATGTTTCATTATATCAGTATAAAAGTTTTCAATGGTAAGAAAATCTAGTTCTCTAAAATTTTTATAGATTAGTTTGGGATTCTTACTTACGTTTTTTCGACATTATGAAAAAAGTGGAATTGCTTTCTATTTTAAAAATCTATTAAACAGTTCACGTAAAAAGAATTGCATTTGGAAAAAAAAAATCGATGACATGACTAACCTAGGCCAAGACGGCCGAAGAGATTCTCAAGAACCGTGGCTAGATTATTATAACTGTTGCTCGAACCAAGGTCAATCTTCCTCAAGTATGGCACACCATCCATGCTCACTTTTACGTACCCTTTCGCTTTCGATGCTTCCTCATTGTTTTTCTTTCTCCTATAAGAACACACCGGTGGCCATCCCACCGCCTGACTTTTCACCACCGGTGAGGAGTTATCCTCAACTGATGAAACGACGTCATTTTCATCCTCAGTATCTAACGATGATGAGGTCATCATATCCGAGAGCACCCTCTTCTTCTTCTTCGATCCGCAAACTGATATATCGTTGTAATCATCTCCGGGAAGACCCAATCGTAGCTCTGTGATTTCAAGTCCTAGACCTTCCTTTGTCATTTATTCTTCTTCTTTCTTTCTTTTTTGGCTTTGGCTATATGAAATTTTGATACTTTTCTCTTCTCAAGCACTTCGGAATGATAGTATTGTACTGCCTCGTGCTTTTATATGTTGTCAAGTTGGTACAACAAGACCCAATAATATGCTGACACATGGAAGAGACTAATATTCATAATTCTTTCTATTAGCTTAGTGGAGGAAGACAAGGTTAGACCAAAGACAGGTCAATTGAGTATGTGTTGGTCGGTCACATGAGAGACATAAGTTGGGTCCTCGTTTTTCATTTTTGTTTATAAAAGAACTTGAGGTAAGGGAACAAATATTTACGGGTGTTAATATTTGTTAGGTTTCTTATAGGATTCGCGCTGACCGTTCCATCATTGGCCATCCTTCCCAAACACTCCATGTGTTTTCCTTTATAATTTACAATTATGTATTCTAAGTAAGGATACTAATATTATTAATTTTTAGCCTATTACAATTCACATTTTTATTTGGTAATTGATATAAGTTGCTTCTTCAGAATACAAAGTTGTACATACAACTACATTACGAAACACATAATGTAATTTTTAAAATCGATGAAACAAAAGGTGAGGACATTAACTAGAAGAAAATTATAAACGTCTGGAATTCTACGAAAGTTGAGTGAGAAATAACATGCAATCAATAGGACACGTCTATGACTAGTATTACTGTGTTTTTGGCTTGTATTTGTGGCTGCTATTATTATTATTTTTTTTTTCGGTAAACTGTTTTGATTTATAAAAATCAAATGAATACATTGTGTGAGTTGAAAACTGGTTGGCCTAACAAAAAAAGATCAAAAAACAATTAGAATCACTTCTACAATTTTCATGTAAATAGAAGAATAACAGAAGAGAATGTGACTATCATATTTCCAATTTTGAAAATCTTAATGTGATTATGTGAGAGTTAATATTTAATCCCTTTTCATTAATTTACGAACTAAAGAATATAAAAATATTCCTACTGAATAAAATTTATAGTTCTAAGCTGAATTTGTCAGGGACTTGGGAATAAGACAACTATCGGGTATCTTAGAGATTTATAGAAGCAGCATCGGCTATATTTTTGTTTCTTTCGGAAATGAAACAAATTTATTCTTTTTTAGAAAAATTTGTAGGTAATTTTGGTTATTCTCATTTATTAACGGTTGATCCAATTGGTTGTAGCGGGGGTTTGACCCTTTTTATATTAATAATTTCAATGTTTCTATTTTATTTGAGTCAAATAGAGTAATAGACATTGAAGCGATGGTTGACGGAAAAATAATACATTTGACATTTGTGTATGGAGACCCGGTTTCCAAAAATCGAGATAGGGTTTGGGAACGGTTAACGAGGATTGGTTTAACTCGCGATACACCTTGGTTTTTTATTGGCGATTTTAATGAATTAAAAAAAATCATGAAAAAGGGGATAAATTACGACATGCGTCTTCTTTCATCCCTTTCAATTTAATGATACGTGATTGTGGTTTTCTAAAATTCCCGTATCTCGGGGATTGCTTATCTTGGAGAGGCTAGCGGGATAAAAAGCCAATTTGGTGTCTTTTAGATAGGGTTTTACCTAATGAGGATTGACATGAAATGTTTAGTAACACCTCTATCGAATATTTACCAATGATTACGTCAGATCATAAACCGGTTTTAGCATCTATAGCAGATAAGACATCTCGAGAAGCGAAATTTCTGGTTTGATAAGCGATGGATTGGAAAAGCCGAATTATTAGAGGTGATTGCAGAAGGGTGGAACTCGGAATATGGATGGTTTAATGGAAATTTTGTGGAAAAATTAATAAACTGCAGACGTGCGATATCTAAGTGGTGGAAAAATTTACAACCAAATGGTAGGAACACAATTGAGGGATTGAAAAGTGATCTAGCAATGACACAGATGGATGATACGAAGACACCAGAAAAAATCACGAATTTAACTTTTAGATTGAGGGACGCTTATCAGGATGAAGAATTGTATTGACACCAAAAGAGTCGGAACTTATGGATGAGAGTGGGGGATAATAATTCAAAAATTCTTCCATGCTTAAACAAAACAGAGACGGGCCAGAAACCAATATGACTATATGATGAGAATGGTTCATGGTGTACGACGGAAAATGATATTCAACATATAGCGGTCTCTTATTTTTTACTCTTTATTTAAAAATACAAACCCACAAGATTTTAGAGACACATTGAGGAAAGTTAAAACTTTAATAACTGATGAGGTAAACGAATTTTTGGTGGCAACAGCAACGGAAAATGAAGTAAAAACCGCCTTATTTATGATGCATCCGGGAAATGCTCCAAGTCCTGATAGAATGACGGTTCTATTTTATCAAAAGGCGTAGAATACTATTAAATTAGATTTATTATATTTGGTGAATTCTTTTTTACAAGAGTGCGTTTTTGATAAACGGTTGAATATGACAAATATCTGTCTTATACCAAAGACGGAGAGACCGTCAAGAATGACGGAGTTGAGGCCTATCGGTTTTTGCAATGTGGGATACAAAATTATATCCAAAATCCTATGTCAAAGACTAAAGACGATATTACCAGGAATTATTTCGGAAACACAATCGGCGTTTGGGGAGGAAAGATTAATATCATATTATATTTTAATAGTGCAGGAGATGTTTCATGGTCTTCAAACTAATCCTGCTTGTAGAAAGAATTATATGGCCATAAAAACAGATATGAGTAAAGCCTACGATATGATTGAATGGGACTTTATTGAACACTTACTTAGAAAAATGGGTTTCTACGAGAAGTAGATTTCCTGGATATTATGGTGTGTCATGTCAGTCCAGTATAGAGTTCTAATTAATGGACAACCAAGAGGATCAATTGCACCAGAAAGGGGATTACGTCAGGGTGACCCACTTTCACCATATTTATTTATTTTACGTACAAATATTTTGATCGCCAACGTCAAGAAAGCAGAACAAGATAAATTAATCATGGGAATAAAGGTTGCAAGGTCAAACCCTTCAATTACCCATTTATTATTTACGGATGATAGTTTGTTCTTTTTCAAAGCGAACAAAGAACAATGTGGGCTAATCTTGGATATGTTAAAGCATTATGAAAAGGTCTCGGATCAACAAATTAATTTTCAGAAGTCGTCAAGTCAATTCGGTCATCAAATTGAAGAATCAGTAAAAGAGGAGTTAAAAACAGTTTTGGGTATATCTAATATTGGGGGAATGGGCTCGTATTTGGGGTTACCGGAAAGTCTGGGTGGGTCTAAGATGAAGATTTTTTTCTATGTACGAGGTAAATTATAAAATATAATCAATGGATGGTCGGCTAAGTTTTTATCGAAGGAGGGAAAAGAAGTTATGATTAAATCTGTTGCGGCAGCTTTACCAACTTATGTAATGTCTTGCTTTAGATTACCAAAATCAGTCACATCGAAGCTTACAAGTGCAGTAGCAAAATATTGGTGGAGTAACAACGTTCAAGCGAGGGAATTGCATTGGATGGCTTGGAACAAGTTATGCTATAGTAAGTACGAAGGAGGGTTAGGCTTTCGGAATGTGGATCATTTTAATACCACTCTATAAGCTAAACAAGTCTGGCGGTTGATTTTGGTTCCTGACTCTCTTTTTGCTAAGGTTTTCAGAGGACGTTATTATCAGAAATCAACACCTTTGGACCCAATTAAAACATACTCGGACGGATCCTTGGATTCCAGCTCAATTTCCAAGGCCAGCAAAAATTTATGGTTTATCTCAGGACCCATTGCTTTGAGTTAAAAATCTTATTGACATGCAGATAAATACATAGAATATGGATAAGCTAAATGCTACCTTTGAGGTGAAAGATGTATCATTGATTTGTGCTTTGCCACTAGGGATGCTTAACAAAACCTGATACATTAGGCTGACACTTTACAAAGACAGGGAATTACAAGGAAAAATCGGACAATCATACCCTGCGGTTAAGAAACTGTAATACGCTTAGTATTGGAGTAACAAGCCATGATATTAAACCACTACTGAATTATACATGGAAAATTAATTGTCTACCAAAGTTAAGACATTTTATGTGGCAGCTTCTTTCTTGTTGTGTGTCGGTCTCAGCAAATTTAAGAAAAAAAGGAATAAATACTGAATCAGGATGTATCAGATGTGGAAAATTGGAAGAAACAGTAAATCATACAATTTTTTAGTGTCCGCCAGTGCTGCAGGATTCGGTATTATCAAAAATCTCTTCACCGGCTAGGTTTTTTCCATCAGATTCATTATTTGCAAATATGGACTATTTATTCTTGCATCAATCGTCTGAATCCCATTGTGAAACGTTTCTTTGGATAATATGGTATATATGAAAAGTTAGGAACAAAAAGATTTATGAAAATGTGGACATCCAACCAATGGAGATTGCACGATTGGCAGAAACAGAGGAACAAGCATGAAATTTGGCGCAAGTTGAGGAAATGACTGATTCCCCAGTTTTGATGCACCGTGTAAATCATATTGCATTGCGGAATGAGACATTTGAGTCGAGGAATTTTTGGGTATAAGTGTTTTATTGATGGATCTTGGAAAGAAAGCGATAATTTTTCAGGACTGGGGTGGTTTTGCTTCCTTCAAACTGATGACACACCGAGTATGGGAGCTGCAAATCTTAGAGAGAGTTTAACATCTCTACATGCAGAAGTGGAAGCACTAGTCTGGGTAATGAGATGCATGATCGGCCAAGACAGACGAGAAGTAGCGTTCTTAACAGACTGTTCGGATCTGGTGAAGATCCGATAAGGATGAGTTTCTACTTATCTCGAGGCAATTCATAGCGATAAGGATGAGTTTTCTTATTTTTCTTTATCTTTGGTTTCTCGTCGTGATAATGTTAAAGTGGATACTTTGGCACGAAATGTTCGTACCGTACCATATCTTATCACTTATGTAAACAATATCTCTCAGCATGAGTTTTTATAAGTCAATCTATAAAAGTTGTTGACAAAAATATAAAAAATAATTTACAGGCTTTTGTGATTGGATGACAACATATAAACAACATACAACACAAAATAGTCCGAACGTCTGGGAGTAGTCGGGTTCTTTAGTCTATTATAAACAATATTTTCATCATATTAGAATATGGCTTTTGCAATATAATATGCAGCTTATAGATTTGAAAGAAGCTACCAAAAAAAAAAAGATTTGAAAGAAAAAGGAAAAAACAAAAACGTGTGAGTTGGCTTCTTGAATGATGCATGAAGGACTACAAGTTGGTCCATGTGACATAATATGAATCTAATTAACCATCAAACAGACGCGTTAATTCCAATTCATATCAAACAACATTGGTAGTCCCAAGTGTTAAGTTTTTTTCCCCAATGTTTCTATGCATTTATGATTTATGTCCCATTGTCATATATAATATATATATCGTTTGTACTGAATCTCGGATACTTTAGTAATGCGTATCTGCCCAAAATCATTTGGTATAATTTCCACGTGATTCAATAGAGAAGCGCACGACCAAATAAAAATAAGATTACAACTATGTTCCTACATCGCGTACCTAAATAATGAAACCGCATAAACTTTGGTACGAATATTAGTTTGGCTCCTTTACTAATTCTGATAAAATAAATAACAGTCAACTTAGAATATTTTTAAGTATATAAATGTAATCAAAATCAGCAGAATATTTGGTTCAAAATCATCAAGAAAACTATAAAATTCAATATTTACTTGTGCGATAATAATGAAAGACAGAGATCATAAGAAAATAAAATATAAGAATTTGACAATATATTTTATATATTAATAAATGATGAGAACATGAGAATCTGTGTTTCATCTAATCAAATTTAACATTCTTAGTTCAAGTTTTTACAAAACAGTAGTTATTCATTATTTTTTTATCTTTTGTTTGATTAAATTATCGAGTGTCAACTCTCTATTGCAGTTCTTTCTATTCAGAAGATGACTCTCGCGGTTTCTTCCACTGGTCTGCTCCAGCGATTTTCGTCTGCTTTCGATGAGAAGATGAGCGTATGTGCTTCTTCTAATTAAGGTTAAACTTTTTAGTTCTAGTTTTACAAAACTCTAGTCATTTATTAGTTTTTCATCTTTTGTTTAACTAAATTGATGAGTATCAACTCTTTGTTGCAGATATCTCTTTTGGATTCATAAGGGTTTCAGTTCGTTTTGCTCAGAAGATGACTCTCACGGCTTCTTCCACTAGTCTGCTTCGGTGATTTTCGTCTACTTCCAATGAGAACATGAGAGTCTGTGTTTCTCCCAATCAGGATTAAACTTCTTAGTTATTTTTTTTTTTGCAATTTAGTCAGTCATTAGTTTTTCATCTTTTGTTTAACTAAATTGATGTGTGTCGACCCTCAGTTGTAGGTATCTTGCATGGATTCATAAGAAATTCAGTTCCTTATACTCAGAAGATGACTCTCGCGGTTTTTTTCACTAGTCTGCTCTAACGATTTTCATCTGCTTCCGATGAGAACATGAGCGTTCGTGCTTCACCCAATCAAAGTTAAACTTCTTAGTTCTAGTTTTTGCAAAACCCTAGTCATTCATTAGTTTTTCATCTTTTATTTGACTAAATTCATGAATGTCGACTCTTTGTTTCAAGTATCTCGTCTGGATTCATGAGGGTTTCAGTTTCTTCTGCTCATAAAAAAACACTCGCGGCTTCTTCCACTTATCTACTCCGGCGATTTTTGTCTGCTTCCGATGAGAACATGAGCACATGTGTTTCTCCCAATCAAGGTTAAACTTCTTAGGCTCTGAATGGTGACAATAGATCGAGCAGTGCGTGACAAGCAGATTAAGTGGTGCGGTGTTGTTTAACTGCAATTCATTGGAGAGAAATGCATTATGCGAAACAAGTGTTGTTAGTACAAAATAAGCAGTGCAGAATATATTTGAATGGTAACTATCATAAATATGGTGCGGATATAATTATTATTAAATTTTTACTAAATATTTTAATATTGAGTGACCAATTTTTTATTTTTTCGTGTTATTCAATAAAATTAACCAACACAATTTAATTCAAAATTTTCTAAACTTTTAAAAGTGTATATATTATATGTGCATTTATACATATATATAGAGAAAATTGAAAACTCCCCTGAACCGCATAGTATTTGGTGAATAACCAAAGTGTAGTTGTGAATACTGATTTTGCCTATGATATAATTTTTTAATATAATATGTATTTACTTTTTAGGTATAAAATATGTGTGGTTCAAATTTTGTTTAAATGGTAACACAAACTCTCTCAAAATGCACCACACCCCCATGTGTATGCTCCTTATTCAAGGCCTTTAGTTCTAGTTTTTTCAAAAGTGTAGTCATTAATTAGTTTTTCATATTTTGTTAAACTAAATTGATGAGTGTCAACTCTTTGTTGTAGGTATCTCGTATTGATTCATGAAGGTTTCAGTTCCTTCTGCTCAGAAGATGACTCTCGCGATTCTTCCACTGCTCTGCTCCGATGATTTTCGTCTGCTTCCGATGAGAACATGAGCATATGTGCTTCTCCCAATCAAAGTTGAACCTCTTAGTTTTAGTTTTTGTAAAAATGTACTCATTCATTAGTTTTTCATCTTTTGTTTGACTTAATTGATGATTGTTGACTCTCTGTTACAATTATCTCGTTTGGATTCATAAGGGTTTTAGTTCCTTCTGCTCAGAAGATGACTCTCGCGGCTTATTTCATTGGTCTTCTCTGGCGATTTTTGTCTGCTTCCGATGAGAACATGAAAGTTCATATTTCTCCCTATCAAGATTAAAATTCTGTGTTCTAGTTTTTGTAAAACGTAGTCATTCATTAGTTTTTTATCTTTTGTTAAACTGAATTGATGAGTGTCGACTCTATATTGCAGGTATCTTGTATGGATTCATGAGGGTTTCAGTGTCTTCGGCTCTGAAATTGACTATCGCGGCATCTTCCACTGGTCTGCTCCTGCAATTTTTGTATGCTTCCGATGAGAACATGAGCATCCTTGCTTCCCCCAATCAAGGTTAAACTTCTTAGTTGTACTTTTTGCAAAATTGTAGTCATTTATTAGTTTTTCATTTTTTGTTTGACTAAATTGATGAGTCTTGACTCTTTGTTGCAGGTATCTCGTTTGGATTCATGATGGTTTCAATTCCTTTTGCACAGAAGATGACTTTCGCGGCTTCTTTTACTGGTCTGCTCCAGCAATATTCGTCTACTTACGATGAGAACTAGTATCCAAAGTTTGCTCTCTTACACTTATTAGTTCTAGTTTTTAAAATTGTAGTCATTCAATAATTTTCCATCTTTTGTTTGATTAAACAGATGAGCACCTACTCTCCAATTCTTTTGGTAGAGATACGTTCTCAAAACTTGCAGCAATCATTATTCCTTTAGTTGATAAAGTTGGACTGTTAAATCATATAAATTTTTAAAGGCAGTGATTAAATTAAGAAAAAGAAATTGTAAAGTAGATACTTAATTACTGTAAACATTAATAATAAAATCATAATAATTATTTTATTGATAAACGAAAGATAAGAAATTTTTATTTTTGGATGGCCAAAGTATTTTATTTGGAAAAAATTCCAAAAAAATCATTGTTGTTTATTTTTGGGCGATTAATACCAAAACTTTTTTTGGTTGGAAAATAATATACATACTAATAAAAACATGTAATTTAAAACCCAAAAAATTAAGTATTATTATTTACATACCCACGATCTCATAACAAAAAAAAATTGTAATTTTGCCCTTACTCATCTATATTAATTATTAATAATTTAATATATATATATATATATATTTAACAAAAAATATAATAATTAAATAAGTAAAAGAAAATTTTTTGGATCTTTTTCGAATCTTACTCTTACTCATCTTAATTATTAATATATATATATAATAATAATTAAATTAATAAAATAAATAAATAAGAAAACTAAATCTTTCTTTCATCTCTTTTTCCTCTCGACACTAATAATCTTTATTGATGATAATGATCACTGAAAAAAATTCATCGGGAAAAGCTAAGAAGTTTGGTGACGGTTCTTCCAGATTCGGGTTATCGGGTTTCAAAATCGGAGAGATTGAGAATTTCGAATTCGAATTCAAAATATGATTCTGTAATAATAAGATTCAATCTCACTCAAGAAATTTAATATCGTCGAGCACGTCTCTTTCACTTTCATCAAACCCAACTCGTTAATCACTTAACCCGGATCCCTAACTCATTTTGTTCATCTGCTCAATTCTGAAGTATTACAAGTACTAAGCATCGTGCATGGTTTGTGGTGTGTCGTTGTCATTATCCTCGAGTAGTCAGATAAATATAATGAACTAGGAATCTCCATATACTGTTTTTCGGATCGGATCGGAGCGAATTCTGAATTCCAGATAATAGATCGCAGATCTAATGTAAATAATAATATTTATTTTATTATATTAAATTGTAAGTTTTTATTAGTATGTGTAATATTCTTTCAACCGAAAAAATTTTGAATATTTAACGGTCCAAAAATAAATAACAGAGATTATTTGGGATTTTCTTCTTTTTGTTTTGGAAGTAGTCGGCAAATATGTCCCTATGAAAAAAATTATACAATCGTCCCAATTGAAAAATCAAACTATTCCAACAATAATGGTTAGGATATTTACGAGTGTTTTGAGGATGCATTAAGGTGTATATTGATATAATTGAACCTGAGAATGTGAAATTACTCCTACCCAAGGCTATTTGAAGGAGAATTGATTCGTTTTGTGGACTAAATTAATACTCTCTCCATTCCATAATACGTTATGTGTTACAGAAATTTTTTGTGGAGTATTATTTGTTGTCTTCAACTTTTTATGTAAATTTTTATATCCTGCAGTTTTCTTTTTCATTGGTCAAATTGTTTATAGGTAGATAACAAATAATTTAGTATTAGGAAAACAAAAATTAAATGATTTATTAATTTATGTGAAAAAACTTTAAACATCATATAAAATAAAACCAAAAGAGAACTAAAATATGTATAAAGATCTCACGTATAATGATATATTACTAGTTATCGTGTATATCAGTCGAAATTTAAGATTCTTTTTGTCACCATTTTTTTTTTAATAATCACGGTTTCTATCGTATACTTTACATCATCCCAATTACACTTTTAATTTTATGAAAAAAGGTGCTATATAAAAAGTCAATTAATTATGATTTTAAAATGTCTCTTAAGTATATTATTAGTAAACTGGGTTCGACATGTGCTTAGGCTCCAAAATATGAGACTTTTGACCCGACCCGGATCCGCAACGAACAACCCGTTCTGTGGATTTATGAGAACATGGCTGTCTGTGTCTTCGTTTGAAGGAATCCCCAATACAACCAAAAACATAAGAAATCAATCATTGTCACGCCAGCATGTGTACACACATTTTCTTCATTTAACATAAATACAAACATGGCCATATTGATCAGTATGTGTACTAATTAGCTATTGTAGAAAATAAGACCTAAAGTACTTTTGGTCTTCATGGAATCCAACGCGAAGACATGCAAATCCAGATTCGAAAAGCCTTTCAACCCATTCTGTTCGCCTATCAACTGTTGCAAACAATAAGAAATTTTGTATCAAAATAGTCAACAAACGAATAAATCTAAACAAAACTGAAATCGAATAATAGAAACTCGTTATACTAACCATGCGGTCCATTCGTGATTTCTCGCCAAATTCGTACCATCGTAAGCAACAAAAACATGGAAAAAATTACACAATACAAAATTTTATAAGCCATTGGAGATATAGAGGAATGTGGAGAGAAGACGAGATCTTTAATTTTACAGTTCTTTTTGGCTTTTGCCAATTCAATGGATCGATTTTATAACTCTTCAAATGTTTTGAACATTATTATTGATCATTGACCATTTCAATGAATTTTTAATTGTCAAATTAATGGTTTTAGGTTCTCACATTTATTAATATATAGACTATATAGTCTTTGCTCCCTTAAATCACGTTGAGAAAAATTGTATAGTTTGTTTGTCTTAACGTATGCCTAACTTTGGCTCTACCAATAAGCTTTAACGAAGGTTACTAAATATCTATCGTAGATGTTTCTTTCAGAAGGTTTGGGACAAGAAACGTGTCCATGCATATGTCTTTGTAATATATCACTGATGGAAAACTTCGTACGATATTTATTACGCCGCTAAACTATACATGTTATTAATGTTCTCATCAGATTACATTGGATCTAAGTATTCCAATTGTCAGATTCCATCTACACGTTTGAGGTAAAATTGAGAAAATGACATTAAAAATGATAAAATTCTTTTTAAAACAAAATAAAGATTTTTTTGTTTATATCTTGCTTGAAAGAAAATACAAAAGCTTGTATAGGTACTGAATTCTGAGAATGAGTTTGAGGTTTCTCACATTCTATTTTCTTAAAGATTAAACCTTACCAGTTACCACTATTGAAACGAACATTATTAAAAATTTGAAATAGTTGAGGAAAACAAATTACTTTAAGAAGAAAGTGGAAATATTTATGCATATATGGCGTGAGAAAATTTGGTATATAGTTTCATGTATAATTTATTTTCAATTTGACTTTGATGAGCACAAGTTAATACATTCGAATCGAGATCATTTCACGCTTTTAAGTTAAATACTTCAAAATCAATATAAGCATAATCGTATAATTAATTTGCAGTTCGATCGAATGGTTATTGACTTATTGTAATCACTGCGGTTGAACTGTAGTAACAACATTTGATAAAAATATTTTATAAACATAGATTTAGAATGATTTGAAGAAGTTTAATCATCTATTCCAGCAAAGTAAAATTATAATTGGATACTCCAACAATTTCATAACAAACTCAACCTGTTCTATTAATTTAGAAAAATTAGCCAAAATTATATAACATCTTCAACACACTAATCACACCAACACCACATTATATATACACTAACACTAAACCATATAGTTTCCATTTAACTACAAGAGATTCAACATGTCAAGAAAATCCTCTTGCAGGTAGATAGAACCATAGAAAATTAAACAAAACCCTATGATCTCTATACTATTACCATCATACAGACATATATATTACATATCCTTAATTATATAATAATAGATACCTTTGTGTTGCTAATAATTAAGAGAGGATCATCATGTAAAGAAAAGAAAAAAAAAAGGGAGTTGATAAATTTGGAAAATCTGGTTCAACGATAAGACTTGAGAACAGAGCCACAGAAACTGCAAACGACAGCTCTCCAAGATTTCCAATAGATAGGAATGAAACAGAATCTGGTTGAAGTCTTCATGTCGGCGATGCTCGCACAATGGCCACACCGTGAGCAAGTTCCAGCCGCCGGTTTGCTCCGTTTCACTTTCCTTTTCTGATCAACCAAGAAACAGAAACAAACCATATCTTCTTAATTCTTCTTTCTCCTTAATTCAGATTGAGACCAATCAAGAATCATTAACAAGAAAGAAAACTCTTTTGGACACGACCAGGTTTAGTATGAGAGAAGAATATCCTCTGTGTGTTCTTTTTTTTAATGTGGTTTTGCAGATTTTATGATTTCTTGAATTTTGTGGCTATAAATAATGAAAAGGACGAGGAATTGATTAAAAGTTTAAATCATTCACTCGTGTGTGGGAGAGTTTACAAAGTAAATGAAAGTGAATAGTAAGTATTTTGAGAGATTGGAGACTTGGACATACACACACGTATAACCCACATTAAATAATCTGTCTTCAGTAAAATAAAAATAAAAAATCTAACATTCTTCTTAACTATACAAGAGAGAAAAATAAGAAATAAAATAACATATTTGGAGGAACTAAAATATTATACAGTAAAAGAATTATAACTTATGAATGAATACAAATGTTTATGTGAATAGTACTTGCACATATGTTAATTCTTATACATGTTTGCTTAATTTTTACAGTGATTACCCCCAAAAAAATTCTAATTTTTTAATACACTTATGCTTTACATTACAACATAACAATAACTGTAATTTGTTCTAAAAGTGACAAGTTTGAAATCTTAAATAGTCAAAATAATAGTTATATTTATATACAAGGAAAAAGGTACGTAGGTACAAAGTCTCTAGCTCAGTATTAATGTCATTATGAATTTTTCCTTAGTGGCAAAGGCTTTGTGTCATGAAGAAAGCGTGAGTAGCTGACACGAGGACAAAACAGTTGGATGTTGAGTTTGTCATTGTCATTTGCCCTTATCAGAAAAATGGGTCATGAGAAAACCTCTCCTCCTCAAATTTTCAATCTTTTCTTATTGTTGATTAATTATGCTCTCTTCCTCATTTCACCAACAGTATTTGCATTTATTAATTCAGAGTACAATATAGTTTCGGTGATAAACGGCTGCCGGCAGGTATGGCAAACTTTATATTGTTGAATAGTATAAAAACATTCAATGTATATGTTGAAAATGGTAGGGCAATCTGTATTATAATCCAAACTTCAGTCATTTTAAAACCAAGGAAAAAAAAATATCTCTAAGCTAATGTGTTTTAAGTAGTAATTATGGAGGTGATATGATTCGATTTAATTTCTTGTACAACTGTCTGCATCATTGTAGTTGAGAGTTTTTTTTTTTATATTCAGTTTGTGGCAATAGTTAATTTAGAAAATGTTGAATTTTAATCTTTGCCCATCCTTTAATTCTGCCTTCTTTCATATATATGATTAAGACTATTTCATATGCAGACAAATAAAAAAAAAAGACCATAAACTATTAATGACGATATTGTTTATACGAATATGGTTGCTTTCAAAGAAAAATCATCATTCATCAAATATAAAAAGTTGAACCTAATCAAACAATTAATAACGATGACCATACTGTTACAACCACTTGATTTTACATCTTTGTTGATAATTCCACACTCGAGCATTACATAAACCCTTTCGTTTGTTTTCATTATATAGTCACTCACCTCAATCTCATGTGAAAAATAATTTGATATATAGGTCAAAAAGAATGAAAATGATTTGGCCACTTTTTAAAAAAATTAATAAAAAAGAAAGAAACATTTCGGTTAAATTCGTAAATATTATAAAGTTAGGACTGGTTAATCTTCTTCGTTCTACCACTAACATAATTTTGAAATGAGTATTGCCTTTTTAAGCCGATTGACTATCAAGTTATACTATACTATCGCATCAAACGTGCCAGATAAATTGAGTTGATAGATTAATTTGCTATGGATAAATAGTTAGACCGTTGATGTTGTCAAATAAAATAAAAAATAGTTAGATCGTTGTGAACTTGTGAAAATAAACCATAATGATGGGCTGGGCTGGGCTGGGCCAAACGTGAGGTTACGTTGCGTCGCGTCCAAACCCCAAGTCAGACAACAAAGCGTGCAGAAGCAAATTCTAAGAACTAGAGAAGTTTCGTAAGGCGAAGTTAAAAAGATATAAATACATCACGCCGTCTGTGATTTCCATATGAGAACACCACGCCGTTTTTAAACCCAGAGTGTGGTAATATAAAGCCACGTCATTTTCCTATTTTTTGTACAATAATTACAACAACAAAAAAGTCCGACCTGCCGGAATCGAACCAGCGACCTAAAGATTAGCTGTCACAGACTACAGTCTTCCGCTCTTCCAACTGAGCTAAGGTCGGATATTGTAACGTCATGACATTATTACTTATATATTGGTTTCTTTAACAGCTCTTCATTATTAATATATTTGTATTAAAAATCTACGTTCAATCATTTCCCTCAAATTCTATAAATTTATGAAGACTCAAAACTTTAGAAATTCTAAATTCCTAAATCTTTATGAAGACTCATTTCAACACCGTAGAATCTAACATTTTAAACTTTATAAGTCAATTTCAGATTAAATTATTATTAAATTAGAGCTAAAATATCGAAAAATGATAGTTTGGTTATCTTGTTTGTTTTGTTTATGGATAAAAAAAAGTGTATATAATGTTATTATTAACTTATTGTATGTTGGTGTATTGGAGAATCGAGTTTTTGAGAGCATTATTGTAATGTCATTAATATGTTATTTTTATGTAAGGTCGTTAAAATAGTGTAAGGTCGTTAAAACAGAATTAATGCATGCATGTCTAAATAGATCGGACATGCGAATTTAGGCTCACATCCTATTTTATATGTATCACATAGTTTCTTTTCATTTTAAATAATAAAAGAATGTGTTTAGTGATCCTGTTAACCTTTTTACCAAGCAAAACATAGACAAAGGCTCAACGAAAAGAATGTAAGAATTAACAATGCTCTTTACGCTACAACAAGTGATTTTTTTTTTTTTTAATCTAAATGGTTAATGGTGTGTAGGGGGTTACATTTGTAGATGGTATATTTTAAATGAGCTCTTATTTTAGGTGGTTTTAGGTAGATAAATGGAATTGGGAGGCAGTACTTTAAATAACATGACTGAGGTTAGTAGAATTTTAAAATTATTTTTCTACTATAAGCTCTAGAATTTAACTAGATATAATATGAAACAGCAACATCTTAAAAATTTTGTTGATATATTCCCTAAAGATTACAATATTTTTATTTTTTGAAAAAATTTGTCTTGTAAAATCGTTCTTTAAATTGTTTTTATATTCAGATGTAAATAGACAATCTTGTATTCCAAATATCAATAAACAAATAGAGGTGTATAGCTGTATAACGTAGGTAGAATGTATTATCAACAAAAATAAAAATATGAAAAAACCAGTGGATCAAAGTTGGTACAATGTTTTTATATGTTGTCTCTTTTTTTTTTTTTATGAATGTAAAAATATATTCCACAAAAAGAAAAGATCTTGTTTACAGATGTGCAACTTTTTGCTTAAGCTTAATTTTCATGATTGGAAGCAAATTTCAGAAGGGCTAATAAGTAGATGAAAACAGAGAAAGAAAAGAGAAAAAAAGAGAGAGGAGAAGAGAGGAAGAGATTAGTCATCTCTAGTAGCAAACTACTTCTGCAGAGTATCTTTAAATTTACTATTTCGATGTTTTGTTAACAACGAGCACCGGTTACGATGTTTTGTTAACAACGAACCGTGCTCTATGGCATTTTCGATTTCTTTCTCGTCAAATAGTATAAATCGTAGTTTAGAATGCATAACACAAGAGAAATTGGTGTGTGCAACTTAAAACAGTTCCAGAAACCATTTTTAATGCATCCATAAACCATCCCCAGAAATTGATATGTTGTCTCTCCTTTAACCACACATATCCTGCATTTTTGCTTTCACATCTCTTCTTAATTATTTTCTTTGTTTTCAATTCTGGAATGTAGTATGTATGCTAATTTTTTTTAACAAATTAAACATGTACATTTATATATTAACAATTATATTTATATATTTCAAGTATTTATATTTTTACATTTCCTTATGTAATCTTTGTAATTCTTATTTGTATCCTACGTACAATCCAACTTACTTATTGAAAATGGCTCCTTCACGAGCTACTACAAAAGAGAGAGGTAATATTTTCATTATCTTCGTCTCTTTTGTTTAAAATTTTTATCCTATGTAACTTTTTTTGTGCTCCAAGATATGCATCAAGAGCATATGTTTTAGGGATTTATTAGAAAATGGAGTGAAGGAAATCTCAGAGGTGGTGGTAATACATGCAATCCCAAAGAAATTGAGAGGCAATGAATGACTACTCGTGCTTCCAAACTTGCAAGAGATGTCCATAGAAGAGATGTCAATGCTTTAAATGAGGCTGAAACTAATTTTTTAGCAAATGTTTACTTCCAACTGCCTTGCGAAAAAGAGAAACCCCATAAACTTTTTTTAATCTAAAATACGCATTTTGGTTTTTTGTTTTTAAGTTGTTTCACGGTTTTGTATCACTATGATAATTATCAGCCTAATATTCACTAAATTTTGTACGTCTTTAAAGGGTGATAATGGTACCCTTTCAGTGCAGCTGTTTCACAAGTATCATCTACTCCAAACGCAAGGCCAAACGTAAGTTTTGTCACATTTGGAAATATCTTTATACTTTACATAGTGGTTAAAGTTTATTAAACAACAAACCAATGATTTAGTTTTTAAGGCAATATGACATATAAAAATGCTATGCCGATTTTATTTTTTTAAAACTACTAAGAACTCCTAACAGATTTTGAAGTTGATTAACACATCAATTAAACCTAATCAATTAAACCTAATGTACATACTACCACAATCAAATGGCATATCGATGTAACACTTTAGAATCGAATCCACGAAAAACAATGCTTTAACTCACTAGGAGTGCATGTAACTATTCAGTCTAAGCAAGATATGTTTTGATAAAATGAGTAACAAGACAAATATAGAAAACTAACAAGATTCAAATGTAAATAAAGCGAGAAATAAGTAAAACGATTTTAACCAATATATAAAAGACGAGTCTTCGGGTTTAGATTCATTGACTCGGGTGATTACTAATCAATTCAAGATTCTCTATCAATCTAACAATGCTAATCCTTTAGTCTTAGAACACTAAAGTAAACTAGTCCGGTATCGGTATCCACTACAGAAAAAAAAAATTCGAAGTTGAAATTGATAAAACATTATTTGCGGTCTACTATATCACAAAAAAAATTGGATGGTTGGCTTTGCTATCAATTAAGCCAGTTATGGTTAAAAAGCTCGACTACGAAAGTTTGTTGAATGATTTCGCAAACAAAAATGTAAATAAAGCCAGATTTCGCAAACAAAAATGCAATGTTTAACTTTTTTTGTAGTTCTTTTCAAATGTTTATCAAATTTAAAAACATTATATGAAGATTTATGTGATTTTATTTCTATTTCTATTATTTGTGATTTTTTATAATATATGAAAATGGCATATTTTAAAAATTTTGCATAGAACATCCGAAAATGTCGGACCGACACTACATTTACCTGATATATAACATATGCACCACATATACTTTTTAAAGGATACTACATTATTTAATATCTTATGGTTAATATTTTCAGCAATTCACAAAAAAACAAATAGTTATTATTATTTTTTGTAAAGAATCTTATATTTTGTGGACAGTACTCTTTTCCTCATCCTAAAGAATCTTCTATTCGTAGAAACCAATAACTTCTCGCTCACACCAAAACTTTCCAGAGTCTCTAATCGTAGCCGTTAGATTTAATTCATTAGGTCAAACAATAAATCTCAACCGTTAGATGTAATTCAAAGCATTATAATATAACCGTAGCGGAACACAGCTACGTGGGAATCTTCACGACTCACACACAAATAAGATAACGTCCGTTTCAAATTCCCCAACTCGGAGAAACCGAAGCGAGTCTGACTCTCTCAGTTCTGACCGAGTCAACTCGGTTCTTCTCCGCCATGGCTGCTGCTTCACTCCACACCTCAATCTCTCCACGAGGCTTCCTTCCTCTTTCGAAACCGTCTCTGAAACCTCACCGCTCCCAAATTCTCCTGAGAAACAAACAGAGAAATTGCGTTTCGTGCGCGTTGATCCGAGACGAAATCGATGTGATTCCGGTTCAGAGTCGAGATCGTACGGACCACGAGGATTCGGTGGTGGTGATGAGCACTGAGACGGAGAGAGATTGTAAAGAACCGGTGGTTGTAGGGTTTGGCGCTGCGACGAGCGAAGGTCAGCTTTCGTTAGAAGGCTTTCCTTCTTCTTCTTCGGGAGATGAGAAGAGAAGAGAGAACGAAGAAATGGAGAAGATGATCGATCGAACCATTAACGCTACGATTGTTCTAGCTGCTGGTTCTTACGCCATTACCAAATTGCTCACCATCGATCATGATTATTGGCATGTAAGTATTGCTAATGCTCTCTTGTTTCCCTTACAAAGATTGTGAACTTGATGTTTTCTTGATTTGATTAGTCTTATTCACGATACAGTTTATGATGGTAGTTGTGTGTTTGATTGGTATGGAGTTTTTGAGCTTTGTCTTTTATGGTTTTGTATTCTCAAGGGTTGGACACTGTTTGAGATACTGAGATATGCTCCTCAGCATAACTGGATTGCTTACGAAGAAGCGTTAAAGCAAAACCCGGTTTTGGCGAAAATGGTCATAAGTGGAGTTGTCTACTCTGTAGGAGATTGGATAGCTCAGGTATTTTGTTTTGCTCAAAGCGGATAATCTTAACCCGTTGTAACGAATTCGAATCGTTTGATGACATTACCGATCTTTTTCTTCAGTGTTACGAAGGCAAACCGCTGTTTGAAATTGATCGAGCCAGAACATTGAGATCAGGACTAGTGGGTTTCACTCTCCATGGCTCTTTGTCTCATTTCTATTACCAGTTCTGTGAGGAGCTTTTTCCTTTTCAAGATTGGTGGGTGGTTCCTGTGAAAGTTGCATTTGATCAAACAGTATGGTCGGCTATATGGAACAGTATTTACTTCACGGTTCTTGGGTTTCTGCGTCTTGAATCGCCTCTCAGCATCTTCAAAGAACTTAAAGCTACGTTCTTGCCTATGCTTACAGTAAGAAGCCCTCCCTCCTCTCTTTCCTCTGTGCAAGATTCAAGATTTAACATAGTTTTATTTGAATGCAGGCAGGGTGGAAGCTTTGGCCATTCGCTCATTTGATCACGTACGGTTTGGTCCCTGTAGAACAACGACTTCTGTGGGTAGATTGCGTGGAGCTTATTTGGGTCACTATACTTTCGACGTGAGTATCAAACTTCTTTAACTATCTTGGTACATTCTTTTTTTGGGAAGACAAACAAAGTCTCTGAAATCTATCGTTTTCTTCTCTGTGGTCTCTTCTTGTTTTCTTCATTTCAGTTACTCGAACGAGAAATCAGAAGCTAGAATCTCGGAATCTGTCATTGAGACCTCTTCAAGTTCTACTACACCCATTGATCCCTTTAAGGTACTTGCTACATCCTGAAAAAAAAAAAAAAAAAGCATTCACCTTCCGCATTTGATTCACAGGAACTTCGATCTAACACAAATCCATGGCTTTGGTTTATAACAGGAATGAAGCAGAAAAGCCAAATTGGGTCTTATCAGCATCACATTGTATATATACACAGAGTTTAGCCAATAGAGTGGCCAGAGATTTGAGATCATTACCGAAAAATGAAGATAATCAAATGGATGTATCTCTATGTGTAAGAAAAATAACCAGAATCTTGAATAACCACAGAAACATTTTTATTCGATCCCTATTGAGATTATAACTTTATTAACAAATCTCAGCGTTCTATTAATTACATCTAAAGAAAAAAATTTCGATACATCAAACAAACAACGTAATTTGTTTACATTGGGATATTTTAGAACAAAAGATTATTCACGTTGTTAAGTTTTATGAGGTTTCAACTTAAAATTAATTAACAGTGCAGTCTATGTCTTTTATATACATTACTCAAGCAGGAGTGATCCAAAACGTTATTTTAACTTGGGGCACAATATTATAAAGCAATTTTATCAAAAATATGTAGTACTAACATAAAAATAAGTCTTATATTATATATAAAAAAAATTTCATACTTATCATTACCATATATTTGGAACTTTTAAAGATTTTAGAAAAATAATAGAGTTTTATGTGGATTGAGGCACTTTTTCTATCTATATTGGGCTGAAATAATTTACTAATTTAGTAAGTTTATATGAAGTAAAAAATGTAGCGTGGGGCACGTGCCATACTTATTGATGTTCTGCGTCCGCCCCTGTATTCAAGTCTCTTCTCAGCTATTCGATGTGGAATTTTTCTTAGCTTTTCTATCCATTAATCTCGACAAAATCTATCACGCCCTCTCAAGATAATATTTTTTTACCTCTCGATGGAATTAAGCTTTTCTTTGGACCATCAATTAGTAGGAGTGATGGGACCATTTTTCGGGCCAGGTTAGCGGACTAGCGTGTTTTCGAATTCTGATACCATGTTAAGTTTCATGAACTTCTAACTTAAAATCAATTGCCAATAAGTGGATTAGCTCATGTCTCTTATATACTACTCATGTCCTTTCTCATTTTTTCGATGTGAGATATTTCTCCACATACATAGATCGTTTTATTACATAAGGAAACTTTTCATTATTGATGTTTGAAAATATTTGACCAACCTAATTCAAATATATATATATATATAGATAAAATCTCTATAAATTAATACTGTTGGAACTATGATATTTTATTAATTTATTGAGTCATTAATTTATCGATATACTAATTGATTCAAAAAATTAATTTGGAATCAAAAAAATATATTGATTTATCGAGATATTAATTTTTCGAATATTAATTTATAGAAGTTATACTATATATATTAGAATTTTCTAACCATTTTTCCAAATGTAAATAGGATTTGACACCATAACAAATTCACTCAACGCTAAGGATTTATGACAGCTAAATAAAAATAACAAATTATTTAGTTTAGAAGAAACTCAAAAAAATTATTGACAAAAAGAAGAAAAGAAAAATAAAACACATTATTTATCTTGATATAAAATATACATAAGTGGTAGATATTATCATATTCATTTTTATATTATATTATACAATACAATTGCATTCACAATATTATCAAATTCATTTTTCCTATCAATTATTGGAATATCTACAAACTAAGGTTGATGCTTATATCACGTTATCCAGCAAGTTCAAGATTTTCAAAAGTCGATTGGTATATAATATCTTAAGTAAACTATGGATAATATGATAATTTCATTTTTCATTTTCTTCAAATATATTAATATCTAAATTAAAAAGAACCCAGATTTTAGAGTAAAACCAAACTAATTTTGTTCCATATTGATTTGGTGGCCAGTCATGTAAATTTATTATTAAATGTGAACTAAATTCGATGGTCTATATAGTTTGAGATCTTAAGAGTCACAATATGTTATTTAAAAGAAGAAAACGTTCGTTAGCAACAATATTCCAATATCAATGGTTCACGTAATAGCTATCGCAATCAATACAAGTAAATCTAAATATTGGTTATACTTGTTTTATCAATACTTAATTTTTGTAACGAATCCGGAATGGTTTTTACTTTTTTGCATGGTGTCTAAATTTTTATATCGAGGGTTCAAACATCTATTCATGCTGTTAATATTTAATGAAACATCTATTCGTGAAGGTGTCCATTACATATTTACATGCATTTCGGTTCATATTTATGAACATTTTTTTCATATATGAGACGAAATATATTGCAGATTAGTTCACCTTTTCTCCACAAAGTCAGATAAAAGATCCACCACAGTTTCATTGTCGTCTATTTTTAAAAATATTTAGGTCTTTTTCTAGTTCTATCAAGTCTTTAAAAGTGTTTGTAATGTCATTTACATATCTACTAAATCATGTTTTTAAGAAAATAAAAATTAGCTGAAGAAAATACACATAAGTTTCTACAACTGTTAATATGTTTTTATATATGTCTCAGTTTATACAATCTACGGACATCTAAGTATATATAATCATCTATACATAAAGTGAATAATCATATATATTAAGAGAAGAAAGAAAAAAAATATATATAACCTATCATTGTAATTTTCTATATGTTGCCTCACCTCTCCAATCAATTTAATATGATTCTGATTAACCCTAAACAGTAATTATCAACCGTAATTAAATCCCCAATGCCCCTAAATTATTCAAACCATATACACAAGTTTTCAAAATATATATATAAACGAAATAATCTAAAATATCCAAATTCGAAAATTCTTCATCAGAAAAATTTCGAAATTTTTAAGAGTACCAATTCAAACCAGATATTTGGTAAATCCCACCTTGATTCTGCATTAATGGCGGCGTCGCCATGGAAGAGACGATATTCGAACAATCTCCAACGCCGCCGCCGTTAAATCTCTTGCTTGGCGACGACGACGATCCGATACCGGAATCTTGATTTAGACTCGTCATCATCATCACCGGTGGAAAGAACTGCTCCTGCTTGGATCCAGATGCGAAATTATGATTCATCGAGTAGTTTCCGAAGCCGTATCCGCCGCCACCATCATAAATAGCCGTCGGATCATTATTATCGGAAAAAATCGCCGGGAAGTGAAGACTCGGAGGAACATGATCAATCATCATATCATGACGATGATGACCCTTATCATTATCTAGATGATGATGATGTCGAGATGCTGTACTATTGTTTTTCTTGTAGATTCGACACAACACCCAATCATCAAGCTACAACAGAGTTATAACAAGAATCAAAATCAACCAATCAAATGTTTTTTTTTAAAATAATAATAATAATACCAAGAATATAATAATATTAATTTACCCTGAGAGAGTTTTTCTTGTTGCCGAAGTCACAGATATGAGTAGGTTTATTATCAGTTAATCGATACTCATGCATAATCCAATCTGATTTAACTCCTTTTGGTGGTTTACCACTGTAAAACACAAGAGCTTTTTTAACTCCCACTTTTTTATTTCCACCGCCACCGGTTGAAATCACCGGTTTATCTGTACCAGTCGCTTTCCAATAACCGGAAGTCGCAGCTCGGTTAGGTCTTGCTCCGTTTGGATATTTCCGATCACGCGGACTGAAGAAATACCATTCTTGTTCTCCAAACGAAGCTTTCGCTGTCACAAAAAAAAAAAAAAAAAAAAAAAGATCAGCAAAAATTGATATAGATCTGATCGGATTATGATATCAATTTGTTAATTTACCGGGAAGTTCCCATGGATCGAATTTGTAGAGATCGACGTCGGCAATGATCGCGACTGGTAAAGGAACAGAATCGGCTTTGCGTTTGAGGTAGTGAATTACGAGTTCTTCGTCCGTTGGGTGAAACCGGAATCCAGGAGGAAGGTTTGGTTGCGGCGGCGGCGGACCACCGGAGGAATCTGTACTCTCCATTTGATTTTTTTTCTTTTTGTTTTTTGTAAAGAAAATGAGAAATGGAGTTTCAGAGAGTCGGCGTTAGCGATCTTCTTTTTTTTTTAAATGGAATGCATAAAAACGACAAATCAATTGGTTTTTATCCTCTGGAATCTTTTGTACGTACACCATCGTATCCACTCGTATTTATTTCAAAAAAAAATATATTTCTTTGTTGGCTGCTAAGTATTTTTACAAATAACAAATACGTATATATTACGATTTGTAAAATATATATATATATATATATAACACGAGTATTAAAACCATAAATGTTTTTTGAGATTTTAGTTACACATCAAATGCTATTTCTATTTATATTTGTGGACGATCAAAACGTATTAATTAATTACCGTAGCTATCTAAATCAATAGTTTGTTACATTTTAACCTATTAATGTAGAGATCTAATAATTTTTATAGGTGTGCTATGTTTTTTTTTGTTCAACAGGTGTGCTATGTAATTATGTAGATTAAAATAGAAAGAGGACAAAAATGTTTTCAAGAAAATGGGTTTTTAAATAACTGTATTACTAATTAATTAGTTATAAATTTATCTATTAATTAATTATTTTTTACTACAAAAAAATAAACAACATGATACTTTTTGTTAGAAACAATAAGTAAGACAATTTTACTATAAACTTCTGATACCATCGGATTACTGTGTATATATAAATGTGTAGGTTTTTTACCCAACAGATATGTATGTAGCTGTAGGTAGAGATACCTATCACTGATTTCTAATTAAAATATAGGATGATATCATATCTTCGTGAATCATGAGAGAGTACATGTTATTGTTCTTTTTATCCTTTTCACTAGTTAATGTTATCTATATATGTACTTAGCGCATAGCTAGAATGTATAGTTTATCTTACATCTTCTATAGAATTCAATTCGTAATTGCATCTGTTTTTATAAGTTTATTTGACCTTCGAGATGCATTGTTATCTCTAATTATTACTTTTCATCCCTTGTACAAAATTGTGATATATTTTTAAAATAATTTTAGACCCGGATATTTAGCATATGTTTGCAATCAATAATAATACATAATTCCCCATAATTCAGCCGAGTTTAGTGTGGTTTGGTTTGTACTAAAAGAAGGTAAAGAGTCGTGACATTTCGACACATGTACAAACTCTGACTAATCATGTCGAATCTGTTTAATTACAATACTAACCAAAGCGAAGGAGGGTAAATTAGAGATTTCAGAGTGGATAATGACTTTCTTAAGCTCTTAACCATGCATTATCGCCTGTGTCCATATAGGCTCGAAGTGTGGCTCGACACGAGCGACCATGACGTGGAAATTGCGATTAACAACGACAGCGATTGATTTCATCACATAAGCATATGTATTTTGTCTCTATAGTAAATTATAATAACACGAAAATCAAATATGAAAGTGTAATATTAATTAAAAACAAAAATTATATAAAAATACTTCTTACATAATATATATATATATATACTTAATAAATTGTGTACATTAAACTTGCAAAATTCAAACAAACCGATTATTATGGTTTTAATTAAGAGGAAATATTTTCTTTTTGTTAACCCTAATATTACGTGGTGGTATTATTTGTATGTGATAATGTTAAACTATAAAGTTTTACGTTTTCACTTTTTGAACTAATATACATAATAATATTTTAATTTAACTATAAAATAGAAAATATATTAAAATAATAACTAAATTTAAAATAAAAATCTTGCATGATAAACAGCTGTGAAATCACATCATTGTTTCTATCTTCCTTTATTCCTTGTATTTTGCAATGAAAATATAACGTTTGCACTAATTTATTTATTTTTTGATCATTTGTGTGGACAAAATATATAAATCAAGGTGCATGCTTCCAATAGTATCGTGTTATTCTGAGTAAGCGTTAGGTCGACACGTGGCAAGCTGTAACGTAGGACCCGCTTAATCGCCACACAAGGCAACAAAGGGATGATGTAGAAATGGGTGGCGGGTTCGGTGTGGGAAATTTCAATATAGCTTTTTACGTTTCAGATGTCAATGTCACGCTTTTGTTATTTGCATTTGTGACCACTTGGAATTTATAAAAAAAAATATACTTCAATTACCCTTACCAAAAATTATTTATCTAATATACTTTTGATTAAATATTGGATAATTGAGTTTTCAACTTTTTTACTAACCAGTTATATCTATTTTTCGTTTATGATTTAATACATCGACATGAGCAAGAATTAACGAATGTTTAAGTATTACTCATTAACTAAGTTGGGGTGGGATAAATCTCCCATTTGAGGTGTGTTATTTCCATATGGGTTTAGACTTTAGACCATGAATCTATTTTTTTAAGTGTTTCATGAAAAAATTTCCATATCGCATTTTGGTCACTCGTTAACATTTTTAATGGTAAGAAAAATTGACTTTTTATAAATCTTGAAAAATAGTCTAAGTTTCGGTCTGGAATTTTTCTGGTTAACAAGAAAAAAAAAATTGTTCGAGTAACATAAACTATTTTTCTATATATTTTATTAGTTTTGGAAGTTCTGATTTTTTTTGTCTACATATTTTTCCTATATGTTATTTAGACAAAACCAATTTTCTTTACAAACATACGAATAATAAAAGGGATAAGTAAAGGATTATTTGAGAAGTGGCAATGGACGGATCGTATTAACTTTATCGTCACTTAAACTAAATTAAGATTCATAAGTTTTGATCTGACTTAATTAGTGCCGATAAAAAGAAAATATTTATGCAAAATATAAATACCAGTTTTGTATCTAAGCCTAGAACGATCAGCAAATATTGGTCAGTGTTGTCCATCGTCAGCTTGCCAGCTTTCGAAATGTGAGATTGTTATGAAATTAAATAGAGGCAATAAAGTAATGATGGTGCATTGTGATATATGTGGAGCCCAATGTTGGATTTAAGATTCAAGAATGTGTATAAAAAGGAGTCTCACCAGCATATTTGACAAAAGTCATCCATTTTCCTCGTTATCCTTTTTATCTTATTGTTAATTATAGAAGAAAACAACCCAAATAATTAAAATAATTATCTCCACCTTTTTATTTAAGAGAGTAAAATATAAATATGATTTATAAAGAAAACAACCCCATATTTTTGTCTATACCATATTTTAAAAACTAATAATATTTTAAATATTGTTGACTAATTGTTTTTTTTAGATTCTGTTTTTTAATTATTTGCTCTCAATTTTGTTCATAAGACATAAAATTTAAGATTTCAAAGGTAATTTGTTGTCTATCTAAAATACTAATTGATTTATACTTTTCTTACAGCTAATAAATTTATAGTTAAAAGATATATTTAATTTGGTCCTAATTATTTTATAATCAGATAGATATACCCGACAACAAGATTCGATGCTGTTTACTTTACTTCAGTGTAATAAAAAAAGATGTGGTTTTAATTAATCTCGGAGATATGTATGTCCAGATAGGTGGTTGTCTTTTCCAATGCAATTAAGGATATATAAAAGTATTGATACCCAAAAAATAAGAAAGTAGTATTTTCTTAAGTACTTCAAAGCTTTTTTTTTTTGTCAACATAGTTGCATACATTGAATTATACATACGCGATACATGCGTATAGACATACATATATCTACACATACTAACAAGCAAACCTTACAGAACAATAGATGATGGTGAAGTTTTTCAGTTTTACACTACCATATATATGTAAATATGTAATGGTAACCTAACTTCAAACTTTATAATACGATTTTGGTCATCCTGGTGAGTTTTCCTCATAACAATAAAAAAGCAACCAAGTGATCAGTGCTCTAATCGGAGAATGTGGTCAAATTTAACTTTTTGTACGTTAGTTGCTTTGAGCATGTGATGCTTTACTTTCGTTCCATAATTAGAAAGCCACTAGCGCCTATATGTCACATAATCGATCATATATAAATATTATATGAATATATAATGTGACTCACTAACGCCGTCGTATTATTAAAACATTAAATATTTTATGTGAATAGTTCACAAAAGGATCGTGTAATTGTGTACTTTTTTCTATCAGTGATTGTGAAGATATTATATGTTCTTTTCAAATATGCTTGATTTCTTGTTTGTATTTACGATTACAATTAGTGTCTTGACAAAAATTGATATATGCAAACGTCAACTTAAATATTGTACTTGAAAAAAATCAGATTCTATTACTTATTGCAGTTATATAAGAGGTAAGAGAGAAAATAAGAGATCATATATGGAGTGATTACATCCAGCAAAACAATTTTTTTTTTTAGTTTAAAAAGTATTATTTCCATCGTAACAGATTTGAGTAGAGCTCTTTCGCATGACCCTTTTTGCTCTTAAACTCCTTAACCAATATTATGTCACGTATTAAACAATACTTATAGTTTTCCTCCGATTCACATTCTGATTTTCTGACATATATCCCCTTGCTGGATAGAATATCGAGATGCACGCAGGATTGAGGTGCTCTCTAAGTGAGGGGCCGTGGAACTATAGCTTAGATAGAAAGTTTCTTTAAGCCGGACAAAGATTTAGGTTAAGTCCGGATTGAAGGCTTGATGAACACCATCTCCTGGTTAGTGATTTACACTACCATATCTTACTGTAAGGTCGTGGAATTATGGAAGAATTTAAGTTAGAATTTAATATTTTTACTTTCAAAGGTAACAGAAAAAAAAATTCTGCTAAGTATAATCGATTTTTTTTTTTTTTTGCCAACAAGTATAATTGATTGGTTATATAAAATGTGTCCTTAGAAAAATTAATTTCTACCACAAAAATATTCAGTGTCATACACGTATATCGTGACGTCACGCGCATGTATTCAGTACAGCTAGATAGGGGTAATTATGTCCAGAGCTAATTACATATTTGCCGTAAGAATTTAATAGATGGATTCTTCTAGTCGTTGCTTTTACTAATTAAGCCTTGTTTTTAAGCTTGTTTAGGAAAGTGATTAAGGACCGCTCCTTAATTGTCTGCTTTGTCAGCTATAATTAGTGAGCTTTTCGAACCACCCGTAGATCACGCATGTGCAAATACCACAAACCAACCAAATAAAACTGTATTGTCTCGGTTAAATGTATTTTATTGTAATCACAAATGTCATTGTTATGATTTAAGATATTGCGTTTGCTTTGAGTCTAACCACACTTGATTGATATATCGTATATATGAAGCCAAAACTCTTTTTGTGTGTGTGTGTTGTGGTTAAATTAATTTCAGGAAAACGATTTTTTAAATGATTAGAATTTGATCTGTGCAAATTAAAATGATTTACGTGATAATTCTTTCATTAGATAGTTAAATAAAATGGAATTATATTTTGCACGAAAATTATTGACAAATTTTTTGTTTTGGCGGCAATATTTGGCTATAAACATCTACGGTTATGAGTTTATCTCTGTCTTGAACGTCTGTTTTTATTCAAATTTAATAAGTCTAACTTTAGTTAGATGAAATTATTTTTAAAGAATGAAATTAGACATTCCTTCTCTGAGTTACGCCTTAATTTGAGTTTTGTTGAGCTCCAACAATTCTTAAAAGTGATGACGTACACTAGAAGGAAAATTTAATATTTTGCTATATCCCAACCTGAATTCTGCTTTGGGCATTTGGCCCATGGGCCAATCAATACACTATCACCTATGCTGTTGTCTTCTCGACCCTACTATCTAAACTTCGTATGTTTTTATGTATCAAACAAGTCTTCTTGACTCGCACTTCAAAACATATCTTACCTTATCATACTAGTTTCCATTGGAATTTTACCACAAATGGAGTATCTAAATTTTAATGGAACTTGTCAGTAACAAAATAAATACATTTGTTGTGTGTGTTTTTATTATTGATGCATGTGTGATATAACACGATAACTAACTTAAGTAATTATCAAACTGGATAAGCAATTATTCGAGTCAGATCGATCTTCGAAATCTGTTGTACGCTACTTGAGTTTGTAACTCGTAGAAAAATAATGTTTGTTCGAAAATAACCGGCGAGCATATATATGAAGATGATTTGACTATTGGAGAACGAACCAAGATAAACTCATGTAAACGTATGTGAGATCCGTTGCTTCGATCATCTTGCGGGTGTCGTTTACCGCTCACATCAACACGGTCAAGAAGGTATCAGGAAAGAAAAATATGGGTTTGTCCTTTCCACACTCAAATCATGATATAATCAACATGACTAGACGAAATGCTACTTTACAAGAGAGAGAGAGAGAGAGAGAGAGAGAGAGAGAGAGAGAGAGAGAGAGAGAGAGAGTTAAGTTATAGCCTATAGGCCTTCGACAAGACGATCTGAGGTCCGGTTTGCTATTCGGTAAATGTTAGAAAAGAGAGATTTTGTATTTCAGAGGGTGGTTAAATCTCTATGAAAAGCGATGATGGTCATAGAGGATCAGAAAAAAGGAAGGAGATTGAGTCTATCGAATGATCGGCGAACCAGATTTCTTCCTCCACAATGTGGTTATATGTATTAGAGACTGCGTTAACGTACTCTCTAAATCAAAATAGATGCGTTTCTATTTTTTTTCTCTGATAAGAGTGCGATGGATAATTAGTAATTAATTACAGGATTTTTATCTAATTTGGACCGTAAACCAAGTTAATGGTCGGATTTTTCTAGTCATACAGATTAAAAAATAAAGTATGCGTTGTTTTTGGTGGTGGTTAGAAAAATTAATCAAAATTTTATTTGCACCGCATTTATCATGATTCTCATTCAATTTTTGTCGTGCATCTCGTTACATATGGCTCGCTTCACTTGCAATCTGTTGCGCAATAAATACATTTGTTTTACCTTTTTTATCTTCTTGTCTGATCCACTTATTCACTATGTAACTATTTTACTCTTATCATTCACACCCTAAATGCAAAAGCATATAGTCGATCCGTACATGTGTTTCAAACTTGTACGGTATCAACTGTTTCTCTATAATCTCTTGTCAAGCTGGTCAAACAAGCAATCCCACGTTACACACGTAGGTTCAGCTAACCCATCACTGCATTCTCAAATACCATATATAGAGACCTATAAGTCTCTCGATTTGGTGCGTTATAATATGGAGTATTTTTAAACAGAAAATATTTTTTATTTATAGGTTTATGATTATATGTATTTTTTCTGTATGGTTATTTTAATTTGTAGTTTTAATTAATTAAATGATAATATACATAATGTATGCTTATTATAAAAATGTATGAGATAATATATATTTTTATTTATTTGGATAGCTCAAAACAATTAAACTTTAATTTATAGCTACCACTAAACAATATGTCAAAATATGCAATTTCAGTCCACTAAATTTATACCAATACAAAAGATCAACAACAACAACAAAAACGTTACAAAATCTATTCGTCAATTTTTCTAGGCATGAAGATTACAAATCTATATCTAAATCTATGAGTCTGCCTCTAAACCCAAAAGAATTGAAATGCAAATACATAAGATTTGCCACGGGACAAAAATTAAAGACTAATTTTTATTGCGTCAGGCATTGCATCATCACATAAACCCGAACCCACCAACTTGCCCCGAATACCCAAACCCGACCGAGTCAACACCATAACCCTTGTGAGCCAACTCGCCCGAGTTGTTAAACCCATGACTGCTCTCGACTTCCTCCTCCGTCTTCAGGTAGCCACAATTGTACTCGAGATTAGGAACAACATGACTCATTCCGAGTTCTGGTACCAAGTTATGCTCAACATTGCCTGCAAAACTACCCCAATCGAAGCTCGACATATCCGCTAGACCGTTGAACCCGGTTTTCTGTTCGGTTAAGTCCGGTCTGAGTGACGAGAACCGGTTTGGGTTAGAAAACTGGAAATTTCTGTTGTCGGTCTCATGATAAAACGAATCAAGAACGTCTTCAAAATGAGAAGAAGACGACGTCGTTGACGAAGTTCCATTGTTACTAAATTCTCTAGCACTCGTGATTACATTTTCGTAAACTTGTTTTTGTGCACTTGATTGCTTCTTGTATATTCGACATAGAACCCAATCATCCAACTGAAATTTTTTACCAAAAATAATAATTATACGTTATTAAAAATTCACTACAAGAAAATATAAGATATAGTAATAATTCTTAACATTAAAACAAAACATAGTATTAGTTTTTTAGTTTTTTTTTTTATTGTTACCTTAGAGCTTCTGTTTTTACGAGAGGGTTCAATAAGACGATACTCATGCATGATCCAATTGGTTTTAGTACCTTTAGGAGCTTTTCCGATGTAAAACACCAAAGCTTTTTTAATACCAACTTTTTGTCCTTCCGTCGATATTATTTTATCCGTACCCGTAGCTTTCCAATAACCCGACCCGGCAACCCGATTAGGTCTTGAACCGTTTGGATACTTTCTATCCCTCGGACTAAAAAAATACCACTCTTTTTCTCCAAATAGTGCCTTACCTATATATCACAAAAACAAACCAAGAAAATCAGAAACAATAAACATCTTTAAGGAATATAAAAAGGGTTTAAATTACTATACTTACTTGGTAAAACCCAAGGATCGAATTTGTAAAGATCGATTTCGGCGATAAGCTGAAGAGAGAAATCGTAACCGGCTGCTTTTCTACAGAGATATTGAACCATAAGCTCTTCATCGGTCGGGTAAAACCGGAAACCCGGTGGTAAACTCAACTGGGCTAACGGGTCAGTTTCTTGGATACCCATTGTTTTGTTTCTCTGTGTTTGGTATTTTACTTATTTTGACAATAATGTTTGGGTCTTGTGCTACTTATATATATATATGGATGATAATGTATAGGTGAATCCACCGCCGCTAATTAACGTGTGTACTGAAACTGGGACCCACTTTGTGTTCATCTCTAAAAACTTTTGAGTTCTGACACGTGTGTCAGATAGATCGTCGTGATTTATGCAATCCCTTGAGTTCATTGAACCTACATGAGTAGATTTGGCTCTTCCTCGTACTATTTTCTTAAAGTTTTGTTTTTGTTAAAATTTATTTACTAATTGATCGTGTCCCACTAAATTTAGAGGTATTTCACAAATAAATACTAAGATTTTGGTTTTTGGTTTAACATTGGGGTATGGAAAAATCAATGTAGACATTTGGAGTGAATATATAGCACCTAACCAATTCATTGGAGATTTTTTTTTAATATGTTTAAGTAATTAAAAAATGATTTTAGATATACCTTTTGTTTCATATATTATTTTGCAAACATAGTAACATCTAAACAAAACAAATTATTGACTTTCTGCTGGTCATTCGATCAAAATCAAACCGTCCGTATATAATTTTGGTCGTGTAGGCCTGTAGGGGACTGAATTTTAGCAGAGGAAAACAATAGCGAAATGATTGAACAGTAACCATGGAATATGTGAACTAGTAAAGGAGAGATATTTGATTTCACGTGTTTTTTGTTGACGCGTATTATTGAAATGTATGTTTGCCAAATGTTGAAAAGGAAAAATAAAAGAAGGACACATGTACCTCTTTGGTTGGGTGAGGTAAAGAGCTTCGAAAAAAGCGAAGTTGAGAGGACAAAGTAACTGTTCAATGTATCTTAGGTTACAACATGGAAAGCGTTTTCCATACGGACCAAACTACAACATGACGACACGTGTCCACGTGTCTATCGCACAAGTTAGGCGCGATTTTGTCATTTGTCAAAAAGACGTTATAACGATGGACGAAGAAAAATACACCAAGTTGATGTTGACTAAAGATTTTTTCATTTTTTTTTCTTTCTCTGTAACATTAACATTAACAACTCATTGTAGATGCTTCAAAACTTCATAGTATCTTTTTTTGATATAGGGTTCAAAAAAACTTCATAGTTTGTAGATTTGGTTCCGTGTATTTTAAAAGATAGAAACTATATATAACGCTCGCAATTTTATTTTGCTTACTATTTTTTTATTTAGAAATTGGATGTTACAGTATAAAAATCCATATTGTTCTCAGAATATGCTGTTTTGAGTTGGAAAGCAGTATATAATTGACTACTTGAGCATGTTTACAACAACTTAATTCCGCATTTAACCATTAGATCACCTAGATACCACCATTTGGATAAAGTTTTTAAATCCTTGTTGGATGATATGTATAAAAGAATTGGACCATACTTTGATATTTATATCTACATTTGTAGTGTCGATTTTGTGGTATCACTGGAATATCAAGATGGTTTTGTTGTTCCTTTATTGCCATTCAAGACAGTACCACATATTCAAGCTTGAATTGCTGAATAAAATATAATTAAGAGCTATGTTTCGTCTACTGGTTGAACTTTTCTAGATTTTGTGAGATCGAGTATAAGGGTTTCATCAACATGTTTAACTAATTAAGGTCTTTGCATATTTTTGTTGTTAAGAGTTTTCTGTAAATCAACCATCGATAAAACATTTTAACCGAAAAACAAGTAATCCACACGAAGTCTGCATACAATATAATCGAAATTGAAATTAGCTCTAGACCCTATATATACCACTACATATATTCAGATTTTGTTTTATATGATCAGGTAAATTGATGCAATTTTTCATAGTCCATACTTATCTATTTATTAGTTTCCATCGTTGAAGTAGTGATAATTCATAAATAAAAATGTTCTACGAATGATTTTTTTTTTAAATGTATTTATAATCTAAGCCTAGAATACTTCATTGAAATCATTAAAGTTTATATTAAAGTTTAAGAATACACATCAGACAATCAGAATAAAATTAATTGCGAAGTGAGTAAGAGGATATGATCATTTCAAAAGATTAAACGGAGTCACGGAGTCACGGAGATATCAAATATATCACTATATTATGATCGTTATCTAATTATCTAGTGGAACTTAAAGATTTAGGGTTTCTTTCACTCTATAGTTTTCGTGGTAACAGCCATTTGATGCTACTTTTCTTTATTTTGTTTTATCTATATCTCTCATTTTGCATCAATGATTTTATCATTTAATCAAACGACAACGATTGGGGTAGTCAAAGATTGGTCTTTAATTTGCTTTATCTATATATAAACATCTTCGCTATTCTCTATCTGTTTTTCTTTTTTTGGCTGTTAATAATTTCTTGGAATTTGAACAAAGTATCTCGGAAGTTTAGGTCATCTTACTCGATGACATATATTTGTTAATTGTATTCGTCTTGGGTCAGAAACCACCAATCATTCTCAACTTATTCCCTTGTTTTGGTTTTTTTTTTCTTTTAGTAGTTTTTAAAACTGCTCCAGTCATTTTTCTTTCCTAGTATTTAAAATCATCAGCCGAAATTTTAATCCACCATGATAATGGAAAGAATTAGAGAACCTGATTTTATCGAAAAAATAACCTGATCTTAGATAGCGAAACAAAAAAATTAACCAGAATTTTTAGGGGCTAATTTAACACTGATTACGCGTGTAAAATTGGGCATGTTTATATCAAGAAATTCATATGATTCGGTGACAACTTTAATCATACACACTAAAATTTAACCCGCGATATACTATAATTTTTGCTAACACAATTGAATCAACTTAATTCAACATGTTTAATATTTTAATATTTATAGTGGTAACAAAATAATAAATTGAAAATGTATCTGTGTCATACCGCTAGGTTAATGATATTTTAAATTTATATTAATATCGATCCAAACCCGTCCCGTTATATAACCTATCCCGTAGTATTATAAATTTTTTATAAGTTTAAATGTTCATAATATTTTATTTTTTATAAAGTTTAAATATATCAATAATAATATTTAAAACTTTCTAAAAGTTTAAAATTTAATATATCTAATATAATTAAACGGTTCAACTAAAAATTCGAATTAAACCGGATACAAACTTTTAAAATTTGGATGTTTGTTAAGTTAAACTTCTTACTCATTCGGATTTGGATTCATTTTGGTCTTATTTATGACATGACTCTGAAACATTGTCTAAAATATAAATCTGAAGTGGGACGTTGAATACATACTTTTTTTCTTTCAATAATTGAGTAATATATGTTCGCTTTTTAAAATTTGAATCACAATATATGCATAAAAATTTAGATTTTTATTAACTTTATGTATTATATGATGATTCAAAGCAATTAAAATAAATAAAAAAAGGTGATAGGAGAATCATAATTTTTAATCTTAACAAAAATTTTAAAATATCTATATTATTAATTGTGGAGCAATATATGGATATTTCTAATTTTATAATTAATATTTAAATATTTTAGTTGTGTTTGTTTATAGAGATAGTAGAGAATTAATTGTAAAGATTATTTGGATACATATATATAAGTATTTGTTTATTCCATATTTACCTCTAATGAGCTTTTTAATTTGTTCTTTAAATCAATGACAGTTTATATAATTACTTACAATTCTAAATGTTTGATGTTTCTTTATAAAATGTACTTAAAAATGTTAATATAGATTAGCATATATGGAGACAGGAGGCTACAAATTTCTAATTTTATTTTTTATAAAATAAAGTTAGACATTACTTAATAATAACTAGATTGATTACCCGTGCTTTGTCCGTATGCTATATATTTTTTTTATTTGTCAACATATATGTTATAAGTTTTGCATGATTTTTATTTAATTTGATAATCTGTGCTGTCATCCAGGGGTTGATATTTTTTTTTTTAATTGTATTAATCAATTACATTACAATTTTTTATTGGTGTTAGTGTGTAGTGCATGCTAATTGTTGTTAAAGTCATTTGAATAGTGTATATTTAATTGTTAATCCAATATTAATTTCCAATATTGAAAATTATCTAGGCTTTTAGATATTGATTAAGCATTTTACGCACTTAAATAATTTTAAGTGTTAAACATAACTGAAGACCAAAGGAAAATTATCACACAATTAATTTTCTATTTATTAATTATGTCATTATAATGTACATGAATTGGTATTCATAGGTTATGTATATTAATACAATATAACTTCTATAAATTAATACTCGATAAATCAATATATTTCTTCGGTTCCAAATTAATTTTTCAGATCAATTAGCAATACAAAAAAATCAAATCTTCTAAAATAATACAAATGAAATATTTTTATATCTTAAGTTTGAATGGTGAAAGTGGGATGTATTTTACTAATGGATTTATAAAATTGGAATAATGGTATTGAAAGTGAAAAAAATGTTTATAGTTATATGATTTTTATGAAAAATACAAATCTTTGCGCCGCGGAGTCTTTCTTTTTGTTTGATTCCTTTTATGTAAATACAATTTTTCAAAAAATTCAATTTCTTGATTTAGAATCATCATTTATTGTGATTGGTTCATTGGTTTTGCGGTTAAATTTTGAATTGCTCATGTCCTGCTTTATTAATTCTTGAATTTGTACGTATGAAGAGAAAAAAGACGAACATTTTGTTTTTGTTCTTCCGATTCTTCAGTTAAAAAATACGGAAGAACCAAACTTTGCAAAAATTTAGGGTTTATGAGGTAAAACTTGGGGCTTAGATGATGAATTGATGCATGCAATGTTAAAAATGAACCATTACAGGAGAAAAAAAAATCATAATCAGAACCTATACAGTATACGCCGCTATACAAATGATCCAAAAGAAGAAGTTGAAACTATACATTACATAGAGAAAATATAGAAACTTGTGTGTCAAATTGCTCCATCGTCTTCTCCACAACGTTGATGTACTTCAAGCATTCTCTCTACAGATTTGTATATTTCGCTACAGCTCCAACCAATCGAACGATGTTGCGCAAGAGTTTCCTGCTTGACCTTTCCACTCACAATCTGCACACACAAAAAAAAAATTACCAACTTGATTCTTGAATGGATGAATCTCGATTGCTTATTTGATGTGTTATGAGCCAGATTTTATCTTTACCCAAGGGTGTTCTGCAGCAGAGGCTTCTATCATCGATACCAATCAACATCGAGACCAATGAACCAAGAACCTAAAGAGACATCTTCATTTGCATATTTGTGAAGTAGTTGCCTGAAAAAGACATGGAGAAATTGTGTGAATCAACCTGTTTGGGATTTGAAAATAGGAGAGGATGATTGTAAAGAATCTGAGCTGAGAGTGTTTACCGGTTTACTGAGATATAAGTTGCTAAATCTTTGGAGATGGCATAGATATGTCCAGTCGCATGTCTAAATTCTATTAAAAACACACACACACAATGCCATTAAATCATCACATATCATCCTAATAAGAATCAATACAAACTGTCAAATATAATTGCGTAAGAAGGTTGATCAATTGCTGATTACGAACAACTAATCCTAAACACACAAATATTGTTTCTTCCACAGTAGCAGAGAGAGATAAAAGTTATGGTAGATCGAAAAATCCTAAGAGAACATAAAGTGAGAAATCATGGAAATCAATCAAAAATCCTAAGAGAACATAAAGTTATGGTTAGATTTTATGGATTTAAGCTCTATTGCAAGCGAATTCGCCTTCGCTGCCATAGATATCGCAATCTGCAAGGAAAAATTATTGAATATTTTATGAAAAAATAACATAATAAACCAGAAAAAAATAATATAAAAAAATATTGCATCGGCCTCTTCACTTCCCGTCACCAATCTCACTTCATCGATTTCCTCTACATGTCAAGGAAAAGGAAAATAAAGACGCAAGAGAGAATATCTTAATTCGATAAGGGATCTGATTCATCGCTTAGTCTCAATTCATCGCTTCCTTCTGGAAAAACAAAAAAGAGGCGAGAAAGAAAGGCGAGAGAGAGAGAGAGAGAAAATAAAAGAAACCGGGTCATAAAAAGGGGTCCGCGTGTTTTTTAAAACGGGTTGGATTGAACCGACTCAATTCTATTCGTTAAAACATTAAAAGGATCCGCGTGTATTTTCCGGGTCGGTTTTTTGGATGAGTTGGGTCGACTAATACGTAGAAGTAAGTTTGCGAAATTGCCTTTTAACTAGGTTTTACCAGCGGGTTGATTTTTTTTTAACTAAAAAATTTAAATTTTTAAGTTGTATTTATTTCGTTAATATTATTTATTTTGTTTAGTGTTTAAGATTGTATAATTGTATTTTGATTGTTAATTCTAAGATTTCACCCGTGGTATACCATCTCGTATTAATATTGAACCAAACCTGTCCTGTCATATAATTCCGTCCAGTAATATTTTTTTTTTTTAAAAATTTAAATATTATACTTTAAACGTTTACAAAGTTTATATATTAATAATATTTAAAATTCTTATAAAGTTAAAATATTTATAATATTTGAAACTTCATAAAAATTTTAATATTATAAATATTTCAACGTTTTATAAAGTTTAACTAATTAAAATTTTTGAAATATTTAAATTTTAATAAAGTTGAAATATTTATAATATATAAATTTTAATAAAGTTTAAATATTTATAATAATAAATTTTAGTAAAGTTAATATTTAAACTTTATATAAAGTATTTATAATATTTAAACTTTATAAAAAATATAAATATTTATAATATTTTAAAACTTTTAAAAAGTTTAAATTCTTTGAAATAAAAAACCGGAATAAACCAAATAAAAATCTTAAATTTGGACGCATGATAAGTCAAACTTCCTGCTCATTTGTATTCGAAATCATTTTGGTCTATTTTATAGTATGACTCTGAACATTGTCCAATTTTTCAGGCGATGTGGGACATTATGCACATATTTTTTTATTCTTTTATTGAGTAATATATATCCGTTTTAAAAATTTTAATCACATCATATGCAAAAAAATTTCAGATTTTAATAACTAAATGTATTATATAATAATTCAAAATAATTGAAATATAAGATTAAATAAAAGTGAAAGGTGAATCATATATTTATGTTTGAATTAGATAGAGATATTTTAGGAAATTAACTTAAATTTGTTAGGGTAATTGTTGGTGTCAATATCCATTAAAGATTTTCGAATATTTTGTGATCCGATTTCAAAATTGATCCGATCCAACAATGACAATTTTTGTAAATAATTTCGAAAACCAAGGGTTTTTTCCAAATGTACTGTAAAAATGTTAATATAGAATTATTTTAAAAATTTTTTTTTAACATATTGAAAATGACATAAGCCGTAATTATCTTCTTAAATGGCTCTGCCAATTTTCTGCCGACTATTCACGGGAATTAAAATAAAGAAAAAGGTGAGTGGAGTATTCTGGTAATCACTTTCTTAGGCTTCTATTTAAAGGTGTGATTGTGAACTTAATAAAATATCTAATTCGGTTGAACTGTTCGATTTGATTTGGATTGATGTAATTCGAGTGTAATTGAGACCTATCTAAGCTTCAGTTGGTTTCTTTGACTCCCTCCACTGCTTCAAGAACAATGGGAAGTTTGATGGGTTTTTAAGCCCAAACCCATTTTAGACCCATTAAATCTTCACAAGTTGACTATATCGACGTAAAAATACGTTTGCCAACCCCCACAAAACGAGCTTTTGTTCCGCGTAACTCATCACGCTCGTAATTCATGCGTTCAGAATATACGGATATCATATATTTTATTTGTCTCAAACTATGTTTAGATCTTGTTTAAAATTTGTATTGAAGATATGTTTAATGAGGACAGAGTTGTTTTAAAAATTATAACCATGATTTATGTGTATATTTAAAACATTTATTAAACAAGATTTAATATTTTGGAATAGGAACCATGTTTGACTATTCCATTTACACATACAGACATGTTAAAAGGTCTATGTATATATATACAAATTCATCGTTTTTATTTAAGATTTTGGAGATGAAAATAATTAAGTTAAAAAGATTTTGGAAATGTGATGATGTTGAAAACGATCGAACAAACAACTTTCGGTGTAAAAGACTAAATAATTTTCGGTCTTAGAAAGATAAATGTTATTTTCTTTATTGAACTTACAAAGCAATTACTTGTCACTCACAAACAAGAAAAATCTACAAATAATAAAGGAGATTAGAAATACTCAACTAAAAAAAGTGTTGCCCTCTTCTGTCAACTATTGATATCTTAAAAAACAAAAAACTATTGATATCTTGAGATATATATATATATATATATATATGCATGAATGAAATCAATTAAATTAATTAATTACTCTTAGGATTAGAAAAAAATATATTGAGAGAAGCATTTAGCTTGGAGTTAATTAAACTTCTTCCAAACGCCTATACATTTCCATCTTCAGCCTCTAACTCGACCAACCTCTCGACGATAACATCCGATGCAATTGTAACAACCTCCGATAAATTCCTAAATACAAAAATGGTCGGTTAAATCAGAAACTTAATAAACAAAATTATAATAAGAGATCATAGATAATAATAAAAAAATTGATAGAAAATTGAAATTACCCTTTGTAGGAATCGAACGTGAGTCCAACGATATCTTTAGCTTCCTGAAGAGCCCATCTAAACCTCTGGATTTCATCATCAGAACATGTCACCCTCTCGATCATAACATCGAGTTGGGAAGGTTTGATGTCGCAGAATATTGGTATGACCCTTTTCCTGGACTCCATTATAAGAGCAAGCTCGTGCAGACAGAAATAAGATTCGCAGTAGTTGGGAGAAAAAACGGTTACAGCGACTTTAGAAGTGAGAATCGCGCTGTTGATATGATCAAAAAGCTTATCTCCGGGCTTCATGTTCTTGCAATCCAAGAATGGACGTAAGTTCCGGGATTTGAGGTTGTCGTAAAGCAATGATGCGATGTTTCTCTTTGTGTCGGATCCTCTATGGTTAATGAACACGTCGAGCAAAGCTTTGGGTTTGGCCGATGATGAGGAAGAGAGAAGATCGAGAAAGAGTTTGTTGTTTAGCTGTACGGTTTTGGATTGTTTCACGAAGTTGAAAACCCTAGAGATCATGGTTTCTCGTGCGATGTAATGTAATTAGATCGAAGTTGGGATGATGAATAGGGCTTTGAGTATATTACGTGTATGTGTAACAATGTATGTATATGTAAATATATATAGGGTTTGAAGTAAAATTGTCGTGGATTAATGGGCTTGAATCAGAGAAGAAGACAAGAAGAGCAATGGTGGATTTTGAACAACATAAGAGGAATGTTTAATAGACGTTGGCCGCGTCAACAAATATAGTTCATTTTATATTTTATTATTTTAAATTATATAGTTTCTCTCTAGCTACTATAAATTAAATAGTTTTGTCAAGAAATATATATTTGAAATATATAACGACCCCCTACTGTATAAAATTTTAATATGCTAATATATCATCATATATTCCTAAGAGTAGGAAATTATTTTCCAAGAACCAAATTCTCAGTACGATTAATTCATATAAACTTAAAATAATTATAATTTCACTAAATAAACAACTTTTTATCCATGATAAAGTTTTATATAAATATTTTTTGGATACAAATGAAAACAAATTTTTAGTGTGACTATTATGTTAAGACAAGTAGGTACTAACTTGGGTGCATTAATTTTTTTTGTTAGTTTGTTGACGATAAATTAATAATTAATATACAATATTTCTAAGTAAAGTATTAGACATGTTGAATGTGTAGATTATAAGAAGAATGAAGAATAAGAAAGGTATGGGCAAATAATTATATAGTCGTTGAAATAGGTTTGACCATTTCCCGTCAAAGGAGCTAACATGTGCTTGAAAATTCTATTCCTCGTGTACGAGTTAAAAGAGAAAGACATTTTTTTTTCTTTTTGTTTTTTGTGGTCTCTCTATTATATTTAATAAAATACAATATGATTTTTTTTAAAAAAAATTTACAACTAAAATGTATAAATACCCTAAAATAGTACTAAAACAAGTTTTATGGATAATTATAACACACACTCCACAAATTTCTAAAAATACCACTAAAATATTTTAAATTTTGGATTTGGGTTTAGTATTTTGGATTTAGAGTTTAGTTTTTAGGGTTTAAGGTTTATTTTTTAAACAATTTTGACATTTTTTAAATCGCTCTCAAAATTTTTGATATTTTTTATATTAAATTTGTGCTATTTTTGGAATTTTGAATATGTTGTGCTAAGTTTGGAAACAAAACTTATTTTTGTGCTATTTGTGAGAATTGTCCAAAAAAAAGATTAAGTCAACCAATATGGCAAAATTCGTTATTTATTTCAAGAGAAGCAATAAATTTGAGAGTTTCTAACATCTCTCCCGCCAAATAAATAGTTTTGAATGCATTTTTAATTTAATTATAAGGCTCAAGAAGTTGATGTAGTTACAATATTATAGATCTATCTCTTGATGTAATGTGCTATACAAAGTGATAACAAAGATTATTGTTAATAGGCTAAAATGGATTCTACCAAAGTTCATTGCGGGAAACTAGTCGACCTTTGTGAAAGATAAACTACTCATCGAAAATGTGTTATTGACAACAAAACTGGTTAAAAATTATCATAAAGAAAATATTTCAGCGAGATGTGCCATAAAGATTGACATATCAAAAGCTTTCAACTCAATTGGATATCAGATCCGAATACTCAATTATTTGTAATATTTATGGGATGAAAACTCTCAAGAACAAAAGTATGAATCGACTAACGGTTGAATTAAACTCTTAAAGTACATAAATTGCAGAGAAAAAGTGTTGTAATTGTATTGCTATGTTGAAAAAAATATGTCCCTTTTTCCTTCTAGAGGGTTCCATATTTATACAAGATGTTGAAGATCAAAATGGCTAATAAATGTAATGATTCTCCTTAAATGAGTTCGTTTTGATTTTGTCTTGATTGTTGTAACGCCTCGATTTGGACTTGTATGAGCCTATCATGGGCATTTACGCGTTGATCTCGTTCCTGAGCATCCATCTCCTTCGTTTTTTACTTCATTTATGCGAACTCCCTAACGGGTTCTCTGAGCTCCGAGACTTTGGTGAGATTATGCCTGGTCGTGGACCCCTAACTTTTGATAATGTTCTAACGTAGAAATGATGTGGACACCTCTTCCCGGGTCTTTGACCTTCGGTTCGGGATCCGACACCAACACAATGGTCTTTCCTTATCAATGTCTTAACAACCATGAACTTCCTGAGGGAATTCATTCACTGGATATCGCTTCGCATTACAACAGCTTCGTTCTCTGTTCATGTAAATGGTGAGTTGGTAGGTTACTTTAGAAGCGCAAGAGTATTCCGACAAGGATGTTCTCACTCTCCCTATTTGTTTGCCATCAGTATGGATGTTTTTTCAAAAATGTTGGATAAGGCTACAGGTGCAAGAGAATTTGAATACCACCCTCAATGCAAAAATCGTGGCTTAACTCATTTAAGTTTTGCTGACGATCTCATGATCCCTAGAGATGGTAAAGTGCGATCAGTTGATGGTTGTTTAAAGTCTTGAATCTCTTTTCGAGAAGATCGGGTTTAAAAATCAGAATGGAGAAAACAACAATGTACTTGGCTAGAGTTTCGGAACAAGTTCATCAAGAGATGGTTAGTAGATATCAGTTTGGTTTGGGCCAGCTTCCGGTAAGGTACCTAGGTCTTTCCCTTGTCACAAAACGACTAAAATTAGCAGACTACTCTCCGTTACTTGAACAAATCCGAAACAAAGTAGGGACTTGGACATCGCGGCTTCTCTCCTTCACGAAAATATTATACTTGATTAGTTCAGTATTGTGGAGTATATCAAACTTCTAGTTGTCGACTTTTATACTTCCTAGAGCTTGTGTTTCAGAGATTGATAAAGTGTGTTCAACTTTTTTATGGTCGAGACAGAACTAAATCCGAGAAAGGCGAAAGTCTCATGAGAAGCAGTCTGTAAACAAAAGCAAGAAGGAGGGTTGGGGTTAAGGTCTTTGAAAGAGGTGATTGACATGTGTTGTCTTAAGCTGATTTGGAAAATTTTCTCCCAAGTTTGAGCTCTTGGATATGAAAAAAGTTACTGAAGTATCGAGATGTAGCAAAGACTTTCTGAAAGGTTGATGTTCAAAATGGGGCACTCACGTCTTTCTGGTTTTGATAACTGGTCGGGGATGGGTTGCTTGGCAGATTTGACATGTCCGAGAGGAGTGATAGATATGGGGATAGGACGAAATATGTCGCAAGAGGAAGCATGGCGGCAATGAAGGAGAAGACAACATCGAGTAGAAAAACTGAATATTATAGAGGAGGCTTTGTCTCGGATGTACCAAAGTCGTGATGTAGAAAAGGAAGATTTTGTCCTATGCAGAGGAAGAGGAGATGTTTTCAAGCTTTTTTCTCAACTAAAGACACATGTAACCATATCAGAACAACATCAAACCAAGTAGCTTGGCACAAAGAGTTTTGGTTCACTCATGCGACACCAAAGTATTCCTTTTGCACCTGACTTGCAATGCAAAATCGTCTATCAACCGGAGATCGAATGCTCACCTGGAACACTGGCTCCTCTGCGACATGTATTTTATGCTCCCACTCCATAGATACACAAGACCACATATTATTCTCCTGCAACCATGCCTCTAAATTTTGGATATCGATCGATTGCAAATTTTTTTTTCAAAATGAGGTTCCCAACCGATTGGCCGACCAAATGAATTACATCTTAGACTCTCAACTAGGTCTAACTCAAAGCTTTTTGACTCTCAACTAGGTCTAACTCAAAGCTTTTTGGCTAGATACATATTCCAAGTCTCGTTACATTCTATATGGAGAGAAAGGAATGCTAGACGCCACGGTAAGTCCCCTTGCATTGCAGCTAGCCTCACTCGATGGATTGATAAGTAGGTCCGAAATCAACTCTCGACAATTCAACTGATGGATGATCAAAGATATGAAAAAGGTTACAAATCTGGTTTGCCTCGCGCAGTTAGGAAAATCTTTCAAATATTCCTTTCAAATTTTGTTCTATTTCTCTCAAAACAACAAAAAACCAGTTGATATAAAAAATTATTTTTCTTTCAATATAATTTAACATTTTATTCAAAAAATAATTTTAGTTACGTATTACGCTACAATTAAAATTGATATAGTCTAATAATTGTACCATATTGCACCGCGATCAAATATCAAATGATGAAATAAGATAGTAATTAGTAGCGTTGTTGAAGTGGTAGATGACTCGTTTTGTGTGTTAAGATCAGAGAACGAGAACCATCTACAATCATATAATATTTTTTTTATTACGGTAAATGTTTTAAGTGATAAGAAATTAAGAATATATATTTTCTATAAATCTCATTATTAGTCTTAGTTTCAGTCTAAAATCGATTCAAGTTACCAAAAATGGTTAGTAAGTATTACATAAGTATAATTCTTTTGTTAACAGTTAGAACATCAAAATAATTTTTTTGGATAAAGTTTTCAGGGCAATTATGCTTATTTGTACAATTTTTTTTCTTTTAAAATTATTAATAAATTTGTTTATTGGACGTTCAAAACAGTTGATTGTTTTGAATGTACATCTTTTTACTTTTCATAAATGGTAAGGTAAAACGGATCGTTCAGATGAAATTAAATTAAAATCTCGATCAAAGCCCTAGACCTCAAATAGTACTCAAAGACAACATGCTTGGTGCACATTCATTGAAACCCTAGGTAGAAACTTTAGACTGATAATATGGATTATGCTGCTACCAACGGAGATTATTAGTGATCAAAAATTTGTCAAATGAAGATCAACTTAATCTCTTAAGGTTTTCTATCAACATGAATATATCAGTCATAATTTCTACATACAACATTTAGAAAGCTAGTGGATGTATAACATTTCTAATAGAATGCAAAGAAAATGTTATGAGCAAACCCATGATTTTTATATTGTTTGTTCATGGAAATTAAGAAAATAGAAATACCAAATTATCAATTATATTGTAGTTGGAACTTCTTGGATCTTTGAAGATCACTAAATCTTGGTTTACTTGTTTTGAACTACCAATTGGTATATGACCGAAGACAGAGCCGTGCCTATGTGAGGCAAAATGAAACTTTCTCCTACGGCCAATTTTTTAGAAAAAATTATAAATGCTTATATACTTTTATCTATTGTAATAACTAGAGGCTCACTTTTTATATTGAAACAACATGACATTTTTAATCTTGGGTAATATATATATAGTTTATATGGTCTTTTGAATTAAAATCTGAATAAACCTAAAATCAAACATTAAAATTACAAATTACGATAACTAATATATTCACATTCTAAGATTAATATAGTAATGTTGCCACTCTTTATATCAAAGAAGTGATAAAAATTTGTATTTTGTTTTTATTTTCATTCCTTATATATGTGGGATATTAATTTTTATTTTAGAAATTTTTGTTTTATATGAATCTGTTCTTTTTAAACACTGCTTCCATCCTCTCTATTTCTAAAAACGACTCTGACTGAAGAAAACAGAAGTCCTGACATCAACTATTTTTTCTGTTTGAATTCCTTGTGCAATCAAAGGTCGACTGATAAAATCATACTCGTTAACAACTTGGAACATACCAATCATTTTCTTCATGACAAAAACAATTATACTTTTTGTATAAAAAAACTAACGGTCGTTTAGGTCCCAATATATAGACGGGACTACAATATAAAAGACCATGGATAAAATTTTTGTTGTTTTTTAGTGTTCGTTTGATTATAATTCAGCCGACAAAGGTAACAAACTTTCTACAAATACGCTAAGAGAATCTAGTCACGAAGGAGACAAGAAAACATTTGCTTATTTTTTTTGTTTTTTTCTTTGACGTCGTTTATTTTGTTCACTTTTTTTTCTCTCTATTCACTACGCATAGACAGTTGAATTCGTGCTTTAGTTATCATTTGATAAAATACGTAATTTTCATAGACCTTCTCAAGAACACGATGAAAGTAAGTGTTCAGGATGTTGGACCTTAGAACAATTATAAGTTTGCAATCTTATGTGTTTTAAGATCTCACTTTCACTCTTCCTTGTTGTACTCTCGTGTGTTTGTAAAGAACTTGAGAAATAAGAATTGAAATGTAAAGGACACAGAGAATTAACGAGTTTGGATCCCTTGGAATAGGATCCTACGTCTCACCGGAGAGGTCTCCGGAAAATCCACTAAGAACTTAGCTCAAACCGAGCTCTTTAACCCTTTACAACAAGCACTCAAATCCTCTTTCTTTTTCTCTTTTCTTACAACCACCCTTACACACACCTTTCACTCAATCATCTATTATTTGCTTACATAGATCGAATGAAAAAAAAATCACAAAACATAGAGATAAGATAAATTACTTCTCCTGAGATAACCTCATTATCCTTGTGTCTTGAACCTTGCATAGACAGAGAAGTATGGTTATATAGCAGGCCTGCAATTTTTCACTTCTTCTTGTCTGGCAACTGGAATATTCTAGGTTGTACCTTTCTGCAGAGAATGTGTCTTCGTTTTGTTAAACTATTGTTATTATAGTTTATTCAAACCCTCTGTCTCATTCTGAGTCTTCTGCTTAATCTTCTCAGACGAGTTTTTCGTCACACAGAGTTTTTCTGTCTGTCACAAACACATTCCTGTTGAACGACTCTGTTTCAAACTATAAAACCTCACAAAACTCCACTTTAGTTTGAATACCTTTCCAACTTGGTTCTTTTCTTAGTTTTCTTGGATTTTCTCCCTCTACGGATTCTTCATATCTTCTCTCAGTTACTTGAGATTCTGAGCAACTCCAACGCCTTTTGAAGCTTGCTCACTGGAACTGTTTTTGTGAAAACATCTGCTGGATTCCACAGAGTTGACACCTTACTTACTTTGATTTCACCATCGACAATCTTGTCCCTGATGAAATGTAGCCGTACATCAATGTGCTTTGTCCTTTCGTGATGCACAGAGTTCTTTGACAGTGAGATAGCACTCTGTGAATCACATAAAACTTCAACTTGGTCTTGAGCAAACCCCAGTTCTGCTATTAGACCCTTCAGCCACACGGCTTCCTTTACTGCTTCAGCCAACGCCATGTATTCTGCTTCAGTGGTGGACAATGCTACCACCTTCTGTAATCCTGATTTCCAGCTTATAGCATTTCCACCTGCAGTGAATACAAACCCGGTTATTGATCTCCTTCTGTCAGGGTCCGCTGCGTAATCTGAGTCACAAAACCCCTTGATCTCAACGCTTTCTTGCTTCTTGTAGGCCAGTCTGAGACCTTGTGTAGCCTTTATATATCTTAGCACCCACTTGACAGCTGACCAATGGTCTTTTAGTGGCTGGCTCATGAACCTGCTGATGACACATAGAGGATATGCCAAGTCAGGTCTGGTTCCAATCATCGAGTACATGATGCTCCCCACTGCGTTTGAATGTGGAACATTCTTCATGTATTCAGCTTGTCCTTTTACTTCCTCTTCTGTTGCAGCTGTCAGTTTGAAATGAACTCCTAGTGGCGTAAAGACACCTTTGCACTGGTCCATTCTGTACATATGCAAGACCTTCTTCAAGTAGTCTTCTTGACACAATTCTAGTGTCCCTTCTACTCTGTTTCTTTTGATCTCCATACCCAGAATCTTCTTGGCTTCCCCCAAGTCTTTCATTTCAAACTCCTTACTTAGCAAATCTTTCAGCTCTTGAATCTTCTTCTTATCTTTTGCTGGAATTAACATGTCATCGACATACAACAACAAGTAAATGTAGGAACCATCATGGAGTTTCTGATAGTAAATGCAACTATCGAAATTACTTCTTTCATAACCTAATTCTTTTATGAAAGCATTGAATCTCTGGTTCCATTACCTTGACGCCTGTTTCAGCTCATACAAAGATTTTCTGAGATGACACACTTTATCTCCTGTCTCACTCTTGACTTCATACCCCTCTGGTTGATCCATCAGAATATACTCATCCAGATTTCCGTGTAGGAATGCGGTCTTGACATCTAGTTGTTCCAGTTCTAGATCAAGATTCACCACATATGAGAGTATAAGTCGAATTGAAACATGCTTCACGACTGGTGAGAAAATCTCTTGGTAATCCAACCCTTCCTTCTACAAATATCCCTTTGCAACAAGCCTAGCCTTGAATCTTTGTGGTTCATCTTTTGACATTCCTGGCTTCCTCTTGTAAACCCACTTGCACCCGATCACTTTGCATTTTTCCGGTCTTTTGATCAATGTTCAGGTCTGGTTCTTATGCAGTGAGTGCATCTCCTCATCCATGGCTTCTTTCCATAATCTCCAATCTTTATCCCTTACTGCTTCATCATAGCAGCCTAGTTCCAAACCATCAGAGCAAAACCGGCAAAATTACTTTCATCAAACTTGTCAAGTTTCCTTGTTACTCTCCTTTCTCTATCTCTTGCAAGTTGGTAGTTTCTTAGGTGATCATTTCCTTGATACCCTTCTTCTTCTGATTTTTTTTCAGATTCTCCAACTTCTGCATTTTTCACATCTTCTTGATTATCATCCGAATCATTCTCAGCTCCACCTAACTCGCTGAAATCACCATGATTGATTTCATAAGCGAGAGGAACTTCAGTTCTTTGTTGTTCACTCCCCTGTTCTTCTGATTGGTTTAAGTGCTTATACACCTCCTCTTGAAAGAATGCGTCTCTGGTTATAACACACTTTTTCTCTTCTAGCAACTAGAACTTGTACCCTTTAATACCCAGAGGGTAGCCAATGAATACAGCTTTCTTTGCTCTTGGATTCAACTTCCCCTGATCACTGTGTATGTATGCAACTGACCCGAACACTCTCAGTTCTTCATACCTTGGTCTTGATCTCGTCCAGACCTCTTCAGGAATCTCAAAATCAATAGCAGAGGATGGTGATCTATTGATTTGATGAACAGCTGTTGAAGCAACTTCTTCCCAAAAGCTCTTTGGAAGACCGGATTCACTTAGTGCACTTCTCACCTTTTCAAGAATGTTTTTATTCATTCTCTCTGCAACCCCATTCTGTTGGGGTGTGTAAGCACAAGTCTTGTGTCTCACAATGCTTTCTTTGTTGCACAAATCATTGAATTTCTTGTTACAGAATTCAAGTCCGTTATCTGTTCTTAGAACCTTGATCTTTCTTCCGGTTTGATTCTCCACCATCTTTTTCCATTCAACAAAGCTCCCATAAGCTTCATCTTTCCTTCTTAGAAAATATATCCGGATTTTTCTTGAATGGTCATCTATAAATGATATGAAATACTGGCATTTACCCAATGAGAGAGACACGTTGGGTGATCCCTATAAGTCGGAGTGAATGTAGTCCAACTTCCCTTCTGTAACATGTTTCCCAGCACCAAAACTTACTCTGTGTGCTTTCCCGTAAACACAGTCTTCACAGAAATCCATATCTGAAACTTTTGACCCATCTAGATACCCTTTCTTGAGTAGAGTCTTCATTCCTTTCTGACTCATGTGGCCAAGTCTTCTGTGCCACAGCCTGGTCTCATCTTTCAGACTCACGTTTGCCTCCCCTGTTAAAATAGAACCTTGAAGGACATATAGGGTATCGATCTTCTTCCCTTTTATAAGTGTTCTGCAGCCTTTGTTGATCTTCATAATTCCATCCCTGGACTGGAACAAACAGCCTTGATCCTCCATTGTACCTAGTGAGATCAGATTCTTTGCCATTTCAGGCACATATCTCACATTCTTCAACAGAACAGTGGTGTTATCCACATTCTTGATCCTTATGCAGCCGATTCCTTTTACCTCTGAGTAAGTATCATTTGCCATTTTTACTCTACCCATACACTCTTCATCCAGACTGATGAACCAGTCTCTTCTTGGAGTCATGTGGAAGGAACAACCTGTATCCATGATCCACACATCATTGAACTCCTCTCCTAGAGACAGCAACGCTTCTGAAACCATCAAGGCAGCTGTATCTGTGACATGTCCTGTCACGTTTGATGATTCTCCTCTTTCTACAGAACCATTCTGTTTCTTGTATCTTTCTTTCCACACAAAACACTGTTTTTTGTAGTGGCCTTCTTTGCCGCATATCCAGCAGGTCTTTATTCCTCTTGACTTTGACATGTTCTTTTGCTTTCCTTTGTCACTGAACTTGTCTCTTCTTTCAGGTCTACTTCTTTTTTGAACAAATAGAGCATCTGAGCTCTGTTTTATCAGCTTCGCGCTTGCTCCCAGTTCAAGTTCTTTAGACCTAATGGCTCCCGTAATCTCATCTAGGGACAGAGACGTCTTTCCATACTTCAGTGTATCCTTAAGTTGATCATACTATTTCGGTAAAGCCATAAGCAGCAGAATAGCTTGATCTTCATCTGATACTAACACCTTAACATTTTTCAGATCAGCTATTAACCTAAGGAAGTTGTTTATGTTCTCATCTATAGTCATACCCTCATTCATCCTATAACTATAGAGCCTCTGTTTAAGATAAATCCTATTTGGCAATGACTTTGCCAAGAACAAGTGGTCAAGGATTTCAGCATACCTGCTGCAGATTTCTCCTTGATTATCTTTCTGAGAATATTATCTCCAACGCTGAGAATGATTGTAGACCTTGCTTTCCCTTTCTTTTCCTTCAGGGACTTGTCTACAGCTCTCTCTCGTCCTGCAGCAGCTGTGGCAGTTGCAGCAGCCGCTGGTGTGGATGATTCTTCTGTCTCAGCCGTTGATTCTTCACTTTCAGAGGCTGAATCTTCTTCTAAGCCCTCCAGCAAGCCTAACATCTCGATGTGAGCTAGTAGCTTTTCTTTCCAAAGCATATAGTCACCTTGCCCATCAAACTTCTCCATCTCAACCTTTGCTAAAGACATAGCTTCGCCTTGTGAAATGAACACTCCAATTCTCGGAGCTCTGATACCAAACTGTTGAGGATTTTGGACCTTAGAACAGTTATAAGTTTGCAACCTTATGTGTTTAAAGATCTCACTTTCACTCCTCTTTGTTGTACTCTCGTGTGTTTGTAAAGAACTTGAGAAATAAGAACTGAAATGTAAAGGACACAGAGAATTAACTAGTTCGGATCCCTTGGAATAGGATCCTACGTCTCGCCGGAGAGGTCTCCGGAAAATCCACTAAGAACTTAGCTCAAACCGAGCTCTTTAACCCTTTACAACAGGCACTCAAATCCTCTTTCTTTTTCTCCTTTCTTACAACCACCCTTACACACACCTTTCACTCAATCATCTATTATTTGCTTATATAGATCGAATGAAAAAAAAAATCACAAAACATAGAGATAAGAGAAATTACTTCTCCTGAGATAACCCCATTATCCTTGTGTCTTGAACCTTGCACAGACAGAGAAGTATGGTTATATAGCAGGCCTGCAATTTTTCACTTCTTCTTGTCTGGCAACTGAAATATTCTAGGTTGTACCTTTCTGCAGAGAATGTGTCTTGGTTTTGTTAAACTATTGTTATTATAGTTTATTCAAACCCTCTGTCTCATTCTGAGTCTTCTGCTTAATCTTCTCAGATGAGTTTTTCGTCACACAGAGTTTTTCTGTCTGTCACAAACACATTCCTGTTGAACGACTCTGTTGAACAGCCTGAGGTTTCAATAAGAATAGAGTCTTGTCCTTTGAATTGGAGACGACGACAACTCGACCACAAAACAAGGAAAAACAACAAAGTATTGGGCCATACTCGACAAAGCCCATTTACGTAATAGTGATTGTGGATGCAAGATCCGAGTTTGTGTATGTGGTTGAAAAGAAAGTTTTGCGGCTAAGTTCATCTTAGTAATGCATAATCGAAATATGAATTAAGATCAACAAATTAGTAAAAGAGCAAAATATTGAGTTTATTAATATATATTTTACGAATTAGAATAAGAATTATGAGAGAATTGCAGAAAATGCTAGTTTTTTTGCCATTGAAGAAGAGTTCCACTTCGTCTCTCTTTCTCTTCTTTTTACATCTAGTCCCGCATTTAATACCTCGATCTTTATAATTATATTTTATTGATCTGTTTCTATATTCTTCTATTCAAAGATATAAATTTTTACTATCACCAACTTACCGTGTGGTTGAAGATAAAATCCATTTTATACGATTGTTTATTTTGTTTTTTAAAATAGTATCAAATTAAACCATAAATTAAAAAAAAAACTCTACTTATGAACAAAAATCATTCGCGCTATGTGCAAGATAACATTTATTTTCTAATATGATCAAAAAAATTTATGGATTTTTATATTAATTTTTGGCAAAGTTGCAAAATAACTTGAAACCGTTGATTACCATTGTTGTCAAAATAAATCTCATCCTTCTGTAAAAAAAAAATCAAATCTGATTGGTAATATAAAGTGGTATAAATTTTTTATCGAATAAGTATGTAAATAGTTAAAAAGTACAAAATAGCAGATAGTAAAAAAGAACGATACAATTACAACGAAAACGATACACTTATACTAACGAAAATGTATGAGTTTATCAATAACAACCAATAAATTCCACATATTCTCTTTCTCGAAGTTTAACGGAAAAGTTATAATGACCCACTCCTGGTGATCCATTTACATCCAAGCCGAAAAGAGAAGGATATTAAATTGAATTGAAGTCACTAAAAATCCTAAATATGATCATTGTGTTCTGTTAACTCTATGGTTCATTAACCTTATAAGCATCTACCAATCAAAATTCGCTAACTTACTAATTTAACTCCTAACCATGTGATATCTAGCGATTCATCTGACACAACTTTGACCTGCAACACTCCAAAAATCATCTATATTATTGGCCAAAAGCTGGATATACAAACCGGATTTGGATGCACATTTATTTACATGACCACTAACTAGACCAGCCGTGCCGTTTTAGATCTAAAGCATTCAATTTGACCTCATTCAAGACGGTGACTGTTAAAGTATTCAAATTCATTTCTCAATTAAAATTTTCTTTTAATCTTTCATTAATATTTCTAATCTACGTTTCTTTTTCCACAAAACCAATTAAAAGAAAAATTGCGATTTATATTTTATGGGAGAAATTAGTCTAAGAACTTGAATTATCAAACAAGTTATATATGATCCCTTTAATTAACCCGTAGGTAAAGCAAATGAAACCCCACCTGCACCACGTGCAGGGGTCCTAATTATTATTTATTAACGTTAATTCATATACTTACTCAAATTTTAAAATATTAAATTATTAAAAAGCAACGAATTAGCGTTGTCTTATTTTCTTTTTGTATAAATAAAGAAACGAGAGAGAGAGTCATTTCATTTTCTTTAATCGGTCACAGTCTCTTGACATTTTCGTCTATATATATATATATATATTACTTAATCAAGAAACGATACAACTTCGAGGGAAAGAGAAAGAGAAATTAGTTATGAAAAGCTCTCTGAGATAAATGGCAATGGCTTCAAAGCTCGTGATCATCATTGTGTTCATTCTAGATCTCATCGCTGTTGGATTAGCCATTGCCGCTGAACAAAGAAGAAGTGTCGTAAGTATCATTGTGAATTCTCTCTAATTTTTTTTTTCAGATTTCTTGTTCTTCTTAAGTCAATTTTAGTTATGAAATTGTAATCTCCTCGGAATAGTGTTTAGACTTCATATATTAGTAGTGAATTGTGGTTCCAAAATCTCTGTCGGTGCGATCTCTTGTAGTGGACTCTTTATCAGATCTGATTCAAGAATCATGTTTCTTGATCAATACGTTTCGGTTGAGTATCAAAATTTCTGATGAATTTAAAAGGATCCTTATGAATGAGTTTTTAATTCATGACTTTAAGATCTTTGTAGATAAATGTAGCTTACTGCATTGTAGATCTGAGTGTAATGGTTTTGTTGTAGATGTTAAAAAGAAATGTTCAGACTTCAGATTAGTGGTTTTTTTTTTATGTAGAAGAAAATGGCTGAAGATTTTTATCTTTTTATTAAGTTTCTTGGGTTCTTTGTTTGTTGTTTTGCAGGGTACGGTTGTTCCGGACAAAGAGAAGGTTTATGAGTATTGTGAGTATGGCTCAGACATAGCTACAAGTTATGGAGCTGGTGCATTTGTGCTCCTCTTGACTAGTCAAGCCATTATTATGGTGGCTAGCCGGTGTTTCTGCTGCGGCAAAGCTCTTAACCCCGGTGGTTCTAGAGCTTGTGCCATTATGCTCTTCCTCGTTTGCTGGTAAAGTTATATACTTAGCAAGGTTTCATTAATTTAGTACTGACCCATCATTCTTATTGGTTTTGGACAGGGTGTTTTTCTTGATTGCTGAGATATGTTTGCTCGCGGGATCAATCAGAAACGCGTACCACACTAAGTACAGAAGGATGTGGAACATCGATAACCCTCCGAGCTGTGAAGTGATCCGTAAAGGAGTGTTTGCTGCTGGTGCTTCCTTTGCTCTCTTCACTGCTATTGTCTCTCAATTCTATTATGTCTCCTATTCGCGTGCTCGAGATGGTTACCAAAACCCACATTACTAGTGAGATCCACACAAGAAAACCTAAACCCTGAACGAGTTTTTTCCATTTATCCACTCACTGATCAATAGGATATTAAACTTTGATGATGTTAGAGATTGCTTCTTGCTTGTATTCGTTAAACTTTTGAATCACATTTTATTTTTGGTTTTCTTGTGATGTATAAAATCTTATATAATATAGACAGCTATTCTACATTCAGTATCTAAGCTTTATTGTTACTTGGGAAGTTTTATACTTTTTAGAGCTCATAGCCTGGAAACAGAGCTTGTGTTGGATCGTTCATGTCGAGAAACATGTAGGCCATTCCTCCAATACCTTCAAAGAGAGAGAAGGGTCTATCTCCTCCACGCATTTTACCTTCTGAGATGAGCTTCTCTGATTTATCGAGTAGGAAAGACGCGAAAGCCTTAGCTCGGTACAAATATTCTAGTTTTCCTGTTAACCGGTATAGAGAAAGAAACACGTATGTGTTTCCACTGATACCGTGACAGATTCCTACTCGTTTCAGCAATCCCCGGTTCCACACGACTTCTCCTGCCTCCATTGCTGCCTCTACAAATTCTTTTGTCTTAAAAACCTGATTATATCCAGATATGAGTTTTGCATTGTGGTTTTACTGATAAGAGTATTTCAATAAAAAAGTTATAACCTGAGCTGCCTTTACGAGTGTGAGAGCAACACCAGGAGCGCCGTGACACCAGTGAACAAGGCGATCCAATTCGCTTCCTTTGCTAGATGGGTAATTTCCACTAGGAAACAGGTTTTGTATCATATAGCTTAATGTACCTTTGACATCTTGGATTTCATCTGGTTCAAGTTCCATATACATCAAAACATTCATGATCCCGGCTAAACCATGTGCAGCACCCCAGTACTTCTTTCCGTGCCACTCGTACACCAACGGACAACTTCCTCTTTTCCCCAGTTGTCTTCCTGCCCTGAAGATTTCCTCAACCACTGACCTCTGAAGTTATACAGAAATCAGATGGTTCATAACGCTGATTTTAAACTTTCTTGAGTCAAATAACCAAAAGAAATTTAAAACTTTGTTACCATTCTTTCAGATGATACACTCTCCTGACCGATATGCTTATTCAAGAACAAGCAAGCCCACAAGTATCCTGCTCTACCATATAGCAACTCGAATGGCAAGTCACTAGGAAGCCTAAACTGTTCAAAAGATCAAGTTTCAACACTTAAGCAGAGTACAAGTCAAGTTATCTATTTGCAAAAAGAAACTAAAATTACCTCACTGAAACAGGCTAAGTAACGATCCCGCAACTGCTCATCACCGAAATGCTTGGCTGCAACGGCACCAAGAGCACATACACCAGCAAGACCGCATATGAATGTCACACGCCTGTTAAAAACCGCACTCATCATTGGTGGTCGATTAGCCTGATCTCTTGCCTAATATTGCTCATATCTTTTTAGTCACTTGAAAAAAGAGAGGATCTTACTCAGAATCTCTTGAAGCTACATAACAAACCTCAACAATCTCTAAGCATAGCTTCAGATCATCTTCGTTTCTAGTGACCTGATAGGATTTGAACAAGAGATAAGCCGTCCCAAGAACTCCAGTATACATGGTATAGTCTCTAACACGTTTTCCAGATCGTTCCCATGTCTCCAACACTACCTAAAACAATCACCAAACAAACAAGAGAATTCAAAATACATAACTGCAATTTCAGTAGCTTTCAAACCAAATCCAATACCAAAAACTAAAATCAAAGTCACTATTCAGATTTAAAAGTGAGTTACCGTATCTTTGAGGCTTAGAGCATATATCTGAAGCTTCTCTGAGAATGATTTGTACGGAAGTGAGAGCAGTTTCTTCAACGAATCTTCACCTCCGGTGACACTTTCCTCATCTCCGGCGGATTCTTCCGGTACAGATTCCGGCATCTCATTTCTGAAGAAACGTTCTCCCATCATCGATCGCGAAGAACAGAAGTAACGACGAAGTGACAACACATCGTTGCATCAAAAGTTGATGCAGCAGCTGAAAATTATTAATGGGCCTTAATGTAGGCCCAATAAGGCCCAGCCCATGGTTCTTCTCTCTGCTTTGTACCCCTTACCTAAAAACTTCGCTGCTAAAACCCTAGAGACAAGGTTCGTTTGCGTTGGTTTCACTTGTCAACGTCTCTGCGCGGAAAAGCAAAAAATGGGGAGGAAGCGGAAGCATAGCGAGACGGAAGCTCCGGCGGCGGTGAAGAAAAACGACGAGTCTGCTCCGGAGAGACCCAAGAGAACTCTATTGGGATGGAAAGATAAGGGAGAAGGTGATGCGGAGAAATCTAAAGCTTTGTCTTCGTCTGGATTCAGGAATAAAGAGAAGGTTTTGGTTACTTGTTCCCGTCGGATTAGTTTCAGGTTGAGTTGAATTTGTTAACATTTGTTTCCTTTCTTTTGGTTTGATTTCGTTTTAGGGTTTGAAATTGATTTTTGTGTTTTTTTTTTGGGGTTTTGTGTGAAGGTATCGGCATCTGATGTTGAACATGGTTTCACTTCTACCACACTGTAAGAAAGACAGTAAAGTTGAAGCTAAGAGCAGCAAAGGTGCAACTTTGAATGAGCTCATTGAGCTTAAGGGTTCTTCTTCCTGTTTGTTTTTCGAGGTAAAGTTTCCATCTTTATTGCTACTTACCTATCTCTAGGCTTAGCTTTTGTTCCATGTACTAAAAGATAGTCGGATTTGTTTATTTAGACTCGAACCTCAGAAACTTGTGATTAGAATACTCTATGCAAGCTTATGTGTATATTTATTGATGTAAATGGACGATCTTTGTATGTATTGGTTAATTTGTGTTTGTTTATGTTTCCATTTTCAGTGTAGGAAACATAAAGATCTTTACTTATGGATGGTCAAATCCCCTGGTGGACCATCTGTGAAGTTCTTGGTCAATGCTGGTAAGTCCCTAACTTCTCAAATTTTTGTTTAGGCGATAAGTTCTGATAGATCTAGGCACATGTTTATCTATGATGGGTTTAATCAGCTTGTATCTTGTTCTATAACTGAGTTCTGTTTCTGGATACATGATTTGTTGGTAAAAGGGTTTTCACTTTTGTTTTCTGTATTTTGAAGTACACACGATGGAAGAACTGAAACTTACTGGTAATCATCTAAAAGGGTCACGTCCACTTTTGACATTCTCATCCAATTTTGATAAAGATGCCCACTGGAAACTCTTGAAGGAGATGCTTACTCAGGTTGTTACCAGATTCATTCTCGTGGATAATGATTTTGGTCCGTTAGTTCCTGATAATATCTAAGACTTTCACATCCTAATTAGTTTGTTTTCTTTGTCTCTCAGATATTTGGAATTCCCAAGGAGCACAGGAAATCTAAGCCTTACCATGACCATGTATTCGTTTTCTCCATTGTCGATGACCATATATGGTTCCGGAATTACCAGATATCTGTTCCTCACAATGAATCAGATAAAATTGCAAAAGGCGGCCTGGATAAAATGACCCTTATCGAGGTTTGTAGACAAAGAGTTATAACTTTGAATAGTATTTTGCCTGTGAATTCGATTGATTAAAATACACAATTGACAATAGGTTGGTCCAAGGTTTTGTTTAAATCCAATCAAGATATTCGGAGGCAGCTTTGGAGGACCAACACTTTATGAGAATCCATTCTACGTATCTCCAAATCAGGTATCATCGATTGATGTTCTATTTGCAAACCTGATACTAAGACATTTAACTTCAAATTGATTCTTAGGACATTCCTTGAGCAAATTTTAACTGTCTATGTCTTTAGATTCGAGCACTGGAGAAGAGAAATAAAGCCGGGAAATTTGCTAAAAAGATTAAGGCGAAGACAAGGAGAAAGATGCATGAGCTCTCAAACCCATTGGAGCCTGATGAGTTTACAGATATGTGGAAAGATGATGAATGATATCGACAACGATGCGAATCTGTCACTGTTCTTTTTGGTTTTCCCTTTATTGTGCACGATCAAACAGAATCAGATTTTGTCTTACAATGATATGTTTAAGGAAAAAAGCTTTTATTGTTGTTTGCATCGTTGAGGGTATTTACAAAAACAGAACATTGCATCAAAGAACAAACAACTCTTGTTTTCCATCAGTTTTCTTCTTCCTTTCATTAACTCTGAATTAGCCAGAGATCTATTAGCTGAACTTCCTCTTCTTGGAGTGCAATTGATCTTCGAACAAGCATCGACTCTAAGATTGACTCCACATATAACTCCCTAACGATCAATCCCCTCAAAAACTAAAATTAAATACCTCCTTTTTTGTAGTGAAACCAAGCTACCACTGCTGAGATCTTTTAAGAATCACATGGTGCTGCTGAGATCTCTTAAGAATCGCATGGTAATGAAAGTATTATAGTATTGATTACATAGTTATTGACAAGCGAATTAAACGAGACATTCCATGAAAGGAGGAGGTGGCGTGGAGGAACCGAAGAAGACAATGAGATCCGAATAAATGTTCTTTTTTGGAGCTCTCATTAGATAAGTCTTTTAAGTTTTTACAAAAGGGTAAAGTTCGTACCTAAAATTACAGTTGGGATTCAAAACTCTCCCTCCTTGTTTACCGTTGCAGCATCTCGGAAGCTTCGCCATTATCCAATCCAAACACACTGCAATTTTTAACCGATAAATCTTGTGTACATTGCACCATTGCGTACAATTTCATCTTCCCTAGACTTTCCTCCCCGGTCGCATACATGTAGTCTTTTCTGTAGGGCTTTTGCTCTTTCCTACTTGCTTTCTCCTTCAGCTCATAGAGTAGAGCCTTCGTGTTCTTGTTGAACGACTTTGTATCGCCGCTCACATCTTTTGCGTTGGACAAATAGAAGCTGTGCTTGTAATCGATCTTGTCATAGGTATAGATCGAAGAAAGATCGAGAACACAGTTGTCGTACCATATTATTCTCCCTTTGTTGTTCGGACATTGTCTACGAATCTGTCACGTATTTATACCAAAATCAAGAACTATTGTTTTTTGTACTTTATTATATAGTTATTTTTGCATTATCATTACCCCAGAGAAGGCGGTGGCAAGGCAAGAGCGGCACTTGGATTCAGAGGTGTCTCCCCGACACTGGAACTTGGGCGTAGATGCCACTACCATTACTACCAATGCCACCGTTGCCGAAACCATAGTCTAGAGAAGTAGACAGACGATCGAGGAGAACTTTGACACTGCTCTCATATGAACTCTCCGACTTGTATGTCCCGTCACTGTTGATGCATAGGTGTTGTAGATATGGATTGGTTTGGTTTAGGGACAAAAGACTATGTATAAAAGGGATTTGCATGGCCACCACTACCAAGATAAAGACCGAAACAAAACGTGTTAGAGGAAGAAGACATCGTGTTAGAGAAAGGTGATCTTTTATTAGATCAAACATGGATGAGTTGAGATATTTATATCAGGAGAGAGGAGTTTTGGGATGGGACTTGGTATTTACGGCGAGGGAAGAGGAGGACCAATGAAAATGTCAAAGTTAAAAGATTTGAGACTACTATAATATTACTCAATATGTTCCAACCTTTAAATAGCTTCGTAGATTGCATCATCACTAATACTAATGGAAGTGTTTATTGTTGTTTGCATTGTCGAAGGTATTTACAATAACAGAACAGAACATGGCATTCAAAGAAAGAAACAACTCTGGTTTTCTCAATCAGTCTTCTTCTTCATCCTTCCATTAACGCGAATTCGCTAGAGCCCAATTAGCTTCACTTCCTCTTCTCGGAATGCTACTGATCTTTGAACAAGCATCAACTTTAAAGTTAGCTCCACATATAACTCCTTCACTATCAATCCTCGGCATTGCCTTCATCTTATTCTTCGGATGCTCAAAACTCATCAAACCAGTCTCACTATGAAACATACAACCTGAAGAAACAACATTACACAAACACATTCACATTCATCTCCAAATCATACACGTTTTGTTTTGTTCATTGTACTCAAATCGAATCTGTTTACTTACCAGTTGGAAAAGGCGCGAACGATTTCGCACAACTTTGCTTAATGATCTTGAGATCATCAGACATAACAACAGATCCATCAGCAGCTATTCCCCAATACAAACTCTCTACTCCATCAGAACCCTTCATAACATCAAAAAACATTGTCAAATAAAAATCTCATAAATATGTTAGATTGCGGTTAAAGTTTCAATTTTTTTTTTTTTTTTTTACCAAAGCTGCAAAAACAGAGGAGGTTTGAGTATCATAGACGACAAAAGCAAAGCTTCCTTCAAGACCTCTGAGAACTTGATCAGCTGGATAAGGACCACGATCACGAAGTGTTCGATAAGCTTCGATCACAAACATAGCTTCGTTTGAAGTTTTTCCAGATAAACCGTATTGTTTGTTCAAATTGCAGAGATTGTTCAATGTTCCAAGAAACACACAGTAGATTCCATCGATTCCACAAAACACTCTGAAACAATTGCCAAAAAAAAACCCCACAATTAAAGATTTGATTTTGCGGTTAGAAACAAGATTAGAGATTGTGTTTAACCTTTGACGATGAGAGTTTTGGGAACGGACGAAAGCGAGAACGGCGGAGTCACCAAAGTTCATTGAGAAAGCAGTGTCGGGGTGGTGACAGAGGAAGTCAGAGAGAGTTTCTCCGGGAAGTTTAGGGTTTTCGCCGGTGAAATTAGACGCCGGACTGTTTAGTTCTTCCGGTGGATGAGCAAACGTCTTTTGGAAAATAGCCAACATTTCTTGTTTTTTTTTTGGGTGAATCTTTTTCTTGTGTTTGGATATATGAGAAAATGTGATATGTTTCTTGATGAAGAATAAGTGTGTTTTTATAGGTTTGTTTTGTGGAATTTTGATTTACACAAAAACGGCGAAAAGTGAGAAAATTGACGTGGAGATGACTAAGATTTTTTTGTTTTTTGGATAAGAACTTGTCTCGCAGATCTCGATGTGTTCTTTCTTATCCAGTTCTTTTCTTTTTAGTACTTATTGATAATTATGCCCTTTGTTAATGGCCAACAATAATCAATTAGTTTTCAGAAAAAGAATCATTTTTTTTTTGGGAACTTTTTTCTTTATTTGAAGGCATATCTTGACAATGATATGATCGAAAATATTCAAAAGGAATCATTTGCGTTAATTCTCATTGTTATCACATCATTAGGACAAGAATTTGCATTACCTTGATACAGTACCACAAATGGCAAACAGAAACCGGTATAGTGATACATATGTCTTCTAACCGATATATGTTCTAAGGTAAAGCTGGTTATTTAGCAATTGAGAAACATTTCAGTAGGTTCTAGGCATGAGTGGTGGATGGAGTGATGGTGTCCGAGTTGACAATCTTCATTTTCCCCAAACCCAAACAAGCTTCCTTGTTGAGTGATAACCACGGTGTGTAGCACACTGGTGCTAACTTGCAAGACACGGTGCGGTCTGAGACACTCTACGACTCGTGGCTTCTCCACTGCATGAGAAATGATTCCCGCTTTCCCGAAACCGAGGCTGCCACGTCCCAACCACCCGAACCCATACACTAATCCGCCTTCGACTACAACAAAAGTTTTCTGCTGTCTTGCACAGACCTGCAAGGTCGAGAGAACATTTACAAAGAATGTTTACACGCGAAAAAGCTGAAAATAATGGAAGACATTAAAAGTAAAGAGAGAAGAGATTGTTCTTAAACCTGAAATGCTAAAAGGTTCTTAAGGCTGACCACAATCTCAGGAGTGGGCTTGTTATTCTGGTCACTGTGTCCTAGAGCGCATGAGCCACCTATACCCCACGTGTATACCTAACGGATCAGAAAAGAGATTGTTATGAAACAGAGAGATTTAGGGTTTTAGGCTTGGAAACAAGTACAATCCAGGGTTAGAAAATTACATAACCATTAGAGTCAATAGCTGCGGCATGTATATGACCAGCACAGACACGAAGTATATGAACACCTTTGGTTTTAAAAGCCTGAATAACATGTGGCCATAGTTCATCCCGACATTTTCCATTACCAAGACAGAGCTTGGAACCATCGCCAAAAGAGTAAACCGATCCATCCTTTGTTACAGCCAAGACATAGTATGGTCCAGCCGAAATGTGTACAACTGGCCCAACGTTCTTAAGGAATTCAACCATGCTGGGTACTTGTCTGTTCATGGTATCACCATGACCAAGCTGCCCATGTGTGTCTCCTCCAACAGTATATACATCCCCTTCCCTTGTCAGAAATACAGTGGAGACGTTTCCAGTGGCTACCTGGTAACAATGTTCATGTAACAATTATTACAACTATCCACAAAACATTCAGATGGGGCACATAATAATACTATTAGTTTGAATACATCAAGTTTAGCATTCAGCAAGTGAAGGTATAGACTAGATACTAGAACAAGGAAATCATATGAGAATATCAGTTTCAACTTTCATGTAAAACTTAACTCACAAATCCCTTACAAAGTGATTGTCTGTATGAAATGTTACCTGCTTACAAGGAGTCATCTTCAAAGCCTCAACGAGCTTGGGCCTATATATTGGACTGTCTGTATCTACATGACCACAACCGGAGAGAACATTTTGCCCGTATGTGAAAACCTGCGCCGATAGTTACCACATGACCCCTTTGTGTGGTCTTCAAAGGCAGTTATAAGACCAAAAGAAGCAGAAGTAACCAACCTCCCCAGATTGCATTAAGAAAGCAGCATTATAGTCACTGGCTGATACTTGAATCACTTGCGCAGAGAAGGGTAAATCTATAGGCTTCAATTCTACGCATCGTCTTGTTTCCTGCCCATGACCAAGAGCCCCAAACACATTTGAACCACAAGAGTATACCTTCGACTCCTTGATTACCATTGTGAATATCTCCCCCGTTGTTACTTGCATCTGCAAAAAAGAGAAACAAAAATTGGTTCATAACCAAATGGTATGTAACAAGCCACGCTCTTTAAAACAATTTCCAAACTTTACTGCATCATTTACCAAAATCGTCACAAGAAATACTCAGTAAACTAGGCAAAATTTACAGGTGTTTATTAAAGAAACATTACGTAGCCTCTTGAAGTCTTCACCATATCCCAAGATTCAACAATGGATTGCAAGAACCACAAAACTCGCATCATGTTTCCCTCGCATCGTGCAACGAGTTCGTTCTGTTTATTCAAAGACAAAGCATCGTCGATAGGATGCATAGAGCATAACCGAGACGCAGCTTGATCAGCCAATGAGCATAAGTCATGGTTGTTCAATCCGAATATCAATTTGATTTTAACAAGATCAATCGCAGTAAGGCGACCGGAGGTCAACACCTTCAAGATCAAATCAGAAGGAAGATCCATAAATGAAGTCATTTCGTTTCTTTTTCCTAAACCCTAAAACCCCCTTGTCCTTGTGCACACACTTTTCTGTGTTATTGATCGAAAAGGACGAGACTTTACAGAGACTTCGAGCTTACAAGAATATGGGTGGACAAAAAGTTTAAAACTTTTAGTAGAAATCGAAGTAAGGTATGAAGAACACACAAGAAATTGAATACTTTAACAGAGTTTTGCAAGCGAAATTGGCTCCAGAGTTCGCAGGAAGACGACGATTTCAGAGTTCGAAGAAGATTAACGTGGAGTTAACAGAAAAAGCAAACGACACACTATAATTTATTAGTTTGGGCCGGAAAAAAAAAGGTTTTTTTTTATAAAAAAAAATTAATTTTTCTTTTGGTCACAATCTTTTCCTAATTTATTTATTAGATTATATATTACTAATCCCGGATTTGATCGATTACGCAAGTCGCAGGAATGAAAAAGAAGCAAAAGGGTTCATGTGTGAAATTTGAAAGCACGATTTGGATTTTGTGGACTAGGACAGGTTTCTTTCACGCTTTAAAGATTCAACTTTCTCGACATCATCGGGTGTATCAACTCCATGAGCTTCATGATCCACCTTTATAACCTGTAAAGAAACCAACATAGAAACCTTAGTGCCATAGGTTACTTCTCTCTCTATATTCTCTAAGCGAAGGCTCGATTCTTTGGGATGATATATCGACTGACATGTGCTTCCTTTTTTCCTTTAGATGCTTTTATGTGAAAGAAGTTATCGGGCAAATGCTGTTACCTTCATTTTGTAGCCATTCTCAAGGACTTTGAGCTGCTCTAGATCCTCTTCTTGCTGCAATGGCGTTGGTTGAAGCTCCGAATATACTTTCAGAAACTTTGAATCAAAGCTCTGAGAAGAAAAACAAACATAACCGAGATTAGATGATAAAAGAAAAGCGAATTGCATATAGAATAAGAGAAACCGGCTGCTCGGTACCTGAATACCAAGATGAAGCATGTACGGAAAATCTGGATTGACTTTACCACTCCTAAACCACAAAAACATTAATGATCAGGATTACAAAAAGATCAATTTTGAGCATATGAGAAAGAATCAGATAGTTCATTTAACCAATACACACAAGAAAAAGGAAAAGAAAATTACTTGTTATAAGGAATCAAACCCTTCGAGAAAGAGATAGCATAGCCACGGTTGTCAACCACACATTTAACTCGATTAGGATCAAGCCCGTCTTCTGGTTTCAACGATGTCACTGCTGTGCTAAACACCGCATCGGGTGTTACCTAGAAACCACAACCATAGGAACAATATTTAACAGCATATCCTTTTTTTTTTTAGGATCATCATTCGAGTCCAAGATGAAACATATAAGATATCTAACTAAGCAGTTTACAAGACCTGAAGTGCTTTGACTACACCATCTATAATTTCAGGTTCAATGAGTGGTTCATCTCCTTGAATGTTAACAACCACATAATACTTCTTCTCCAACTTTTCTAGTGCTTCATTGCACCGCTCAGTGCCTACACATCACCCAAATGATACAGAGCTTAAGCCAGAAGAGCCATATACAAACAAACAAACAAAAATCCAAACACTGAAGAAAACAATATATAGACCATTTCTGCAAGACTCTGAAGTCATGATAACATCGGCACCAAATCCACGACAGCACTCCGCGATCCTTTCATCATCCGTGGCTACGACTGATAAATTTAGAAACACAAAAAAAAGAAATCAGACATCTTGTAATCTCAACAATCACAAGTAGTGATTCATAGAAGAGTTCTTAGATGCATAAATTAGAGATTTTTTCATATTTATAACCAGAAAGAGTAGAGAGAGTCTGAGCCAACATTACCAACGTGATCAAGGGTGGTAGCTAATTTCGACCTCTCCCAAGTCCTCTGTTCAAGAACCAGTCAACAAAAGTGAGAAAGACAGAAACTGAAACAAAGAACATACATAGTTTACAAACATATACAAATCACCAACATCAATATTGCATATATAAAAAGGTACAAAAGCTTCAATCTTGATCTTCAATCCTGATCTAAATCCAGATTGAGATATAACGAAAGTAGAAAAATTTAAGCTTTAAATATGTGATCTGATTACGCGAGATCCGACACAGCGATACTACTGAGATTGAAACATAGAATAGAGAGAGAGATATTGAAATATAGCTATGGAGGAACCTGGATCATGGGTTTGCCGAGGATTTGCATGAGAGACTTTTAGGAGAATACGGCTCATGGAAAGAAAACATTTTTCTTTCTTTTTTGTAATGTAAAATTTATTTATCAAGAATAAAAAAAAACATTTACAAACTAAAGATGAAAATAGTGGAAGAGATTTAGAGTAAAGAGAGAAGAGATTATATTCTTAAACCTGAACTGCTAGATGGTTCTTAAGGCTAAGTAAAACCTCAGGAGTGGGCTTGTCATTCTCATCACCGTGCCCTAGAGCGCCTCTGTTACCTCTACCCCACGTGTAGACCTTACGCATCAGAAAACACATTGTTATGAAACCAGAGATATTAGGGTATTAGGCTTGCAAGTACAAGGTTAGAAAATTGCATATCCATTAGAGTCAACAGCGGTGGCATGTATATGACCAGCTCAGACACTAACTATATGAACACCTTTGGTTTTAAAAGCCTGAATAGCATGTGGCCGGAGTTTATTCTGAAAATCTCCATTACCAAGACAGGTCAGAACCATCCCCAAAAGAGTAAACCGATCCATCCTCTATTACAGCCAAGACATAGTATGTGATCCAGCCGATATTTGTACAACTGGCCCAATGTTCTTAAGCGGTTCGACCATGCTGGGTACTTGTTTGTTCTTGTTATCACCATGACCAAGCTGCCCATGTGTGTTTCCTCCAACAGTATAAACATGCCCTTCCCTTGTCAGAAACACAGTGGAGAAGTTAGTTTCCAGTGGCCACCTGGAGGTAATAATGTTCATGTAACAATTTTTACGAATATCTAGAAAACATACAGATGGGGAACATAATACTAGTAATTGCATAGATCAAGTTTAGTATTCTGAAAGCAAACATCGATCGAAGACACGGAAATCATATGAGGACAACTTTCATGTAAACTTATCTCACAAATCCCTTGGTCTACAAAGTCAGGTATGAAATGATAACTGTTTACAAGGGGTCCTCTTCAAAGCCTCAACGAGCTTGGGCCTATATATTGGACTATTTGTATCTAAGTGACTACAACCGAGGAGAAAATTTTACCCACATGTTAAAACCTGCGCCAGTAGTTACTACATCAACATGACCTCTGTGTGGCCTTCAAAAGTATTTGCACATAACTATGGTAGCTAGCTAACATAGTTTTCTGTCAAATATAAGACCAAAAGATGCCCTAGACTGCACTACGAAAGCAGCATTATAGTCACTAACTGATAATTAAATCACTTGTGCAGAGAATGGTAAATCTATAGGATTCAATTGTACGTACACATCCTCCAGTTTCCCACCCGTGACCAGGAGCCCCACATTTATTCGAACCACAAGAGTATACCTTGGAGTTGTTGATTACCATTAAGAAGTTCTGCCCCGTTGTTACTTGCATCTGCAAAGAGAAAACATTTGGATCATAAGCAAATGGTATATATTTATAAAAAGCCACGCTCTTTATAACAAGTTCAAAACTTTACTGCAGCAGCAATATAATTTCCAAAATCATCACACTGAATTGACGAAGAAAGAAACTCGAAAGAGTCAATAAACTAAGCAAAATATCAAATTGGGTTACTAGTGAAACAGAACATTGCCTCTAGAGGTCTCCACCATATCCGAGGATTCAACAATGGACCTCAAAACTCAATTCCAGTTTCCCTCGCACCGCGCAACGAGTTCTTTCTGATGATTCAAACCCAAACCCACGAAGATAGGATGCAGAGAGCATAACCGAGACGCAGCCAATGATTTGAAATTCCGAAGAGTACAAGATCAATCACACTAAGGCGACCAGAGGTCAACACCTCCAAAATCAAATGAGAAGGAAGATCCCCAAACGAAATCAAACTCGGTATTTCAACCATTTCTTTTGCTTTTCCCTAAACCCTAAAACCCCTTTGCGCACCCACAAAAATCTCTCTTTTTTAACTTAGCTAGAAGGATCCACAATCCAACGAACAGTGATCTAAAGATATACGAGTAATCACCGTCAAATGTCTTAGGTTGTAAGAATCAATCCCGAACAAAGGACACACATCATTTGGGGTCTATAATATACTTTTAAAAATGCCTCCTTTATACTGCTACAGCACATCGAAGCGCACCTTAAAATTTACTAATTTCATTCTCTCTACATTTGGGTAATGTCATAGGATGTTAGCATCTGGATTTTTGCTAACCATTTTTTTAACATTTCTAATGCAAAATGTACGTCGACCAATTTAAAAAGAAACATATATTGAAACCACATCCTTAAGACAAAGAATATGCTTAGTAACCCAAATAGCATACAAAAACCCGTATGGTGAGTGAACATGTCTGCAAAAACAGCTGCTTTACAAAAAGGAAAACAAGTAGTCTTCTGTATGTTCGGATTAATCAGGTAAGGCTGGTTATTTAGCATTTGAGAGACATTTCAGTAGGTTCTTCGCATGACTGAATGGATTCAAGGCCGAGCTGAGAATTTTCATTATCCCCAAACCCAAATAAGCCTCCTTGTGAAGTGATCACCACAGTGTGAAACATAGAGGTGCTAACTTGCAAGGCACGGTGCGGTCTGAGACACTCCAGGACTCGTGGCTTCTCCACTACAGCACGGCCTCCATTGTCCCCGAACCCGAGGCTTCCTAATCCCAGTGACCCGAACCCATACACTAAACCACCTTCGACCACAACAAAAGTTTTCAGCTTTTTTGCACAGACCTGCAAGGTCGACAGAACTCCCATTTCAAGAACAATGATTGAGCTTTTAAGAGAATGCGGGTCATGAAAAGAGAACATTTACAAATAATGTTTACAAGATAAAGCTGAAACTAATCAAAGAGATATATAAAAAAAAAAAAAAGATATTGTTCTCAAACCTGAACTGCTATAAGGTTCTTAAGGCTGAGCACAATCTCAGGAGTGGGCTTATCATTCTGGTCACCGTGTCCTAGAGCGCCTGAGAAACCAATACCCCACGTGTATACCTAACGCATCAGAAAAGAGATTGTTATGAGACAGATAGATTTAGGGTTTTAGGCTTGGAAACAAGTAGAGTACAGGGTTAGAAAATTACATAACCATTAGAGTCAATAGCGGCGGCATGTATATAACCAGCACAGACACGAACTATATGAACACCTTTGGTTTTAAAAGCCTGAATATTATGTGGCAGGAGTTCATCCCGAAAATCTCCATTACCAAGACAGAGGTCGGAACCATCGCCAAAAGAATAAACCGATCCATCCTTTGTTACAGCCAAAACATAGTATGGTCCAGCCGAAATGTGTACAACTGGCCCAACGTTCTTAAGTAATTCAACCATGCTGGGTACTTGTCTGTTCATGGTATAACCATGACCAAGCTGCCCATGTCTGTCTCCTCCAACAGTATACACATCCCCTTCCCTTGTCAGAAATACAGTGGAGACGTTTCCAGTGGCTACCTGGTAACAATGTTCATGTAACAGTTATTACGAATATCCACAAAACATACAGATGGGGCACGTAATAATACTATTAGTTTGCATACATCAAGTATAACATTCAGGACGTGAACATATAGACTAGATACCAGAGCAAGGAATTCAACTTTCATGTAAAACTTAACTCACAAATCCCTTACAAAGTGATTGTCTGTATGAAATGTTACCTGCTTACAAGGAGTCATCTTCAAAGCCTCAACGAGCTTGGGCCTATATATTGGACTGTCTGCACCTACGTGACCACAACTGAAGAGAATATTTTGCCCGTATGTGAAAACCTGCGCCGATAGTTACCACATGACCCCTTTGTGTGGTCTTCAAAGGCAGTTATAAGACCAAAAGAAGCAGAAGTAACCAACCTCCCCAGATTGCATTAAGAAAGCAGCATTATAGTCACTGGCTGATACTTGAATCACTTGCGCAGAGAAGGGTAAATCTATAGGCTTCAAATCTACACATCGTCTTGTTTCCTGCCCATGACCAAGAGCCCCAAACACATTTGAACCACAAGAGTATACCTTCGAATCCTTGTTTACCATTGTGAAATTCTCCCCCGTTGTTACTTGCATCTGCAAAAGAGAAACAAGTTGGATCATAACCAAATGGAATGTAACAAGCCACGCTCTTTAAAACAATTTCCAAACTTTACTGCATCATTTACCAAAATCGTCACAAGAAATACTCAGTAAACTAGGCAAAATTTACAAGTGTTTATTAAAGAAACATTACGTAGCCTCTTGAAGTCTTCACCATATCCCAAGATTCCACAATGGATTGCAAGAACCTCAAAACTCCCATCATGTTTCCGTCGCATCGTGCAATGAGTTCGTTCTGTTTATTCAAACACAAAGCATCGTAGATAGGATGCATAGAGCATAATCGAGACGCAGCTTGATCAGCCAACGAGTATAATTCATGGTTGTTCAATCCGAAGATCTTAGAAGTCGATTTGATGTTGACAAGATCAATGGCACTAATGCCGGTAGAGGTAAACACCTTCAAGATCAAATCAGAAGGAAGATCCACAAACAAAGTCATTTCGTTTCTGATTTCTAAACCCTAAAAACCCCTTGTTCACACACTTTTCTGTTGTATTGATCGAAAAGGACGAGACTTTACATAGACTTCGAGTTTCCAAGAAGATGGGTGAACAAAAGGTTGAATCTTTTAGAAGTCCAAGAAGATGGGTGAACAAAAGGTTGAAACTTTTAGGAGAAATCGAAGTGAAGTATGAAGAACACACAAGAAATCGAATACTATAACAGAGTTTTTGGTGCGAAATTCGCAGGAAAGACGATTCAGAGAACGAAGAAAACTGTGGAGTTAACAAAAAAGAAGATATAAAGAGCCCAACAGACACAATAGCCCAATATAATTTGGGCCTAATAACATAAATTTTAATAACTTGACAAATAAAAGTACTTTTAATTAGTACATTAATCAATACCAGAAGATGTGGAGAAAATTCGTAAATACCAAAAAATATGGGGCAAATACGTAAATACCATAAAATTTGAGGCAGTTTCATAAATACAAGAAGACGTGGGGCGAATTCGTAAAACCAAAAAGATGTGGGTCAATTTCATAAATACCAGAAGATGTGGGGCAAATTCGTAAATAACCAAAGATATGGGGCAAATCCGTAAATACCAGAAGATCTGGGGCAAATTCATAGATATCAAAAGATGTGGGGCAAATTCGTAAATACCAGAAGATGTAGGACAAATTCATAAATAACAAAACATGTGGGGCAAATTCGTAAATACCAGAAGATTTGAGGTAAATTCGTAAATACCAAAAAATATGGGGCAAACTCGTAAATACCAGAAAATGTGGACAATTACGTAAATACCAGAAGAAGTGGGGCAACTCCGTAAAAAACAAAAAGATGTGGGGCAAATTCGTCAAAACCAGAAGATATCGGGTATATTCATAAATAGTAAAAGATGTGGGGCACATTCGTAAATACCCAAAAATGTAGGGCAAATTCGTATATACCTAAAGATATGGGGCAATTTCGTAAATACCAGAAGATATGGGGTAAATTCGTACAAACTAAAAGATATAGGTCAAATTCATAAATACCAAAAGTTAAAAGACAAATTTGTAAATACGAAAAGATATGGAACAAATTCGTAAATACTTAACGTTAAGAGGTAAATTCGTTAATACCAAAAGATGTTAAGGCAAAACAATATATTTTTAATCAAAATGACATTGTAAATAATTTAATAATTATGTCATAAGAATTATTTTTATTAAAATAAAGAGAAACCATAAATGGATTATAGGAAACTATACCATATGTTACAAAAATATATATACCTATATATATATATATATATATTTTTTTTGTTTTTATGTTTTCAAATTATTTCATAATAAAATAAATTGATAACGTTAAATAAATTTATTATAAATTTGTTTGATGTTAATTTTTATTTTAACGAAAAAAGAAAATAAAGAAAAAATAGAAAATGTGTAATTTAAGGTTATATTTTCCTAAATTTTGTCTCAAATAAATATACGATTGTTTTGTCTTGAAATTATTTCAAAATAAAATAAATTGATATATTTAAATGAATTTATTATAAATTTGTTTGATGTTAATTTTATTTTAATGAAAAGAAAACAAAGAAAAATAGAAAATGTGTCTAATTTAAGTTTATTTTTTCCTAAATTTTACCTTATTTTAAAATCATTTCAATATAGGTAACTAACAATAAATTACTGCAACATCTAATATAGTTATTCAATTTATCTTCATATACACAAACATGTAAATGAACGCTATTTGAAAAAAACTTAATGCAAAACAATATTTTTTAATCAGAATGACATTGTAAAATGATGTAATAATTATGTCATGCAAATTATTTTTATTAAAACAAAAAAAATACATAAATAGATTATAGGAAAATATGACATATGTTATATATATATATATATGATTGTTTTATATCTTGAATTTATTTTAGAATAAAATAAATTGATTTTGGCCCAAATATTATAAAATAAGTATTACAAATATAAATATATGATTGTTTTATATCTTGAATTTATTTTAGAATAAAATAAATTGATTTTGGCCCAAATATTATGAAATAAGTATTACAATATTTTGTTGTAATATATATATTTGTCACATATGGCATATTTTCCTATAAAATATTTATGATTCTCATTGTTTTAATAAAAATAATTCACATAACATTATTATTTGTTGTATTATTTATAAACTCATGTGATGTGACACTAATTATTCTTGAGTATATAAAAATGTTTTATTTTGGTAATTTGCTTCTCAGATCAATTCTAAAACTTTTTGTTATTTACGAATATAAGATAATCTCATAAAGTGTTTGATGTGAAATTTCATTTATGTGAAACTAAATAAAGATGAAATATTTGAATATGTTATTGTAAATTGTGAAACTCACTTCCAGCAAAAACAATTACAATGGTTTGCGTGAAATTGAGATACTAACCTTTTGATGGCCAAAAAAATAAATTGTTAGTAAAACTATATATTATGATGTTCTCTACCATAACGGGATTAACATTGGTGTCATGATGCATATAATCATTTTAAAAATATAGTAAGATTATGTGTGCATTACAATTAGGAATTATAGACAATATATATATATATATATATTAATAGGAAATGAAAACAACTAGACAATATATATATATATATATATATATATTAATAGGAAATGTACGTGATATTTATCAAAGCTATACTACAACCATCAATTTCGTTAATTTAAACATTTCACATTCAATTGGGCGAAATTTTGAAGATTATTTATACTTTACCTTTTATTAGGAAAAAAATAAAAGCAAAATGATCTTCAAGAACATAACAATAATTAATCCAAAACAGCCAACACGATGTAGTATGTATAATTGGATAAATATATATTGTTATCATTCATTCAAGATTCAAAAAGATCAACTCTATATATAAATATAAACGTCAGATTATTTATACTTTAGCTTTTATTAGACAAAAAAAAAAACAGAAGAAGCAAAAAGATCGTTAAGAACATAACAAATCCATAAGGGTTAGTTACACGATGACACACTTTATAATAAAATGTGTTCAATTGACACACTTTTCAGGGAGTAGACACTTATTTAACTGTTTGTGTCTTTTTAGACTTATATACCTCTTGTTTATCGAAACACAAGTTAACTAATCCTTTTGTTTTATTGTCGTTCAACAAAAATACACTTAAAAACAAACCAGTGTAGTTATGTGATTTTTAGTATAGACCGTTGGATTGAATAATATATATTAAGATCTATGGCTAAAATGAAAGAAGAGAAATCATTATTTTTTTCATCTCCATTATCGGGATCTGATGAACATTTCTCTCTCTCTAACAACAATGGCGATGGCGAGTTTAGGCCAGAGGAATGCATATGTTATCACTAGAAACTTATCGAAGTATCACATTAACGCTCTCAAATTCTCCTTTACCATCTCCCGTGGTGTATTTTTTTTTTTTTGCGTTTTCGTGATATGATGAAAACGACCTTGCTTTCGTCTCCGGTACCAATTATCCTTCGTCAATTTCTGTTAAATTTGCTCTTCTCAAACCATCACTTTTCCTCTGCTTCTCCATCGTGTATCTTTGACCCAGATCTGTTGGAAGAATCGATCGCCAACTCTCCTTGTATCTCTCTCTCTCTAATCATATATATGTTAATCTCATCCCTATTATCTTAATCATTATTTTCACTTCCTAGTTACAGGAGAGGATAAGGTTACGAAGTCAATGAAACCTCATCCCTATTGTTTGAATCTATCGCCAACTCTTCTTCAAACGAAATATCACGTTTCGTTTTATAGATTAAGAGTAAAAGATGAAGAACTGGAAAAGTTTCGGATCCCAAGAGCAAGTTAGATGCGGTGGCTGCGAAGCAGTGGCTGCATTGTTGTGGATGCGAAGCGTTGGTTGTGATGTGGTTTAACAAGGTACGAATGCTTCTGTTATTGGTGATTGTGCATTATGGATGAAGATTTGTGGATGTGGTGTGGTGGTGTTCAGTTTGGGATCGGTTTGTGGATGTGGATTTCTCAAGCTTTGGAGTTTTGGTTGTGGTGGATTTGATTCATTTATGTTTCTCTTATGCTATATGCTTCCACTCGCTAGAAACATGGTTTTGATTCCATGATTGATGCAATTAGGAACAAATGGAATCACAGCTTAATTAATCAAAGGCGTGGCAGGCCTCCAATCTCATTAAGTTGGTGAAGTTTTTGGGTTTGTGATGCTGTTTTCGCATAAACAGTTTTGATTTCCCTTAGCGCAGCCACCGCCACCGCATCTAGTTGACAGTTTAAACTGTTGGGATCATTAGTTTGTCAAAAATGGAGAGTATAAGTGACAAAACCATTAAATTTAGCTTTCTTTTAACAATTTCATGATGACTAAAGTTGAAGAAAGTTCTCATGTTCCTTATAAGTAAAGAAGGTTCGCATGCTTTGATGAAAATTATGTTTTACCTTTGTTTTTTGCGTTCTTGATTAGTGTTGTAAATTGGCTGAAAACCTGAATTTGTTCTTTTAGTCAACAAACATTAAAGTTCCTGAAAGTTGATGTTCATTTTTGTAATTTGGTTTTTCTTTGTATTGAAATAGCTAAGGATAAATATTGTGTACAAAGACTAATGAACAAATGGGAAACTTTATGTGGATATATTGTCATCGACATTGTTTTAAATATAAGCCTAAGATATATCCATATAATGAGTTTTGGTTTCAATGATGACATGAATCAACGTAAAAAAAATACATATTGTAATCTAAATACTATGATGAAAAAACTAATGACGGAGAAGACATTTCTAAAGATTCGTAAATTAAAAACAATTCCCGTGAGAGAAAAAAAACAAGATCAAGGCAATGAATCAAATCAACATCAATGGAGGTGAATAAGCCTTATGTAAATGATTGCTAAAGCCTTATATATATGATTGATATAAGGTTCCAAATTCGAAATGAAATCAAGAGACTTCAGTTACACACCTCAAAATATCATTCACATGGTGATGTCATAAACCAGTAAAGCTTCGGTTGCTCCTCTGTAATATGATCTGGTGATGGATCTAAAAGACTCTTGACCAGCCTAGAACATCAGATGATTAGCTAAATTATAAACAACATCAGTGCAAACTCGAACCAGAATCCACAAAAATCAAACATAAACTTTTTAGTTGTCCAACTCCAACCCAAACATAAACAAATCCAATTCAAATTCAAAGTTGTAATGGTTGACATTATCTACAAGTGGAAGTAATACATTCTTTAAGAGAGAGACAACTAATATATCCATCTATCTGTTTATAATAGTGGTATAGTTCATACAATTAAGGAGGAATAGATAGTTTTAGTCTATTTAGCGGGTGTACATATTGAATACACCGTCTGGACAGAACTCCGTGGACAACATGGCTCCGTGAACAAGTGGATAGGACTTCGTGGATAACGAGGCTCTATGAACAAGTGGATAGGGGTTCGTGGACAACAACATTTCAAGAAGGCTAAAACGCTCACGAGGCAACTTTATCAAAATTCTCTTCTTCCTCTGCAAATCCATGTCGCAAAATCAGTAATTGGCACTTGGAAACTCATGTTAAATGGACAATGTGTGGATTAATAGACAATAACGAGTAAATGTCGAATACAAAACCCAACAATCATATGAACAATTATGATTTTGCTCATTAGAATCTGAACTTTAACAAACCTATAAGACTCCAAGGGCGAAATGAATTGATTACCGTTTTTTCATATTCTTTATTAAAGCCGTTGGCTTCCTTGTCAAACATCTAGATAAGGGAACACGACCATGATAAGAGAAGCCCAAAATTTGTTTTCTCACCACCGTGGTTATTAAAGGGTTGAAGAACCATGATTGAAGATTAGCAACCAAAAATCCAAGAAACAAGATTATCGCAGCAGGAGTATGAATCATGTAATCTTCCCACACCTTAAACGACAAGACAACGAAAACCCAAGAAAATTGCCATGAAATTGATTTGACCCAGGAAATCAAAATTGAGAATTAAGAAAGGTATTTATCGGTGGGGGTGGGTCTCCGATGAGTATGTACCTGAAGAGGTAATCATACAACATGGTTGATGAATCTAAGCAAGGTGGATAATGAATTTGAGAAAGCTGGGTTCGATATTTGTGAGAGAGAAGAGGAGATAAGGAAGATTGAAAGAGAGGAAGAAGAGAGTGGAGAATACAAGTCACCGACGCGTTGGATGAGAGAGAGACGAAGAGGATGGAGAAGACGGCGTTGAATTTGGTAACGAGAGAGAAATAGTTGTAGTTAGATGGTATTATTGTCAATAGAGTTTTAGTTTGAGGATAGTATAGTCAATAGAAATAGAGAAAGTGCTCCATCTTTCCAAAGTGTGTCAACTTGCATATAAAGAGTCAAAAAATGTGTCATAGGGCAATTAACCCAATCCATAATAGTCAAATACCATGTCATATGTATAATTGTATAAATATAAATTGTATCACTCATTCAAGAATCAAGTTTCAAAAGCGAGAGGAGCACCAATCTTAGCAGCAGTGGTCTGAACACATTTGTTCCACATCCGCTTACTCCTAGGAAGAACCTCATCAGCAACATCTTTTAGCTCATAAGTGGCGAAGACAAAAGTCATCAATCCTTCGTGACAATCTCTTCCAATCTTCAAAAAGTTCTTACAACAATCCTCCGACACGGGCTTGTCGTTGATCAATCCTTCGGTCATCTCGACCCCGCATTTCGAGCTCAGTTTATCCGAACAATCTTGGAGAAATTTGATGCGTTGTGTCGTCATGTGGTGTAGGAGTTCGTGGTCGTACTCGTAAGCTGCAGCGGGTTCGTAAGCTAACGATTCGGGAGATATTGGACTGATCTCTTCTTCTTGAGCGAGAGTTTGATAAACCATTGATGTGGCTATGAGAAACGTTATCAGAATTGTTTTCTCCATTTTCATTTTTTCTGTTCTTGTTAATTGTGATGAATAAAAAGGCTTTGGTGAGAACTAGGCTTTTATATTTTACTGGTTTGTAACGACTAGCTTTTTATATTACTGGTCATTAAAGGATTGTTTTTATTTTATTTTTTGAAATGTTACATATGTTACTTGATAAATAGTTAAGTCACGTTTCAGTTTATCTTTTTCTGATAAGAGTACAAAATACAAATGCATAGATTTAGAAGGGGCTTTTGTGTTCTAATGGGCCTATGGGCCAAAACCATTGAAATCTGTTAAAAAAACATTTAAGCCCATATTGAGAGGAGAGTCACAGTAAACCAAAACCCTAGCAAAAATACTCAAACGCCACTCTTTTCTTCTTCCTCCTCCTCTGCTTCTGCTTCCATCGTCCTCTGTCAAGGAAAAAAGTTCAGAGATGGTGAAGAAGGAGAAGAAATCAAATGTGTCCGGGAAACCAAAGCATTCGCTCGATGCGAATCGTGCAGATGGCAAAAAGAAAACCACTGAAGGCCGTACCGCCGCCACAGTTCGCCGGCTTAAGATGTACAACACTAGGCCTAAGAGAAACACCGGCGGTAAAATCCTTAGCAACGAGTACCAGTCTAAGGAATTGCCCAACACACGAATCGCACCTGATCGACGATGGTTTGGTTCGTAATTTGAATTTATCATATTCGTAAGAATTACTCAATTTGATTTCATATTCATCTGATTGTGATGTGTTTTTTTTTGGTTTTGATAGGGAACACTCGTGTTGTGAATCAGAAAGAGCTTGAGTATTTTAGAGAAGAGCTTCAAACTAAGATGTCTAGTAACTACAATGTGATTTTGAAAGAGAGGAAGTTGCCTATGTCTCTTTTAACTGATAACAAGAAGGTAACCCAAGGTTTTTAGTCTTAGTTGAATTCAGATTGTCAAGGTCTTGAAAGTTTCGATTTTTGATTGGTTTTGGTTCTTCTTTGTTAAGCAATCGAGAGTTCATTTACTGGACATGGAGCCCTTTCAAGATGCTTTTGGAAGGAAGACAAAAAGGAAGCGTCCGAAGCTTGTGGCTTCTGATTATGAAGCCTTGGTGAAGAAGGCAGCTGAATCTCAGGGTAATTTGAGCTTCTTCCAGCTTGTTGTAAACGAAATGATTCTTACATTATAGACCTTATTGAAGCATTTTATGTAATTTTGAAGATGCATACGAGGAGAAGAATGGGGCAGGTCCATCTGGTGAAGGAGGTGAAGAAGAAGATGGATTTAGAGATCTTGTGAGGCATACTATGTTTGAGAAGGGACAGAGTAAGCGTATTTGGGGTGAGCTTTACAAAGTCATAGATTCCTCTGATGTAGTTGTCCAGGTATGTTTCTATTCACAGACCAAGTTCATGAAAGAGATCTTGTAGTTGTGTTTCTCTGGCTTATTGGTATTTTGTGTGACAGGTTTTAGATGCTAGGGATCCACAAGGTACTAGGTGTCATCATTTAGAGAAAACTTTGAAAGAGCATCACAAACATAAACACATGATTCTATTGTTGAACAAGGTTAGTTGTTTTCATCTTTTGGGAATTCAGCTAGCATAAGTTGACTGTTCCTATTATTAAAGTTGTTTACTATTTATATTGATGTGTCTTTTGTGTATGTGCTTTTAAGTGTGATCTTGTGCCGGCTTGGGCTACTAAAGGATGGTTGAGAATATTATCAAAGGAATATCCAACTCTAGCATTCCATGCGAGCGTTAACAAGTCATTCGGGAAGGTATTTCATCGATTATACATCTCCTTGAGAGCCTCTAATCTATTGAGTTCAGTTTAATATTTTTGAAGTCTTATTATCAGCCTATGTTATTCTCTTGATAAATGTTTGCCGAATTATGGTTGATTTCAGGGGTCACTTCTCTCAGTTTTGAGGCAGTTTGCTCGTCTAAAAAGTGACAAGCAAGCAATATCTGTGGGATTCGTTGGGTATCCTAATGTTGGAAAATCATCAGTTATCAACACACTGCGTACTAAAAATGTAAAAGTTTCTTTGTTAATTTCTGGTATTGCGAACCTGCATTATCGAACTCTTGATTGCCAATTTACTTGTGCTTACACTTCTCCCTCCTCTGCCTCTTCTCTAGGTTTGCAAGGTTGCTCCAATTCCAGGGGAGACTAAGGTCTGGCAATACATCACACTCACTAAGAGGATTTTCTTAATTGATTGTCCTGGAGTTGTTTACCAAAGCCGTGATACTGAGACAGATATTGTCCTCAAGGGAGTGGTATGTATCTTGTATCGTTAATCATTTCTTTAACCTTTACTCAAAACTTCCAGGTTCACATTGCCTCACATGAAAAGTTGTTTTATTTAAACCCATGATTGACTGCCTCTTTTGGTCCCACTCTGTTTGGTTCTCTGCAAGTAGTGCATTATCTTACGAATTCATATTTTTGGATATGTAGGTAAGAGTGACAAACCTGGAGGATGCATCTGAGCACATTGGAGAAGTGCTGAGGCGTGTCAAGAAAGAGCACTTGCAGAGAGCTTATAAAATAAAGGACTGGTAAGGGAAATTTCACTTTTTCAATATTTTCTTAGTCATCCCTACTTTGGCACAGTGATAATTTCTGGGCTCGATATATACAGGGAGGATGATCATGATTTTCTTCTTCAGTTATGCAAATCCTCGGGCAAACTGTTAAAGGTGTGTTTCATAATTTTAACGGGCTGCGAATTAAGTTCAATAAGTAAGAGAGATAGCTTAAAAGTTTCTCTGTTTTCGTGGCAATGAACTGGTGTAAGAATAACTGAACTTGATAACCTTGTTCAGGGTGGAGAGCCTGATTTGATGACAGGAGCAAAGATGATACTCCATGACTGGCAAAGAGGTCGTATTCCCTTCTTTGTCCCACCTCCTAAGCTAGATGATGTGGCTTCAGAATCAGAAGCAACAGTGCCAGGCATAGATGAAGAAGCCATAGCTGACAACAGTCAGGCAGCTGCTGCATTGAAAGCCATTGCTGGAATCATGTCTACCCAACAACAGAAAGATGTTCCTGTCCAAAGAGATTTCTATGACGAGAAAGACCTCCAGGATGATAATAAAGCAAAGGAGTCAACTGAAACAGACGGGGAAGACGGAACTGATGGACACGAAGATGAGGACGCAGTGTCGGAAGATGGAGTGGAAAGTGAGTCTGATGCGGATGAGGATGCGGTGTCAGGAAATGATGAGGAAAACGAGTCAGATTCTGTTGAGTAATGTTACACCTCGCAAAATTTTGTTTTTGTTACTTGTAAACTTTGTCTTAATTAACTCAAAGTGAGACTCTTGTCTAAAACTATTTTATCATTTACAAAACGTGATTTATTAGAATGATGTCTTATGATGACACCCAAGTTTGTAGCTTAAAGAAACTTTATGTGTTAAAAGACTTTGCATCTATGAAGAGGTGGATGCTATATCTTAAGTTCGCTCCTCATGCCCTAACGTCAACGGTGGAAAGTAGCAACTAGCGCTTTTGCGGCCTCCACCTTAACTACATGTGCCATGCACCCCCGACACGACCAAAACCATAGCTGAGGCTTGTGCCACTTCCAAATTTTTCTGCCTACTTTAGGCCTGATCAGTCACTATGGGTCCAATCACCTTATCCTATCTTAATCATAATCATCCCATGTTCAAGAGTAATAATTAATTGTTCAAGGAGATAATTATTTTGAGTAATAAAGGAGACAAACAACACTCAACAACGTAGTAAAGCAAAGGAAGCAACATATATAGAAAACGGACGAGCCAAGACCAAGGGAAATCACATGTAGTCCTTGACGAGTTCCGTTAACTTCTTTACATTAGCTCCGGTGACTTTAGCCATTTGCTCTCTGCCTTTAAAGACAAAAGTGGTTGGGAGACCACTTATGTCAAAACGTTCTGCGATGCTCCTCTCAACGTCATAGTTGACTGTGTAGAATTTGAACTTATTCTTGTATTGCCTGTCCATTTCGTTCAGTATGGGATCATCGCACGACATGGTCCGCACCCCAGGGTTGTGAACATAACCATTACTGGGAGTTCCGATTGGATCACAAGTGAATCCCATTCCGATTCAGTGATACTGTGTACTTCATCTATCAATAGAAAAACAGAGATTTAAAAACATGTACATTACTTTATTTTTCTTTTTTGGTATTGTAGAAATAGCAACTTTTGTCGCTTTCACAAAAACTAAAATTCTACCAACACCTATATATAAACCCAAATCAAAAATGTCTTTTTTGTTTTTTATATACAAAATTTCAAAAATAATTGATTTTAAATCAATTCATGTTTTCACAATAGTACAATCATTTTTTTTTAACTTAGTTGTTTTTTTACCTTTAAGCTTAGCACCGGAATAGACTCATTGGATAGTGGTGATGATGACACGTAAGTCTAGATCAAGGGATCAAATTTTGAACACATCCTATTAGAGATAACTTGGGAGGCAATATGTGTATCTTGCGGATCAAGTAATGTGGACTATCAAAGTCCGTCTACGAAGGGAAGCCCGTGAAATCCAAATGAAGAATATACTCTAGATCTCCATATTATTTTTTGTACAAGTATTTCCATTATGTATTAGAGTTAGTTTAGGAAACTTTACATTGTGTTGGTGTTATCATTATGTTAATGTTATCGCTATATATGTATGTGGTGATCTTATATAAAACACAACACAATATTATATTTCTATTCTATAATATTTGACATAGTATCAGAACCTTTGATTTTTGTGGATTGAAGAGACAATTTATGCTGCGATAAATTTGTGACTTTAATGATCATGAAAGGTGACGACGTCGAAGACGATGGTGATGAAGACGATCGAGATGATGGCGTGAAACACAGTATGCTTTGACGTCCACATGATTGTTTTATAATTTTTTTATTCTTAGATTATGGTTTGGTTAGCATAAGAATTAGTGGCAGATCTTTGAGGAATTATTATGTTATAAGGGTTCGGGTTTTCACAAGTAGTTGTTTATTTTTATGGGATTTATTCTTGATTAGAATATCTCAACTATATATATATATATATATATATATATATATATCATATTACGGGGAAGTTGTTTGGAATACTCATGTTTTTAGGTCATTTTTAATCTGATTTGTAAACTGTCCGAGATAAGGACAATTATTTGTGGAGTTGCAGGATTTGCGACCACGGGATATTGTTATTCCCTTTTACCAAGATCGAAAACGAGCTGAAGTTCTAACCATCTTTTTAAGATTGAAGTTTATACTCTAAGGGGTCTGTTGACATGATTTGTCCGTCCTCGACATGATGTCCACGACATAGGTGTTCCGCTTTATGATCGCATATTTTGCGTTTCGCGTCCCACCTTTGTCGTGTGGAAGAATATTAGAGATAACTTGGGAGACAAGATATGTATCTTACGGATCAAATATTATGGACTATTAAAGTTCGTCTATGAAGTGAATCCCGTAAAACCCAAATGAAGAATATACTCTAGATCTTCATATTACTTCTTGTAAAAGTATTTCTATTATGTATTAGAGTTGGTTTAGAAAACTTTACATTGTGTTGGTGTTATTATTATGTTAATGTTATCACTATATATGTATGCGGTGATCTTATATAAAACACAACACAAATAAGATCACACAAATAATTATTTTTTTCATATCACTTAAAGAAAATTTTGGTTAAATTGGCTTTAAACTTACCAGAATAGACCAAGTCATCGTTGGACGGTAGTGATGATGACACGTAAGTCTTGATTAAGGGATCTGACTCTGAACACATCCCAACATTAAACCCTAAACACACCAAGCACGTCACCATCACTACTAATAAGTGGTACAAGAACCTAATTTGCTCCATCGATTTTTTATGATCTCTATGTATCTTTTTTTTTTAGCAATCTCTATATATCTCTCAACTTGTAAGCGTCCATGGTTTACTTTAACACAATCACCAATATTTATTTATTTTTGATTATCAATCACCATTATTTGGTAAATGTACACGTACATTTCAAGACACATTATTCAGTTCTTCTTTTCCAATAATCTAAACATAATAAAATCACATTCATTGTCATTCTTATCTTCCCCAACTAACACACTTAAAATACTAAACACGAGTTTCCTTCAACATCTGTCTATTCATAATTTCATATTAACCAAAAAAAAAAAAAAACATCTGTCTATTCATAAATGAAACTACACACGCCCTCCTTTATTTTTTGGGTGAGTTTGCAAAATACCCGGTAGGACCTGTTTGTGAATTACAGTAAAAGTGTAAAACCTCTATAAATTATTTATAAATACTATAATATAATAAAATTATCTGGTCCCAAATAGGATAGTATAAAAATAAACAAAATTTGATGATATAATTAAATAATAACTTTTAGAATTCTTATGTAAATATATGGTCCCATTAATAACATAAATTAACAATTATGTAAATTTATATATATATATATATAAATAATATATTAATATATAGTTTTAGTGTTTTTGTAATGAATTTTTGTTAGAACTCACTAGTAGCTTTCATTATATATAAAATGTTATGTTGTGTTTTTTAAACTATTTTATTGTAGTATCGTCATAAAACATTTTCACAAAAATAGATAAAATTTTGTGTAAGTTTTTAAATTATAAATATGCATCATTTTTATTTTAATAATATAATAAGCTGTTCAAATACAACAATCTAAAGAGAGATAGGATTTTGGTTGCATAGGTTCGTATGGTGGATATACATTATAATATATGGCTCGTGATCAGACGATGGATGGTGATAATGATCATGATGATACATGTCTTTGATCAAACACACTAAAGCCACTCACTATTACCCTATTTGGCTTTTCCCATTAATGCTATCTCTCTAAACCTGTTTCAGGTATGACTTGCTATTGCTGACAACACAGTTCTACAATCCTCTCATTTTATAAGCGTCCTTAAGGTTAATTTATGACCAATCACCAACACCGCATGGGTTTTAATTAAGCTAAAGTCAATGATATTACTATTATATATAATAACATTGTAAGGAGTACCTAAAGATTACAGAAGATAGGTGTAAGTGTAACTGGTGTGGTGTCAGGAATTGAATTCAATTACAGAGTATATAATACCCAAGGGTTTTCCACATTGCAGGCATATATTATATATATTACTAGTCCCTGATTTGATCGATTACGCAAGTCGCAGGAAAGAAAAAGAAGCAAAAGGGTTCATGTGTGAAATTTGAAAGCAGGATTTGGACTTTGTGGACTAGGACAGGTTTCTTTCACGCATTAAAGATTCAACTTTCTCGACATCATCGGGTGTATCAACTCCATGAGCTTCATGATCCACCTTTATAACCTGTAAAGAAACCAACATAAAAACCTTAGTGCCATAGGTTACTTCTCTCTATATTCTCTAAGCGAAGGCTCGATTCTTATATCGACTGACATGTGCTTCCTTTTTTCCTTTAGATGCTTTTATGTGAAAGAGGTTATCGGGCAAATGCTGTTACCTTCATTTTGTAGCCATTCTCAAGGACTTTGAGCTGCTCTAGATCCTCTTCTTGCTGCAATGGTGTTGGTTGAAGCTCCGAATATACTTTCAGAAACTTTGAATCAAAGCTCTGAGAAGAAAAACAAACATAATCGAGATTAGATGATAAAAGAAAAGCGAATTACAGATAGAATAAGAGAAACCGGCTGCTCGGTACCTGAATACCAAGATGAAGCATGTACGGAAAATCTGGATTGACTTTACCACTCCTAAACCACAAAAACATTAATGATCAGGATTACAAAAAGATCAATTTTGAGCTTATGAGAAAGAATCAGATAGTTCATTTAACCAATACACACAAGAAAAAGGAAAAGAAAATTACTTGTTATAAGGAATCAAACCCCTCGAGAAATAGATAGCATAGCCACGGTTGTCAACCACACATTTAACTCGATTAGGATCAAGCCCGTCTTCTGGTTTCAACGATGTCACTGCTGTGCTAAACACCGCATCGGGTGTTACCTAGAAACCACAACCATAGGAACAATATTTAACAGCATATCCTTTTTTTTTTAAGATCATCATTCGAGTCCAAGATGAAACATATAAGATATCTAACTAAGCAGTTTACAAGACCTGAAGTGCTTTGACTACACCATCTATAATTTCAGGTTCAATGAGTGGTTCATCTCCTTGAATGTTAACAACCACATCATACTTCTTCTCCAACTTTTCTAGTGCTTCATTGCACCGCTCAGTGCCTACACATCACCCAAATGATACAGAGCTTAAGCCAGAAGAGCCATATTCCACAAACAAACAAAAATCCAAACACTGAAGAAAACAATATATAGACCATTTCTGCAAGACTCTGAAGTCATGATAACATCGGCACCAAATCCACGACAGCACTCCGCGATCCTTTCATCATCCGTCGCTACGACTGATAAATTTAGAAACACAAAAAAAAAAATTCAGACATCTTGTAATCTCAACAATCACAAGTAGAGATCTTAGATGCATAAAGTAGAGATTTTCATGTTTATAACCAGAAAGAGTAGAGATTCTGAGCCAATATTACCAACGTGATCGAGCGTAGTAGCTAATTTCGACCTCTCCCAAGTCCTCTGTTCAAAAACGAGTCAACAAAAGTGAGAGAACAAAGAAACAAAAACTGAAACAAGATACATACTTACAAACATATACGATTTACCAACATCAATATTGCATATATAAAAGGCACAAAAGATTCAAACTTTATCTAAATCCAGACTGAGAGATAACGAAAGTAGAAAAATTTAAACTTAAAATATGTGATCTGATTACTTAAATTTCCAGTAAAATTACGAGATCCGACACAGCGATACTGAGATTTAAATATAGAATAAAGAGAGAGATATTGAAATATAACTATGGAGGAACCTGGATCATGGGTTTGCCGAGGATTTGCACGAGAGGCTTACCCTCGAATCGAGAGGAAGCGTAACGTGCGGGGATGATTCCAACGACCCGGCTCCGGAATTTCCTGGATCGACCCAGATACGCACTTGCGCCAATAGCCGCAGCAATCGCTGTTCCGGCTAAGATCCCGTGTACAATCCATGTCTTCTGAGAAGACGAAGACGATGAAGAACACATTGCCATCACTTTGCTCCGGTGAGTGTGAGAGAGTGAGACATAGAGATTGTTCTGTTGAAAAAGCGGTGGCCGAGCCAGCGAGAAAGGGACCGGTTTAGTCCGGTTTAATTGCTTCCATTTGCTAATCAACTTATTTTATGGAATAACTTTCGTAAATAAAATTTTGTTCAAAATTTGGAAATAGTTTTTGATATATAAACTACTAGTGTTTTGGCCCGTGCTTTGCACGACCTTTATATCATTTGTGTTTTTTTATAACATTTAGTTAATAATAAAAATATAGTAACAAAAAACAGTTTTAAAAAAAAAAAAAAGTGTCGATACATTTTCCAGAATTTAAGAAAGTAAAAGTGTAAAATTGAGACTTTTGCCACGTGGCAGAATAAAAAAGTGGAAGTTAGCTGTAAAGTGACTTGTGAATTATATTATAAAGGATTAGATCTGATCCGATTCCGAACGCATGATCTGGTATCCTATTTCGGAGATAAAATTTTGTAAATATTTCTCATTTTCTGATAAGAGTATTTTCACTAAACACTTAATATTTTTCTTGATTTTTAAAATTCCGATTTCTATTTTTTGACTATTTTTTGTTGTATCTTTTCAAACACATAATGTTATTTTCCGTTTCTTCCTTTTTTCAACTTTTTTTCATCTTCGATGTTGGAAAATTGTGGTCTCTCATTTTCTTTTTATAGTTTTCTGACTTGAACATTGGAGAGCCGTTAGAAAACATCACACTAACATATTTTCCAAACTTCGACGTAGTTGTCGTTTGTATAAGAAACTTACCTCTAATGGTTGGACACACAGACGGAAAAAAAAAAACAGCTTAACAGTATTTACAAATGATTATTTTTGTGATGTAGGAAAATGATCATTTAATTCTCTAAGTATAGAAAATGATTATTAAATTCCTCAACTTTTGCAATTTTGCAAAATTATTTCTCAACTTTGACGTTTGCAAATTAATTCCTCAACTTTGCGTTGACTACGTAAAATTGGATTAAAAAAACCAATGTTAACTTAAACGTTTTTTATTTAACGTTGACTTTTTCGAATTTCAATTTACGTAGTGAATGTAAGCTTGGAGAATTAATTTGCTCACACCATAGTTAAAGAATTAATCTTTCGATTGCAAATACTCGAGAAATTAAATGACATTTTTCCTGTGAAACAATAGACTTTTTAAAATCAAATTCACCTTGACAAATTTTTCAAATCACCATAGAAAGTTTGACCAAGTCCACAGGATAATTTATTTTTTACAAATATAACAGATCAGATGTAACTCATTTAGTGCTATTATCTTTCTAACTAATTAGGACAATTTTGAGAAATAAACAAATAAACATAAATCAGGAAACTTTAGATATGAATTTGAATCCGCACAAATCCTTCCTAAACTTAGAATCCGCACAAATCCTTCCTCATTGCCTTATCCTAAACAACAAAAATTTCCAGCTTTCATGACTAAAAATATAAAGCTGTTTAAATATTTGGGTTGTCACGTGAAAGTCAACATTTTGAACAAAACCTTGGAACCTGTTTCTTGTAAGAATCAACATGAGCTCAGAAGAAGATGTGTTTAGTCTCATCAGCGTTCTTGGTCTCGCCGTTTTCATCGGTCTCTGCATCTTGCTCGTTGTTCTTATTGCAACCTCAGCTATCATTCTTGTAATCTACGCCATCATCGACTGCATTCTCCGGCCATTCTTAGGAACATGTCTCGACCTAGATCTCGAAATCGGAGTACAAAGAGGCCAACAACGTGCTAGAATCATGACTTACCACGCAATCATCCAGACCGGTCTACGATTACCAGATTCCGAGAGAGAAGGAAAAAAGCGCAGGCTGAAACAAAGCGCGATCGAAACCCTTCTCCCGAAGTTGCTTGTTGGACAAGGCAACCATGAGGACGAACAAGAGAGGTCACTAGAATCAAGAGAATGCGCGATTTGTCTCAGTGGTTATGTCGTTAATGAAGAATGCAGAGTATTTCCGGTATGCAGACATATCTATCATGCGCTTTGTATTGACGCTTGGCTTAAAAATCATCTCACATGTCCTACCTGTCGTAAAGACTTACCAGATTCATGACAAATCCCGAGCTTCGTTGCGTAAGCTGTACATAGACATTTTGTCTCTTCTTCAAGAGATATTTACTAATGAAACCTCTCATTGATTCACCTTTTAACTTGGTTGGCATATAAATCACAAAGAAATAGTTTGATTATGCATTAAATCTATGATTATTATTACCATAATTCTCCCAAATAACCCGGTTTTAAGAATCCTAAAGTTTTCAAGAAAACCAGAAGTTCATTCAAGCTGCCTTCCGTTTCTATGGAGCACTTTTGCCAAATCGAGTCTAGTTTAGGGTTTTGTGACGAATCAAATTTACGGTTTGATTTTGGTGCGGCTTTTTCAGTTTAAGGTTTGATTCTGTTTTGCTTCCCGGTGTTGTTTGCTTCCTCACCTTATCACCTGAGTATTTTCCCGTTTAGCTGAGTAATTCGCCTAAACTAGAGGAGCGAATTTATCACAAAGTATTTTATCCTATATATGGTATTCCCGAGACGACACTATTGGTGGAAGTATCAAACATTGGTGATTCCAAATTTTCTTCTCATCGGAGATACAAATACTATGGGGTTATCTCTGAATACAATGGACACTAAACAAGTGGATGTTGAGTGTCCATATATGGGATCCTGATCTACCAAAAGATGTTTTGGAGTTTATCTCCTTTTGGTCTTATGTGGTTGTGATTTGGAGGACAGGGAGGTTTTTCATTCGGAGATATACTTCCAATGTGAAAATCACAAGAAGTGGTTGTATAGAGCGCTTTATGTTCAACAAAACAATGGTGTATGTGTTGCCACATAATATAATTTACAGAATGTGAAGCGTTATATGATCCATATGGATCTGATAGAAGTATTAGATATTGTTGGGGATACATACTAATAATGGAGGCCATGAAGAAGGAAAATCTACATGGAACGAGTCAATTATCACCATATACCGACAATCATGGGTGTTATTTACAACCAAGAAAGATGTCATCTTCTAGTGTGTTATGAGCCAAAGCCTTAGCCTTAGCTCTCGTTATTGGACCCGTTGCTAGAACTTTAAAGAACAAAGAGATTTAAAGCTAAGCTTCCTCTTAACCCAAGTCTCTCTTAGAGAATTAGGTTAACGTTGGAAAATGATCTTTTTATTGATCATAAGAGGTCTTTATATAGACCTTGATACAACTAAAATAAAAAGGAAATTTTCCTACACCTTAACCTAGTGTAAACAGGAAATATTGAATTGCTTTTAAATTAAAAGGAAAATTATCAAAACTCATATCTACTATGAAAAGGAAATATAAAACTGGAAATTAAGAAGCTTCCTAAGCCTTGGGCTTACGTCTTTGATACGTTATCTTGTATCTCGTATCATTACTCCCCTCCTCGACCAGGAGCTTGTCCTCAAGCTTCAATTCTGGATATGCTTCATAAAGCTTCTCGGCGTCTTCCCATGTAGAATCATCTTCTCCGTCTGCAGTCCATTTGACGAGTATTTGTTGAACTCCGCCTCTTGATCGTTGTTTCAAAAGAGCAATTGGCTTTGTTGGCATCATCCTCCCTTGTAACGTAGTTGGCAAAACCGGTTCTTCAACTGGTTGTGGACCCTTGTGTCCTTTAAGCAACGACACATGAAAAACATTATGAATTTTTGACCCTTCTGGCAGACGTAATCGATACGAGACTGCGCCAATTCGATCTAATATCTCAAATGGCCCAAAATACTTCGGAGATATATAGTTTCGTATAAGCTTTCTTGGCGACTGTTAACTGCCGATATGGCTGAAGCCTGAGCCACACCCAATCTCCTACTGCGTACTCAACGAATCGATGATGTTTGTCATAAGCTCGCTTCATTCGATGTTGAGCTTCTGCGAGTCGTTCTCGTGCCATGGCTAAAAATTCATCTCGTTGCTCTAGTGCCACATCTACTGCTTCTACCTGTGTACTACTCCCTACATAATCCAAGAGTCGTGGAGGCTATCTTCCATACACCAGCTGAAATGGCGTTGCCCTGAGACTCGTGTGAAACGACATATTGTAACAATATTCGACCCATGGAAGCCAACTGAGCCATTTTCGTGGAACGTCTCTAGTCACACATCGTAGGTACATCTCCATTGTTCGATTAGTAATTCTGGTTTGCCCATCTGATTGTGGCCGATATGCGGTGGTAAAACACAAATCCGTTCCCAACAACCGAAATAATTCTCTCTAAAATATGCTGCAAAAAATCTTGTCACGATCCGTCACTATTGTCTCAGGAATACCATGCAAACGAACAATATCTTTAAAAAAATGCTTGAGCAACCGTACTCGCCGTATAAGGATGACTCAAGGCAATGAAATGGGCGTATTTTGAAAAACGGTCTACTACAACCAATATCACTGATTTGCCCGAAACCTTAGGTAATGCCTCCACGAAGTCCATTGAAATGTCAGACCAGATACGACTAGGAACCGGAAGAGGCTGCAGCAACCCACCAGGCTGGAGCGTCTCCCATTTATTCTTTTGACAAACTTGGCATTCCTGTATAAAACTTTGAACTGATTTCTTCCATCCCTTCCAATAGAAATCACGTCGTATACGATCCATGGTCTTTTGAACACCTTCATGTCCGAACTTATGGAATCCTGAAACCACTTCTTTTACTAAATCGGATTTAGCTGCTATATACGCCTGTCCTTTGTAAAAATCAGTCCGTCCTTAGCCTTCCACTCGCCTATCAATTCTTTACGAATTATTTTATCCCGTAAGGCAGCTAGAGATGGATCGGTGTCGACTTCAACGTGCAATCTTCCCACAATCCCAATGTCAGAACCTTGTAACGCATATACCATACATGGTCCTTCGGTTGCTTCCTCTCCTCGACGAGACAATGCGTCAGCCACTGTGTTCGTTTTATGCCCGAACGAAATTCCACTCCAAAATCAAATCCCAACAACTTGCTAATCCAATGAATTTGTGGTGAAGTCGAGAGCCTCTGTTCCAGGATAAATTTGAGACTGTAATGGTCTGTTCGAACGAGAAACCGACGCCCCTATAAATAAGGTCTTCAATGTATCACAGCCTTCGCAAGCCCAATGAGTTCTCTCTCATAGGCGGCTAGCTTATGATGGCGCTCCGCAAGTTTCCGGCTAAAAAATGCAATTGGGTGATTATGTTGGAGAAGAACAGCGCCAATACCACTGCCCGAAGCATCATGTTCCATAATAAATTCTTTTGAAAAATCGGGTAGTGCTAATACCGGAGCTTCAGACAAGGCTTTCTTCAAAGTCATAAACGCGCTCTCAGCCTCTGAACTCCACATGAACCCTGTTTTTCGAAGGAGTTTAGTTAATGGCGCTGCGATTGTTCCATAATTGTGTATAAACTTGCGATATTAGCTAGATAAGCCCAAAAATCCTCGAACAGATCTTGTCGACATAGGTCTTGGCCACTCCGAAATCGTTGTAATTTTGGTGTCATCGACCCTTACTCCTTCGTACGAAATAACATATCCCAAATACCCCACTTCCTTCTGTCCAAACGAATACTTGGAGTGCTTGTTGAATAGTTTATGGGTTCGTAACAACTCGAAGACCCTCCGTACATGACCCCTATGCTCCCCCAATGTAGCACTATAGATAAGAATATCGTCAAAGAAAATAAGCATAAATTTCCGTAGTACCGCATGGAACACCCCATTCATCAGACTCTGAAATGTAGAAAGAGTGTTTGAAAGACCAAACGGCATAACTAAGAACTCATAATGCCCGTGATAAGTTCGGAAATCTGTCTTCTCGATATCTCTCTCATGCATCCGAACTTGATGGTATCCGGCTGTAAGGTCAAGCTTAGTAAAGTAACGTGCTCCATGTAACTCGTCTAAGAGCTCGTCGACCAGGGGAATCAGAAATTTGTCTTTTACCGTGACCTTATTGAGCTCCCTGTAATCAATGCAAAACCGCCACGAGTTATCTCTTTTTTTTACTAACAACACAGGAGAAGAAAACGGTGAGGAGCTCGGCCGTATAACCCCATTCTGAAGCATCTCTGAACACTGTTTCTCAATCTCGTCTTTCAATAGATGCGGATATCGGTAGGGCCGAACTGCCACTGGATTTGCTCCTTGCACAAGATGAATTTGATGGTCACACGACCTTGGTGGAGGCAATCATGTTGGTTTATCGAACAATTCTCCAAATTCGACTAACAGCCCTCCTAACCCTTCAACCGGTGTTTGTGTTATTAACAATCCTAGCACAACTCTCTTCGTGGATTATGGTCGTCTTGATGTTGTGTGATTGTTCCCGAGAGTAGTAAAAATCTCTTCGTCTTCTTCATCAAACCACCTCTCGAGAGTGCATCCGTATCTAATGGCGTGTAAAGAATGTTCTTGTGCATCTCTTGTCTTTGCCTCTCCATGCCACTTAACCATCATATCCCCATGCACAAACTCGATAGTCCGGGCTGGACCATCCCACATGACTCGTCCAAGTGCATTCAACCAACATATGCCAAGGACCACATCAAAACTGTTTAATGGAATCGCAAAGCAGTCAGCCTCAAATTGATGACCTTGTACAGTCATTGTGAGACCTTTACATAGGCCATCAACAGGACACTTACCCCCATCAGCCAATGCAACTACCCTTCCTGGTCGTCGTCGTATCGGAAACCCTAATTTCTCCGCCACGCTACTCTTGATAAAATTGTGAGTACTTCCTGTATCTATCAATATCCACCCCGAGCCATGGGCAATATCTGCATTGACTTGGAAGGTGCTCTCATTCTGCTCTCCTTTCATAGCGTTTAGGGAGAGCTTCAAGTCCCCCTCGTCAAGCAGTTCATCCTCCTGATCCTCACCATCTAAGATAGGCCAAATATAGAACAAAACCGGTTTACACACATGACCCAGCGCGAACAGGTCGTTACAATTAAAACATAGCCCTTTTGCTCTCCTTTCCGTCATTTCAGAATCTATCAATTTTTTCCATACTTTCTTCTGCGAATGTTGTTTCTGCTCCATTGGTCGTGGTTGGAGAGGCTCTCCGCCTCTTCCTCCTTGAGTTCCTCGATATCCTGACAATACCGACTTGGTAAGTGGGGTTGAATAACGTGCCGACGGAGTTGTGTGACCTCCAAAAGTTCAAACTCGTTTGTCACCTTCGATTTTATACTCATTGTCCCTTGCATACTCCATAGCTTCAAAGATTGTTTCGGGTCTCAAATACTCAACCTCTTTCCGTAACGAATCCGTTAATCCTGCACAAAATTGCCATAGTTGTTGATCTCCGGTTAGTCTTGTTTGTCTCCCCAAACACTCCTCGAACTGCTCACAATATTCATCCACTGTGCCTGTGTGTCGAAGGTTACTCAGCTCACCAATGGGATTTACTGCGTCTGCTCGCCCAAACCTACTTTTGCAAATCCTCTTAAATTCTCCCCAACCTAGTCGATGAGTAATTAGTCTTCGTAAGTTGTTGTGCCAATGATACGCCTTCCCTGTTAATATGAACATTGCTTGGCACACTTTTGCATCATCGTTGTATATTCCTTGATCATCGAAGTAATCCTCACATTTTTGCAGCCACTCGACCGCATTCGTTGTTCCATCATATGGTGGAAACTTCATCTTGGATGGTGGCACCATAATTTTCTCAGCCTCCCTTCCTCCACTATCTCTTCCCTCTATTCCACTCCTCCAACTAATTCCTTTGGTCACCTTGAAATCTCGCATCGAGGATCCCGCTCTTTCTTCTTCTGGAAGATCCGCAATTTGTCTAACATTCCATTCACCACCCCCATCTGTCAAGCGATGGCCACGTTCTCTTCCCACCGAACGTCTCGCCCAAGGTCCACTGGAATGGAAACTTTTGTGTTCTCCGACCATCACACCTCCCTCGCTGATGCCGATTTTCAGTTTTGCCTTAGACACGGAGGCTGCTTCGTTTCCTTTCTCCCCCACGTCTCCTCCTGAATTTGAGGTCAGTGATCGGATTCTAGTGAAAATCTCTTCCTTGTCCGCTTCCTGCGCTTCTTTGAGTTTTAATTGCTCTTCACGAATATCCTCCACCATCGACTTAGTCTGCTCACGCTCCTCCTGCTGGTCGGCGATTGTTGATTCAAGAGCTGCTTGTTGTGCAACCGAAGCTTCCTTCAGTTCTCCGATGGCGTTGTGTATCGGATCAACCATCTTGTTCATGTCCATCTTTAACTCCGTCTTCATGTCTTCGAACATCTGTTTAAGCTGTTCGAATTGTGATTTTGACATCGCTCCGTCTCCCATTGAATCGCTCGGCTCTGATACCAAGTTGTTATGAGCCAAAGCCTTAGCCTTAGCTCTCGTTATTGGACCCGTTGCTAGAACTTTAAAGAACAAAGAGATTTAAAGCTAAGCTTCCTCTTAACCCAAGTCTCTCTTAGAGAATTAGGTTAATCGTTGGAAGATGATCTTTTTATTGATCATAAGAGGTCCTTATATAGACCTTGATACAACTAAAATAAAAAGGAAATTCTCCTAAAGCTTAACCTAGTGTAAACAGGAAATATTGAATTGCTTTTAAATTAAAAGGAAAATTATCAAAATCGATATCTACTATGAAAAGAAAATATAAAACTGGAAATTAAGAAGCTTCCTAAGCCTTAGGCTTACGTCTTTGATACGTTATTTTGTATCTCGTATCATAGTGCGTAAGATGGAGATGATTGTATGGTTTGCGATGTAATAGATGAACCGCAACCAATAATTTTTAAAAAATTTGGAGTTTCATCACGAAAATGATAACCAAACAAAAAGATCGACTCAAATTGAACACGAATATTATCAAGGAAAATAACAAATTTGATAATCTCTTAGCGTGTAAGTCTTACACGTAAAATGAAACATTGTGTAATTTCACTTTATTGATTATTTTGTTCTACCAAGATATTATTGTATATGTATGTTCATTGATATGTAATTTTTGATTCAAGTTAACAAAGCAAGATGTTAAGGGGAAAAAAGAGTTTGTAAATTTGAACAGAAAAAAACAAAAATGTCAAGCCATTTGTCCTTTTTAAACTGAACGTCAATTATAAACTACTTTACTAAACCGGAAAAAAGCCTGTAATTCATATATCAAAAATAGTTTTAAAATAGAAAGGCTAAAATGTCGTCTTCTACTCTATGTTATAGATCTCCTACTCACCAAGTCTCCTTTCTCGAGTCTTTAACTTGATACGTTGTTGCGACTACTCAATCCTACTGCTGGAAAACGCAGCGTCCAATATTTGCTAGAATTTCTTTGATGCTATACCAAATGCCAAAAAAACAGCAATTGTGATAAAAAAAACCTGACAAAAAAAAGAATAAAGAAATAATTAGACTTAAAATGGAATAATAATCAATCACTATTCCGAATTAAACACTACAAATCATTTATTTCCCTCTAATTCAAGATAATAAGAACAAGAAACAATGGTGGGTTTGGCTCACCTTGGTTTTTCTGAAAGCTCATTGACACTCCTAAGTTGACGAATTCATCAACCACTGTCTTCATAGAGCTCGCTACATTGGTCCTAAACTTCTTGGAGCCTCTCTGGCTAGTTTGTCCAAGGTCTTGGACTCCGCCTTTAACAATTGATCCAACAGGAGCTCCATCTTTATAAGCATTGCACGCTTTCACTATGTCGTCAGACCGAACGAAGAAATGGCTACGAACAAACTCTTCAAAATGCTGCACATTCATCACCACAACAGTTCTAACCCCAAATTTCATAAGATAACAATCCATCTTGAGCAAAAAGGTTTCATCTTTTTCCTCAAAACGAATGAAGATACGGTGATTAACAGTCTTTAAACTGCCGCATTTTCATCACTATTTGAACCCCAAGTTTCAAGAAACCCAAATTTTGGAAACAAAGATTTCAGCTTTTTTAGGAAACGGATGAAAATTTGACTAATTACTTATTTACCTGGGGTGGTTTTCTCATGCTGTAAACCATAGTCTTTAATGACAATACGAGTATGTTCTCACTGTAAGCTTTAGAGTAGGACTCTCCTGATGGAGTCCCCATGGACTGCTCGTAGCCAGGTTCGTTAAAATATGGTTTTTCATTCAAGATGAGTGCTTGGATTGAGACAAGAAGCTGCAACATTGTGGACTCCTTGGGGAGCCATTTCTCCCTCGTTTTATCGGTCCAAGTACCGAGAAGACTCAAGCATACTTTACCACAGTTGTATAGATTCGGGTTGATTCTAAGCCCACCGGAATGGTAATGAACTTTCTGTCAAAAAACAATCCAGAGTTATCAAGGGTTGGAAGTAAGTAAAAAAAAAAAAAAACAGAACACATATTGCAAATGTTTCTGAGAAGACATACTGGTGGCACTGAAGGATAGGTATCTGGGAACTGAATATCGAAAAAGAAAAGACCGTCATGGTAAGGAGTTCACTCGGTTCCAATTATTACAGCTCTCGAAAAATCCATTCTTTGATTCACAGCCTCTGACAAATATTGTCTCTGTTTGCGAAAAAAAATAAAAATGGGAGAAACTTAAGAACAAATGGGGAAAATTGTTGCTAACACTATTCACCGACCTGGCAAATTCTTGTCAAGAATCTTCCACTCTCCTTGAACCTTTTTCACCCAATTCTTTAAGTGCTGAAAAAAAAAAAAAAAAAAAAAAGAGAAATGGCGGGTAAAAGTTACAGTTGTTGAATACTTGAATACGAAAAAGCGATTAAGGAAACAACTCCGATCAGAAGAGGATAAATTTATCATCACCTGCTTAGACGCTTTCTCCTTATAAGCATAGTGATGATCAGAGAAATCCTCAACGGTGTCAAATCTTTTAAAGTCCCGCAGAAACTCTTCCTTAAGTTTCCTATCATTGGAAGAATCCTGAACTAGAGAAATAACCTCAGCCGCTATATGTACGCTTTTCATTTCACATTTACCTAAAACTTATCTCTTTCAACCCAAGAAACTTTAAGAACACAACAAATATGATTCATCAATCCGAGGGCAAAGAGAAACTGTAGAAGCATAGTACGTAAACGTAAGCAAACAAAAAAACAAGATCAACCAAAACACACATAAACCCTAAATCAAAAACAAAAAACCCTGAAGTTGTGCACAATTAGACATATTTTTGTCCTCTAAAAACCCATTGAAATTAACAGAACAAAAAGAAAATAATAATCGAACCTTTATCTCCATATCTCTTGCACATATTCTTCTAGGGTTCTCTTTTATAACTTTTTAAATACCTTTATATACATTCTTCAATATGATTCATACAATTCACATTGGTATAAAGCTCCATCGATTAAAAACCTAATATTGTTTTTCTCTTGAGGCACAAACACCATCACCACAGGTCACGATTGATGGTGACACCACAGCAAATCCACATCTTGCTTCATGGACACGACAAGATCGCAATGTTACGTTGTATACTATTTGGAGAAAAAAATTTATGATTGAATACTATTTGCACCTCAAGTAAAAAAATAACTGGTAGAGAAGAGATGGGGTTGTTCATACCAGGCCGAAAGGGATAGTCGATGGTATATATGATAGTTCGAGCGGCTTTTTGCAGTGAAAACAGAGAAAATGGAATAGTTTTTGAAGTAGGAGTGATCGAAAGTGGTCTTTGAGAGTGACCAGAAAGCGGCCGGAAAGAAGACTTGTAGGTGTTTGACTAAATAAATAGGGAAAACGTAATTGTGAAGTAAGTAAAAGATATGATCCCTTTCTCGTTGAAAGAAGGGTTGAATTTATAGAATTTTACTTCCCTGAGTTAGGATACCGGGTTATAAATGGTTGGATTTAGGTCGGATTCAGGTCCATCGGTTTATGCTTCGTTCCGTAGAGGTTGTGGCTTCTCTGCTTGGCCATTCAGCCCCTTCCCCGTTTTACCCCCAACGGTGAGGTCTCATCGTTAGCGAACAAGGAAAAAGTCAGGTGACCTTACCTATTCAGTAACTTGTGCCTCGCAAAGAGGCCCAACCTCTCTAGGGTTTATTCCAGAAGATTAAGCTAAGTACACATGCCCCTAATTAAGAGATTTGCCTAAACTAAATGAGCGAATTTTTCCCAAACTAGAAGATATGAATTTGAAACCAAACCATAAACTTAGAATATTTACACAAATCTCCACTGCCTTATCCTAAACCACAAAAGTTCCAGCTTTCATGACTAAATATTTAAGTCTTTAGGTTGTCACCTGAAAGTCAACATTTTGATTAACAAAACCCTGAAACATGTTTCTTGTTAAAAAAAAAATGCAAGAATCAACACGAGCTCCGAAGATGTGTTTTTATTTTCATCACCGTGCTTGGCTGGCTTTATTAATCGGTCTCTGCATCTTGCTCGTTGTTCTTATAGCAACCTCAGCTATCATCCTTGTCATCTACCATCTACGCTATCATCGACTGCATTCTCCGACGATTCTTAGGAACATGTGTCGACCTAGATCACAAAATCAGAGTACAAAGAGGCCAACAATGTGCTAGAATTGTAACATACCACGCAATCATCCCGACCGATCTACGATTACCAGATTTCGAGAGGGAAGGAAAAAAACGCGGGTTGAGACAAAGCGATCAAAACCCTACTCCCGAAGTTGCTTGTTGTACAAGGCAACCACGAGGAAGACAAAGAAAGGTCTCTCGAGGCAAGAGAATGTGAGGCATATGTATCACGCGCTTTGTATTGATGCTTGGCTTAAGAATCATGTCACACATTTCCTACTTGTCGTAAAGAATTGCCAGATTCATGACAAACCCTTTGCATCGTTTTTCAAAGCTGTACATAGACATTTTTCTCTTCTTGATCAAGAGATCTCTAAAACTGAAACCCACTGGCTAATGACCACTGATTAGCTTTTGCATAGCACATCAGCATATGGCGAGTTTAGTCAGAAACAGAGCATTAATGTCCAGTAAAATACAGAGGAATGGTTTGATTATGCATTGATTCTAAGATTATTACTATATCTCTCCCCCATAACCCGGTTTGAAAATACCGTAAAAGTCTCCGAGAAAACCAAAAAATCAACGTTGATTTTGGTTCGGTTCATTTTTTTTCTTAGACTTTTTTGCCAACGTCTATCAGATGGAAATTGCAAACGAAAATGTTACGTGTATTTTGTAGATTGTTTTCGTCTAACTCTACAAAAAAATTTCTAACTCTGTAAATCAGAACAGAAAAATGTCAAACCCCTATTATAAAATCCATTTCTCCTTTTTAAACCGAATGACAGATATAAAACCACTTTTCTAAACCGGATAAAAAAATTGTAATTCATATATCAGAAAAATAGTAAAGAAAAAAAAGCGCTAAAATTTTGTCTTCTACTCCATGTTAGATGCCTACTCACCACCAAGTCTTCTTTCTCGAGTCTTCAACTTGGTAAGTTGTTGCGACTCAAATCCTACTGCTGAAAAACGCATCGTCCAATATTTGCTAGAAATTCTTTGATGCTATACCAAATGCCAAAAAAATAACAATCATCACAAAAATGATAAATAACCTGAGAAAAAAAGGAACAAAAAAACACTAATTAAACTTCAAATCGAAAAAAAATAATAATCAATCACTATTCTGAATTAAACACTACAAATGATCATAAGAAAAAATACATACGAGGCTGAGAAAGTCATAAAATTTTATCAAGTATAACTGAACATATGAGAATTACTTCTCAGTTTCTTAATAATTCACAAGGTAAGTTTATTAAAAGTAATAAGAAGCTAGATAATAAAAACAGAATTTTTTTTCCCTCTAATTCTAGATACTAAAAACAGGAAACAATGGTGGGTTTGGCTCACCTCGATGATCTGCTTCTCTTACGGTTTGTTTTATTGCTCTGATTCTGTGTGTTAGCATTGCTCTCAGGTGGTTTTGGTTTCTCTTCAAGCTCCTTGACTCCTAATTTGACGAATTCATCAACCACTGTCTGCATAAAGCTAGCTACATCGGTCTTAAACTTCTTGGAGCCGCTCTGGCTTGTTTGTTCAAGGTCTTGGACTCCGCCTTTAACCATCGATCCAAGAGGAGCTCCATCTTTATAAGCATTGCACACTTTCACAATGTCGTGAGACCGGACGAAGTAATGGCAACGAACAAACTCTTCAAAATGCTGCACATTCATCACAACAACAGTTTTAACCCCAAATTTCATGAAAAAAACAACAAACTAATTTTGGCAAAAAGGTTTCAGCTTTTTCTCAAAACGAATGAAGATATGACGATTAACATTAAAAGTGCTTTATAAACCCAAGTTTCAGAAAAATCGAATTATGGAAACAAATTATTTACCTTGGGTGGTTTTCTCATGCTGTAAACCATAGTCTTTAACGACAATACGAACACGTTCTCACTGTAAACTTTAGAACGGGACTCGCCTGATGGAGTCCCCTTGGTCTGCTCATAGCCAGGTTCGTTAAAGTATGGTTTTTGATTCAAGATGAGTGCTTGGATTGAGACAAGAAGCTGTAACATTGTGGACTCCTTTGGGAGCCATTTCTCCCTTGTGTTACCGGTCCAGGTACCGAGTAGACTCAAGCATACTTTACCACAATGGTATAAATTCGGGTTGATTCTAAGCCCACCGGAATGGTAATGAACTTTCTGCAACAACAAATTGAACTTCCAGGGTCATTAAGGGTTCTAAGAAAAAAGACAGAACACATACTTGAGAATGTTCCTGAGGACATACTGGTGGCACTGAAGGATAGGTATCTGGGAACTGAATATCGAAAAAAAAAAGACCGTCATGGTAAGGAGTTCCCTCGGCTCCAACAATTACAGCTCTCAAAAGATCCATTCTTGATTCACAGGCTCTGACAAATATTGCCTCTGTTTGCAGAAATAGTTAAATTTAAAAGAACAAACAGGTAAAAAATGTTGCAAGCATTGATCTGCATAGTGTATACACCAACCTGGCAAATCATTCTCAAGAATCTTCCAATCTGCTTGAACCTTCTTCACCCAATTCTTCGAATGCTGATAAGATAAAACAGAGGCGGCGGGTATAATTACAGTTGTTGAAAATGAAAGAACGATTATGGAAACACCCCCGGAGATAATAAATTTATCATCACCTGCTTTGAAGCTTTCCCCTTAGAAGCATAGTGATGATCTGAGAAATCCTCAACGGTGTCAAATCTTTTAAAATCTCGCAGAAACTCTTCCTTAATTTTCCTAACATTGGAAGAATTCTGAACTGAAGAAATAACCCCATCCGCTATAGGGAGAAAAGAACTAACAGAAGCATCATATCTAAAAGGGTTTGTAGTAGGAATCGGGACCATCACTATATCAGGAGTCTGAGGTTGAACCACAGAAAACGATGCGGAAGAATAGATAGCCTGATTGTTTTGTGGCAAAAACGAACCAGAAGAATAGATAGCCTGATTGTACTGTGGCAAAAACGAACCAGAAGAATGATCCCATGATTGAGGAACAGGAGTAGCTGACAGAGATGAGTTTCCAGTTGCTTTCATCGATTGACTTCTCAAAATGATTCTACTTGATTTCGCTGTTTCCTTACTGCTCGAATTTAAACCCCAAGGTACCGTCACCTCTGCACCGGCTGGGACATTCTTAGGATCTAGAACGTCTTGAAACATTGAGTAGTCATCAACATCAATTGCTTGATTAGCTAATTGACCAAAAGGGTTATTACGACCATAATAATCTTGGAACGTCTCTAAGTTAAGCGGCGAAGATCCAGGATGATGAGATTGAACGTTGTTGTAAGAAAAGGAGTCAACTTGTATAGCCTTCCCTTTGTTCGTCTTATCAACAACATTGTTATTATTAAGAACACCACCACCGTTGCGGAATTCATAATTTTCCACATCAATCACTTCAGGAAAAGCCTACAACAAGACAAAGCAGCAAACTTTACAATCAACTACGACTGACAAAACAAATTACAAAAACAGAGAAACAAGTTAAATTGCCAAAACAATGACAAGAAACGACACCAAACAAAAACCTATAAGCTTTTGATTTCAGTTTACCTAAAAGTGATCTCTTTCAAACTTAGTAAACAATAAGAACACAATCAAATACGACGAGTACGAATCATTAAGAACAAACCCATCAATCCGACGGCAAAGAGAAACAGTAGAAGCATAGTAAACGTGAGCAAACAAAGAAACAAGATTAAACAAAACCCACATAAACCCTAAAACACCGAGATGATCATCACGCATCAACGATACCCTAAGAGAAACAAAATTCCACCTTTTTCCCCAGCTAAATCAGTAAAATTCTGCACAGAGAAACACCATTGAAATTAACAAAGCAAAAAGAAAGAAGATAAAAATCGAACCTTTCTGGGTTTACGAGCTCTCGAGCCCGAAGCGATCAGAGGAGGAGGAGGGATCTCCACCACGTCGGGCTCCATTGACGAAATCCCCAAAGTGATTAATAGAAAAAGATAAAGATTTTGCCTCGAGGTTACAGGACAGAAAAAAGGGTTTTATCGGGTCTCTGTTCACAATTCGCGCCGGAGTATATATACACACACCGAAACAGTGAAGAGTTTTACTTAATCGCTTTGAACACACTCTTTTTAAACAAGCCACTCCAAAAAAACCTCTTCACAAAATCTTAATTACTTTTTAATTATCTTAATATGATGCTTTTAAGTCAATGAGGACTAAACCAGAAAGGTCTTTGCTGACGTGGCATAATCGACGGTGCTGATAGGAAGGCGACTTCGAGCCTTTAGGAATTTATAGCCGCTCGATATGAGGATCGGGTTTATTATAATTAATCTAACGGTTCGAAATTTTTACGGATGGAATCCTCTTTTTTTTTTTTTCAATAACAGAGCAATCATAGCAAATCAAAAGGAAAAGATAAGAAAATCTTGTAACAAGATTACATTAACAAAAATATATATTTAATTGATTTTATTTATTTCGGTGATAAAGTTGATATTAAATAAGGAAGTAAGATATGTTGACCAGCCAAAAAAATAAAACAAATTAAAAGAAAGTAGTAGGATATATCAAAAGTTGCGGATAAATATAGAAATTATTGTTCTGCTTTGGTGATAAAGTTGGAATACACTATAAGGACGTGGGATATAAAAAAAATCACTAATAAATATTTGAGTGTCTATTGTGTTTGACCAATGTGACCTTTTGGTTGCTCTGTTTTATTACATGATGACTGTTGTGTAAATCCCAAAAACAAAAAACAATCAACAATCTATGTTACTTTCGATTAATGAAATTCATCTTTAAACACTCTCTCTCAAACTTTGAAACCCTCGGATCGAAGACACGAAAGATGAGCTTCGATCCATTTCGTGCAAGCGGATTCACCGTGTTCTACAATGCATTCATCTCTTAGCTTCTTAGTATCAGGACAAGCACAACATATCCTCTTCTTTGGTTTTGTCTCCGTGGCAACCACATCTTTGCTTGGCTGCTCCAAGGAACATGCACTGCCTTGTGCTTGTGAACCACTCATCCCTATCATCATATTCTCAGAATATTAATGCCAAGAAGAGTCTGAACCACATTCAACAATAACCAAAGAGCAATGGAACATTAGAACAAGGTAACATCGGTTGACCATTTGACGCTTCACACGGTAGATCAGGACATGAATATAAACATGAAGCATTGATCATTTGAATACTCTTCTAAGATTAAAAAAAAAAAAAAAAAAAACCAAGATCAATGACAAATTAGACACAAAAACATCGGTTAACATTTGATACTTAAAAAGGGTACATCCATACACGAATATACACATGAAACACCAATAATTTAAATGCTCTTCAAAGATGAACCGATATACAGGTATTTCAGTAGTTAAGTAAAGTAGCGTATTAAGCGATAGAGTGATAATTCTTCAAACTACTTTCTTGTTACTGATTACACAAACAAGTTTAAAACCTCACATAATCTTATATCAAACACATATAAAACAATCAATTTGAATGCTCTTCTAAGTTGAACTTATAAACTGGAATTAAAGCCACAATGCGAAAGAGAGATAAACCTTTAAGACAAACCTTCTTAATTACAAGGCAAGATCCAAAACTAACTTACTTGGTTGTACTAAAAAAACCAAGCTTTACCAGTGTTAATAACATGAATCTTGTAACCTTAAATTACCAACAGAACAAACGGCGTGTAAAATCTCTGTGAGTGATTGATAAATTCATGTTGATTTTTTCTCCTCAGCCACAATCAAATTAGGCAAAACCCTAAATAAACTTAAAACCCTGAACCCCAAATCACACAAAATCTCATCCCTTAGTGAAAACAACTCATCAAATACCAAAAACCAGCCGATTTAGCAACATTCTAATCCGATTGAACAACCAAGGGTCAAGCAAACAAATTATCAAAGAAAGAATCAACACATAATTCAGAGAAAGAAAAAAAAACTGATAAAATTCATCCGCACAATGATACGATTCTCCAATTGGGAAAAAGATAAAGCGAGACAAAGAACTGACCCTTTGATCTGCTTCAAGGAGAAAGAGTCGAGAAACGGGGAACCAGTAAGAATCTTGAGAGAACCAAGAAGAAAAAACGCTAACGAGGAAGAAAAGAGAAATGTAGAAGCTTTGACACAAGAACATTAAAATCTCCGTAACTTTTAATTAATGGGCCGAAAATGGGCTAAGTCAGGCCCATTTTCTACCTTTTTGTCACCACAAATTGACAAAAGTAAAACAAGATTTTACATAACTGTAAACACCTTAATTAACCAAATAAAAAGTCTCTGATTCTACTTTCACAATGAGTTGAATGGATTACCAAATATAGGATCTACATAGGAAAAATGAATGAACAAAGACATCAAAAAAAAAGCTGTCATTATTTTTCTATCTTCTGATATCTTTTATGAATCCAAACTATCATTTGTTTGATCTGATGGTGTCCAGAATCTAAGCTTCTCCACTCTTCATCTTCCATCAAATTTGAAGATCTTTGACTATATAATATATCATCATCGTTTTGCTTAGCTTACAAGTTTTTTAAGAAAAAAATCAAAAACATCAATCATACTTCTCTCTCCATGAATAAACAAGAAAGAAAACCCAAGAAATGGCCAAAGCAATGTCCCCAAGAGCTTGTTTAGGCCATTCATAAGCAAGATCTTCAATCTTCCACTCGAACAAAACCCTCCACATAGCCATTAACACATATAGAATCACAGACCCACCAGCGAAGAAGCTATGAAACTCTCTGTCTTTCACAAACGAAACCATGAACAGAACCAAACCAATTGCAAAGAGAAGCAAACCAGAGAACGACTGAGAAATCTGTATGAGTAACTCATCGTGTGGCGTTGATCCTTTCAGTTTGCTTGCAATCTCACTTCCTGGTCCAAAGATTGAAGCTTTCTCTGTGTAGAACATCATTAAGGTTCCACTAGTTAGCGCAATTATCGAATGGAGTACACAGATTACACGGAACAGAGATGGATTCATCGAATTTGCTGCTGTAGTCATGAAAGCTTTCGAATGAAAAAGGAAGAGACTTTGTTCTGTATCTGAGCTTTTTCACAAACACATTTCTGTAAAGATCGAAAAGAAGGCAGATTTTGAAGTAAAAACTTAGAGACCCAGAGATGATGGAAAAGAGAAGATCTTTAGGAGAAAAAGGGAAGTTTTGGTTCACGGGTTTATTGTGGAAATAGCAAGATTGGAGATTTTACTAGTTTGGGAAAGCAATGAAGAAGCCATGGGGGAGGAAAGGTATGGACTTGGCTTTTGGGAAAGAGGAGATGATCTGATTTAGGGATTTGGACTTTGATAGATTCCATGATTTTGATGATATTTTTTTAATATTTAAAGTTATAAATTCTAATATTTTGGTAAGGTTTTTGGTTTGATGTGGGTCACTCTTTTGGAGAAATCTCATTATTTTCTTCTAGAAAAGCTAGACAATTTCAATCCTCACGTCCCAACTAATTATATTAATTATGACTAATCAGAGATTTATATAAGAGAAAAAGATTGGGTTTTTATATTACTTTTTTTTTCATGAATTTGAGGTGGAGAAATAATTGAAAGATTCCAGGCAAAAATACAAAAGTAGAATAATTGAAAGTAATTAATCTTTGTAGGGTCAAAGAACCCATCCTCATGGACATTGTATATTTTGGATTTGGATTAATTAATTTTTTTTTTTTGGGATTAATTATTTGTATATCCAAAAGTAGAACTATTTGTATATTTTGGATTCAAGCTTTGTAAATATCTTCTCCTTTTATTCAAAGATATTTTTGTGAATCAGGAAGATAAAACCATTATTTCCCTGCATCGACATAAACTGCACCCAATGATAATTACAAAATCCAATTGAATCCATCTCCCATCTTACTTCTTTTGTGAAATATGAATAATTGTTCTGTGGCTTTCTAGAAAGAAGAAAAAAAAACAATGCATATATTAGAAAAATATTTGCTATCCAAACGTATTTTTATTTAGTTTGTAGACATAATTGATGATAATTTTCAAAGGTAAAGCTAGTAAAGAGGTTACATAAATCCCCTTAATATCAAAAGGTTAATAGTTACAGAGTTCTAGTTGAATAAATTAATGCCAAGTGGAAAGACTTCAACAGTTTGGCCCTACGTCAACGTTAATATCCATAGCCGACAGATCAAGTATCCACCGGTTCAGGTTTCGTTTAAGTTTCTACCAATTCTAATATCGGTTCAATGGCTCTGCGTTTCACAAACATTAACCGATTTACAGTCTGAATATCCCATCAAAGGAGCACAAAATTGCTTCTACTAAAATCACAAACATTAACGTAAGATGACAACAATAATGGTTAAAATTTTTTATAAATTTGGCCAAAGATTGATCAGTTAATTTAGTTAGAGGGCAAAATTTCAAAACTCACGAGATTTGTTTCTTCTAACTACTTGAAACTGTAATCAAATAAGAAAAAAATTGCATCCAAAATAAATCTTGCAATAAGAAGAAAAATTGTGGAATCTCTCTCTCTATCTCATATTTCTTCCACCGGCTGAAACTTTCCGGTGACGCCTTCTTCCACGTTGTCCCGGAGTCTTCTTACCCGTCGTGGCTCTACCACCAACTAATCTTCCACGTGGCAAAGCCGGTGGCTCGGGAAGAACCCTCGAAGAAGCTCGAGGAGGTTTCATGTTCATCAAAACGTCTCTATGATAAACCTATATCATCAAGAGAAGAAGAAAAGTCTCATTTTTTTCCATACAGCAAACCAACTCTTAAACCGAAACAAACTGTAATTATCTGCTTGCTTTTTTTACCTGTTTCACAAAGTTGCGTCTTTCACAGTCCAAGAACATATTGATGCTCCAATCAACTTTTTCTCTTATCTTGTCTCTTGCAATTGCAAAGCTTAGTTGATCTCTGGATGTAAACCGATCTACTTCGTTGAACCAAACACATGTGAAAAGGTTTGTGATCGGTATGTGTTCTCTAATGATTGTACAGCCTTCAGGAACATCTGCCAAACGATTCAAAAAAAGATTCAATTGAGCTCAACAGAAAGAAAATTGGGAATTTTCAATATCTTCATATGCTTAAAACCCATACCACTTGTTATTGGAAGCTTAGCCTCGGTATAAGGTGTTAAACCTTCCTTCTTGTAGAACTCTATTTGGTAATCAATTGAGGCATTGTCGTATTTTCTTGCGGCTTTATTAGCCTCAGCCTCTACAAACACATCAAAACGTCGGTAATGTCTCGAGATTGCGATACTAGAGTTCGTTCTCCACAAGAACCTGAACATTGAGAAGACAATAAAGCTAACTGCTTTGACCTGAACATATAATTTCAAGAGAGAGAGAAGTCAATCTATCGACCTTTCAAGGATTTGATATGGATCAACAACAAGCTGGAGCTTCGCATCCACCCATATAGAGTACCGGACATTTGGGAATATTCTATGCAACAGAAGCTTCGGAACCTGTAAAAATGCATAATCGTTTTACCCAGCTCATATTTGTAAAACACGGAAACATTCAAATTTTGGCTATCTATTCTCAAATCTTTTAACCTTTCCATTACGCCGTGCATCAGTATAAGGGACATTATGTACAACAATGATCCTCCACAATCCCACTCTCTTGTTATCGTCTGTATAACTTGACGTGTTCTTAAGGTATAAATGTGTTTCTTCATCAACAAACATGTAGAATGGGATGTTCTTCCTCGCCATTTCACTGATGTTCACCGGTTCTTGTATTATGTCATATTTTCCTGAGAAAAGATTGAAACATTGTAAGAAAAGCAAGAATATCTAAACAATAGATGTCACACAGGAAATTTCTCTTCTAAGCAAATTACCAAATATCGCTGATGCAACAATCACATCATGGAACTGGTCCAACTCATGAAGGATATCCTCATCGATGTCAAAACCAGTTTGATGACCCGGTTTTGTTCCTTTAACAAATCTGTAAAAACAAATACAGGAATCAGAAAGTAGAGCACAATGACATGGAAAAACTACGGAGTTGAGCCTAGAAGCTTACCCGCAATGCACTGTCATGGACTCTTTTATGTCAAAAGAGTTAGTCCTATGTTCAAGAGAAGGATAACCTCCAAATTCAGAGCCTCCTTGACTTTCTTCACGTTTTAAAGGACTCTCTTCATGGATATATGTCAAATTCTTGAGCACGGGAGATTCAAATGGATGCTTTGGCATATGCGCTAAGGCCTCTTCTGGAGGTAAATAGCATACCGGACATGCTGAGCAAATACAAACGGAGAAGGTAAATGCGAGTTCTTGCAGGATAATAGAAAAAATTAATGAATCGAAGAAAAAGCTTACGGCGTGGCCCAGGCCTTCTCATTCCAGGTGGTGGAGGAGGAGGATATGAAAAACTATCGCACGGATGGTGATGTGATGAAGGTAAGGATGGAGGAGGATGGTTGACGACTACATCACTTCCTCCAATGCCATTCCACATAAAAGAATCTCTAATATGATCATTATTAGAGTTCTTTGTATAGAAAGAAGTCAATTCTCTACTTATTGGAGTTTGGTTGCTTCCAAAATCCATCGTCTCAATACTCTGATGAATGTTTGGACTATTGCTCTCTGTTGTAATCACAATGCAGGCATTACCAACAGATTCCAATAGCTAATCAAAACCATTCCAGAATGAAGACATCAAAGACTTGAGAATACCTTTGTTGATAGTGTAGGAACCCAAGCCAAAGACAACAAATGCAAGGCTGAGAAGGAGCAGCATTGCAACTCGTCGACGACCTAAGTACCAGCAACATAAGAAGGAGAGAGACCTTTCCTTCTCTTTAGAATTTGAAGTGAGCATTGTGAAGAAACAAGAAGATATTGCAGGCTCAAAAGGTCAAGGTTTGAGTAAGTGCAATGAGCCATAACTCTGAAGTCCAAAGGACATTACAGTCATTGTCTCTTAAACCCTCTAGATCGAACTCTCATATCGACACTTTCTCAGATCCACCCCACAAATTACAAACCTAAGAAACATTAACCAAAACCAGGATTCAATTCCATATACATTGAAGAAGAAGAACCAGAATCGATTGACAAAAAAAGCTTTGTAATTTACCAGCACAAGAATCGAATCCGATTGTAAAATCAATAACAAAGACCTGCATTGGCATCAAAAAGGATCAAACTTTAATCACATCTCGATTCAATCCAAAGTACCCATCATTGGCGATTCGTAAATTGAACAGTACCCACAAATCCAAATCTAGCCCTGATACGAAAAAGGGGAAATTTTTGCATAAGATTCGGAAGAAGAAAAAAAAAAGAGATTACCTTTTGAATGAATATTATGTTCCAAATTCGTCTCTGGATTGACAAAAATCAATAATTAGTTTTGTGAATGGCGTCGCCAAATTTTACACTGATCCGTTCGATCTGGGGTAAAACATTCAGTGCATGTTTTGGATTTGTCAACGATTCAATGTACGTTACTTTTGTGGGTTGATAATTAAAAATCATTATGATTTTAATTATTATTTTTTATTACAGCGGAGATGCGTTGTGTGTTGATGTCTTTAAGTCCCAACTCTACGCTCAATTTGATCGTTTCTTCGATTTCGTTCGATAAAAATCTGTATAGGATATAAACATTTTTTCATATTTTATACTTCATATTTATCCCATTTTAACTATGATTATCTTATGTGATTATTTTGTATAGGGTTTAAAGTTTTTCTTGTAAATTATCCTACTTATATTTTAGGGTTTTATTTAGTTGTTAATTTGATTTAGTAAACAAGTTTTGAAAAGAGTAATTTTATATCTTGTTTTCTAGAAACTTTTCAATAAAATTTCATCTATCCGGAGATTCTGAAACTGAACAAATAATCTTATGTTTATCTTAGGTTTGTCAGTATTCACAAGATCAACAAAACGTTGATATATCTTTATAAGCTTCTAATACTCAATATCTTAATTTAATCGTATTTATCTACTAGATTTGTGAAGCGTCGTTCGATATCATCCGCCGTTTGACATTTTCTCATTGTCATACCTCATATTAAAGGTATATTTTTCGTATCAACAAATTCATTCGACATGTTAATGTTCTACTACTTAGAGACTCGATCGGTTAACTAATTTACCGTCAAGAAAATGGAAAACTACTCTCTTTACTCTATCCGGCCTTGGTTTGGAATCTGGTACCCAGAGTTCTTACTCGATCGAAATATAATTTTACCTGAACCAACCCTATATATGATGAATGCATTTTTCTAGTGATTCTTTAGCCAACAAAAAATACTTTTTCACCCACACGACATACTTTTGGAAAGCATATTTTACATCTTTGTTCAATTCAATAAATGTTTTCTATATATTTGCTTACTGAAAAAAATGTGCATTTAGCCACATATCTGGAAAAGGTGTTATGTATACGATTACTGAGTTTAGTTGCGTTTGTAAATTTGTTTTAAGAAAAACCTTTTAAAAGATGTCTTGGTGATTCAAAATGTTAGAAGAAAATAGTTACATTTTGATACTCATCAAACATATTAAAATCATTATCCAAACGGACCAAACCATATATGTCCGCTCCATATTTACTGTATCTGTTTCATTTGTTATGTGCGTTTCGTCTACTCCGCACCATTTGTACCTCTACAAACATAACATCTGAAATACAATAAACAAAACACATAATTTTAGTTGAAACAACAAAATTTTGAAAGATTAAATAGTTTTAGTACACAATGGTATCATTCGTATGGTTGGTGTATGAATTGATAATACGTGGTACATACATTATAGCTGTTCTCTGCACATATCTCTAAGAGAATGGGCCCAAATTTGTTTTATTGTCTAAAATGGAGATGACAAGTCCATTAAATTCGGCTGTAACTTGTAAGCATAATGTGGATGAACACTCTTCTCCAAATTAGTAGGCAAACGAACAGATGCTGACTGATTAATTGTTTTCTTAAATCTTTGAAACTCCTTTCATTAGTATCAAACTAATCACTTTGTTATATAACTATATTATCATTTCAAACATTCTTTTAATTCTGATATCATTCAAAAAAAGTGTTAGTCCTAATTTTTAATGCCAGTAATAATGGGAACATTAATACAAATATAATTGTATGAAATAAGATTATTGTTTTTGAATGTGGTGTAAACTACAATTAGTTGACCATGCATGCAATTATTGTTTCTGTTTTAATAATAGCAAATTTTTAAAAAGCTTTCAATCAAACGAAAAAAACTAAATTAGAAAACTGTATCTAAAAGTCAGGTAGATAGAAATATAGAAATGACTTGGTGACTAAAATTGTATAATTACTTCATTTAAACTATAACGTCCCTATTTTAAAATCTAGGGAATATGGGAAATATAAAATAAATTACACAATGAAAGATGGAAGCGAAAACGAAAAGGCTTTTGACGTTTACCCCAACAAAACCTTTAATACTCTCGTTGCATGAACATGAAGCGGTACGCGCTTTAAATATTAAACTATAGTCTATAGAGGAATTTACCATTTAATTTATGCCATAAAAAAATAATTTAGTTTTTAAAGGATATAAAAAGACTGATAGTTTTTTACTGTAAGATGTGTAATAGCTTGTTTGTTATAGTAGGTAGATAAATATAAGTTTCATCAAAATGCATTCTCCGCATACGAAAATATTAAGATTTTACACTGTTAGTATGTTATAATAGAATTTTGTAAGATACTATTAGTTTATAATATTTTCGATACTTGTTATGCCGATTGACGATGAATTTTTTATTTCTTTTTATGAAAATATGTATTTTAACCTTTATTAGTTCAAACTTCAAATGAGTTGGGAAACAAATATGAGAAGAAGGATTTGATTAGTGTTCTGATTATGATTAATTAAAATTAAAAGTGATTAAGAACGCGTGGTTTTAACGGATCACATCAAGAATGTCTTTTGTATAGCTTCAATCACCATTTCCCACAAAAAAAAAAGTAGTCTAGGAGTTTAATATAAGTTATTTAACTGCACAACACAACTATCCTCTATTTAGAAAAGTGAGATTTTTTCACACCACCGAACGTATTTATTATTATTTTAAAAAGAAAAAAAAATTCTCATAATGTTTCTTTTTGGAGTTTGCAATTTTTACAAACTTTTAATTCATTCAACCTTCTGCTTCAACACACATGCGTCTCTCAAAAATCTCTCCGCCCTAGATCCATCTCTCTCTCAAGCTAACACTGTTAAACCCTTTTGATTTCTCCTCGTTACTCCTGATATATCTTCACTTTGAAGCTCCATTTTTTCCCCTCTGTTTATGATTAGTCCTGCAAATTACTCAATTTTACATTTTGCTTCTGCTGTTTTTAGTCGTCTCTCTCTCTCTCTCTCTTCAAAGGTACTTGCTTTATGCACAAAAGTTGAGAATCCTGGGTTTTTTTGGGGTACTACACTCTAATTATTAATGCCTGAACCATCTTCTTGATCTGGGCACATTTTGCAATTTGAGTAAAAATCATTCCTTTTTTTTTTCTGGGTTACAGTGTTCTCCGAGTTCTAGGGTTCCTTAATTTCGTTTCCCCTTTCTGTCTGGTTTCTGAAAGTGTCGGACTTTATATGTTTGATGGTTTAGTTCTTTCATGTGGTCCACTTAATTAGCTGGTGGAACAAGATGGATGAATTTTAAAGGAGAGTTTTTGGTTCTGAGTATCAAATTTTGGGGTAAATTGAGCGATGGGTTGTGTTTGTGGTAAGCCTTCTGCTATTGAAGATAGCAAAGATAGTCCAAGAGAGCGTTTCTCAAGCAAATCCTCTTCTGAGTTTAGAGTTTCAAGACCGGTTGCTTCTTCTAGAAGAGAAGAGACTCTTAGGATAAAGGAACGGTCTGATGTTGTTAGTGTAAGGCCAGTGTTGAGTAATAAGCAAGCCAATGTTTCGATGCATTTGCGTGGGGAGAATTTGAGTAGAAGAGAGAAGAAGATTGAGAATGTTGCTGCGACTTCACCCCTTGCAATGAGTATTACCATAGCAAAAGCAACTGAAGGAGAGTATGTAGCTGCAGGTTGGCCTCCATGGTTGGCTTCTGTAGCTGGAGAAGCTATTAGGGGATGGGTTCCACGGCGTGCGGATTCTTTTGAGAAGTTGGACAAAGTAATCTTCTTTTCTTTATATACATTCATTTTGAAATGCTGTTAAAAAGCCTAGTTGATTGCTTTGACTTACTTATATTGGCATGTTTCCATATTTAGAAACATATCCTAAGCTTAAAGACTTGGGTTGCAGTAAATGATGCTTTTATGTTATGGAAACTGGATTTTTATAGTTAATTAGCTTTCAAAACTATCAAGTCATGTGACTTACAGCTATGAGGAAAGATCCCTGATGCAGCTGTTTTTACTTGATTTATGCAGATTGGCCAGGGTACTTATAGTAATGTATATAGGGCTCGGGACCTTGATCAGAAGAAAATTGTGGCTTTAAAGAAAGTTAGGTTTGATAATTTGGAGCCAGAAAGTGTGCGTTTTATGGCAAGAGAAATCCAGATATTACGCCGGCTTGATCATCCAAATATCATAAAGCTTGAAGGCTTAGTTACATCAAGAATGTCTTGCAGCTTATATCTTGTTTTCGAGTACATGGAACATGATCTAGCTGGACTAGCCTCACATCCCGCCATAAAATTTTCTGAATCACAGGTAAATTTTATGTTTCTATTCAACATCATCATGACCCAGTCATTGCTTTTAGTACAATTTTCTGAGGCTGGGCTTTCTTTTGCTTTGTTTTTGTACAGGTTAAATGCTACCTGCAGCAACTATTACACGGTCTAGACCATTGTCACAGTCGTGGTGTACTTCATCGGGACATAAAAGGCTCAAACCTTTTAATAGATAATAGTGGAGTTCTAAAGATCGCTGACTTTGGATTAGCTAGTTTCTTTGATCCTCGTCAAACTCAGCCTTTGACCAGTCGTGTAGTAACTCTTTGGTACCGTCCGCCTGAGCTTTTGCTCGGAGCAACTCGCTATGGAGCAGCAGTTGATTTGTGGAGTGCAGGTTGCATTCTTGCTGAACTATATGCAGGCAAGCCTATTATGCCTGGTAGAACCGAGGTAGATTTGCAGTTTTCGTTTGAATCCCTTATATCTGTGAGACTAGTATGATTTCTTTAGAGATGACTCTGGTAATGCTTATGGTGTTACAGGTGGAACAGTTGCACAAGATTTTCAAGCTATGTGGCTCGCCTTCTGAGGACTATTGGGTGAAATCCAGGTTGCCTCATGCAACGATATTCAAGCCTACACAGCCGTATAAACGCTTAGTGGGTGAAACATTCAAGGAGTTTCCTCAGCCAGCTTTAGCCCTTCTTGAAACTCTGCTTTCAGTCAATCCCGACGATCGTGGAACTGCCACCGCAGCTCTTAAGAGTGAGGTACTGGCATTTCTCAGGCAGTAAATTTCTGTGTTCTTATGCTTCTACATGACTCTTGGTAAATGCTTCTGTAACCTCAAACTATCATTCTTTTATTTTCAGTTCTTTTCCACTAGACCTCTTCCATGTGATCCTTCAAGTTTGCCGAAATACCCTCCCAGCAAAGAGCTCGATGCAAGAATGCGGGATGAGGAAAGTAGAAGGTGTGCCATCCAGATTTTTCTAGTCTGGTTTGATTTTTACTCTGCAATGCATTTAAGATAGCTTAAATCTTGCTCCTCTGTGTTTGTAGACAAGTTGGAGGAAACAGGGACCAACGACACCAAGAAAGGAGAGGAACTAAGGAATCTCGAGCTATCCCAGCCCCTGATGCAAATGCAGAGCTCGTTGCATCAATGCAGGTTAATTTTTTTGATAAAAGCTTATTATTTCTTTCTATGTTAAAGCTTCTTGCTTTTTATTTGATGTTTTTGACCCTCTCTTGCATTATCGTCCTAGCAGAAAAGGCAGAGTCAGTCTACTAATAGAAGTCGAAGTGAGAAGTTTAATCCACATCCTGAAGAAGTTGCATCTGGTTTCCCTATCGATCCACCAAGGCCATCATCACAAGCATTTGAACCAAACAGAGAATCTCAGGGCAATATTATTCCTCACAAGAGAGCTTCACATTCCGGTCCTCTATCACGTAGATCTGCTTCTGCAAAGGGTAGAAGGAATCACCAAGATTCTCAGAAAGTGTCATCCATAGCTGATTACTCAGTAATGCCTGGTTTTGCTGCAACAAGAACAGGCGCACCGCAACAAGAGACTTGCAGAGGAATGACTCGGCTTCCAGGTTCCTTCAAGGAAACCTCTGAAGAAGCAAACCAGGAAGAGAATGGTAGAAGCAACAAGAAAGACCCGATTCTTGTAAGTTCTCTAAACGTCCCTCCTTGTTATATTTAGAAACTACCAATGTTACTATTTTGAGTTGCTTTGGTTTGGTTTGCAGTTGGGATATGGATCAAAAGGGCACAAGATTCATTATTCAGGACCGTTGGTGGTTCCATCAGGAAACATGGACCAGGTGTTAAAAGACCATGACCGCCATATCCAAGAAGCTGTGAGAAGAGCTCGAATAGATAAGGCTCGAGTTAGGAAACTTCAAGCTGATGAAGCATCAAGCCAACAAGTCCCAACCAGTCATCCTTCATCTGTTTCTAGCCGTTGATCCATCAATGAGGCAAAAGTATATGATCAAAACCAAACCTCATTTGCCTGAAACTTTTAACACGACGTATTTTGAGTGAAAATAATTGTATTTTATTGATTCAAGATTGTATATCATCAAATCAAATCTTGTCACGTTTTAGCTTCCCTGTAATGTGATATTATTTTATTGTAAGAGAGATGTAGCAACAGGTTATATATTATATTATAATTTAGAAATTGAACTTTTTAATTTATGATTTTTTTATGAAATTTACCCTATACTTTACATACTTCAAAATCTCTTCTTCCTTTTTTAACATATAATTTATATATTATGTGCGAGTGGATCTGCACACGTTCTAAACCGGTGAAATAAAGTACAAAACATATTCGAAAATATGGTATTTTTTGGTTACAAGTAGCTCGAGGAACAAGTTAGAGTTTCTTAACAAATATCGATTTTAGGGTTCTTGAGTATAAAAGTCTGGATCCATTTTTTGGTGGTCGAGTTTGCTAATTATATTAAGAGATCCTCCGTCTCGGTTATGTTTATTTTCCTTATTATTCGAGAGTGAATCTTCCTTTTTTACCGATTTGCTAAATATTCGAGTAGATTCGGTTTTATCTTTCCATATTTTTCCATAAGTCGGCTAATGAGTTATGCGGAGGCCGAGCTAATCGGAGTTTGCTTGTTCACGTTGAATTTGTTATTGGATCGGGTTAGCCGGGTGGTACTAAACCACTCTCCTACATATTATATGGTTTCATTATCTCTACTAAATCTTTTTTGGTACATGTGAAGAATCGACCTACATTAGCATAAAGATAACACCTTTCTTGTGAAAAAATAAAGGATCTTGTCGAGAAGTCAGATTTAGTGGGCTATCTCTCTCGCTATATAACTCTTGTTATCGTCTTTCACTTTCCATATCCAAGAAAAATAACACAATGCAGATCAAAACACTCTGTTTCATTCCTCTGTTTTTTGCTCTGTTTTGCTCTCACGCCATTTCTTCATCTGCTTACAGTTTCGACTTCATTTACTTCGGTAATGGAACTGATCTGATGACATTCCATGGAGACGCCGAGTATGCTCCAGAGCCTGATGGTATGAGCAAGTCAGGAGCTCTTGGATTGAGCCGTGACAATATACCTTTCTCTCATGGTCGAGCCATTTTCATCAATCCCATCCCTTTCAAACCTAATGCTTCTTCTTCTACTGTCTACTCTTTCAAAACTTCTTTCACTTTCGCCATTACTCCTCGCCGGAAAAATCCTAACCCCGGTCATGGTCTCGCCTTTATCATCGTCCCCAACAATAAAAACGACGCCGTTTCCGGTTTAGGCTACCTCAGTCTCGTGAACCGGTTTAACAACGGTAATCCCAATAACCGTCTCTTTGCTGTCGAATTCGATGTCTTCCAAGACAAATCTCTTGGCGACATTAACGATAACCATGTCGGAATCAACATTAATTCGGTTAATTCAACGGTTTCTAAGAAAGCCGGTTATTGGTATCAATCCAAAACCGGAGGAAAAAGCCAGTGGTTGTTCAAGGAATTGAAGCTAAGTGAAAATGGATACAGGGCTTGGATCGAGTACGAGAACGGGAAAGTGACAGTCACGATCGGACGTTCACAGACCAAACCGAAGATGCCATTGATCGAAGCGCGAGTCGATCTTTCTAAGGTTTTTCTCGAGAAAATGTATGCCGGTTTTGCCGGTTCAATGGGACGTGGTGTCGAGCGTCACGAGATCTTGGACTGGAGTTTTGAGAACAGTGCCAAAAACTAATAAACCGGTTTGGTTCGGCTCGGTTTTAGATCGAAGTTGTAACTGGTTTTACAGCTTCGTCTTATGTCGTGAATCTCGTGATCCAGCTAGTCATAATTGAAGCTCTTAAATACTTAAGTTATGGCCTAATGTGCCATGCATCTACTTTCAGATTTCTAGAAAGATTTACAGTAAAAGATCCCTTTCCCTAGTATACTTATTAGATATCGTTAATCTTCTATTACACGGTACTACTAAATTGTTTTTACAACCAAGAAGCATTAAATGTTATGGCATAAGGAGATGCGGTTACCATTTGGTTATGCTAGACACCTTCTGCTGACATATGTGACACATCGCAGAAATAACTCAGCCCAACAAGACCTATCGATATTACGTCCCATCCACCAAAACACAAAAACGGACGAGTCGTCTCGTGTTCTTTCCCTTTCTCTAACCTCACTGAAACAACAAAAACATCTCAGTGATCACCTCATTGCATGGTTTAAGCATATCACATCCTTTGTCCATCTTCTTATATTTTCCAATTAATTCAATCAAGTTGTCTTTTTCTAACTTTAGTGTTGGAGAGTTTACATTTTTTAAAGACTTGTAAAGAATCGGATATTCTTTCTATTTAAATTTTTTGAAATAATTAACTATGATTGAAAATCGCATTGAGAAAACTCTAAGCTTGGTCCGCCAATTCAGTAATGAATCATTCAACAACTAGACCACCAGAAATTAGTTTTTTATCCGTTTTAAAATAAAGATAATATGGTTAAATGCACGTCAACTAAAAAAAACTTAGCAAAATAATTTTAGTGTTTATACTATATTTAATGGTCAAAATAGTATCAATAGATTATAGATATATACAAAATACAAAAATCACTTATTTTAATCATAGAATACAGAATACATTGTTAATTATGAAAAAATTGGTTTTGGTATAACTAAATGATATATTATAGATTTGATTATTAATGTAATTATGAAAAAATGGTTTTGGTATAACTGAATGATATATGATAGATTTGATTATGAATGTAATTATGAAACAAATTGGTTTCGGTATAACTGAATGAGATATGATAGATTGGATTATGAATGTGAATAGTAATTGAGAATTTGAATACTAACTCATTGCAGCCTAGTCATATATTTCATTCACTTTATTCAATTATATAGTTCTAGTCAGGAAAATTAAAATAATTTCCCCACACAGACTCATAAAGTTTTTGTTTGCAGCATCGTGGCCACAGAAAAAGTAGAAACGTTTTGTGCACTTTCGAGAACAGATTTTGTCATCTAATGCCATAATTCAAATTCTTTGTCTCTCTTTTCTCAATGTCTCAATTATTTTAAGTTTTCTCGATCTTTTCAACCCTCACATAATCACTTCCATATTTTAAAGTTCATCACTTTCACTTCTCAAATTCCCCAAAAATAGAACAAAAAAAATATATGAAGATCCAAATACTCTGTTTCACCACTCTGTTCATAGCTATCTTCACCTCTCAAGCCACCACTGCTTACAAATTCAAATTCGATTACTTTGGTAATGGTACCGATCTAATATCGTTCCATGGAGACGCTGAGTATGGTCCTGACACTGATGGCATGAGCCGGTCCGGAGCTATCGCATTGACCCGAGACAACATCCCTTTCTCTCACGGTCGAGCCATTCTCACCAGTCCAATCACCTTCAAGCCTAATGCTACAGCTCTTTACCCTTTCAAAACCTCTTTCACTTTCTCCATTACTCCTAAAACAAACCCTAATCAAGGTCATGGCCTTGCCTTCATCGTCGTCCCAAGTAACCAAAACGACGCCGGTTCCGGTTTAGGGTATCTCAGTCTTGTGAACCGAACCAACAACGGTAATCCTAATAACCATCTCTTTGCTGTCGAATTTGATGTCTTTCAGGACAAAAATCTCGGTGATATGAACGATAACCATGTCGGAATCGACATTAATTCGGTTGATTCGGTGGTTTCTGTCAAATCCGGTTATTGGGTTATGACAAGAAATGGTTGGTTGTTCAAAGAATTGAAGCTGAGTAGTGGAGATAGATACAAGGCTTGGATTGAGTACAACAACAATTACAAAGTCATCTCCGTCACGATTGGGTTTGCGCATTTGAAGAAACCGAACCGGCCATTGATTGAAGCAAAATTCGATCTTTCCAAGGTCATTCATGAGCTAATGTACACCGGTTTTGCCGGTTCGATGGGCCGTGGTGTCCAGCGTCATGAGATCTGGGACTGGACTTTCCAGAACTGAATAACCGATTCGGTTTAGTTCGAGATCATCGGTTTTTTTTTTTTTTTGGTTTACTATCTGTCGTGACTTCAGCTTGTGATAATTGAAGTGAAATAAATGCTCATTTTAAGGCTTACCGACACTGTGATTTACTATTATTGTTGTCAGATTACTAAAATTCAAGTACGTTTAATTCCTGATTTAGTACTCATATCCTAATTTTCTATGTTAGCCATTTAGTACTTTCAACTAACAATTTCTCATCGTAAGACTAAGTGGACTTTGGATAGTATTTAGTTATCACATTCACAATCAAATAACAAAAAAAAGTAAGCAAAAACAAACGAAAGAGATAAGCAATTATAAAAACAAGCTTATAAACCTATGACATATCTTTAAAAATATGTCATGGTTATTAGAGTTATTAGGTATTTTTGACATATAACTAAAAAAAATTGATACCCTTGCTGATGATTTTTCCTTTTTCAAAATAATAAACAATTACTATTGCGACAGGAGAAAGATCCCACATTAGAAATATAGAAGAGACTTAAATACTATATAAAGATTATGATCAATCTACTCATTGCCAATTAATTTTTGAGTTAAAATCCCGTGAAAAACTCAAATTTAACAACAAATAGTTAAAAGGCTTTCCTGAAAAACCTCCTCCTCCCGCAAACCATCCTCATGATTTTCTCAAATAAATCTTCTCAAGAAGCCTCCCTATGTGCAATGCTCTCACAGGGACGATTAAGGACCCTCCAGCGGCAAACCCTCCCATAACCTCTTCTATACTTAGACTAGTAACAATAATTTCAGAAAGTTTTGGAACCAAAAGTCATAAATAATTTCTAGGCTTTTCGAACTAATATATCCCAAACACTTAAAACACCCGCATCTCTTTCTTTTTGTCTCAACTTTTTCTGACTTGAACGCTGAAAAGTCTTCGGAAAACATCTACTCTGAATGATCCTGACAGGTCTCTTCTTGGTAAGTCCATCTATTTTCCAGAAATCGGTCCCAACGATCCGGATGTCCACCCGTATATAAAGCACGACCAGTATTGACTAAAAATATTTGAAAAGCAAAACAATAAAAGTCAATTTAAAATGCCAAAAAAAAACGACTGGAATTGAATAGCCTAATGGTCATTCATCCATATCATCCAGTCATCATTTAACAAAGCTTGTCTTCGAACTCCATGTGGGAGACTAAAGGTAGGTGGTAGTTAGACAACTTTGCCATGTGTAAAAAAAAATGAAATAACCTTCCTAACACAAACAATCAAAGTCAATTAAGAACAAATGTTAAATCTAGTTTATTTCCGGTCAGGCTCAGCTAGTAATGACTCTATCTATATTCATGTTTTAGAGGTTGATAAAAATTAGAGTAAACTTAATTCAGTCAAATGGAATTTAATGACATCGGTAAGATGAGAAAGTACAAATCATTTTTTTCTCCTTAAAAGAATGATGACAAAACATAGTATTGTTAACAATGGCGTTAGCCTAAAAATAACGAGGTAGTCCGTTTTCAAAAATCAAGAAAAACATATTTAGAATTTGATGTTTCAGTGTTTGAACTCAACTTTCAACTTGGTCACCGACCATATGTTATAATCTACTACCCCTAATTTAAATGGTGGAGAACTCTTGGGAAAGCTTTCCATAGTGAAGCATGTAAATGGCTCCATGGCCAGTATTTGCAGAAGTAAGTCATCAATTTTAATCTGTCATACTAGTAGTGATGTATTTTTTTTCTTAATTTTGATTTAGATGTCTTCTTTCTTTCAAAGATAATAAACATTCTTATCACTAATAAGTTTCTTACAATTTCTGTAAAATTAATGCATTATATTTTTTTTTTATTGTAACTTCATGCTGAAAATGTTTTTGCTTCTCAAGTAGTGTGGTGGCTTTGGTGAACGCCAAAGTTTCTCCGCACAATCTTCTTGCATGCTTTTTTTGTTAACCTATACTCATTGATGATATAGAAAATGGTGAAATAAAAAACTAATTTATTATAACTGATATTGTGGTAAGTTTCTCTTGTTTAAAATGTTATTTTTTCGTTGTCGCTGACCACATTGAAAAGATTTAGTCCTTGCATAGCTAGCATTTTACTAACGATATAATGAACTTATCATAAACAAAGCTATATTTTTGTTGTAACTTCATGCTAAAAATATTTTTGTTTCTCAAGTAATGTGGTGGCTTTGGTGAGCATCAAAGTTTCTCCGCACAATCTTCTTGCATGCTTTTGTTTGTTTGTTAACCTATTCATTAATGATATAGAAAATGGTGAAATAAAGAACTAATGTATTCTAACTGATATTGTGGTAGGTTTCTCCAGTGTCGTGACAAGGTCAACAGAGATTTAAGGCAAATTTTAAAAATATGGCTTCGCACATTTTATTTTTGAGAGAGGAATTTTTTTGAATATAAGAAAAAGAAATATTGTTCACTTTCAAAAAAATTCATTAAAAACGAGATTTAGTAGTTTATGTAAAGGAAAAACAAACAAAAATTTCCATAAATGTTAATGATATGAGTTTTGTTTCCAAAAAAAGTCCTAAAACACTATATAAAAATAAATGTTCAGCCAAATTTAGAAAAAATGTGGTTTTTTATTTGTGTTATTTTTTTTTTGTGACCTAAGGCAAATGCCTTTTTCTATATGAAACACGGCTCTCGGTTTCTCTTGTTTAAAATGTTGTTTTTTCGTTGTCGCTGACCAAATTAAAACACGATTGATAAGTGACAAGAATCACATAAGTAGTAGAGGATAAGGAGGCTTCCAACCTTAATCAGACACTAAACCAATAAGATTGCTATTTTAAAACCCAATGATTTGATAATTAAACGATAAAAATTATCACTTATTTTCTCGTATATTCATATGCATATTTATATTAGGAATTGTATATCAAAATTTACATTACATATACATCCCACACTATTGTATAGATTGTATATTTTTCAAAATTCGACATAATGAAAATAATTAATTCAACGTTAGCCACTTCTCATGATTTGATAATGTGATCCAAAGTAACCATTTTTGTTATTTATCAGATTGCACGTTTTATGTTCATATTATTTTAGCAATTATAAATAAAACAGAATTAGATTGGATAATTTAGAATATCTATGTCAAAATCATTTATAAATAAAAAGTTTGTGTGATTTGTGTCCACAATAAATCAGACGCTGAAAAAAACAATTACTGTCGCTAAATTAAAAAACGATGAAATACAAATTTAAAAACTCCATGTGAAATAGATAATGAGCCAAAATATATTTTATATATTTCAAAACTTAAGATTTTCTGTAGCAGATCCAAAACGATAGAGGATGCATAGATGTTACAACGGAAATCGAACTCATGAAAAACCAAATAGATCTTTTATAGCAGATCCAAGACGGTAGAAAATACATAGTGGTACCACCGGCGTTCTTCGCCCCTCCACGAAAGATGTGATCCATCATTTCGTATATTTTCAACTTGAAAAATACCCGCTGTGTCCGTCGCTCCACCCCAACGAAAGCAACTCCACCAGTTTACAGCATCATATCGATAGCACCACTGATCTCCCGGTCCATTGAGGCATTACATACCAATTCAATTTGCCAAAACTTTTTTTTTAGTTATGCATATTCATATGTCAACTAAATTCTGCTTTTGTTTTGTTAAAACTAGCATCTTTTGACATCATTAAAACTACTAAATAAATATATAGTCCTTAACAAAAGAAAAATAAAATAATGAGTCTTTTCATGTGTCCGAGTTGGCATCATCTAATTTGACCAATATATGTTTGAAAAGTCAAAGTGGATGGCTCTTGCCACCCTATATATTACACAACTTTCCCTTACCATAATACCAAAATAAAAATAAGTACACAAATTCATAATGCAAATCCAAAAATTATGTTTTGTTGCTCTGTTCATAGCTTTGTTAAGCTCTGAAACCATTTTCGCCGTCAAATTCAACTTCAACCATTTCGACGGAACAAATTTAATCTTCATCGGATATGCCGAGCTCGGACCAGCAATCGATGGCATGAGCCGGTCCGGAGCTCTCTCCATGACCCGTGACAATATTCCATTCTCACATGGTCAAGGCCTTTACACAGATCCAATCCCATTCAAATCATCCAACAACACTTCTTCCTCTTCTGTTTACTCTTTCAAAACATCTTTCACTTTCTCCATCACTCCTCGCCGCTCAAACCCTAACCCCGGTCATGGTCTCGCCTTCATCGTGGTCCCAACCGTAAACTGTGACCAAGACTCAACCCGTGGCTTCCTCGGTCTAGTTAACCACACAACCAATGGCAATCCCAATAACCATCTCTTTGCCGTTGAATTCGATGTCTTCCAAGACAAACGTTTTGGCGATATTAATGATAATCATGTTGGTATAAATATTAACTCTGTTAACTCAATGGTTTCGGAAAAAGCTGGGTATTGGGTTCAGACAAGAACCGGAGGGAAGAATCAATGGTTGTTTAAGGAAGTGAAGCTTAGTAGTGGAGATAACTATAAGGCTTGGATCGAGTACGAGAACAGTAAAGTTACTGTTACGATCGCACCTGCCCATTTAAAGAAACCGAAGAGGCCATTGATCGAAACACAAGTTGATCTCTCAGAGGTGGTTCTTGAGACTATGTATACCGGTTTTGCTGGTTCGATGGGTCGTGGCGTCGAGCGTCACGACATTTGGAGCTGGAGTTTTGAGAACACCGCCAAAATCAATTAATTTGGTTTGGTTTGATTTATGTTTTGCTTTTGTGATCTTTGTCACCGGTTTAACAATTATTCTATTTTTTCCTGAATATATTCAAAAGTGGTTTAATGGTATTATACAATATAAAATTGAAATGAAATTAAAATTATTACTTTTATCGATTGAAATTAAAATTATTACTTTTATCGATTGAAATTAAAATATAGCAATTTTCAGTTAACTCGATAAGATATCAAAAATTATGACCGGTTCGATTTGGTGAACCGGTTCGATCTAGTCTAACATAAAATTAAGTGGCTAGTGGCAAAATGAAAGGCATAAAATATGGCGTAGCTTTTTGAGCCGTCCACTTGACTTCGATTATTTGAGACGGACGATTAGAAAATTTCAAAGTTTCAATTTGATGGATCTTATCACCTCGTGTTTAATTTAATACATACATCGCACAATTGCTCATTGGAGAAACAATATGCAAATCCTAACACCCTGGGCCCTGGCCACGGTCTCGTTTTTGTCTTCTTTCCTTCTCGTAACTACAAAAACACAGTCGCCGGGAAGGTTTCATCAGCATTCCTAACGAAACCAACAACGGTAAATATCTTGGATTGTTTCAAATGTTTTCTGCATTTGCGTTTGCATGTTTTTTTTTTTTACCCCAATTTTTTTATAAAATATTTTTGCAGAATGCAAAGAGAAGTACTCATTTCGTCCTCGTTTAAATGGTTTAAACACTATGCTTAAATTAACAACGAAATTTTGCATAAGATGGTAAAGGTTGTGAGTCATTTAGAAAAAAAAAAACATATTAAATGTAAACACAAAGGCAAACAAATAATCGAAGCCAGTATAAGATTACTTGTTTCAATATAAATTAATCGTCTGTTATTTTATTGGTTTATCCTGATTTACTGATTTCCAGTTGTATTATATAAAACTCTATGGGCTGTGACATAATTTATATATCGGTTAATTCCTCTAATAGGGAAGATTATTATTATTATTTTTTTTGTTATATAAGATTGAATTATATTATCATGGAAAAATATTTGAAGATTACAAAATAAAATCGGCGGAACACAAGATATCTCCGAAGACTAGCTCCAAATGGTAACAACAGATTGCGTGGTGCGGGACAAGCGGATTAAGTAGTGCAGTACGGTTTAAGTGTGGTTTATTGGAGAAAAACGCATTATGCGAAACAAGTGCGGTTAATACGGAATAAGCGGTATAAAGTAATGTATGAATGGTGAATATCACAAGTGTCGTTCGAATATGATAATAATAATCAAATTTAATCAATTCTTTTAAACACTTTGTATAATCAAAACAATATTTTCTAATAAAATAATATTAATAAATAAAAATAATTTGTAGAAAATTAATTAAAAAAATTTTGACTAAAAAAGTATATATATAAAAATCAAACCACACCAAAAGCATACCTTAACCACATCAAAAGAAAACGTAACCATGAGTATGGTGCGGTTCATCATTTTTACACATGCACTCTTTCCAAAACTATACAAATAATATATCTGATTTTTTTATTTATGCTTTAACCACACTTCAATTACTGTGATAACTAATGTTGAATGGAGAACAAATTATCATCCACCACAAGAACCGCACGTAAACGTGCTTCCCATTCAAGCCCTAAGTCCAAAGAGAAGAAAGTAAAAGAGAAGATTACTCAAACAAAGGTTGAGTAAGATATCATGAAGTACCCTTGATAAAAAGGTTACTCAAACAAAGGTCAATTGATGTGTTGAGGAGTAACCACTACCATGTATCCTAAAATTCCTCTCCTTCCATATAAGGTATATTGCAGTTTGAAAGCAAAGGTTGAGTAAGATATCATGAAGTATATTCCCCGTTCCGTTGATTAGTTGAGTGAGTGTTATTACCCAATATGGATCTTGCTGTCCATGAAGAAGAGAGCCAGCCACATCCGACCAAATCGTGAAGGAGAAAGGACAAACACAAAATAGTTGGTCACGAGATTCATCTGCTTCTCCACACAAGACACAAGGCTGATTGTAGCCCCAAATACGCATTCGTGCTCCTGTTGAGAGACGATTTCTCACTGCTAGCCAGGTGATGAAGCTGCAGCGGGGAACACCTTGACTGAATCACACCACCTTGCTCCAATTTGTAGGCGGGTAATGTTTTCTAATCTGTTCCCACGAGTGCTTCGTAGAAAACGTTGGCCGAAAATCATCAAGGTTGTGACGCCAAATAAATTGATCAGGACCATTGGAAAATTGAGTAATAGGATGAGCTATGACATGTGGTAATAACAGAACTAAATGAGGAAGCCTAGTCCGCCTTAGTCTCCATCAACGCGCCCCAAAGCATCCTTAACCGTTGCGTGTATGGGGACTCCAAAAATACTCGGACCAGCTGGTCCCGTGATGTCCAGGATTCTACCCGCTAGCAAACAGTTATCATACCAAAATGAAACACAAGCTCCATCATGAACCTCTGCTCGAATGAATGGCTAAATTTCCTCACAGAGTTTAAGCAATTTTCGCCAAATCCAAGATCTCAAACTTGTGTTTGGGGCAGTCCAGAAGAATGTTTTTTTTCATGACATTTTGCTTTGTCCAAGCTACCCATAAAGAACCCTAGAGAGTGAACAGCCCTCGATAAATCTTTTAATCTGCGTAAACCAAGACCTCCCTCTGATTTTGGCCGACAAATCTCATCCCAATAGATTTTTGCACTAATCGTAGTATTCGGGTTTCCCGACCATAGAAATGCCCCACATAATTTTCGATCGCTAGTTGGTAATAAGAAAACAGAACACCAAAAACTAGAAATACTAGTGATAACGGAGGAGATTAGTTGTAGGCGGCGGCCTGCATGAGAGATATTTACTCGTCCAAGATAACGACCTTGTATGGATTTTGTCAATGAGGGGTGCGTAATCAAGACTCGACATTGATTTTGTAGTTAGTGGGAACCCCAAATAACGAATGGGAAGAGTATCAATCTGAAAACCATGCACCAATGCTTCGTTAATGAGTGTTTGTTTATCTCGGCCATCCGCATACAACGCCGACTTGGTTGTATTGATATGCAAACCGGATATTCTGAAGAAAACTTGAAAACCAACAACGTTTCTCAGAGAGAAGAAGGAGACCCATCCGCAAACACTAGAATGTCATCCACGAAGCTTTAGTGTGTAACAGAGACTTGATCACAGCGGGGATGACGCCCAATTTTCCCCTCATGTGCAGCACGATTTAGGAGACGGGACAAGATGTTTTGCACCATGAAAAACAAATATGGTAATATAGAGAACAACCTTGACGAATACCTCTATGGCTTGGAAATAAACTTTCTACCTCACCGTTAACCACCACCAAAAAATACGCCGTAGAAATGCAAACATGAGGATGCTTAAAGCTTATATAATTCTTGTTCCAACATTTTTAGTAAAATAAAATTTATTATGGAACACAATAATTTCTTATACGAGCCAAACACAAAACTCGTTGTTTCCATATTATTTATCGGAATGTGATAGATTACAAATCATTAAAAGAAATTTTGTGTAATATCACAAAGACATTTAGGCTGGTATTAACTATATAATATCTCTACCTTTTTTTCTTTTTTTAATATCTCTTCCTAAAGATACTAAAACAAAATTTGTAGTTTAAGACAAAATTTGATTAAGAAAGAAAAAACGAATTTATACTAACCATAGAATACAAAATAATGAACAAACTAACCATGGATGAATAGCTTCTTGTCAGAGGAATAGCAAAATTACGTGTGTGGCCTTGATTCTCATCGACAAGTAAGAGACATAAATTGGAGAGAGCAATCATGACACTTTCAAAATTTGAAAATTGCGTGTGTTTTTTATTGCACATTGAGAGAGTCCACCGGTACAACAAGTCAGCGACTGTAGACAAAATCACATGCGTTATAGTTTCGGAAGAACTTGAAGTTATAGTAAACCCTAGAAATAACGAAGCAGAGGAAGAAGAAAAGTCGTCCGCCCACATCAATATCAGTTCCAAATATCCAGAAGCACTTTTGAAAAAATTCTAGGTTTAAAGAGGTATGCTCATACTTTTTGTGTAGACCGATCATTGTTATTAAGTTTTTCGTGCAAAACTAAGTTCTTTCTTCGATTGTTAAAACTGTAGATAACAAATCCAGTGTTACCATTATGTCTCTTTTGGAGAAGAAGTTGAGCAGATCTCCTTTTTCTCCCTCTCATCCTCCGCAAATCTCTTCCCCTCTCTCCGCCACGCGAATCTCTCCCCTATCCACTACTGAAGATTTCTCCTTCTCACTAGATATGCTCTCTCTGCCACACAAATCTCTCTGTCGCCTCCGCGCAATTCTTCAACACCTCCGCTACATTCTCTGACATTAATCTCTATTCCACTATAAGGATGGATCTCTACGAATCGCTTATTAACAAATCATCTGATCTAAGGAGATACCAACAGCATCACCGCAACGGAAGGCCACCACCGAAGCCTCCATAACTTCCTCCCTTATGACAACCACCACCACCACCAGATTCGTAACCTCCGTTTTATCATTCGTATCCACCATCGCCTCCTCTCTCATGGCAACCACCACTACCAGATTCGTAACCTCTGGTTTATTATTCGTATCTACCACCGCCTCCTCCGTATCCACCGTTTCCTTTTTGTGTGTTTCTTGTTTTTTTTCAAAATTTCATGTGTTTTCTTTGAATAATTCATGCTATTTTATATTGACATGTATGTTTTGTTAAAACATTGAATTTTCAACAGAGCAATATATTTTTAAGATAATGTGTTTTTTCTAATAATCCATGCTTTTTACTAAAATCACACGCAAGTTACCGAGTCATAATTCATGTATTTTTATAATCACATGCAAATTTGTATAATCACATGGCGATATAAACCAACGACAGCGACCAAAAGTTGTTTATTTATCTGTCGCTGGATTTAACGACCAATTACAGCGATTGTCGCCAGCAATCAGCGATTATAATTTTCAATCACTAAAATTTTCAACGATCAGTCATGATTGGTCGCTGAATCCAGCAATAGGCAAACGAACAACATAACGACCAAAAATATATAAATTTAAAAAATAAATAAAAACAAATTAAATTAGATTAAATAAATTAAATTAAATATAATCAAAACTAAATCTAATTAAACTCAATTAAATAAAATATAATTAAATAAAGTTATTCAAAATTAAACTAAATTAAATTAGATTCAAATAAATCAAATTAAATCTAATTTAAATGAAATTATATTAACTATACTAATTTAAATTAAATCTAATTAAATTAAATTAAATTAAATTAAATCTAAATAAATTTAATTAATTATAATAAATTTAATTTAATAAAATGAAAGTAAATAAATAAATAAATAAATAAAATATTTTATTAATTATTTTTAAAAATATTGTTAATTTAGTTTTCGTGATGATTTATTGTAAATGTAATGTACATTTTTATTAGAAAATATAATATTTTAAAATTTATAAAAAATATGGTGATCATTGGTCGCATCGACAATTAAACGAACAACAAACGACAATCGCCAGCGACAAACAAACAAATAACACACGCTGTTGCAACCTATTTGTCATAGTGTCAACGCAATATGTAACCTATGTTCTAATGTAATAAATATAAATAGTGTGTGCTTAAATGCCCTACGCATTCCTGTATTATGCTTAATTCATTGTTACATGCTTTTTTATATACTCCGCCTAATTTGAATATTTTTCTATGCAAATTCGCTCAAACATCCATTATTCATGTCCATATAAAGTTGCATGTGTATTTTAAAATATTTCACATCAATGATTAGCTACTTAGATTTGTATTCCCTATGGCAATATGTCTACTGTAGGAAACCAAACGTTCCCGTCCAAACGCATATGGTAGTTTCAGGCTTTCACTCCTTAAAAAAAAGTTAGTTATCCATTTTTCTTTTAATAATTTGGCTATTTGTTAATATTACCAAAAAATGTATATGCTATCATCTTTGCTTGGATTATCAAAAATTTAGAATTTGTGTGTCTGTTCAAAACTATATATTATCGAAAAATGAATGAAAAATGATACACTATTTCAGATGATTTCATTAAAAACTGATAATGTTATTTGATTTATATATTTTTGCAATATATATGATTGTAACGGATCCGGGTATCTAAAATTTTTCACGATATCCGGATCCGGATTTGGATCTACCGGATCTGACTTTTAACTATCCGGATCCGTGGTTCCCGGATATCCGAACTTTGGATATCCGTCACAAATATCAAAATATTCACGGATATTCAAATCTGTAAAAAATAATTCAAAAATAAAATAAATATTAAAACCTTAACAATAATGATAAAATTAAAATTTATATAATATATTTTTAGAAAAAAATCTGAGATTATAAAAATATTTTAAATTTATTTGAATCAGTTTTTAATAGAATTCTCAAAATATTTTATAAATTATTGATTTAATATAATTTTCTAATGTAATTAAAAGATTTTGATCTTAAAATCAGGATATTCGGATCCGGATCCGTAAATTTATTATCCGAATTCAGATTTGTTTCCTCCGAACATTTAGTTTTCTAGATAGGATGATTTCGGATAATAGTCCGAAATTTATATATATATATATATATATATTTTTTTTTAAATAAATAATATGGAGAGCTCCGTAATCTAATCATAGGATTAGAAAATACACGTGGCGTGTCTGGACCCATGTGATTTTGTGTTTTACCTCTTCCGTTGTCGACTTGTCTCAATCCATTCCATGGAAATAGAAACTCCCCTCTGGTCATTAAATGCTCCCACCAATACATTCTCTTCCCTTTCACCAAAACCAATAATACAAACAATTTTGTTTTTCTTATCCTTCAGGGTTTTCAAAGTACAATCATTTCTTTAGGTACTTTTTTTTGTAAGGCTTCAATATTTTATTCAAAAATTTATCATTCTAAATTCCTAATATAGCCTTACAAAAATGTATGATATGATTTGGACCACAACATAATTTAAACATTCCCTTAAGAAATTAAATTTCACTTTGAACCCATGGGTTTACTTATATTTACACATTTGGCGCAAAACCTTTATATATGTGAAAAAGGTTTACGCTTTGCGTTCTTTGTGATTCCTAGGTCGTCGTTTCACCACGTTGCTTGCGTGGAAAGAGAAGTGAAGATTAGCAAAAAGCGAGAAATAAAATGAATAAAACCCTCACTGTGAAGTAAAAATCGTAGGCCCAAAATAGATTTGCTTTGCCGAGAATTTAATTTTATGAATCTGATCATTGCTTTTTTCTACGAACTGTGTTGTTGTGTTTTGCGATGTGTGGTTCTCAAAAAAGGATCATTTTCTTCGGTGCCTCCTAGTCTCTCAAGTACTTCTTATCTTCATCTTTTGCTTTTCTTATATTGCTTCTATATAGAGTTTAGTGGTCAAGAAGCTTCCTCGTGTTTGTCTCTTTATGTAATCAAAGGTTGCATTTTTTTTTATCGGATTTTGGTGTTTTCTGTCAAAGGGTCTTTTCAAAAATCTTAACTTTCGTTCTAAATTTCTTTACTTTTTTTTCGATTCTCACTTAGGGTTTTTGGGATGGGATCATGATTCATGAATGGAGTAATCAAGTATTGGAGAATCCAGAGGAGTTTATTTGGTAATTTCTGGTTAGCTTTTGGTGGATGATTTAATCAAAAAAAATCAAATGAAGGGTTCTTCAGAATCTAACTCCAGAGGATTAAACAATACCTCTGGGGTTTCAGAGTTTTTTACAGATGGTTCTAAGTCTTTGTCTCACATTGATTATGTCAGAAGCTTACTTGGTTCAAACAAAGACGGTAACTTGGGACTTGATGATGACTCTATTGTGAGAGCTTTGGAATGTGAGGATGTTAGCTTGCGTCAGTGGTTAGACAACCCAGACCGGCCCGTTGATGCGTTTGAGTGTTTTCACGTTTTCAGACAGATCGTTGAGATTGTGAATGCAGCTCACTCTCAAGGCATCGTTGTTCATAATGTTAGGCCTTCTTGTTTTGTTATGTCTTCGTTTAACCATGTTTCGTTTATCGAATCTGCTTCTTGTTCGGATTCCGGGTCTGATGAGGAGACAACAACAAAGTCTCGAGAGATTGGTAGCTCGAGAAAAGAAGAGGTTCTATCAGAGAGACGAAGCAAGCAATTAGATGAAGTAGAGAAGCAACCTTTCCCTATGAAACAGATATTAGCAATGGAGATGAGTTGGTATACAAGTCCTGAAGAAGATAATGGTTCTCCGAGTAATTGTGCTTCTGATGTTTACCGTCTTGGTGTTCTTCTCTTTGAGGTTTGTGCATAAGAAGTTTGATTTATGTTCCTAACTGCTTTGTTTTCTTGAGCAAACTGATTTGATAAATGTTAGTTGTTGTGCAGCTATTTTGCCCTGTCTCTTCAAGAGAAGAGAAGTCAAGAACAATGTCTAGTTTAAGACATCGTGTTCTTCCACCTCAGATATTGCTCAATTGGCCTAAAGAAGCTTCCTTTTGCTTGTGGTTACTGCATCCTGAGCCTAGCTACCGACCATCCATTAGGTGATTGATTCTCTCTTTGATGTTTTCGTTTCATTGGGAAAAGTTTTGTCCTTTAAGAGTCTTCTCTCCTTTGTCTTTACTGGTGCAGTGAGTTGCTACAAAGTGACTTTATCAACGAACCTAGAGAGAATTTGGAAGAACGTGAAGCTGCAATGGAGCTACGGGATGGAATCGAGGAACAGGAGTTATTGCTCGAGTTCTTGTTTCTGATTCAACAGAGAAAACAAGAAGCTGCAGACAAATTGCGGGATACGATATCGCTTCTCTCTTCTGATATTGATCAAGTCGTAAAGCGACAGTTGGTTTTACAGGAAAAAGGGAGTGGTGTCCGTTCGTTCTTGGCCTCAAGAAAACGGATTAGACAAGGAGTTGAGACCGCTACAGCAGAGGAAGAAAATGATGATAATACCATTGATGAGGAACCTAAGTTTGATGATACTCTAGAAAGCACACTTCTTGAAAGCTCTCGGTTAATGAAAAACTTAAAGAAACTGGAATCAGTCTACTTTGCAACGCGATACAGACAAATCAAGGCTGCTGCTGCTGCTGCTGAAAAACCGTTGGCAAGATATTATTCGGCGTTGAGTAGTAATGGTAGAAGTTCAGAAAAAAGTTCAGTGAGCAGCCCGGCACAACCACCAAAAGATCCTATCAATGATTCTAGACAGGGCGGGTGGATCGATCCATTCCTCGAGGGTTTGTGCAAGTATTTATCTTTTAGTAAGCTACAAGTGAAAGCGGAGTTGAAGCAAGGAGATTTGTTGAACTCGTCTAACCTTGTTTGCGCAATTGGGTTTGACCGTGATGGGGAGTTTTTCGCCACAGCCGGCGTCAACAAAAAAATCAAGATATTTGAATGCGAGTCGATAATAAAAGATGGCCAGGACATTCATTACCCGGTTGTGGAACTTGCTAGCCGGTCTAAGCTTAGTGGTATATGTTGGAACAGTTACATTAAGAGCCAAATCGCATCAAGTAACTTTGAAGGGGTGGTTCAGGTAAGTTCCCAATTGAAAATAAGAAATAGAAGGAGAAAACTCTCAACCTTAGTAATCAATAATGCAAAATACGAAACAAAACTTTGAACAAAGATTAATAATTTCATAGGTTTGGGATGTTGCAAGAAGCCAGTTGGTTACAGAGATGAAGGAGCATGAGAAGCGTGTATGGTCCATCGACATTTCACCAGCAGATCCAACATTGTTAGCTAGCGGTAGTGATGATGGTTCGGTTAAGCTCTGGAGTATCAATCAGGCAAAATTCTAAACTAAACCAAAACGTATTTAAAGCCGATTTCTCGAAAATGAGAGCATTTAGCTCGTTGAGGGATGTATTTTAACGGTTAAGTTCGTTATTCTCTCTTTCAGGGGGTTAGTATTGGAACCATCAAGACAAAGGCAAACATATGTTGTGTCCAGTTTCCGTCAGACTCGGGTCGGTCTTTAGCATTTGGTTCAGCAGATCACAAAGTTTACTACTATGATCTAAGGAACCCCAAACTTCCTCTTTGCACAATGATTGGTCACAACAAGACCGTGAGTTATGTCAGGTTTGTAGATTCATCAACACTTGTGTCTTCTTCCACGGATAACACGCTGAAGCTATGGGACTTATCAATGTCTATATCTGGTGTTAACGAAACGCCTCTTCACTCATTTATGGGACACACTAATGTAAAGGTACCTATTTATTCGAACTTCGTCTCTTTTGCTTCGTTTCAAGCCCGCTTTCTGAGATTATAAATACATTTCTGTTCTTGCAATGTGTGTAGAACTTTGTTGGATTATCGGTCTCTGACGGGTATATAGCAACAGGCTCGGAGACTAATGAGGTATGTCTACTCTCACTTCAACAATATACAAAAAAGAAAGAAACTTTGATCCAACTTATTGCAATTTGCACAAGGAAGAACCTTTGGTCTTACTTGTTGCAAATAAGAACTTTTGATCCCATTTGTCGATAAAAAACGTGACTTTCTTGTGCATCACTGGACAGGTTTTTGTGTACCACAAGGCATTTCCAATGCCGGTTTTGTCGTACAAGTTCAAAACTATAGACCCTGTGTCGGAACTCGAAGTAGACGATGCCTCGCAGTTCATATCCTCGGTCTGCTGGCGGGGACAGTCCTCGACCTTAGTCGCTGCAAACTCCACCGGCAACATCAAGATTCTGGAGATGGTATGAACCATTGTGGCTCAGGAACAAAACGGTAATTTTCCAGGGTTTGATTGGTATAGGAAACAATTTTTGGGAGAGAGAGTAGGAAAAGTGAAAACATTGTTGCTTCTAAAGAATTGTGTATAGAAGAATATATGATCTTTGTATTTGTATAGTAGTTATTGTAAACCCTAATGAGACGAGTGGGTAACTTAACATACAAGTAATAGTTAATCACTTCAAAAGAATAATACAATCAATCTGTGATGTATATATAGCCTGGAACTGCAATATTCTCCTCCAAGCTTGATTTCTCCATTCACAAGAAATTGGTCCTCTCTATACACACTGATTCTTTCCTGATTTAGCCTCTGTAACTAACTTATCTACAAGCCCCTTGAGCCTCTCAGCCCCTGCGCTAGGTCTGATCCTAGCCACGTCTTCGACAACCGAGCACTCTGCTTTCCCACCGCACCAACCTCCGGGAGTAAAACCGTCTTCGTTAGTGCGCATAAGCAGTTCCTTATCAATCTTATCCAAAACTGTGTCATTTCTTCTGAATTTTCTACCAAATGCAGATCCGCTCGCAGTCATCTGTCCCATGTCTCTTAGGGACAACACGCAAGGATGCTGCCTCGGTGGCTTGTCCCATGCGATGTAGTGAAGATCATGGTTCACTGCGGTTTTGGAGAACTCGGGCACGTTACATATGACTGTGTGGAAGTAACCTTCAGGAGAAGAAACAAAATTGGTGTAGTACATGAGTAAAGTTCTTGGTAAATTGTCCCAACCCCATATGATATACTCCACGAATGAGTGCGATAGAGCCATCCAAGCTGATCCTGCGGAAAAGAACCGACAAAAAAGTTTCAAACTTTATTGCTAACAAGAACAGGTTAATATGTTTTTAACTTCAGGATTAGAAGAACAGTACTGACCGGTAAATAACTTGAAAGCTGCTGGTAAACTTCGATTAGGTCTGACCCATAAAACGTTTGATTTGTTTAACATATATAGTCCAGGATCAATCATTAATGGCATTGCCCGTTTCTTTCTTCACCGTGAAAACACCAAGAAACTTTAGATTCAACTAATGAAAAACTAAAAAGAATTCAGAAACTGAGAGAAGAAGCTCACTTTTTCCAGCCTAATTTACTTGTGTGTTCGATAAAGTTGAGGTTCCGGTCCAAAGTCGAAAACGTATAAAGCAGATCTTCAAACATAGAACATTGTTTGTCATTCTCAACAAGAGGAAGATCAAGAACAAAAGGAAAAGATCGAAGCATTTACCATCTTGAGTCACGAGGGGATAATCCGAAGCACTAAGATTGATAAACCAATCCCAATCCGGGCTTCTTTTAAGAAGAATCGCGCATGCGTGAAGGGTATTCGCCACCATTGTTGGTCCGGTATAAGTCACAAGATTAGCTTTGGCTATCATATACACATTCCCTATTTTTGAATACATAGGATCGTTTTTAATGCGAGAATCCAGCTCTAATCTCTCATCAACCGGTGATTCAAGATCCAAGTGAACAATGTATTGGTTTCTTGGATGGTACAATGCTCTAAGAGTTCTCCAAAGGCTTTCAAGATCTCCTTTAGATCCCGAAACAAGGTAAGCGAAACGTGGGAGCTTGTCGTCTTCACGAGGTTGTTGCACTACAACTTCCGAATCATTTTTGGCGAAACGGGATAAAGTTCCATTGATCGATGGTCGAAGTGAAGATATTAAACCAATGTTGAAAGAAGATGCAAGGAGAACAACGCAAACAAGAGATGTGATCACAAATGAGAATACACATTTCTTCTCCATGATTACATACCCCATTGAAGAGAATTTGTGATCATGAGCCAAAAGCATGACACCGAAAACTGAGTCAAAACCTCTTTAGCAAATCTTCTTCCGCAAACACATCAATTTAGCTGATTATAAATACTCAGCTCAAGCTCGAATTAGGCTTCTAGCATCATCAGCACACACTGATTCCTATCAAACAAATCAAGATTTCAGATAACCTTTTAAGTGCATAAATTTTCAGAAACAGAGAATGTTCTTGTCCTCTAAAAAAACCTCTCTAATCAAAATTTCTGAGTTGATTAATCAACCAGACAACTAAACAGCTATAGATAAACCTCAGATTAAGCAACTCTTCACCAAAACCACACAAAAAAAGACTTAAATCGATTTCTAAAAGAGTTAAAAGAAATCAAGGTTTGATATCATATGATCACACGTCGTAGACGTTGAGTCATGAGAAGCAAAACCACATATCAAATCTAAGAATTAAATAAAGATATTGAAGGAAGAGAGATTGAAACCTGATTTTTTTTTCTCTGTATTGGTGCAAATTACAGAGATTTTGCTTTGGTTTGATACGTTTGGTGAAGAAACATAAGACAGTTAGTTTATACAGTCTTGTGTGGACTAAAATTATATAGAGATGATGAAGAGAGAATATATTATGAAATTCTTCCAAAAATAAGAATTAAAAAAAAAAATTTACCTCAAAAAAGAAGATGGAAATTTCGTAGAGGTTATATCCAATTCTTGTGAAGCTACAACACGAAAACGAAAAAAAATAATAATTATATTTCACTCTCTCATCTTTAAATTCCTTTTTTTTTTTTTCAATTGCGAAAACGATTTCATCAATTAATTAATATATCTGCACAAAATGAATATATTTTTCTTGACATATTTTTTTTGAAGGGAGAAGTGAAGAAATGAATAACGGTTGGGATTTCGTATAATATAATCTAACGGATGATATATTGTAGATGGGCGTGTAGCAGATTAAGTCTTTAAAAAATTGATAATAGGAAAATGTATAAATATAACATGTTCCGTAGGCAATTGTTACATACACATAAGGAAATGTGATAACAACACTTCAACCAACAATACTATAATACCATCCTCGCTTTTATTATTGCTTTGCCATTTTTATATAAAACTTCTATATTTCTTCACCTTGTTTCAAATTTATGGAATTTTTACTTTTTTTAGTATATGTATTTGAGTAATAACTCTCATTTTCCTTTTTTGTCAATCGAGTAAATGAATCTCTCATTCAATTTTAGTAACCGATTTTGAATAGGATGGTTAACTATGTGATAAATTAAAAATAAATGTTAGTTCGATTTAATTGGGAGTAGGAAAACGATTTTTTGGCTGAATTGCAATAATTGTATCAGAAGAAGAACAAGTCATATGACTTGTTCATAAAACCAAAAAAGAACAACTCATATGGTAAGGTCCTCCGTATGGGTCACGGTTACTTAATCAACAAATATTTGGTTTTTGTACCAATGGCAATTAGTTTTGATCAGATTTAACATAGAATTGACTATTGACCTTAAAGGACCTACTAGTAGCACAAAGACTAGGGTGGTCAATGAGAGTAATGTGTTTACAAGAAACTAATAATAAATAATTTTCACTTGTTGACAAAAAAAAAACGTATTATTTTTGGGATTGCAAGAAGAAAACAAGAAACATAAATTGAAATGTGAACGCAGAAACAAGAAAATCTTTAAACTTCTTCCTCAGTTTCTTCTTATGGGATCAACAAAGAACTTGTCTTACCCTCTTTCTTGATTTCCGAAAGATCTGTTTTTTTTTCCCGTTAAAAATTAGATCTTTTCTTCAGCTAAAACCCGGAAGATTTTGGGAACAACTTGTTTGAACACTTCTGTCTCTGTCTTCTCGTTTCTTTCTGGGTAATGTTCCGTGATTCTGCGTTTTTTGTAATCAAGAATTGCATCTGTTGAGTTTGATATAAAGGTCTGATCTTTTGGTTATTTTGTGGAGCAGGACCAAATGAGTGCGCCTATTTTACTGTGTGACGGCTTCGATGTGCGTCGAATTGTAATCGGGAAGTTAAACGGCGATGAATCATCGACGGTGACCACCGAGGAAGACGACGGAGCTGTGTTTTCTGGTGATAGCTTACCGGAAGAGGAGGAAGAGTGGTCTGGAGAGAATCGTTTCTGTTTTTACTTCGTTAAGCAATTCGCTTACGATGACCCTGAGATTAAGGCCAAGATTGATGAAGCGGATAATGAGATTTATCACTGTAACACTGACCGGATTCACATTGCTAACAGATTGAAATCCAAAAGGGTGAGCCTTTTTGGTTTTGTTGATTTATACATTTTGAAAAAAGTTTTGATTAGAAAGTGTGTAAATGGTGTAGGCTGAGAAATTATCTGTGGTTGCTTCAATGGAGAATTTAATCTCATCACTTGATGAATACAATGCTGTATTTCCTTATCAGTCGGTGAATATGGAAATGAATGAAGTAAAGAAAAATCAAGAAGTGGTTACAGGGAAAATTTACAGCTTGAGTGAAAGATTAAGTGAGATTAAGATGGAAATCGAGTTGTTGGATGTTCAAATGGCTTGTGTACTTGATCAAAGAGATAAAGCCGTCGAGAGGATTAAGATCTTGAGGATACAACGAGACAAAGGGGTGCGATTTCCACCTCTTCCTTGTGTTCTAGTGTTTTTCTTTCTGTATCAATTGGATCTGAAAGATCTTTTGTTTTCATCGGGTGTGTTTTGTTTTGTAGAATGCCGCTTTTTTCCAGAGTCGTGTTGTCATGAAGAAAGCCATAGAATTGGCTGCTTCTGGAAATGTGAGAGATCTTGAAGAGCTCACTAATTCCGAGGTTTGTTTTATCAGTCTATTGGGGGTGTGTGTGTCTCTGAGATTTGAGCATTTGTTCTTAATTTTTCTTTGTGTCTTGTCTTTTTGGTAGGTTGAAAAATTTATGTCTCGCTGGAACAATGACAAGGCTTTTAGGGAAGATTACAAGAAAAGAATCTTGCCTTCACTTGATGAGCGAAAGCTGAGGCACGATGGGCAAATTAGGGACCCGGAAGGCGATGTGGATACTGAGAATGGAAATGAAATAGCGGAGAAAAAGGCAATAGAACTCAAAAGGTCAAGTACTGAGGAAGAGAGTGATGATGCTATGGATTTTGATATCCCGGTGTATGAAAAGCTTGGAAAGGAGGAAGAAGAGATTGATGAAGAAACTTTGAAGGAGAAGAAACGAAAAGAGCAGTTAGAGAAAGCTCGACTAGCGATGGAAAGGAAGAGGAAACTACATGAGAAAGCTGCTGCTAAAGCTGTCATAAGAGTTCAGAAGGAAGCTGAGAAGAAACTTAAGGAGCTTGAGAAGAGAGCGAAGAAGAAGAAGAAGGCTGCATTTAACTCTTCTTCTTCGGATGTAAACAGAGCAAGAGAGACAGTCACCGAGGCATCAGAACCAGAAAAGGAGATGCTATTAAATGGGAGATCAATGTTTCCAAAACAGAGAAGTTTTAGTTATAAAAATCACGGAAAAGGAAATGAAGCTGTCCTCAAAGCCATCATAAAGCGTAGAAAAGCTTATAGGTTATGGGTTTGGACTGTTTCCTCCGCTACACTTGCTCTCCCGCTTGCTCTCCTCGTTGTCTTCTTTTACGTTCGATGAGAGGAAGAAGCAACATTAGAAAGTTTCTCTGTCTTTTGGGGAGTCAAGTAATGAGCAAAGAGGTTCAAGGTTTAAAAGTTAGTCTAGAAGCAAATGACATTGGCAATAATGTCATAGTCGATGGAGTAGACTGAACAGTCGTCTTTGGTGTTTTCATAGTAGAGACATTCACTTCCATGGTGACATATGTTTGACAACCCAAAGCTGATTCAGTCGAACATCCTGACTCGGTCACTCTGGAAAAGCCCTTGTACAGGGATCGGATCTGGTCAAGATGTTTGACAGGTTCAACTTTGAAACCTCAAACATCTCTCCATGGATGCAAATGTCTTGAACATGACTCCAAACACAGTCACTTCATAGTTTATATGTTTTGATCTCTTAGCTGAGTCGTAGGAACCAAAAAGCATTCTCTTAGTACTGTGTAGCTTCAGAATGTGTGTACATGGAAGAGAGACCTCATGATATTTTTTACAATTTTACATAAACAAAACTTGTGGACTGACCATTTACTACAGTCAAAGTCTTTTTCTTCAAATGTGATTGAAAAATCATGAAAACAATAATTAATCTGTTGTTATATTCCTCTCCTGATTCGACTAATTATTTGAAGCTAGTCATGTGATATTAATTCATAACACACTAAGTTGCTAACACAGAAGTGGAAACTTTGCTTGAAGCAAACCCTCTACGCCAGAGAAAGGTGTTCCAGTTTGTATTAGATGACAGGAAAGTAGAAACCTTCTAATGGACATAGAGTCTTCTCCTTAACCAAGGTTTCAGAGACGAACAGCTATGGCTGCCATTAGCTTGGCTCCTCCATGGGTCATCTTGAGACAAGCTTTCCGGTCAGTGGCAGCTTCTTCTTCTCTTCAAACAAATCACAAAAGCCTAATCACAAATCTCTCTATTCCCGCTTCGTCTCCTCTCCGACATTCAGGTTCGTTTCCTACAATTCATCTTGGTTTTGTCTACTACTTTGTGTTTGTCTGAGATTTGTGTTGAATTTGGATTCACCATCGTACTTACTATACAAGCAACACCTTCAATTGATTCTGATTGATGAAAAATTTTGCAACTTTTCTTTGGGAATTTAGAGGTTACGGCATGAACTTGTCTTGCATATCTTCTTAGTTGAACTGTCTTAATCTTATAATCAAACTAACTGTATGAGACTTCATCAAAGTTTTTTTTTTTCTGATGAAATCTATACATAAAAATTGCAGCTTTGAGAAGATGTCACGTTGCAGAAGCAACAAAGGGAGATGTAGATTTGCTTCTCAAAGGAGTTGGAGACCAGGCTGTTGCTAAAGAAGTTAAGCAAATTCTTGAAATGGTATTCTCCATTCTTCTCTACCTCAGTTCTCTGTTATTCTTCAATCTCATTCTCTCAATGGGATAATTTGTGTAGGCGAGACGTGCAGCATCAAGAAGAGAAGTTCTTCACACAGATTTTCTCACACCACCTATTGTTAAGGAATCAGTTTCAGTATTGGGAAAACTTGTTGATGTTAAGATAGTTGCTCAAGGAGGTTACCCTGAGGTCGGTTTTCATCTTTGAACGAAAAGCTTCCTCTGAAAATGTTAACTTAAGCTGAGAAGTTTTTTTTGTGGAATCGTCTTTTGTCTTAGGCTGAACGATGTAGGATCTCGATTGGACATCCTGATGTCTTAACCAATGATCCAGATATAGTTGCAGCTTTGAGGTACAAGTCTTGAATGGTAATGTTCTCTTCTTGAGTTTTGTTCTTGTCTAAATCTGAGTGTGTTTATGTTGGATTTTTTCAACTTCTAGTATCACAGGGAATTTCGGGTTTCAACCTTGTTCTCATGGTGACTTCCTCGGCGCGATTCTTGGCACGGGAATTTCCAGGGAAAAACTTGGGGATATCCTAATTCAGGTATCCTCTGATTGATTTTGTATAACAACAATCTTCAGCTCCATTACAAAATCTTTCCTTTAACATTGTTTCGTTGGCTGTTTGACTTTGATGGTACTGAAGGAAGAAAAGGGAGCCCAGATCCTGATAGTTCCTGAACTAGTTGACTTTGTTGTTTCCGCTCTCGACAAGGTTTAAAGTTTTCTGGCTTATTTTGTATAACCCATTAACCAAAATCTTGCTCTGCAGTACTCTGACCCTATGATGTAAATAAATCTTTTTCATAGGTTGGAAATGTTGGTGTAACTTGTACTAAGATACCTTTGCTTGCTCTTGAATACGAACCTCCTAGGTATGAGCACTAATTCCTTTGAAACATACCCTCTTTTTGCGTTGGAAAGGTTTTTGCATAGGCTTTATTTTTGTTTGTTTGTCAGGACTAATTCCTTCAAAACCGTGGAAGCCTCATTGCGAATTGATGCAGTAGCTAGTGCTGGTTTCAAGATTTCGCGGTCAAAACTAGTTGATTTGATTAGGTAAAAATTAGCTTTTTATTTTATTTTTCATTGCATTCTCATTTAGCTAAAGAACATTCTATTTCGTATGCAGTAATAAGGACGTTCGGGTTAACTGGGCAACGGTTACAAAGAATGGAACAACAGTGAAGACCGGTGATATTGTCTCGGTTAGTGGGAAAGGGAGACTCAAGGTAAGGTTTTTGGAAAGCGAGTTCAGTTAGTGATTAGTTTCAAAACATTAATCTTTTGTGTTAATTGCGTTTTTGAATCACAGATTGGAGAGATTAATGAAACGAAGAAGGGGAAATTTGCAGTTGAAATCATCAGATATCTTTAGAAAGAAGCTGCAAGAAGTTTAAAGGATCTGTCTTTTTCTCTTCTCACAAGTACATTTTTGTTTGTTTGTTTGTTCTCATTTCTTCGTTTGTTGACATTTTGTATAATCGTAGCAAAATAAGATGAATGAATTAATCTTGATCTTTTTTCATGAAAATAGTTATAATGAAAACTCTCGCTTTTGTAACATGTAAGAACAATGTATAAAGCCAACTAATGGATCAAAAATTGATCTCTACTATAATGTAAAAGAACCGACGAAAAAATTGTCTATACAAGAGTATAATAAATTTATTTATTTATTTTTATTAAATAATCATGTTTGTGTTTACATATGTGTATGTATACTCACTTACAAAATCATTACATGCGTATGCATGAAGATTTTGTATACGTTAACACTCAAAATTACGATATAACACTCATTTTCATATATATATATATATATATATATATATATTTAAATCAAGCATACCCACAATACCCGTACTCACATTTAACCCCGGAGGCACACTTCCTCGTGCATTTCCCACAATGGTTACGGTTAAAGTTAACGTAAGTGCAAACTCCACCACAACAACGCTGCCCAAAACCGCATTTGTGACCGCATCGACCGCAATTATTCATATCTCCTAGGATGTTTCGACAATGCTTCTTGCAGCAATGCAAGAGGCTCGTCCCGTTGTTCGCCTTTACGCCATTGCAAATGTTGTAACTCGCGACGTAACATCTCATTCCTTTCTTGATCTTCTTGTAGTGGGAAACTAGTAGCCTGGTTTTGGATGAAATAGTCACATTTGAAAATATCGAGGGAGCTTCGTCAAGAATGTAGTACTCTGGGTCTTCATCTTGGTCGACAACTTCTTCAGCTAAAACCGAGTTAGGATTAGATGTTGCTGTTATTAGGAAATAGAGGATTAACGAGAGGAGTGAGGTGGCTTTAATGAACGTATTAGAAAGCTTAATGACCATTTTGTTTTTAAGTTGAAACTAGCCAAAGAGAGTTTGGCTTTGGAGCAGTAGAAGGAGCAAAGGAAAGGAAGAGTGGGACTTAAGGGAAGATCTGTGTTCTTGCGAATGAAGGGGTATTTTAAGGCAGCAACACACATTATTGAAATTCGAATTTAAATTTATTTATAAGAAATTGACTTTTTTAGGCAATTGCTTAAATGAATTGATTTTTCCTCAAATCTAGGCAACCACAAGTGTTTGTTGTCTAGATTACGTCATACAATTTTGGATCTGATTGGTGAAAAAGTTTTTCAACGGTACAGTAAAAAAGGTTTTTCGTTATGGTTATAGACAATATAAATTGGCAAGAGAGTTATATGAAGGACTTTAGTTAGTGGTATTAAAAATATAATCGACTATAAATATATTTCTAAAATATTTGACATGACTATATAAGAAAAAAAAGAAAATAAACAACTTAAACTAAAAGAATGGCCAAAACACCAAGAAAATAGCATGTCGCTCTAAACATGTAGGTAGTATGAACAGTACATATGCTTTTGTCATCTATTAATTTTCATCTAATTAAGAATTTTGGGAGATCTATGGAGTTGGAGTTTATACTCTATAGTAGCCAACTATATATGATTGAAATCGTAATGAAAAATTGGAACATTAATTTCGATTCACAAAGGAATACTTGATTATTGTACCATTATTGCGTTCATATTGCTTGTTAGCTATTTTCCTAATTTTACTACGGATTTTTACTTTCTGCCACTTTAGCTTTTTTATTCATTCTCTTTTATTTATCACTTTGTTGATTGATACTTTTTTCAGAAACATAAGTGTTACAGTCAAGACACAAAACTACCAATCCAATTCCTTTGTGTTTCTATTACATACGATTTATGTTATAACTGTCAATAACGTGATATGTATTTTTCTATAAATTTCATAATTGAATCAATAATATTGATGATCAAAAAGGTTACTTTTGTTGTATTGTGCATTATAATACCTTTATTATAGTATATGTAAATATGACATTTGTTTGATCTCGAGTATGAATTAGATTCGTGACTCCGTGTTACGAAAACAATAAAAAAGGGAGTCAAACTAATAAATTTAGATTAGATATCATGATGGAACAAACAACACACATGACCGAGCTAGACAAAACAGCACAAGTGCTCTTTGAAATCATCAAGTGCATGTACATGAGTTGTCTCTTAAAACAAGAGTTTTATTCAAACGTCAAACGTGTGGTGACGGTGGAACTAGATCCTTCTTTGTTGCCACTAAAGCCGGTAAGAGTCACACACCGGTTACGCTTACTGCGCATATGAACATGGCGACTGTAATGTGCTCTCTCTACGTGTCATGATTATCAAACGTTTGCGACAGTCGTTTCGTTACCGTCTAAGTTGATTACTTTACTCGGACCATCTGGTCCATAACGTTGAGCCGTTGACCATTAACCCTTTTTCACTCGTTGACAGAAAAGTTGTAGGAATCAATAATATAATCTTATACGTACAACTTACATTGAAATATGTCAGAAATTATGATCATGTATTGTTCATTAATTATATATATATATATATATATATATATATATATATATATATATATATATATATTCTTGATCATTGATTCCAAATTCTATGCCGCACATGACATGCAAAGGCTATATAAGCAATGAAGCCTATGTGTATTGGCAAAAATATAAAATGCGCGGTAACAAAAAAAAAATCATTAAATATGCTATAAGCCTATAAGACCTAATATTTTATACTAATCGTATTGGTATAGTAATCGAAGACTCGTCTTACTAGTCGAAGGCGGAGCCAAAGATAGAATCTCATAGATGCGCGATTGTTTGTTTGAGCCTGTCAGATGAAGAATTTGGAAATTAGCGATTGTTTGTTAGCGTTTTCGTTTATGTTGACATTAAATAGGTATAACCTTTTCTTAAAAAGCCTTCTTCTGAAAATAATGGTGCTCTTTGAACTTATAATGCATTTATGTTTCTCCCCTTTTAGGTGTGAAATATATTAGTGATAATTAATCAATAATTAGTGATATTTAGTCTTGGGAGGTGATGGGAGATACTGTAACACCCGTGTTCGATGCTCCAGTTCGGAAAACACAGTGTATTCGACAATCGTGTTCGGAAAACACGAGAGGTTCGGAAAAATACGTTCGGAAAACGCTATCGCTCGACAATCTCGTTCGGGAAATGGAGGTTGTTCGGACATCGGTCCGAGAAATGCGATCGTTCGATAATCGGGTTCGAATTTCAGATTTCGGTTCGAACATCGGTTCGATAAACGGATGTTGGTTCGGAGAATTGTCGAAAAATCGACTCAGGCATGATGGACCGTGTGATGGGCTGAAATGTCCGAGAAATTGCTGATGGACCGTGTCGAATTGGAGTCGGCCCGTGTCGGATCCGGCGTGTGCGAGGAAATTGGGAAAGTTTCCTTTTTCCGATAAGGAATCGGATAAGCCGAGAGTTTCCGGAAATAACTCTCGAGTTTAAGGTTTTGGCATGATATAAAGAGGGGATTTATACGCGCAGCCTCCCCTTTTACGCAACAAGCAATTATCAAGAGCAATTGTGCGATTTGTCGAGAATTATCGATAAAGTAATCGATCGGTTCGGAGTTATTCGACAATCTCGGTAAGGATCGAGAAACTCTGTAGTTTTCATCGATCAAATATGTTGTTTTGGTCTGATTCAAGGTTTGGTTTGTCGAAGGTGAAGTTTGGGAGTTTGTGTTCGAGAATTGTCGAACGTGTGCGAGAAATCGATACGCGTGTTCGATTGTTCGGTGTTGTTCGACAAATCTCGGTAAGGATCGAGAAACTCTGCAGTTTTCTTCGATCGTTTGCTTTGTTTGGTTCTGATTAGTGTCTGGTTTGTCGAGGGTAAAGTTTGGTGATCCTTTTTCGAGGAATCGTTAGGCTTGTTCGAGAATCGTTGAGCGTGTTCGATAACGCGTTCGATCGGGTTGTGTTTGTTCGAACGGATCTGGTAAGGTTTCGTAAAACTTGGAAGTTTATCGATATATAGTGTTTGTTTGACCTTCTTAAGGTTTAAGCCTGATATGGTTCGGGTTTGTTTGTCGTTTGTGTGTGTGGTTCGATGGCTTAGGGTGTTTGTGTGCGGATCTCTCGTATCAGCGACCGTACCACGGGTGAAAATACCAGCGATCAACCAGTTTGCTAAGGTGAGTTCGTGACCGTAGCTATTGTCTAGGGTTGTTTGTGTGATGGCTCATGGAGTCTATGTTTGTTTGTTTGTGTTGACCTGGGAAATGCACTTCGGTGTAAAGGTGGTATGCTTCGGTATACGTTTTCCTGGAAGACACTTCGTTTGCATGGACGGATTAGCTACGCATGTGTTGTTCGATTCGGAAGCGACACATTGTTTCGTTAATCCGGAGTTAGTGGGAAAAGGTGGGTTCGTTAAGAAACCAGGAGAGCATCTGGGTTTGGTTCAGGCAGCAGGTGGTAAGGTAATGATGACCGAGAGAATGGTCATAAATATCTCGGTGATGATCGATGGAAACGATATGTCGGCGGACTTGCGGATTTGCCGTGTTCGGCATTATGATGTGATATTGGGCATGGACTGGCTCGATAGGTACAAGGCACATCTTGATTGTCATCGTAGACAAGTTTGGTTCGAGAAAGGTGATGCGAAGGTTGTGTTCCAGGGAATTCAGACTTCGCCGAGCGGTTTGATCGTATCAGCTATTCAGGCTGGACAGTTGATCGAGAAAGGGTGTGACGACTATTTCACAACCATCACTACGGGTGATGAGGGACCAGTTGCCGAGTTGGATGAGATCCCAATGGTCAGGGATTTCGCGGATGTGTTCGAGTCATTGACCGGACCACCACCGGCAAGGTCCGATCCGTTCACCATCGAATTAGAGCCTGGTACTGCTCCGATTTCGAAGGCCCCATATAGGATGATGCTGAGATAGCTGAGCTTAAGAAGCAACTCAGTGAGATGGTGGATAAGGGATTTGTTAGACCAAGCAGTTCACCATGGGGAGCGCCGGTGTTGTTCGTGAAAAAGAAAGATGGGAGTTTTCGGCTATGTATCGATTACCGCGGATTGAACCGGGTAACCGTGAAGAATAAGTACCCTTTGCCGAGGATCGATGAGTTATTGGACCAACTCAAGGGTGCTACTTGTTTTTCGAAGATCGATTTGGCTTCGAGTTACCATCAGATTCCGGTAGCCGAAGAAGATGTGCGTAAGACCGCCTTTCGGAAAAGGTACGGTCATTACGAGTTCGTTGTGACACCGTTTGGTTTGACTAACACACCAGCAGCGTTTATGAAGCTTATGAACAATGTGTTTCGAGAGTATTTGGACGAGTTTGTCATCATATTCATCGATGACATTCTAGTTTACTCGAGTGACCAAGAAGAACACCGAATACACTTGGAGAAAGTGTTGAGACGTTTGCGTGAGCAGAAGTTGTTTGCCAAATTCAGTAAGTGTAGTTTTTGGCAAAAGGAGATCAGGTTCTTAGGTCACATTGTCTCGGACAAAGGAGTGTCCGTTGATCCAGAGAAGGTTCAGACCATAGAGGAGTGACCGAGACCGCAAAATGCCTCGGAGATAAGGAGTTTTCTCGGGTTGGCCGGATACTATAGGCGATTCGTGAAAGGATTCGCTAGTATGGCCAAGTCAATGACCCAACTAACGGGAAAGGATGTTCTGTTCGTGTGGACGGCCGAGTGTGAGAAGAGTTTCTTGACACTCAAGGGAATGCTAACGAGTGCACCGATGTTAGCATTGCCCGAACCGGACGAAACGTATGTGGTGTATATAGATGCGACGAGAATGGGTCTTGGGTGTGTGTTGATGCAAAAAGGAAAGGTCATCTCTTATGCATCGAGACAATTGAGGAAGCATGAAAGAAATTACCCAACCCATGATCTTGAGATGGCAGCGGTTTTTTTTGTCTTAAAGATTTGGAGATCCTATCTATACGGTGGTAAGGTTCAGGTCTTCACCGATCATAAGAGCTTGAGGTATGTTTTTATTCAGCCCGAATTGAAGCTTGGGCAACGTAGATGGATGGAGTTGGTTGCGGACTACGATGTGTCCATCGAGTACCATCCGGGTAAGGCTAATTCGGTAGCCGACGCATTGAGTCGTAAGCGTGCGGTCGTGTCTTCGGAAAAAGACATGGAATCGTTGGTAAGCATGGTTAGTAGCTTACGCCTTGCAGTGTTGACGGATGAGGTTGAACCATTGGGTTTAGGAGCCGCGGATCAGGCTGACTTGTTGACTCGTGTCCGAGTAGCCCAAAAGAAGGATGATAAGTTGATCCAGGCAGCTCAAAATGACAAGATCGAGTACCAAACTTCGAATAATGGTACGATTTTGGTAAATGGTCGAGTGTGTGTACCAAGTGACCGGATGCTAAAGGATGAGATCCTTAAGGAGGCGCACCAGTCCAATTTTTCTATTCATCCGGGATCGACCAAGATGTTTGGATCTCAAAAGATACTATCATTGGGTCGGGATGAAGAGCGATGTTGCCAAGTGGGTGGCGAGTTGTTCGACGTGCCAGCTGGTTAAGGCCGAGCACCAAGTTCCGGGTGGCTTGCTACAGAAGTTGCCAATCCCTGAATGGAAGTGGGACATGGTGACTATGGATTTGATCTCGGGTTTGCCGATGTGTGGCAACGAGGATTCGGTTTGGGTCATCGTAGACCGATTGACCAAATCAGCACATTTCTTGGCGGTTAACAAGAATGATGGCTCGGAGAAGGTTGCCGAGATTTATGTTCGGGAAATTATGCGATTGCACGGTGTGCCGGCGAGCATTGTTTCGGATAGGGATTCAAAATTTGCTTCAGGTGTTTGGAGAGAGTTACAGAAGCGGTTCGGTACCAAGATACACATGAGTACCGCGTATCATCCTCAGACGGATGGGCAGTCCGAGCGAACAATTCAAACGCTCGAGGATTTTTTACGGGCAGCGGTTTTGGATTTGGGTGGTGATTGGGTAAACCACTTGTCGTTAGCCGAGTTCGCGTACAACAACAGCTACCAAGCTAGTATCGGCATGTCACCGTACGAAGCTTTGTATGGTAGGCCGTGTCGTACACTCTTTTGTTGGACACAAGTGTGGGAGAGAAGTATCTTTGGAAGGAACTTCTTGGATGGCACGAGTGAGAAGGTTCGAGTTCTGAAAATAAAGCTTAAAGAAGCTCATGACCGACAGAAAAGCTATGCGGATAAGCGTCGAAGGGAGTTGACATTTGAGGTTGGGGATATGGTCTATTTGAAGATGGTAACGTACAAGGACAAGGAACGGTTCAGTCAAACGACAAAGTTGAGCCCAAGGTACAGAGAACCATATCGAATCGTGGAAAGGATCGGACTAGTGGCATATAAGTTGGATTTGCCGCCGGCCATGAAAGGTTTCCACAAGGTGTTTCACGTTTCTATGCTAAGGAAGTGCATAGCGAACGGTGAGAAAGTGATTACAGAACCTCCGGCAGACTTGCAGCCCAATCTGACCGTTGAAGGAAGACCGGTTCGAATCATTGACCGAAGAGTCCGAACGGATCGAAAGAAAAAGGTCAAGTTGGTTCAGGTTTTTTGGGATTGTGATGGTGAGGAAGAAGTCACATGGGAACCAGAAATGACAATGAGAGAAAGGTTCTCTAAGTGGTTTGAGAAACAAGAGATGGAAGCGCCCACGAAAAAGGGTAGGGCTTGAGCCGATTCGAGGACGAATCAATACTAAATGGGGGAGAATTGTAACACCCGTGTTCAATGATCCAGTTCGAAAAACACGGTGTGTTCGACAATCGTGTTCGAAAAACACGAGAGGTTCGGAAAAATACGTTCAGAAAAAGCTATCGCTTGACAATTTCGTTCGGGAAATGGAGGTTGTTCGGACATCGGTTCGAGAAATGCGATCGTTTAAAAATCGGGTTCGAATTTCAGATTTTGGTTCGAACATCGGTTCGATAAACGGATGTTGGTTCAGAGAATTGTCGAAAAATCGACTAACGCATGATGGACCGTGTGATGGGCTGAAATGTCCGAGAAATTACTGATGGACCGTGTCGAATTGGAGTTGGCCCGTGTCGGATCCGGCGTGTGCGAGGAAATTTGGAAAGTTTCCTTTTTCCGATAAGGAATCGGATAAGCCGAGAGTTTTCGGAAATAACTCTCGAGTTTAGGGTTTTGGCACGGTATAAATAGGGGATTTATACGCGCAGCCTCCCCTTTTACGCAGCAAGCAATTATCGAGAGCAATTGTGCGATTTGTCGAGATCGATAAACGGATGTTGGTTCAGAGAATTGTCGAAAAATCGACTAAGGCATGATGGACCATGTGATGGGCTGAAATGTCCGAAAAATTACTGATGGACCGTGTCGAATTGGAGTCGGCCCGTGTCGGATCCGGCGTGTGCGAGGAAATTGGGAAAGTTTCCTTTTTCCGATAAGGAATCGGATAAGCCGAGAGTTTCCGGAAATAACTCTCGAGTTTAGGGTTTTGGCACGGTATAAATAGGGGATTTATACGCGCAGCCTCCCCTTTTACGCAGCAAGCAATTATCGAGAGCAATTGTGCGATTTGTCGAGAATTATCGATAAAGTGATCGATCGATTTAGAGTTATTTGACAATCTCGATAAGGATCGAGAAACTCTGTAGTTTTCATCGATCAAATATGTTGTTTTGGTCTGATTCAAGGTTTGGTTTGTCGAAGGTGAAGTTTGGGAGTTTGTGTTCGAGAATTGTCGAACGTGTGCGAGAAATCGATACGCGTGTTCGATCGTTCGGTGTTGTTCGACAAATCTCGGTAAAGATCGAGAAACTCTGCAGTTTTCTTCGATCGTTTGCTTTGTTTGGTTCTGATTAGTGTCTTGTTTGTCGAGGGTGAAGTTTGGTGATCCTTGTTCGAGAATCGTTGAGCGTGTTCGATAACGCGTTCGATCGGGTTGTGTTTATTCGAACGGATCGGGTAAGGTTTCGTAAAACCTGGAAGTTTATCGATATATAGTGTTTGTTTTACCTTCTTAAGGTTTAAGCATGATATGGTTCGGGTTTGTTTGTCGGTTGTGTGTGTGGTTCGATGGCTTAGGGTGTTTGTGTGCGGATCTCTCGTATCAGCGACCGTATCACGGGTGAAAATACCAGCGATCAACCAGTTTGCTAAGGTGAGTTCGTGACCGTAGCTATTGTCTAGGGTTGTTTGTGTGATGGCTCATGGAGTCTATGTTTGTTTGTTTGTGGTAACCTGGGAAATGCACTTCGGTGTAAAGGTGGTATGCTTCGGTATACGTTTTCCTGGAAGACACTTTGGTGTAAGGTGGTGCTCAAGGTGGAGTTCGATGTTTGTGGTGAAACTTGTTAATGCATGTTCGATGTTTGAGGTGAACCTTGTTAATGCATGTTCAATGTTTGTCGAATTTGAGGTTGATAAAGGTGTTTTAGTTGTATGCAAATATTGACTTATGTGTTATTGCATGATGATTTTGGATAATAAGCTGGTGACACGGGACGACCGTTCTCACTAAGCGAATTCGTTTGCTTATGCCTCCAAAAAATGGTGGCAGGTAATAAAGTGGCTAAGGAGCACGCGAGCCGAGCTGGAATGAAGAGGTTGATTTAGGAGGGGTTCATGTTATCGTTTGGTTTGGTTTGTTGCATTCGTTTAGTTCGAACATCGGATTTAGTTGTTTAAGTTGTCATGAAACCCTTATCGTTGTTAACCTCGTTTGAGTTCGAATAAAACGTATTGAATTTGATTATGTTAAATCATTTATGCATGTTTTAGAACCCGCTTAAGTTGTTAGACTTCCGCTGAATTGAGATTGAATATGCTTAAGTTAAATGTTCGAAAAATTTAACTAAGTCCGATAGGACATTCGCATGTTGTTCGGTAGCTACCTTGTCCGGGTTTTAGGTTTCTCGGGCAAGGGTGTTACAGATACCCCCTCTAACAGCCAATGCGCTTTTCAAATAGTTGGAAGTGTTGTCTTTGACGTTGGGCTACATTCTTTTTAGGGCCTGGAAAAATATATGTGATATTTGATTTGATCTGTTATCAGCTTTGATCTGAATAAACATTTCGGATAACTTTAAGTTTGCTTAAAACAAATACTAAAATTTAACATCCGTTAAAAGCGAACACATCCAAATCTTAAATTTTGAAATCCAAGATATCTATTTCGCACTGAATATATGTTTATATGTTTTCTATTAAGTTATATAGTATAGACATAAAGCAACTATATATATATATATATATATATATATATATATATATATATTATATTTTATAAATTTAAACAATCAAATTTAAAACCCACCTATTACGTAGAGTCGTAGAGAGAATATAATGTGAACATTTAAACTACGAAGCATTCAAAGATGTCGGAAACTTAACCGTACACACAGGCAAAAGATCATACAATCATGATTCATGAGGGCCAATCCCACGGACACTTTGAATGCAACTTTGGTCAAGCAGGAACGGTTCCGACCAATATTCTCTGATGTAAGGGGAATCTATTCGTCTATAAACAAGAAATCGTCGAGGGTATCTTCGTTGTGATTGTGGCGACTACATTTAGTGGGATTCAATATTGTCAAAATTTTGGCTTACTGGAACGAATCGGCTGCCTAACCAATCACTTGTGTCCTAACAAAAGAACCATGTGTTTCAAGAATTTTGTTGTTTGTAAACAGGCCCGGTGTGACACCCCAACCCGCAAAACCTAACACGGGCAAGGTAGCCATCGAACTAATGCGAACGTCCTCTCAGACTTAGACAAATTTTTCGAACATTTAACTTAATCAAATTTCAGATTCAATTCAGCAGAAGTCTAACAACTTAAGCGGGCTCACAAACATGCATAAACGATAACCTCTTAAACGATTCCACATAATAAAATTCATAGGTTTTATTCAAACTTCAAACGAGGTTAAGCAAACGGTATTGGTTCGATAAACAACTTAACAAACGAGATTCATCTTCGAACTTAGCAATAAAAATGCAACCAACCAAACTCAAACGACAAACGAAGAACTAAACATGACATGAACCCTCCCTAAATCCACCCCTTCCTTTCTATCTTGTCTCGCGTGCTCCTTAACCACTTTTGTTACCTGCCACCATAAAAGGGGGCATAAGCAAACGAATTCGCTTAGTGAGTACGGTCGTCCCGTCTCACCGGCTTATTATCCAAAATCATTCATACGACAATCACAAGTCAATATCGCATACAAACATCGAACATTCTGTTATCGAACTCAAACTCAAACTCAAACTCAACGTATTAACAAACCGTGTTGATCAAACACCAAACATGATATAACCGTGTGCACACTATCATCAAACTTAAACCGTATACAGAAGTATACCCATACACCGAAGTGTATCTTCCACAAACAAAACGAGCAAACATAAAAGCCATCACACAAACAACCCTAGACAATAGCTACGGTCACGCACTCACCTTAGCAAACGAATTGGTCGATGAAAATCACCCTTGGTACGATCGCTATCACACGAAATCCGAACCCGTTTCACCCTAAACCATCGAATCCGTACCAACAACAAATAAACACCCTACTAGGGTCAAACACAAGTAAACGTTCGATAAACTTTAAGGTTTTATCGAACCTTACCCCGATCTGCTCGTCAAACACAAAACTCGTCGAACACGCGTTACCCGAACACGTCCAATGATTCCCGATCACGTCCAACGATAACCCGAACACGCCCTACGATAACCCGAACACGAACCACCGAACTTCACCCTCGACAAACCAAACACCAAATCAGAACCGAACAAAGCAAACGATTGACGAAAACCACAGAATTTATCGATTCTTACCGAGATTTGTCGAACAATTCTAACCGATCGATCACCTTATCGATAAATTCGCAAAATAGCTCTCGATGAATTGCTCGCGGTGAAAAGGGAGAGATGCACGCTTAAATCCCCTATTTATACCCATGCAACAAAACCCTAAGTTCGAGAATATTTCCCGAATAATTCTCGGCTCAAACCGATTTCCTTATCGGAAAAGGAAACATTCCGAATTTCCTGCCGCGTGTCAAAACCGACACGAGCAAACTCAATCCGACACGGTCCACTAACATTATTTCCGGTAAATTCAGCCTACAACTTTCGGTCTATCTTGCCTTAGGCGAATTTCTCGGCTTTTCTCGAAATTGACCATTTTTTCCGAACCATTATCCGAACAAAATTACAAAATGTGGGATTATACGGGCGTTACACCCGGCCCGTAGGATAAGCGTACGAAGCCAAGTGTTAGGACCACTATTTTTTTTTCTTTTTTTAGCTATATATTTTGCTATAGATAATAAGTTTTTAGTCCACCAAATCCATATTTTCATAAGATAATACTTTTAATAAAAAAAATAGTGGTTTGTGTCAATATGAGAACCACGTATATTTAATTTTTTATATTTTTTGTTAAGTTACTTATTTTCCATTTTTCCTTTTTATCATTTGTTTTTAAAATTAATTGGAATTGTAAACATAAACAAAATGCATGGAATCCTACTTACAGAAACAGCACTCTTTATATCCTCGAGTATCTCTTTTTATTTGAGATGAAGAAAAAAATTGTGTAGTTCTCCATATATAAATAATATTTAGTTCACTCCACGTTTTGTTACGTCTCTTATCTCTTAAAAATTAAAACATATTGGTTCGTCAATCGAAATGAGGAAAAAAAAAAGTCTTGAAGGTTTCGATTGGGCGTTTGGGTATTTGAGTCGGTTACAGTTCGGTTCTATTCGATTCTGTTTTATTTGGTTTCGATATTTTCGATTTTAAAGTTTAAGATTCATATAAATACCGAAAAAAATTGGTTCGGTTTTAGATCTTTTGGTTCTAGAGTTTAGAATCCAGTCGGATATTTTTGGATATTTCAAATATTTCCAGATATTTACAAGTATTTTCGGATATTTGTTTTAGATATTTTCAGGTATGTTCAGATACTTTGAGTATTTTAGGATATTTTTTTTTACGTATTTTTTGGTAATTTTTAGTTATTCGGTCTAAAAATAACTAATGTATTTAGATATGTAATTGTATTTTGAATATTTTTAGATAGTCGAAATATCTTGGTTATGTATCGGTTCGGTTCCGTTTCTTTCGGTATTAAAATTTATAATCTATTCAAATATTTTAGAACTTTCGGTTCAGTTAATTTGCCGAGACTAGTCAAGAATATCCATTGTGAGATCTAAAATCTTAATGGATGTTGGTGTAATCGACGGTAAACGTAAACGGATTGATAGAATGTATCTCTGAAACTAATTTGAGTTGGTTTAGTTAATTTAATAGTATCAAGTTATGGGTTCAATCTTATAGTATCAAGTATTATGCTTTAAACAAACGTCATGTCATATCCTCCATACACATAACCAATCATAGACATTGATGAATTCTTATAATTTAGGATAAACATACAAAAATAAATATTCCCAATAAAGTTCTTACCACACTAACTATTGCAAAAATCAAGAAGCAAAAGTCAAGATGGTTTATCCAAAGAATGATCAAAAGACGATTGGACAACCAAGCAAAATGCATGAACTATATTCACAGGACAGATCTTATTATAATCTATGCAGAAAACATTGTTTTTTCAACAAAACTAACATCGAATTCAGATTATCCCATATGAAACAGACAAAGAACAATAATTATTATTTTCATGAAGTAGACAATAGGTGCAAGACATCAATCAAGTGTGTCGTTTCTTAGAAGTTATAGAAACATAAACTAACACACTTATAATGTTCTATAATAGTATGAAACAGAGAACTTGATTTTGTAAATAAACCTATGTACTAAAAGCACAGAGTCAAGAACTTGCAAGAACAACTATTATAGCAAACTACAGTTCCTAGAACCAAAACACGATATTGGAAACATGATATATTTAGTCGACATAAAGAGCAGATATTAATAGAGAACCTATTATGCCACATGACTACAATGCCAGATAAAATTGTTTGCTAATTTTTTTTTTTGACATCAATCATACAAATGTGTTATTAAACAAAAAGCATGATAGAGAAATCAAGCTAAATTCATTGCACATTCTAAATGGATACACTAGTGATTCAACAAAGTTCCAAACTCCATCAACTTGTCAGATAAAGTGACCAAAGGATAGACACTAGTGCCATAACAGAGATATTTTCAATCACTAAAAAATCAAGCCAACGGATACAATTGGTAGAATCCTGACACAGTAATCATTAGTATATGATGCAGAATTCGAGAATGTCATTTCGCATGTTAGAACCAATCAAGGGTTTAGAGCACAAGACAAAGACAAATACATTCGAGATTCAAGTAAACTACTACCATAATCTGCATGAGTCTCACCTACATTCAAAATAAATATATACATGAGACCAAAATGCATCCATTTCATAAAGCGAGAGACCTTATGATACATGCAAACACCAAAACAAAGATAATAAGTATTTTGAACACACAATGTAATGTTCCAATAACAAAAGTAAAATCAACTCAGTATTTAGTTAAAAATAAATAAATTATTATAGGTCTCAGTCATCAGTGTACAATGCAGAATGTTATTTCGCCTATTTAGAATGATCATACCAATCATAGACATATTGATAGACCCTTAATGAGTTAAATCAATAACCACAGTAAATATTCCAAGAATCAAGAAGCAAAAGTACCCATGGTATCATCCAAAGAATAATCAAAAGACTATCGAACAACCAATCAAAATGCAAGCACTATGATTACTAAACAGATCTTATAATGTAACACAAAGCTAAAAATTACAGAAAACGTTGGTTATTGACAAATCTAACATCAAAATTCAAATTGTCCATTTTAAACAAACAAACAACAACAAATATTCTTTTCTTGAAAGGTTACAGATGGAAAATAAAAGAGAATACACAAGAGGTGCAAGATATATATACACATTGAAAGGTTACAGCTGAAATTACCTGCAATAACCGTAATGCTGCAAGATGGACCTTATAGTTGTGCCGTTTCTTAGAACCGAACATAGACTCTTATACAATGCTCTATAATAATAGTAACTCAATGCGCTACTTTACTGAATAACAAACATAAAACTGGACTTTGTACATAAATTTTTGTAATCGAGTATAGAGTCAAGAACTTCCAAGTCTAACAACTATTATAGCAAAATATGGTTCCTAAAACCGAAACAGAATATTGTACATATAATACAATTAGTCGACCTAAAGAGAAGAGAGGATCAAAGCACCTATTCCACATGTCTACAACGGGGATGATAAAAGTGTACTAATATTTGATTTTGAAATCAAAAATAGAAAACTGTTATTAAAACAAAAAGCATGGTAAGGAAATCAAGAAAGATTCATTGCACATTCTAGTCAGTTAATAGATTTCCAAGCTCCAACTCTGTAAGACTAAGAGCAGACACTAGTACCATAACATAGATATTTAAATCATTGTATAGTAAAGATTCACGCCAATGGGTACAAATTATAGAATCTAACAAAGTAGTCATCAGTTGATAATGCAGAATTCCAAAATGCCAATCGGAAAGGGTTTAGAGCACAGCGCAAAAAAATGGATTCGAGCTTCAATAAAACTACTACAATCATCTGCAGGAGTCTCATCTACGTTCAAAATAAATATATAAATGAGACTACAATATGTATCCATTTCATAAAATGAGAAACCTTATGTTATGTTACATAGAAGCACCATAACAGAGATAATAAGTATTTTATACACAATGTAATGTTCCAATACTCAAAGCAAAATCTACCTTTTTATCAGTGTATGATGCAGAATTCTTAAATGGCATTCGTATATTTATAACAATCACCAAGGGTTTAAAGTATAATGCAAAACAAATACTATTGAGATTCAAGGAAACTACAATCATAATCTGCATAAGTCGCACCTACGTCAAACTAAATATCTACAAGAGACTACAAGATGAATCCATTTCATAAAAGACTATCCAAAGATGAATCCATTTCTAATTTCTTTACTTTAAATATATATAACACTTAACTTAATATGTAAATTCTTCACATGTAATAATATCAATTTATCACAGAAAAGTCTAGAAAAGTATATACCTGGTCATAGAATCTTGCTACACTTAGAAATCTCCTTGCTATCAATGAGATTATAAACAACTGAAACAAAACAAAAAAACACAAAATTAATCTTTACTTCACGTTTGTGTCTCTTGCTCGTGATTTTCATAATTGTATCAACTAATTAAAACAAGTTTGAAAAGTACATACCTAAAGAAGTCTGCACACTTGAAATCTCCTCAGAGTCTATCAACTTGAACGCCCAGAAGCACATACCTGAGGAAAACAGAATTGGTCAGTCTTCATTTCACGTAAATAACCCATACTTACCTCGTTCTTTGAAGCTGCTGGTCGTATTTTCTATTCAACAAATAATAGAAAACGATTCATGATCTTTGCCTAAAGACCTAGGACTTTTAAGCGCAGTCCGTTGTTTTCTCTGTTTTAGGCTCAGTCTTTATCTCTAGACTTTTTTAAGCCGGTGGTCGTTTTTACCATCCAACAAGTAACCAGTCCATAGTACTTTGTCAAGCATTTTTGTCTTATACCTCCTTTTAAGCCGTTGGTGTATTTCCATCTAACAAGTTGGTTGCTTTTACCACCCAACTCAAAGTCTTTTGACTTCTTAAGCCGTGGGTAACCACTCCATCATCTTTGTCAATTTGCCTTATGACTTCTTCAAGCCGTTGGTCTAACTTGTCAAGTATCTTTGTCTTTTGACCTTTTTAAGCCGTGGGTAACCGCTCCATCATCTTTCAATTTGTCTTAAGACCTCTTTAAGCCGTTGGTCTAATTTGTCAAGTATCTTTATCTTTTGACCTTTTTAAGCCGTGGATAACCGCTCCATCATCTTTGTCAATTTGTCTTATGACTTCTTTAAGCCGTTGGTCTACTTTGTCAAGTATCTTTGTCTTTTGACATTTTAAAGCCGTGGGTAACCGCTCCATCATCTTAGTCAATTTGTCTTAAGACTTCTTCAAGGTGTTGGTCGTTATTACCATCCAACAAGTAACCGTTCCATAGAACTTTGTCAAGTGTTTGTTTTATGCCTCCTTTTAAGCCGTTGGTGTATTAGTTGTTTTACCTTTACCATCAAACTCAAAGTCTTTTGACTTTTTAAGTAAGCCGTGGGTAACCTCGCTCCATCATCTTTTTCAATTATATTTATGTCTTCTTTAAGCCGTTGGTCTAATTTGTCAAGTATTTTTAGTCTTTTGACTTTTTTAAGCCGTGGGTATTACTAGCAAGTATCTCAATCTTAAGACTTCTCAAGGTGTTGGTCGTTATTACCATCCAACCGGTCCATAGTACTTTGTCAAGTGTTTTTGTCTTATGCCTCCTTTTAAGCCGTTGGTGTATAAATTGTTTTACTTTTACCATCCAACTCAAAGCCTTTTGACTTTTAAGTTAAGCCGTGGGTAACCGCTCCATCATCTTTGTCAATTTGTTTTGTCTTCTTTTAAACCGTTGGTGTATCAAAGTCTTTTGACTTTTAAGTTAAGCCGTGGGTAACCGCTCCATTATCTTTGTCAATTTGTTTTATGTCTTCTTTAAGCCGTTGGTCTAATTTGTCAAGTATCTTTAGTCTTTTGACTTTTTTAAGCCGTGGGTAACCACTCCATCAGCTTTGTCAATTTGTCTCAATCTTAAGACTTCTTCAAGGTGTTGGTCGTTATAACCATCCAACATGTAACCGGTACATAGTACTTTGTCAAGTATTTTTGTCTTATGCCTCTTTTCAAGCCGTTGGTGTATATCCATCTAACAGGGTTGTCGCTTATACCATCCAACCCATATGCATGTCTTTGACTCTTTTTGTCTTACAACTTTTATAAGCCGGGGGTAGTAAAAATGTGAATTACTTTTGATTCAGTCTTTTTGTCTTAAGACTTCATCAACCTTTCCGTCATTCCCATCGAACAAAAAGAGTGTTATTGTCTTTTGACTCTTTCTGCCTTATCACTTTTCTAAGCCGGGGGTTGTAAAATCGAATCCGATTAATTTTTTCCATCTCCCAACATGCATGCACTACCCATCCAATAGATCCGATTCAGTTCACAATTTTGATGGGGACAATGTCCCCAAAAAGAATCTGACAGAACACTATTAGATTAGTGCCTGCCCATGATCTTTTTGGGTTTTGAAAGAAAACCAAAAAAAACATCAAAAACAAAAACCAAAAGTTCACAAATTCCTAATATTAAGAATCCGTAGAACAACTTAAAGGCTTTGTAATCTTATCAAAAGAGGTATTTTATTGTTGGATCAAAATCACAAGACAGATGTCAATTGCAAAACAATTTCATCGACGAGAACGAGAACGGATCATCATATCATACACGTTTGGTTCTCGTTCGATTTCAATCTTTAAAAACTGAAAAACCAAAAACCAAAAATTAAAATTGGAAAAAACAGAGATATATACATACCTCGACGACGGATTTCAAGCGTAGGCAACTTCCAGTAAACCCTAAACAAGAAATCAAAATACGAACAATTAGAAAATTTGGAAACCCTAAAAAAAAAACAAAATCGAGGAAGAAATCTAACCAATCACCACGAGGAGTAAGAAGAAATCCAGACGATGGTAGCAATTTAACGCCGAATCAAGCATCTTCCAAGTACCATCAAAACCCTAGAATCAGTACAACATAAGATCGATTACACGAAACTCAAAACGTCCTAAAAACAAATTCGCGATCTATAAAAATCGTAAGAAAACTTACCAATCTAAAAATATCTGTAACGGATCTCCGGTTGATCGAGAGAGTTCTTCAAAAACAAATTTAAGATGAGAGAAACTTTTGGGAAAAATTTACGATTTTTTTTCTGTTTCTGAAGAATTGTGGAAACATGACCTCCGATATATATATATATATTGTTGCGTTTTGTTAACAGTAAACGCGTTTTGCTAACGGATATATTTATTATTATTATTATTATTATTATTATTATTATTATTATTATTATTATTATTAATTATTGTTATTATTATATTATCTTATATCGTATTGCCCGTTGATCCGTGACAATCGGACGGTGCTGTATCTTCCACGATTGGCGGTTTATGTTAAGGCCTAATAGTGTTAAAGTTAGGCCCAATACGGCCCATTAATTCAAATTTCAAATTTCAAATTTTAAACTCCTAATTTCTTATTACGCTCCCGTCTTCTCCAACTCTTCTGCGAAACTTTACCGTTTGTTTCTCTTCCTCTTCGTCAATGGCGAATTCAAACACATACCTAACCACACCGACTAAAACCCCTTCTTCAAGGAGAAACCAACAGATTCAATCGAAGATGCAATCTCAATCCAAGGATCCGATAAACGCAGAGTCTAGGTCACGATTCGAGGCTTACAATCGTCTCCAAGCAGCAGCGGTTGCTTTCGGAGAGAAACTTCCGATCCCGGAGATTGTTGCCATTGGTGGCCAATCAGACGGGAAAAGCTCTCTTCTCGAAGCGCTTCTAGGGTTCCGATTCAATGTCCGAGAAGTTGAAATGGGGACGCGACGCCCTTTGATTCTACAGATGGTTCATGATTTATCAGCGTTAGAACCACGGTGTCGATTCCAGGTATAATAACTAACTTAGACTATTTTTGTAATTCGATTGCGAGTTCTTCATATGTTTCAGATTTCTAGGGTTTTTGAATTTGGAGACTGTGCAATGTAGTAGGGTTGTTGAATTTGGCTAATTCTGGGTTTGAGTTATTCTGGTGATTGGATTACTAAATTTTGGTAATTTGATTGGGTAGGATGAAGATTCTGAAGAATATGGAAGTCCAGTTGTTTCGGCTACAGCAGTAGCAGATGTAATTAGGTCAAGAACAGAGGCGCTTTTGAAGAAGACGAAAACCGCAGTCTCGCCAAAGCCGATTGTGATGAGAGCTGAATATGCTCATTGTCCAAATCTTACTATCATTGATACTCCTGGATTTGTTCTTAAGGTAGATTTTTCTCGTTTTTTTTGTGTCTATATGTATCAAAGTTTTTCAATTGGAAAAGTTTCTGATGCTTGTGTAAGCAGGCCAAGAAAGGAGAGCCTGAAACCACACCTGATGAAATTTTATCAATGGTCAAGTCACTGGCTAGTCCTCCACATCGCATTCTGTTGTTCCTTCAGCAGAGTAGTGTGGAGTGGTGCTCATCTTTGTGGTTGGATGCAGTTCGTGAGATTGATTCTAGCTTTCGAAGGACTATTGTTGTTGTCTCCAAGTTTGATAATCGTCTCAAGGTACCACAATCTTGAAACACAATCAGCTATGGACCATTACTTGTTGATGCCTCTTTGTCTGAACTAAGCAATTCTCTTGCAGGAATTTAGTGATCGCAGTGAAGTTGATCGTTATTTGAGTGCTAGTGGATACCTTGGGGAGAACACTCGTCCTTATTTTGTAGCATTGCCTAAAGACAGGAGCACTGTCTCAAATGATGAATTTCGTAGACAAATATCTCAGGTGGACATGGAAGTCATAAGGCATTTACGGGAAGGAGTTCAAGGAGGATTTGATGAAGAAAAATTCCGGTCCTATATTGGTTTTGGGTCGTTAAGAGATTTCTTAGAGTCTGAGCTTCAGAAGAGATACAAGGAAGCTGCACCAGCAACACTAGCTTTGCTTGAAGAGCGGTGTTCTGAGGTAACCGACGATATGCTGAGGATGGATATGAAAATCCAAGCTACTTCTGATGTTGCTCATCTAAGAAAAGCAGCAATGCTATACACTGCTTCTATTAGCAATCATGTGGTGAGTAGTTTGTAACATTCAGTTTCTGTTGTACCGTTTTTAAGACTTACAGTGGATCATACATTGAAGTTACCATAATCTTCTATTGGAATGAGCTGATAAAAGACATTGTTTTGCTCTTGTTTCTTAAGGGGGCTTTGATTGACGGAGCTGCAAATCCAGCACCTGAGCAATGGGGGAAAACAACTGAAGAAGAACGTGGCGAGAGTGGTATTGGAAGCTGGCCAGGCGTAAATGTGGATATTAAGCCGCCCAATGCTGTTCTTAAACTCTATGGAGGAGCTGCTTTTGAAAGAGTGATTCATGAATTCCGCTGTGCAGCCTACTCAATCGAGTGCCCTCCAGTGTCAAGAGAGAAGGTACACTGCACCTTTTCTCAGTAAACAGTATTTTCTAGTTTTTCATAGAAATGCAAAAATGAAACACATAGCCTGAATTGTGCAGGTAGCAAACATTCTGCTTGCTCATGCTGGGCGTGGAGGTGGTAGAGGAGTAACAGAAGCTTCTGCAGAAATTGCTCGAACAGCTGCACGGTCATGGCTTGCTCCTCTTCTTGACACAGCCTGCGACAGGCTTGCCTTTGTATTAGGAAGTCTCTTTGAAATTGCTCTTGAAAGAAACCTGAACCAAAACTCAGAATGTAAGAACCTTTCATTGCCCCTTGGATCTTTTATACTCCCCTAGAGCCCCTGCATCTCATGAACAAATGGTCTTTGCAGATGAGAAGAAAACCGAAAATATGGATGGATACGTGGGTTTTCATGCCGCTGTACGGAATTGTTACAGCCGTTTTGTGAAGAATCTTGCGAAACAGTGTAAGCAATTAGTAAGACATCATCTTGATTCAGTGACCAGCCCATATTCCATGGCGTGCTATGAGAATGACTACCACCAAGGAGGACCTTTTGGCTCTTATAACAAATTCAACCAAGCCTCAGGTAATTCGTTTTGCTTCGAGCTCTCTGATACCAGTCGTGATGAGCCAGTGAAAGATCAAGAAAACATTCCTCCTGAGAAGAATAATGGCCAAGAGACAACACCAGGAAAAGGAGGGGAAAGCCACATAACAGTCCCTGAGACGCCATCACCAGACCAACCATGCGAAATAGTGTATGGTTTGGTAAAGAAAGAAATTGGGAATGGTCCTGATGGTGTTGGAGCTAGAAAAAGGATGGCGAGAATGGCGGGAAACAGGAACATAGAGCCATTTAGAGTTCAGAACGGTGGGCTTATGTTTGGTAACGCAGATAACGGAATGAAATCAAGCTCTGCTTACTCTGAGATATGTTCATCAGCCGCTCAACATTTTGCTAGAATACGCGAAGTTCTTGTCGAAAGAAGCGTGACATCGACTCTAAACTCAGGGTTTCTAACACCTTGGTGAGTCTATTGATGAATGTTGTTTGTTTCCTTGTAGAAGAAGGAAACATTTTGATTTTATTTTCTGTTTGCTTTTGCAGCCGAGACAGATTAGTGGTTGCACTTGGATTGGATCTGTTTGCAGTAAATGACGACAAGTTCATGGACATGTTCGTTGCTCCTGGAGCCATTGATGTACTGCAAAACGAACGCCAACAGCTTCAGAAACGCCAGAAGATTCTTCAATCTTGCTTGACTGAATTCAAAACCGTGGCTCGTACTCTATAATGAAATGAATGATCATTGTCTCTATGATGTGTTCTCTTCTTGTGGCTATAATGTTGTTATATGCTCAGTTTCAACGTGTGATCAATGTCTTTAAACGTAAAATTGCTCTTGTTTTATTTGAAGTAGAGTCAGATTTAATGAGTATACAGGGTAATAGAAAGCTCACTCCTGCTTCATTGATTTGAAAAGTTTGTATACAAACCAACTGAACCAGAAATAATTAACCATAACCGAGATTCGATTGAGTAAACCGGACTTATTGCAGGTCCAAATGATCCTTATACAAAAGTCCCCAATAAAGATATGGGGGTATGGGGGTAGAGGAAAATATCTGTAAAACATGAGAATTGAGGGAGGTTCTGTAATAAAAATATGGTTTATCTGTAATTTGTAATCGTATAGGAGATGATATGTGCAAATAAACAAAAATACAGGAAACAACTGCAATAAACAAAAAGTGGTGAAACTTGATGGCGTAACGAGAGACACAAGACAACAGATAGGTAAGTGTCCACATTCATAAAATCCAGATGCTCCTCCTCCATGTCACTCATCATCGAGCTCATTATTAAGCGAAAACTTGTTTTCTTTTTTTCTTAAATTGTTAGAAATAAATATTTGCCCAAAACAAAAACATTGACGAGCTGAATTAAGTGGGTTTAGTGATCTCAAACCTTAGATATATAAGAACACATTTCTAAAAATCGACTGTGTAGGTGTTCTAGTCTAGGCAGAAAACCATTTGGAATTTTGGATGCGCTTTGATTTTACTTAAATTGGTTAACAAGATGTTAACAATTTTTTAGCTTAGACGTCTATAATTATTTTGTTTAAGCGTCCGCTTGATGTATTCATGATTTTTTAAAACAAAAGAAAAATACACTAGAAAAAGACCTCATATATAAATTAAAAAAAAAATTACATTCATCCCTTGAATATATTACAAAATAATACAAAAAACCAAATCCCTTATTGATATGTTCGGTCTTTTCAAACATTCGATTAGCGCATAGCAAAATTTTGAACATCGGAGAAAAACAAGATGGTATTTTGATATATATTTGGTTTATATTTTTTTAAAAATGGTCATCGTGTGAATTTTTATGACGTAAGAAATGAGAAAGAAATATGGATATGGTTTTGTTGGTGTGTATAAAATAGCTAGCTGGATCGCATAGTTTGATGAAAAAATCTGAGAAGAAGTTTTGTAGAAGATTTGTTCCATTGAAATTCCCATAAACGAAGAGACAAATCTCGTTCCTCGTGTGATCGAAAGTAATAATATTACTTTTGGCACTCATACGAATCGATTCGAAAACTGTTGGTACTATTTGCAAAACTTTATTTTCACAAGCATACAGAAAGATGCTCTAGAGTATTGTTGAAGATTTCTTTTATCAACTAGCAAATCTTGAGGTGGATCGTGGACTAAAAGTTTTTGGACCAATTCAGTTAATGGTTTCATTTATTTGTTTTCTATTTCGGAGATTAATTAAAAAGTATGCTGATCAGGGCTATTATTAACATAAGCAATTGATGCATTCGACTCGATTATCAATTGTATAGAATGACTAGTGAAATATGCATGACTCTTCATAAAAAAATGAAAAGTTGTGCTCGTCTAATTCAAATGCGGTTAGGAAAAGGTTTTGGTTTCAAATGGAGACGTATGACCCGCGGCCTATAACGTTTTCGTTAACCATAACCAAAACAAAAGAAATTATAGAATGACTTTTCTTAGAACCAGATTGGTCCAACCCATCAAGATTTTTTTAATCTAATATAAAGCTTTAAAAAGTATATTTACATAAACTTTTAAAATCCAATTAAATTGTAAACCATGCAAATTTTGATACGTGGCAAAACATAAATTTGATGAAATTGATCACTGAGCTCGACAAATCATAATTTCGATTCTAAAAAGTTAAAAACCAAAGGCATCTTTTGTTATTGGAGGTGTAGCTACGGACAAGGTCCTACGGATAGTTACGTCCGTTTTGTTTGCTAACGTAACAAGAGCGACGCGGAGGAACGAAGCAAGTAATGCAGAATATGAATAAAGAAGGATCGAACATTTTAAAAGTTTGAATGCGAACAAATTAGTATCAACCATGTACTCTCTTATCACTCAGATTGAAAATAAAAATAAAAAAAGGATTAATCTGTTATATATTCTTCGTCTCGTGGATCATACATATGTAAACAACCTTTTGTTTCCCCGGTCACAATTTGGAATCACTTTTTTTTGTTAGATAGTCCAAAACTTGATTATCAACCTTTTACTTGAGAGGATTCCAAGAGAATCACTTTTATTTACAAAAGGTAAAGTGTCAACAAATAAAAACCATTCAAATATATGAATCATTGTTATTACTTGTTGTCACCCGTAGGTTACATAAGTTACTTATGACACAAATTTACAGTGCACATACAAGAGAGATGTGTCACATGGACAACCAGTGTCCACATTTAAACCGGAACAAAACCAAAGCAAAAAGGAACCAAACAGGTCTAAACCGAAACTGAATTGTAATAATGTTAATTAAGTGAATAAATATCAATTACATACGTGTGTTTTTAATTTATTTATTACAATTTCAGTCTAATGCAGGTTTGAAAATCAACCCAATAATCTTCCCGGAACAAACCAAACCAGAAACTGAATAGCCACTGATAGGGACAAAGTTTATTCAGTTATGTAAAAAAAACAAATGCAGCTTTTGGCTTTGCAAAAGCTAAGTTGCGTCAGGCAAGGCAAGGCAGAGTCAGAGAGAGTACAATGTCGCATGTGAAACCTTTGCGGCCTGTCTCTTTCACAACCCACTAATTCTAGTATTTCAGAACAATAAGACAACAACACTGTAAAAATTTAAGGAAAATAATACAGTTGAGTAAATCAGTGAACTTATCTGTCTACTGCTTGTTGGTTCTTCAGCTATACAACTCAAAGATTCTAAGTTACTTTCATTTGTTTCAGTATTCACAGAGAGTTATGATGATGCAGTGGAATCTGTCAGTGATGGCTTCTCCACACAACACACTGTAAAAAATAGGAAGGTAAAGTGAGAGAGTTTACTACTTTGACGGTGAAAACAGGTAAATAGAGGAACTTTATAACTGAAAAATCTGTGTCTTAAAATGGTTCCAGATATCAATTGCATCAACACTTTAAATTAAAGTAAGTGATCTCATTGTTCTATTTCCATCTTTCAATCTGTAATTCCCCCACTTCTAGAGAGAATCTTTATATAAGTAATGGTGATAATAAATGCTAACACACAAGAAAGAAATCAAAAGGGTTAGATCGTATATAAGTATCTACTCTATTCGTTTGTTTGTCCTGGTCCAGACACATGATAATATCCATGTCTAGGACATCAAATACCCCAAATCTAAAAAAAAACACATAAAAATGAATAGAGTTGATCAAATCCTAAGTTTATGGTAAATGCATTTCCAATATCAGTCTACCAAAAGAAGACTCAAGGTTGCAAGCAAAGGAATTCAATAGTCACATCAATTTAGTAGGACTTTTGTTTTATTCCTAAAGAACAAAAAGATTGTTATGAGTTAAGCCCATGTGTGAATTATGGACCTTTATGTAATATTGCAAACAGTGGCAGGCCAATAAAGACTTCCTCTATGACTATAAGGCAATCACTGATATCTTCAAGATTAAAAATATCTTCGATTTGAAACAAAATTTCTGATTGGAACTTCAAACACTAAACTGGAAAAATTGATCTTTAGTTGTCTATCAACTATTTCTTGAATATCAAACAAGCAAATGAAAATGTTAAAAACACCCTAAAGTTTTTAGTACCTATCTATATAAATCTCTTTTTCTTTGTTTCCAACTTTTATTTTTTATCTGAGCTAGCTAGCACATCAACGTAATCATGCACTTATTCCACCAGAGAAGCGTACAATAACACAGTGGTCCATCTCCCGACTTTATTTCACCTTTTAAACTCTTCAAAAAGCTTCAATTTCGTCAACATATCACCAAGTCCCATTCCTCAAACATTGCTTAACCTATTAGAGTTTCTTTCCCCCAACAAACCATCTTTTCCAAGACTCCAACTTCAAGCTTTTTTACTCAAAAAATGGAGGGTAGAAGAGCACAAGGACAAGGTTACTTAAAAAGCAAGTCTTACCTTGTGGAAGAAGACATGGAGAATGATGTGGATGGAGAAGAGGAAGTTGGAAGGGATGAAGAGAAGAGGAAAGGAGTGATGGATAGAGTTAGAGGCTCTAGTGGCAGCATCGATCGAGGTGGCTCATCGCGGCTTTGCCAAGTAGACAGATGCACAGCTGATTTGAAAGATGCCAAACTGTATCACCGGAGACACAAAGTGTGTGAAGTTCATGCAAAGGCATCTTCTGTCTTTCTCTCAGGAGTTAGCCAACGCTTCTGTCAACAATGCAGCAGGTACCGTACAACTTAATTTACCCTTCAATACACTTATTCTGGATCTTTGAATGAGTTTTTGGAGTTTTAAACAGGTTTCATGAGCTCCAAGAGTTTGATGAAGCTAAAAGAAGTTGTAGGAGGCGCTTAGCTGGACACAACGAGAGGAGGAGGAAGAGCTCTGGTGACAGTTTTGGAGAAGGGTCAGGTCGTATAGGAATCACTGGTCAAGTGATCCAGAATGAAGAAAGATCAAGGGTAGAGATGACTCTTCCTATGCCAAACTCATCATTCAAGCGACCACAGATTAGATAGAGAAGCTGTCTGCTCTCTCTCTTCTGTCATCTAAATTTCTCTTAGAATCTGAAATTGTGGTATCTAACAATGTCAAAATCAGCTGAGTCATGGTATTGACTCTTAGTATAGAGAAATAAATAACTACCACTCTTTAGTACTCTCCTATGTTATCACCTATCTGAAGATGAAAAACGTTCCTTGAACCTTGAGTGTTGTCTTGTGTGTTTTCAAAGATATGGCAAATGATGTGTTATTACTCCTCTGCTTACTCGTATGTGTGAATGCTAATTGGTAAAGGTTTTCAATACAGATACGAGTAAGGAGTGTGACTCATCCAAAAGCACAGGGGACTACTAACAGAAAGCCACGGTCACTCTGAAGTTTCAGAACAAATCATCCTAGCTTTTCCTTGACAAACAGCTTCCTCAGATAGATACTTTGCTGCAAGATTTCGCATCTTTTATACACCCTCAATCGCGTTGAGGGCTTCTTGGTTTGACATAAAAAAAAACTACAAGTAGTAGAATACAAGATTTGAATAATCAACGACCATTATCAGTAAATCGTTGAGAGTAGATTATAATAGAAGCAAACCTTCACTTGCTATGATGAGAGACTTTGCGTCATCAATAATTATCTCCACCAAATGCATCCTTAGATATTTCTCACCAAATGCCCTTGCCATGACCAGTTTGCTACATCCCCTGATTTTGAATCAATAAATACATATTTAGCCAATTAGGCTTGAGTGACAATAACAAATACATATCAATTATATATATCAAACAAGAAAAGAAAAAAATGCGTCTTTTGAGATGTTCTCAAACAAATTGGAGCACAAGTAATTGGAAATGAATGTTCAGACTAAGTCGAGTGTAATCAATTTCGTTGAATTTGGAAACGACCTAATCCTCCATCTTTATTACAAGCTATTCTCTTCTCCAATCTCCATAACCAAAATCGGCTACAACTAACTCCAAACACCTTTAAATTCCAAACAAGTCTAAACATTTAAGTGAAACTTTTTACATGAGTTCTGGCTACTACTCTTAGCGTAACATATTATTACTATGAACCGATTCTCGTAAACTAGCTAATGTAGGAATAACAACAACAACAATTCAAAAAATGTGAACTAAAAGCGCCTATTCAAGTAATAACGATTCAATGAAGTACGAGCGATTAGACCTTGATAGATTCTTTTATCGTGTGGAGGGATTTCCATAAAAAAATTCGAAAATGCATGCAAGATAATTGAGCATGAGAGGTTCTTCATATTTTTCAAAATAGCTTGAAAATACCTAACTGGGCCGAAGAGAGCCCCAAACTATAATGGCCTTATCTCAATAAGATAATATATCGAAAGGATTCGTAACTTTTTTCTTTCTGCTAGGTTTTGTTCGTTTTACAATTTACTGACGATAGTGATCAACGACAAGACAACAATCAGCAATAAGGTTTACTGTTCTCAATCGCTGACGCCAGTGATCAGTGACAGTAACTAAATTTTGTTTTTTTTACAGTTACTGGTTCAAAGACATATTTAAGGGCTAATGATTACAAACTTTATTCGCTAAATGTTTTGACATTGAAAATTTTTTAAATCGCCAACAACTATAAATGAATATTGTTTAGTCGCTACAATATGTCAATGTCAACTACATAACAAACATGATTAGTCGATGTTAGCTATTTTTGCCATCGACTAGGAGCAAACATGGCATTTGGCATAACTCTCTTTTTCTTTTCTTTCTTTCTTCTTTTTGGGTTAAGTTTTTCTTTTCCTTTTTCAAAAACATGTAATCTAGTGGATAGTGCATAGCGACGCTACTAATAGCTAGAAATTACCAAACAACTTATCTTGTTGACGATATTAATATATATATCTTTTTTAGAAAATTAATATGTGTTCTTTAATAGGCGTAAACTACACAACCTTCTTCCAATTACCGAATCATAATTACGTCAAAGGTTCATTAAACGTTAAGCAAACTCGAATAGTCTACAATCAAAAGAAAGTAAAAGATTATTAAGCATGGGTGTTAATGATAATTGGTGGTCCCTAGCTAATCCCTTATATAATGGGCCAGTGATGTGTCCTAAAGAAAGACCCGAATGGGAGACAACAAGCCACAGAGTGAGATCTATGTCTTGAATTTTGCTTCAGTTTAATGCACTTTCATCTTCCTATTTGGTGTGTGTGTATGTGTCCCTACATGCCCTCTTTTGCTCATGGCTCAATTTTACTATTGGCTGGATCAAACATTAAGATTGTGAATGCATAATAAATATAGCTGGTGTGTTTGTTACTAAGCTTTAGTATCATCAGTAGCGTTACAAGGAACATTATGGTCAAAAAATTACTCCCTACATTCTCCAAATTACTTGTTTTAGTTTTTTTATTTTGTTTCACAAATATAGATGCATATATTAAATTGATACGCGAAACATAGCTAACTTTTCGACTAGTTTTGTTGGAAGCTGATGATCATGGGTCATGATTAGAATTTTGGATTTTTTTTTTTTGTAAATAATTGTATTGAGTACTGAAAATGACTGTTGAGTAAACACAAAGTCATGATCACGTAAAAGAGACAGAAAACAGACAAGAGTTTTGAAAAGGGATCGAGAAAGAATTGACTATGACTAGTTTTGGTGTTTCTTATGGTTTAATCCATAACTGGATTTTTTATCTAATGAAGGAGTTGCTTCAATTCGTCTTAATGTTTTGTAAAACTAGTATTCTTGATAATGTATAATGTGTTAAAATTAATATATTGGAAAAAGATATTACTGTAATATTTGGTTTTCGTGTTTAAGCATTTTGTGTCATATTACTTATGTATGTAATGAAGATAACATTTTTAGTTCATCAACAAAAAAAACACGTTTTTGTGTCTTTTTCCTTAACTAGCATTTGATTAACTAATGTAGTGTGTCTCAATCTAGACCACAAACACAAAGGTCTAAATCTTAATATATTCACTATAGATTCCATTTGCATATGATACCAGTTAGATTTACCAATAGATAATGTGTTATCTTCTTCTTTTAATTGCCTTTTAAGTATATTTTTATCATAAAGCGATTGTTGCTTTCTGCTTAAAACTTTAGAGTATTTTTAGGAGACCGTGTCCCTCACTACTAGAGAACCTTCAAAGTTCAGAGAGTATGTGCCTCTGACTGTGAGCTGTAGACTCCTATAAAAAAAATCATCAAACAACAAATCTGATCTAATATATTAACAAGAACTTAAAAATCAAATTTTGTAGTGTTATCTATAATCTATTAAATTATCTAGATAACGCCTCGTTATTAAAAAAACCTAAAATAGAGCAACATGTGGGATCGTTTAGGGATCCAAAACACTTTAGACAATATCATGACATGAACACCATAACCATTACTTCACTTGGATCTCATTCTTCTAAATGTCTCCACACACAAAAAAAGTCAAACGCTGAGCTGGCAAGTCTTTTGACTGCCGTACCCATTTCGCCACGTGTCCAACTTCAACTCCTCCTTATATAAAACCCAACTTGATAAACAGTGAAACACATTCACACACACAGATCCACAACACGAGTACCGTTTTAAAAGATGGAGGATGACCGGAAAAATACCCCAAACTCCGGCGAGACCAAACCAGAGTCGTCCCTGGAGACGTCATTATCATCGGAGTTCGAGTTTGGATCATTGACTCCCTCTTCTCCATCAGAAGACCCCTTCTCGGAAAATTCTCCCGCCGATCACCTTTTTCTCAACGGCCGTCTTTTACCGCATTTTTTTCCTGCGAGCACAACGACGACACGTTCAGTGTCACGTACGACCAGCGAAGACACTTTTAGGAGCAACAGTACGAGCAGCCGGAGCAGTGATAGTAGCAGCCCGACGCCTTACACTCCACGGACAAGCACTTGCAACATCTTCAAGATCACAAGTTCTAGTACCGGTCATGGGAAAGAGACTAATTTAACATGTTTTGGTACTCGGTCCGAAGAGATAATGTGCCTAAGGCCCACAACTTCTTTGAAGAAAACAAACACTTGCAGCAGCAAAGAATACTATCAGAGCCATCACAAGCCATCATTAATATTGGATTTAAAGAAGAGACCACCGACGAAAAATTGTAAAGCCGTAAATACAAATAAGGTTTCGTATTTGCCGCAATGCAAGAGGAAGAAGGCGACGGAGATCGTGACGGCGCAGCTATACGGGTCGTATTCACGGCGGTGGCAGCATATAACTCCTGTTTTTAAAAGAGAAGCATCGTTGAAAAGTAACAGAGGAGGGATTAAGGTCGGTGGACGGAAGAAGAAGACGACGAGGAAGAAGAAGCCGAAGAGGGCGGAGGAGAGAAGAGGAATGAGTAAGTTGATGAAGTGGTGGAAGAGGATCTTAAAGGCGGTGGTGTTTGCTTGCAGGGAGTGTCATGCAATGGAGCCTCAGATACTTGTGAATCACGATGCTGATGTGAAAAAGAAGATTATTTAATGTCCATAATCAAAATCTCTGTGTTTTTTTTAAAAAAATCTATTTGCTTGTTTTTGTTTTTTTTTTTGCTAATCTGAACAAATTTTATGGGAAAAAATATACAAAACAAACTTCTGAAACACAAATGTGTGTGTGATTTTGATCCAAGACGTAGTTTTTCTGTTTTTGTTTTTAATATAAACAGTGTTATCTAGACCAAAACCTAGAGTAATCAGAATTGGTTTCTGTTGATTAGTGATGAAAAGATTAAGAGTCAAAAAGGTAATCGAGTTAAGATTGTGTGGAGAAAAAGAAGTTGGACATAGATTGGGAGGATGTTTTAGGTGAAGAGGATAAAGAATTTTGATAGATAACATTGTCTTGATACTTGAAGTTTGGGCTGGGCTGGGCCTGTCTTATAACTCGTTAAGATTGGGTCTACCTTAAACTAAACGGTGCGGCAACTCGGGTCGGGTCGTTTATCTTTAGCTGGATAGTTAGTCAGGTCGGGTCGGGTCGTTATTAAGGTTTTTCAATTTTTAAGGAAATAAAAAAAAAATGAAAAATTGAAAAATAATCGAATCGAGAAAACTTCATAATCGAAGTTCTTCTTCTTCTTCTTCTCGATCTCTTGGTGCTCGAGCATTGGATTGAGAATTTTCTTGGGAAGGTAATAGAAAAAAAAAAATAGAAAAAGGAAAGATCTGTGTATATTCGACGCGTCTTCTTCGTTCAACTATAAGGTAATCTGAATGCGATCCTGGAATTTCTCAGATTTTGACATCGTAATCGAAGAAAATCTTGGACTTCTTTTTTTTTTTTTTTGTGATTGATCAATTAAAGTGTTTTAATTTTACGTGTATGTTGATTTTTGTTATCCTATAGTTGAACTTTTTGTTTGCTTTGTTTCTTTGCTTGCATCGAGTATAAAGAGTCTATGCATTGAGATAATCAGATTTTAGTTATAGATCTCAGTTTTGTGTCAATTTTGTGTTAAAGGGTTGACTCAAATTTGGGGAATTTGATTGCAACTGAGATTCTGCTTGTAATTGTTTATGCAATCAAGTATATTTGCAGAGGGGAAGAAGGTGTTTTTTTTTTGTTTATTCTTGTGAAAATGGATGATGTTGCTGGTTTACAAGAGGCAGCTGGGACCAGATTTAGCCAGTTTGAGTTGATCGGGAGAGGATCGTTTGGTGATGTCTACAAAGCGTAAGTATCTGATTCATTCTGGCATCTCTCAAGATTTTGCAGTAGTTCTTGATAAGAAAGAGGGTTTTTCAGTAGCTTCTTTAGTTGGAAAGAATAGAGTGGTACTGATAGATGTTCTTTCATCTGAAAATTCAAATATTCTTGAAAGCATCTTTTTTGGGTGTTCCTTTATCACACTACGATACTAATATGTGATCACTAATCTGACCCACTATGTTGACATTTCGTGCTAGAAAGAAATTGAGAGTTGTGTGTTTTGTTGATATCAAACGGAAAAAGCAGAAATTTGTGGAAGAAATATTATCCGTTTCCAGCCTTGATCTAGGAGAATCTGATTTGCATTAGTTTTCTGTCTTGTCCAATAAGGACTGACTAAGAACAGTTGCGTTTGCTTTATTTCATATGCTGAACTGTTGCCTCTGCTTATCAGGTTTGATACGGATCTTAACAAAGAAGTTGCCATTAAAGTTATTGATCTGGAAGAATCGTAAGTATTTGCGTTTTTATATGTTTTTCTCGCTATCACGTTTTTATATGTTTTTATATGTAGTCTCCACTTACACGTTTGGAGGTTATTCTGTTTGCTCTCTAATAAAATTGAACATTGGTTTTCAAAATCTTGTATATGCTACTTGTTTGCGATTGTCAAAGGTATTAATCTACATATGATTTTCTCTGTAAAATAGCTCTAGTTTTCAGCTGTAGTATCCTTGTCTCAAGATTACCACAATGCTCAGTGCCCTTTTCTAACTAGCCCCTTTACTTCATATCTGACAGAGAAGATGAGATTGAAGATATACAGAAGGTATCTCTTGGATTTGCGTCAATTTTTTTGGTTAGTATTAGCAATGCAAGATTGTCGTGTTCACATTTTGCTATTAATCCCAGGAAATTTCAGTATTATCACAATGCCGTTGCCCATATATTACCGAATACTATGGTTCTTACCTTCACCAGACCAAGTTATGGATCATCATGGAATACATGGCTGGTGGCTCAGTTGCTGACCTTGTATGTTATTTCACTTCTTTGCTGGGTTGAGAAAATATAATTGTTTGTGTGGTGACGCACACATCTCTGTGGAGTTCTTATTCTATACTTTAATTCTCGTTGGTGCAAATTGTAACCTCTTAAACAATATTGCGAGTGTAGCTTCAACCTGGTAATCCATTGGATGAAATTTCAATTGCTTGTATCACGCGCGACCTACTTCATGCTGTTGAATATCTCCACACTGAGGGAAAAATCCACAGAGATATTAAAGGTTTTTTCTGCTTATATATTTTAATATATGATGGTTTTTCTTGATCCAACTGCGTGTTCTCATTGCTTATTGCATAACAAATTTTTTCTTCCTATTTTTGCAGCCGCTAATATTTTGTTGAGTGAGAATGGTGATGTTAAGGTATTCTCTACTTCTTAAACGTATTTGAATATTTCTTAAGTTTTCTTTTATGTCCGAGTGGTTTTAGTTGCGAAGCTGATCTCCAACTTCTTTCACGCATATCAGGTCGCAGACTTTGGTGTTTCTGCACAATTAACCCGGACAATATCAAGGAGAAAGGTGCGTATCTTATTATGCTAATGAAACTCCTGACTCTATATCGTGTTTCTTTCTTCTTCATTTATTGTTATTGTTCTAGTAATTAGAATTCTCTTAAATAGGGCCAGTCACTTTATTACCCTTATCGCTGTGGCTTTGTGCAGTTTCAGTTCCCATGCACTACGTCACAGAATTTTGTTTGAACATGTTGGGAAGTTTATGTCCTAAGTGGCCCTACGGAAGCTGAAGGATAACTAATTATTTTAAAATGTTTTAGCTCTCGCCTGTGATGGTTCAATTATACAACTACTTGGACTGCATTTGCTAATAATATTAAATTGACAGACATTTGTAGGAACACCATTTTGGATGGCACCAGAAGTGATTCAGAACTCAGAAGGGTATAATGAGAAGGTATCTCGTCCATCTGCCTTAGCTTCTTTTGTTCTTCTAGTTTACACAATCTTCTGTGTATGTCCTGGCTTTACTTGTTTTGTAGCCCTTTCTTATCTTGTCTGTTCTGTTATTGGGTTGGGCTTCTCCAGGCAGATATATGGTCTCTTGGAATAACAATGATTGAGATGGCAAAAGGAGAACCTCCCCTTGCTGACCTTCATCCTATGAGAGTGCTTTTTATCATTCCCCGGGAAAGCCCTCCTCAGGTTTCATATTTCTGATTTTATTTTTGGGCTCTGTTAGATGGTTGGAATGCATTTTTTGAGAGGAAACCTAATACTGCCATATATCTTGATTGCGAAGTCGCCTTTCACGAGCTAGATATTTAATTTTCTGTATTTCCTCCGCAGTTAGATGAGCATTTTTCACGTCCTTTGAAGGAATTTGTTTCGTTTTGCTTGAAAAAGGCTCCTGCTGAGGTACTTGTAGTGCAGTCTCTGATCTTTATTGCCAGCAGTGACATGCCAAGATCTCTCATACAATTCTTCCTTGTACTTGCAGAGACCAAGTGCCAAAGAACTTCTCAAGCATAGATTTATAAAGAATGCTAGGAAAAGCCCAAAACTTCTTGACAGAATAAGGTGTGAGGTTTATTCTCATCTACGGTGTTGGTTTGTGGTTCCAATTTATGATTCCGCTTATTTGATTGTGTGCAATAACTATGCAGTTAGATATGTAGATGGTTTTCCAGTTGATTAGTTTTTCTCGATCTGCTTTTTGCCAAAAGAAAATACAGAACATAATGATTCTTATGCTGTCCTGTCCTTTTCTTTTGTTTGAAGAGAACGGCCAAAATACCAAGTAAAAGAGGACGACGAGATTCCAACGAATGGTCCAAAATCTCCGGCTGAATCATCTGGGACTGTTAGAGTAGTTAGAGATGAGAGAAGCCAGGGAACTTCTGGAACTAGGTTGGATATATGGCCAAAATCTCTTTGGATTTCTTCTCTCTTTCTTGTTCATCAAAATTTTAAGAACGTGGAGCTACAGTTTTCAGGTAAAAACTGTCAAAAATGCGGGGTGGGACTTTAGCATTGGGGGTTCGCAGGGTGCTGGAACTGTGCGAGCATTAAAACCTCCACAAGCTAGGGAAAGGCGTCAAGAAGTTAGTTCTAATCAGACTTCTCAAAAAACATCACGAGCCAGTGGTGGTCAATTGTCATCCACTTCTGGTACTGCAGTCCCTGAAATATCTGAAGGAGGTTTTGTTAAAAGAGATTCTTATCAGAATGACTATCAAGAAGAAGTAAGTTTTTTTGCCCCTGTTGTGTGCCTAGGTGCAGTCTGTGTCTCGCCTATCACCATTCTTTGTTAGTAGACACTGTACCGAAAATCCTCTTAAGCTTCACAAATATATGATGATCTGTTGTGTTTCAAGTTAACCGTTTTCAATTTGATTTAAGTTCCATTCACGTGGGAGGATTATCACATATGGATTATTATATATAATAAAAGAACAGGAACAAGATAGATCATACTTTTCTCATCCTTGTCATTCTTAATTTTCAGGATGATTCATCACTCAGTGGTTCCGGAACTGTTGTCATAAGATCTCCGAGAAGCTCCCAGTCATCATCGTTTTTTCGTGATCAAAGTTCTGGGGTATTTGGAAATTCTCTCTCTTTTTATTTCTTATAAAGCAAGTCTGTGTGCTCTTCCTTGGTCCTTTCTTACTGTCCCAACAACTAGTATGTCTGATTCCAGTTCTGCTGTGTAGTCCACCAACAGGTATGCGTCTTTTGATGATGCTTCTACAAGTGGAACAGTTGTTGTCCGTGGGCATAATGATGATTCTGGATCACCTCGAACACCAAGATCTAGACTAGGGCTTCAAGAAAGAAGTTCCAGTGCCTCAGAAGATAGCATAGCAAATCTTGCAGAGGTTGTTTAAAACTATTATCTTTTGAGTTGTCTCTGAAATTACAAGTTATTCTTTTGTGTTCTTGTTCATTCATACAATTAGTTTCCATTCTTTTTCAGGCAAAGGTAGCACTTGAAGCAGGTTTCAGAAGGGGCAATGCGAGGGAAAGACTTGGTAACGGGAAGGTTAACAAAAGAAGGGAACAGGCTACAGATAATTCTGATTACTTGAGGTTAGTGTGTGTGTAATGTATACCAAAGCTTCTGCTGGTCAGAGGATTTGTCTGGTTATTTCTGACATGAAAGCTGTTACCTTGCAGAAATTCTCGCGATCATTCTGATAAACAAAAACCAGTCATGAGATCAGAACAAGTGAGTGATGATGAAGATGACTCCAAATTGGCTTCATTGTCTGCATCATTGTCAATATTGCTATTACCATCCCTAAAAGAGGTAAGCTCCTATATATGGTATCCCTAATATATGCACATTTGGCATCTTACTTCTCTCGATGAGTTGGGAGTCATCTTCAGTTTTGAGAAGAAAAGGTTTCGTTTTTGAGTTAGAAGCTGCAAATAATGTAGGCTGTTGGTGGTGACGACTCAAAAGGATCTGTTGGACATAGAGTTTCGAGGTCCTTAGTGAACATGGAACGCGAAAAGCCTGGTTCTTCTGAAGCTTTTATTGCCAAACTGATCGAACAGTTGGGAAGGTACGGGAAACTGTAAAAGAACACAGACACTTGCAGACATTATCAGTCTGTTTTATTGTCAATACTTTGATCTAATGAACCTCGAAAATCTCAAACAGTACAAAGGAAGTGTCAGTGAAAGAAGTGCAAGACATGGCGATCCGTGTGTTCGCTAAGACAATGAACAATGATGCAGAAAACAAAAGAAAGCAAGCTAGCAAAGAATTTAGTTCCAATGCAAACTTTAGCCCACTTGCAAGATTCTTATTCTCAAGGTTTGACTGATGATTAGCATTAAAATCTTTTTCTGAATTTGGAACCTCAAAATCGAAAACAGATTAATAACTTCAAATGTTGTTATTTTATTTTTCTGTGTTTGCAGATGGCTAGGTCAAACATCGCGTGATCTTAACCAAAGTTGAGACACGCACGGGAGACAGAACATAAGAATGTTGTTTGTGTGTCTTTTACATTGATTGATGCATTGAATTTTGGTATTTATGTGTATAATTTTTCAGCAGAAATGTGTATTTATAATTTTTAACCTTCTTTTTCTATTTAATTGTCGTTTCCTTCCTTATATTGGCTCTTCAATTTTATCTTTATTTTTCCTTCCTGGTTTTTTCGAGAGGAAGCATATTCTTAGTTGTATAATTAAGGGCTCGCCTTTTATCTGTGACAATATGTAATCACTCTTACCATTTCATTCATAAACTATTACTCATTAATTATTTTATTTTCAATCTATTACAATATTACATCATCATTAAAGATATTTGATCAAATTCTATTATAATGATATTTAACTATCTGCTGTATATGCAATTATGATAAACAATTTTCACGAACAATGATTCTACGACGCAGTTCTCTCTGCAATACTTGGATCTACAACAGACGATTCATCATTAATGATATGCCAACGATGGATAGACTCTTTCCGCAACACACGAGACCACGACGAACGGCTCTGCCTGCGGCACTCTGGATTTCCCAATAAATTATGCACCATTAATCTGCAATAAATTGCATTCACTAGGAATCGAACCCCACACCTAGTGTAAAACTATTAATAAACCCTTGGTCAACCAAGAAAACTTACGTTTACTCATTAATTTTGTTTCTCTTTCTTTTAACCTCTCATATGACAAATGTCATCAATCTTTTGTAACTACTTCTTCCACTAAAATAGCCATTTCAGTGTGGTTTTCTTTGGGCCTCTGAAAATCGAAAGCATAATTATGATACTAATATACTATCTGGTATCTATCAAATGAAACCTTACAAAAATTAAACAAACCTTTAAAACACACAAATGTATGATTATGATACCACCCTTTTTTTTTTTGTCAACTGATACCACTTATCACATGAAACCTTAACCAAAAAACAAAAAAAAATGCTGTATGAACAATTTCATGAATCAGACAACTCAATGCAGCCCATGTATATTAAAACTTTATGACTAACTAGATTTATTACCATGATGGAACCTGTAGTGAATCAAACATATCCTCAAGTTGCAGGAACACTAGCTCGGTCTTGGTTTAGATGGCTAAGTAGACCTCTTACCTCAAGAAGCAAAAGCCCAGCAACCCAAAGAAGCATACCTCCAGCTCTCACTATTCCAATGGACTCACCAAATAAGAAAGATGCTAATGCAGCTACACCAAATCAGTCTTCTAGATCCATGTTCTTTCACCTTACAGTTTCAGTTAGGTGGTTTGACCCGGGCACTCGCGAGGGAGATTTCTGGTCACCAGAGAAATGCCCATTCGATTTAGAGTTTTACTGTATTAGGCTCTGTTGTATATATGGCGTAACTGTACATTACCTTGACATACACGAAATAGTTTAACAAATGATACAAATAACCGTTTTCAGGATTGAATTGTGTCCCACTAGAGTCCCTATCCACCACACAGACCTTAAATCAACAAACCCTAGAGGACTCCCACAACCATAGACTAATGTAGTTTACAGGATCCATGACAGAACAAACACAAACTTTTTTTCTGAACTCATTCATTGTCAAGTCAAGTCCATGGTTATCGGAATAATACCTAGCCGAGGGGCCACAGAACAATAATATTAACACATGAAGAAAACATTTCCTCAATAAAGAAACGGAAGCTGCAACCATAGATTATTTTTATGTCGTTCACAGCAAGAAACAAAAACTAGTAAACACAAAGCAAATAAATTATTAAATTTTTGTTCACAACATGACATAGTTACTAAACACAAACTTTTCTTTCTTCCTCTTCTTCTTCATTGAAGACCATCACGCTTGGTCTTCAAAAATGAAAGAGTCTTGTTTAGTTTCTGGAGGATTCCATTATACCTCCCAAATGGTAAAAACAATTCATACGAGACTCTCTGGCGTTTGCTCTGCGACGTAATGTTTCTAGCCCTGAGGTACGATCAAAAAATGCAATCATGCACAAATTTGATTTTTCTCTATTTCTTACACACACACGTAATTTATTTAGATTTAATTTATCTTAATTAGATTTAATTTAATTTAATTATATTTAATTTATTTTGTATAATTTAATATAATTTCATTAATTTAGATTATATTTAATTTGATTTATTTGAATCTAATTTAATTTAATTTAGTTTAATTTTGTATAATTTTATTTAATCTAATCTAATTTGTTTTTATTTTTTTTTTAAATTTATATATTTTTGATCGTTATATTGTTCGTTTGCTTGTCGCTAGATTTAGCGACCAATCGCAGCGACTGATCACTGATGATCGCTGAAAATTTTAACGACTAAAAATTACAATCGATAGTTGTTGTGATTAGTCGTTGAACCAGCGAAAAGTTTACGAACAACATTTAGTTGTTGTCGCTGGTTTCTATCACCAGCGACAGGCAAACGAACATAGTTTATAGTATATTGCTAAGCCTATTAACACATGAATATTATGATCCAAATTTCTAAAATCACAGGTCGATTTAACATAATATGTGAGTTTTTAACAAATTAATTATAGAGTACAATTCTATAATTATTCTTAATATAAGGGAACTCATGAATATTATTAAAAATTATAAAATAATAAGAAACCATAATCCACAAAAACAAAAACAATATATATATATATATATATATAAACGTATCAACGATAACAATTTAAAAGATAACAATAAAACAAACCAAGACATACTAAATGTTTTGAAAAACTTCCTTCTACACTACACTTATGGTATATATATATATATATATATATATATATATATTTATATTTTCTTTTTCTTTTTTCTTTGAGGTCATCCGTCTTTAACTGTTATGAGTACATCTTCTAAACGTTATTTTGGAAATAGATTTGATATTTGTGTTTTAAATGGTTTAATACTTTATTTAACCCGATATAAAATAGTTAAATTGATGTAATATAATATTTATCAATATACATATTCTTGATTTTTCATTTATCTTGATATTTACACCTAAATCACCATTATCTTTTTGTTTTCTCAATGTTTCTCTGTCTAAAGCTTCAAAAAGGACACGTATTCATTATAGGTGATTATACAATGTATTATCCAATAAACGTAGATGAGTAAGTGGTCCCTTTGTGGTCGGAGAAATGGTCAAAGAACGAAAGGACCTAGTCACCCAGTTTTTTTATTTTTCTTTTATTGTACTAAAATCATATAGTCACAGTCGTCACACATAGCTCAAAAACGGAGTTTTTGTGTAAACGCCGTTATCATCCACGTGGCTCAAACACTGCGCCAAAAAAAAAAACAGAACTATGAGATCCAGTATATTCCACGGTTATCTAAGCCGACGTTGCCCTAGAGTGACTGACTGTCAGTCACCTTCACATATGTGACAGCACCACGTGTCGCCAACATTGTCCTGATAAAGCCACACGTGGATCGGGCTTTCGGATCCTAGTATGGTAGCCTCTAACATTAAATTTGTAACGTAAAAGAGTTAAGATTGCAATCGTCAATTGTTAAAACATCTATCTCTTTATGGGAGTGATGTGCACATGTATACAAAGACACAGAGTTGTGCGTGGTTGCCCCATCAACAGGGTGACATGCACGAGTGTAATTTGGTTGAGTGGGGCTAAATGTTTTTAGTAATAAGAATAAGGGCTAAATTAAAACTATTCAACTTTTAGAGCCCTTGACATAAACCTCGTCAATACCGAAATTTACATCCCCTTATTACTCTAAACACGTTTCTGATTCTCAGTCGCATGCATCTATCGCTCAGGTAACTCAACTGATTAAATTGCTATCTCAGTAACATATATAAGAATATGAAACTGTTAAGCGATAAACAATTTATGCTTTGTATTTTTTTTATTTTTTATTTTTAAATATTATCAAAGATTGATTAGTAGTGATAAGATTAAACGTCAGAAATTCGATGGTTCTAAAAATCAATAACAACAAGAAGTAAAATAGCAAATGGTATCAACGACTTGAAACTTTTTATATCTTTTATTCATAAGTTGCTAAAAACGAAAAAAACAAGAGTAGAAGCTACGATATTAAACTACTTTGCAAATTTGTTAAAATTCCTACATGTTAAAAAAGAAAGAAACGTCAACTACTTTGGAATTTTTTGAGTGAAGATTTTTGGAATTAACCAGTTAAACTCGCACATCCCAATAGTATCCGGCGTTTTGATGGAAAAAAAAGATAAATTACAAAGCACCAAGACCCTAAAGCATAAATCCAAAAGCCGTTCTACGTAACGTAAGTCATAATAATAGTAGTAAAGAAATATTAATATACCAAATAGAAAAATAAAAACACAAAAAAATGTTAAAAGATTTCAAATGTTTTCTACTGGTCCTTGTGGGTCCATTTCGCCGTCCGTGCCCAATTTCAATCTCCATTATCCCAAAAAGGAGATGAGTTAAGAGTTACTACATCCGTCCACGTGGTAAAGATGACGGCTCCAGCCGTTGGATCTGAGACCATAGTGCTTAACTGTTTTATACGTTTTGATCACAAAGCTAGCGACAAGAATCAAAATCAAATCTCATCCTTCCTTTGTCTCTCCTTATGAAGCCGCCTTCTTATCCTTTAACCTCCTCAAAACGTTATCGTTTTAACCATTTCAAATCGAATACTATTATTAACTTACGCAAGACTCTTCAACTATTTGTAAGATTTACGTAATTTGTCTTTGGAGTTAAAAGATTTTATGCATAACACAAAAGTCAAAAGTTTAAAAAAAAAAAGCAGTCCAAACTGTGAATGTGACGTAAGCGTAAAGAAGTATTCTTCTAACGTACGCCGCAGCCAGAGAGATGGGTCCTCCCACGATTGGTGCGTGTGTTCACGACACTTGGACCATTGTCTTTTCAAGCCGACGATACTCATAACTATTTTTAGTCTTGTAATAATAATACAAACAATATTATCATTTTTTAATCTATTTCTTCTACACACGACCCCCACCCCCAAAAAGCACTATAATAATTTATCTTTCTCCGTTTTTTTCTATAAACATATTCTTCGATTATGATATTCTTTATACATAATAGAAATAAGTTGCCAAAAAAAAAAAAATTTCAGATCTTATGTTACGTTGATTTTATATGATAGGGTTTCATTATAATATATACATAACGACCTTTTCCCATGTCAGCTTAAAAACGGAATTTTCTTTTTTTTTAAGGCAGAAAAAAAGAACGTTATTTTTTCTCTAAAGAAACGACGACATATAAAAAAAAACTCACGGCCTATTCCGCCGGAGGAGCTAGGTTAAGATCCAGATCTAACGGCTGATATATCTTCCCAGCTCCACCTTCGAAATCAACGACCGACGACGTTTCAGACTCGCTCTGGATACCACACGCCGTCACCTTAAAGTAGTAAACAGGACGTGCAACCGGGATCCTACGGCACGCGCCTCCGCATCCGCCGCCGCCGCCGCCTAAGCTGAGTTCAAGCTGCGGTGGTGTCACAAATCGCGCCGCCGTGGGAGAGGACGAGTTGACGACAGTGCTACTCTGACTAGGACTACCAACGAAAGCACCGTCCGTTTTCCCGTTGAGTTCAAGAAACGTCGGGAAATTGGTCTTAGCCTTTGAGCCGCGAAAGTCACGCGCGGCTGCGTCGTAAGCACGCGCCGCTTGCTGAGCGGTATCGAACGTACCGAGCCAGACCCGAGTTTTCTTAACCGGATCTCGGATCTCCGCGGCGTATCTTCCCCATGGACGTTTCCTGACGCCTCTGTAACGAATCTCTTTCGCAGCATTACTCTCATGAGTCCGGTTCGTTGGAGAAACCGAGTCGGGTTTCAAACCCATGTTCGTCATGAATGATTAGGAGAAAAGAACGAGAAGATCGGTGAAAGGATGTTTGTGGTAATGAGAGAAGAAGCCTTTCTTTTTATAGGAGGAAGAGGAGAGTAAAGCAACGCTCCTTTTGGGGAGCTTTCTTGTGAACAGTCAAAGCCATTTTTGAGATGGTTTAATTATCTCTGATGCTTCTCTTATTATACATATAAAACCGGTTTTTGTTAATATATCCACTCATTTCTAGCCACGTGTTTAGTATTCCTCCTCCAAAGAATCTTATTTTTACGCTTTCTATTGCAGAGTTGAAACAAAGACTGCACAAATCACAATACAACGTTTCAACAGTATGAGTACAATTGATATTTTACTAAATTATATTAAAGTTAGTGACGGTTAAGAATGTAATATAAATTGGTTGATGTTTTATTTATCAATTTTAAAATTTGTAAAACATGTTTGTATTGCTGTCAAAAAAAACATGTTTGTATTAAATCTATAAAAATGTTACATTGCCACTTATAATTTTGGTAATTTTTTTATCCAACAACAATGTAATAAACGGATTTAAATCTGAATAATAACCTAACATCAATACTAGCACACGCTACTAGATCGTTGTAGGGTCAAATTAGGAGAAAATGTTAGCGGATTAAAGTGCACCAATTAGTTGTGATTGATCTCTAATACATCATACGAATTTACTTTTGGTGAATCTCACGCAAGACAAAGAACAAAATTTATTTTCTCAAGAACACTCGAAGAGAAAAAGAAGAAAGTGCGGTATTTTTATTGCTAATCAAAAGTAAAAATCGTACGACTGCTGCAGGAGAACTTTATAAGAATCTTTCAGGTAGCTCTAGAATCAAAAATAAAAGCAAAACGCAACAAAGAAACAAGTAAAACGCAAAACACAAAATCCATTGTTTTTGGAAAGTAAAATAAACCAAATAAAGAAGCAAAACGTGCAGACTAAAACTCATGATTCTCTGTCGTTTCTGATGAAGAACTAATCGTTGTCAGGATTCGTGGTACCTGTAAATATCGAATATATTGAATAGAACTTACCCGGATGTGGTTTAAGCCGAATTGATGTTCCCTGATTCACTTCTTGTACTACTCGTTGATCTACTCCTTGAGTCACTTCTTATACTATTCGTTGGCTTGCTGGTTCTTTGAAGTAGAGGTCTTCCTGGAGTTTTTCCTGGATAGTTTGGCCAGTCTCTTGGAGCTCTTCCACGTTCTTGATGTCTTGGTCTTGATCTTGACTCTCTTGATAATTTTCGGAGGTGAAGTTTGTCTCGCACGTCCCTTGCAACTCTAATGTCTTCTCTTGGCTTCTAGAGTCTTCTTGATTTGTCAAAGGAGATTTCATACCTGGGGGAGTGGTTCGTTCAAGACTCATTTGGGTGAAACCTTCAGCAAGCTTTTTCTCGGCTATGTGATCATACCCGACACAGTGGTATAGGGGTGGTACGGACCAGTTTACTTCCTCCAGCTCTAAGGATCTCACAATGTCTTGTACGGGTAAGTTGTTTAGACTTTGAACGCGTCAAAGGACTTTTTCGAACTTCTGGTACAAGATGTAATTCAACGGTTTTGACAGTAAGGTCGATGACCGCATCATATATCTACTATTTACATGCCCATTTGTAAATAAATAATATTATCAGACAAATTTGTCGTATTCGTAGTTTATTAGACCGTTATATATATCGTTAACATGTCGAAGACAAAAAAAAAAAGAGATCTACTATTTGCATATTTATTTTATATAAAATGAATAGTAGTATCAAATAAGATAATCCGAATTTTGTAATTTCGTGAACTATTATTTATGTCGTTATCGTGATAAAAAAAGGACAAATCGACCATTTACATACATATTTGGTAAAAATTGAATGTTATCAAACATATTTGTCAGATTTTTGTAGATTAGCAGACCGTAATATATGACAGTTATTGTGTTACAATTTATTAGATTTGATCTTAGTTGAAGTGAAATATAATCTAGTCGAATAAACATACGACAAAGACATCTTTTTTTTGTCAACATCACATCTAAATTAGAAAATAACTTCTTGATATCCTGAAATTTGGGTAATATGTACTTCCCCTTACTTTTGCTGCATAAGGTATCTTAAATGGGATCCATGGATCGGTTCATAACTAAGATATTAAAATCCAATCCTAATTTTATTTGTATTTTTTGAGACACTAAATCTCTTACATATGGAAATACTCTTCCACCCGATGGTTAAAGAGTATAGTTTTTACATCCGAAGGGGCTGTACGTTTCGATAATATATTTTTCGGATTCTGAAGACTACCAAATTTGAGAATTAGAACAATTGCCAGAACTGTTTAGCTAGTTCATCCGAATATATATAACTGTTTGAGAATTTAAAAACCCATACCTCCTTCTTGTTTAGTTTTACATATTTTCCAGGAAAATCAATGTCAGCTTCGGATATCACCATTTAAACGCTACCATAATTTTGTTATTACATCAGTTAACTTGGCTAGTAACAACTAAAGAGTCTGAAACATGACATGGCTTAAGATGAGATAGATGAGGCTATTGATTTAACTAGTATATCTTCTCTCTACCTTAGTTATAAATTTTGCAAACCATCCATTGATCGCAATCTTAAATGAAACTAATTTAACTCTCCACATTAATATCCAAGTATCCATCATGTTTCAAATCCTAATCGTCTTAAAACCACTTCCTAAAACGACAAATATTCTATGCAATCATAAGTTTTGTTCATATTTGTTCTTACCACCATAATTTTTTCTTACAAGTCATATATTTCCTTAAACCATCAAACATCTCCTAAACATCTAACATATTATTTATAATTTACTGTCCCAAAACAAAAACCAATTGGATTCCCGAGATAAGATTCAGAAGAATATTACATAGACTTATGGACCAAAATTTAGTCATTTTCCATGACCTTTCAGTTAAAGAAATAAGACATAAATTAGTCTTGTTTAACCTCTTATCGAATTCCTCCTTACTGACAAAATTCCTAACCATATCATTTCTATTCAAATCTTAAAACCGTTGATAGAGAAAAGCTATCATACCATTAGGGCTCAAAATTCTTTGGGTGAACTACAAACAATACAATCTTAATTATCCTCATTTTTTCTGAGAGATTACTAGATCTCTATTCATTTCAAAAAGATATGAGCTGGTAGAGCTCATTCAATGTTACCACAAAAATTTAGGTTTTTCGATAATAAATAATTCCTGGATATATATGACTATTAGCTCAGTCCCTTCTTTCGATTATTCTCACTTGGAAGACATATTCAAGAGACTTGTTATGTCTCTATTTAGTGGAAAGATGAAATTATTTTTGTGTTTTTATTGCTCTTTTTTAACCATAAATTCGGACTCTTTTGTTTCCTATATATTTCTCCATCGTAATAAGCTTTCTTGAAGTTTTTTGGTGATATGAACTTTTTTTTTTTGGAGAAATAAATAACCTTGTTAGAATTCCTCTACTGCTAAAATATTAGCCTATCATGATAATATAATACTTTCTCCATTAGGATATAAAGTTTCTCTAAATTTTAATTTTATCTATAAAACCATGTGTCCAACATTGGTTTTCCGTGAGAAACCATATTCCATCGCTTCCCTGAATCTTTCATTTCTTATCCATCTTTTATTAAATCGAAATGACTTCCGTGCATGCATGTGTACCCTTTGAAGCTATGTTAACATAATTGAGCATATGATCCGATCTAATTATCTTCAAATATTCCACATTAGTGTGGGAGAATAGTGAGTGTCAATCCATATTTCTAAATGCTTGATCTAACCTTGTTTGCAAGACATCGAGTTTCCTGAAAACATAAATTCTAACATACTACAATGGCAATCATGCAATTAAAGGAAATGAAAGATGCTGGAGAGCGTATATTGCCACCTTTTTCTCGTGATATTATGTTAGGTCACTGAAATCTCCTACCATTATCACGAATCATGTTGAATATGTCATATCATTGTTAGCTTTTTCCACACAATTTACCAACGAGGTTACCATAAACAAAAGATTAATAAACCTTATTACTTTGAGACAATGCATCAACATCAATAACTCTATGACTCGAATAAAGAACATTTAGTTTGATTTCATCATTGTATAACAAAACTATCACCCCCAGTGGTGTGAATGGGGTGATTGTAATCTCCCAATTTCTAAAAATATGATGGTGCATGAAATAAAGTTGAAAAAAATGATTTGGTTACTTATATCATTAAAATACACTTATTTTTTTTTATATAAAAGTTTGTTAAGGACAAAATAATTGAATAATGGATGACCAACTAGAAATTGATTTTTAGTATCGTGTGAGTGAAGACAAAATACTAAAAAATATCTTATTGTGATTTGTAAAAATGTATATTAAATAATTTTTTCGAACTTTTCAAAATAGCGTAAAAGTGTCGGATGAAAGTGTGGCAGTCGAGGCGTTACATATTCCTATAAAAAGAGCATGGCTTCAACTCACTTTACGAATGACGTCCTCTCTTGACTCAAGTGAAAACTTCTCCATTATTGCATCCTCAAGAGAAAATGTAAACTAACTCAACAATGTGTCCATATTAGAAAATTCAGCTTGCAGCGCTACATAACTGTTTCCTTTAGAACTGCCAAGTAATGTGAAACGTTTTCCCTTCTTTATCCCATTAGATTCTGAAATACAACGACCCTAGATTCAAAAGTCATTGTCACCTTCGCCGCTCATTTTCTCTATAAAAGAAAAAAGATTGATTTACTATTTGCATGCATATTTGGTAAAAACATATATTATCGAACAAACTTGTCAGATATAAGTCGTTAATGTGTGTTGTCATTTAAATTTAGAATTAGTGAAAGTAAAATATAGTAATATATGCGCATGACAAAGAAATTTGTAAAAAAAATATACAGTATCTACTATTTGCAAGCCTATTTGGTAAAAATAATAATACTACCAAACAAAATTGTCAAATTTTTGTAGTTTAGTAGACTGTTATATATATCGTTATAGTAAAAAAAAATTATATATATAATTGACAAAAAATGAATATTACCTAACAAAATATTTGGATTTTTGGATCGCTATAAATATCGTTATTATGTTAATTTGATATTAGTTGGAATTCAAAATATAAATCTACTATTTGCATGCCATTTGGTAAAATATTAATTATATCGAACAAAAGTGTCTGGAAAAAGCTGATATAGTAATTTTTGTTTAATTTTAAAAATTAAATTCCCAACATTAAAAAAGAAAAAAAATTGTGAAAAAACAAAAAGATCTTCGTCAAAAGGCTGATGATGTATGTTGATCTGGTAAGTAATTCACATAAATTAATGAATATTTTATTTTTAGAGAACAATAACATCATATGAAATAAATTTGATTTAATGTGTACATCTTAGAAACATAAATGTGCAGTTAAACTATAGTATCAATCAATTCAAGGCTATTTTACCCCCAAAACTAAAGACTATTGGCAACACGAACTAGGTAGCTATGAAATTGACGCAGATATCAGCATTAGAATCTGGACATTTATTACTACGGACAACAACAACACCTTTAAATTTAATTGCAAAGAATCAGCGGCGCATCAAAGAGCTTGAGAGAATTTTCGGAAACGTTGCACAATCACGAGGACGCGCGGCTCAGGAACCGCGTTTTATTGAAAACGCGTGACGATCACGTCACACGGAGCCGTTTCGACAAAAGAGCGTTATAACGTTTTGACTCATCCGTGACGTAAGCTAAATCAGCCGCCCTCACAATTTTTTTAAATTAATACTTTTTTTTCTTTTCTGGATTCTCTCATGCCACGTGGATAAACAACGACACGTGGAACCAGATTAAGGAGTGAGATCCGCGTCGGTTAACCGCAATTTAACGGTGGTGGGTCCACACCGTCAAGTCTGATTCTTTTTCAGTTTCGTAAAGACGGAATTAAATTTTGACGGCAGGAGGAGACTAAGACCGTGAGGTCATTATTTTATTTATTTTGTTTGATTACTTTGTGGGTGTGATTTTTTTACTTTTTTCTTAACGACTTGGTCAACAGTCGACGACACTTTAACACCTTACTTCTGTCTTTACGCCTTGATTAATGGATTGGGTTATATCTTTTGTGTGTGCCCACATATTATAAAGTAATTTATGAAATTTTAATCATCATCACCATTAGTCTATGTTAATTACGATCACATATGTCACGTTGAAGTCAAAAAGCTCTTTTTCGGTTCTTAACCGGATATTATTAACTTAACTTAAAGAGTGATTATATGTACATGAGTTGATTCCGTTTCCTAATCCAAAAATAATAGTTAAAATAAAGCAAGTGGATATAATAATCAACCTTCGAGAGTTTCTGATCATGCCATGTAAATTACATAGTATAAATTATTCAGCTACGAAATGTCTCTACATAATTTGATCATAGAAACAAACAAAATAATCTTTGCGAGTAAATACACCACCTGTTCGAGAACATGTCTAAGAGAGATTTGGGGTTAAAGTTTACACTCAACCCATAACTAGAGACGCAAGTGTTTTTAGAGATTTTCTTCTCTAACAAAATTTTGTTGTTATCTAAAAAACACAAATCGACTGCATGTTCGAAGCTGCTTATAGCATCTATTGATCAGCCAGAGACATACGTTACAAAGAATAAAATTTACACGTACGGTTTACAAACATTTAAACACGGAAAATGTGGAAAGTGGGATAATGTAAGTCAAACAAAATTTTGCCACACAAAGAAACCGAGATTTTGCTAATTCTAATTCACTAAAATATATATGATAAAAACTTCTGAAACGCTCGTGATAGAAAACCAAAACAATGGATACTGAAGCTCAACTAATCGCACATTTGGCTCTCTGAATGAATAAATCTAATGAAGTAGCCAGTTTTTCTATATTCAATATATAACGAGACTACTCGTTTCATTAGTATCTCAAGTTTAATTAAGCTTAAAGTCAATGAATTGGGACCCAAATCAGTTTATTCGAAGATAAGATTATGTCCTAAGAAGTAAGACCAGTGTTTATAACAGTTATTAAAATTTTTAACAAAATTACTAGATAAAATTTAAAAAATATGTGGGTTATCACATAAAATTTAAATATTATCAATAAAATTTTATATTTATTTTTTATATCCGCGTATATACTCGGACATTATCTAATATATATATATATATATATATATATATATATGATTATAAAGATAATTTAAAAACATGGCAATAATATAATTTTTACACTAATCATTTAAAACATAGACTACAACGAATTTGTGGCAATGATGCAACATAATGGGAGGAGCCTTGAAGATGGGTTTAGAGAATTTCAGATTACAAACCCAAAACCAAGAAGACCTTGGCTATTTTTGTGACTGATGATCATGATTGTGTTTTGATAATATCACGTTAGTTTGATTATTTTTGTTGGTATTCCTTGCTGAACAATTTAGCAAACCCATACACAAAGACAATAGAACAAAAAAAGAAAAATGAACTTCAAAAGCTAAAAACGTGACCAGCCTATATTTCATCTGTAACTTCACATATCAAGACTTAAAATGATGAGAATACAACTTCATCCTATAGCATCGACACTAATGAAGAGACTAACAACAATACAAACGAAAGAATAATAGAGGAATCTCTTAACGCTTGAATCAGACTATCGACTGAAGATTTCTAATGAATCAAGGCCTTGTGAGGCTTTGAATCTCGACGTATCGAGAATTTCAGGTTTGCACTCAGATTCAAAGAAATCAGTTGGAAGAAAAGATGTGAAATCAGTGCTCGTGATGTCTGAAAATCCTAGAAGAAGAATCGAAACTCGATTTCGATGATGTTGGTTGTTCTTCATCCAACGATCTATAGCCATCGGAGAAATCTCGTCAAACATTATCATGTAGATGTTACTGGTTCGTTTTTCATCCATTGATACGAAGCATGTGAGTCGCCAATGATAGAATTTTAATTATCAATTTCAAAGAAAACAAAGAGCGAAGAAGAAGATTGAAGATTTGATCTGAGTAGAGAAGAGAGAGGAGAATCAATAGAAACCCTTTCTAACGTATTCCTGAGACTGAAGAACAAATGAGAGTATCGCTAATGTATTTTTTTTTTTTTCCAGTCATATTTTTCAACTAGAAAAATATAAAAAGTCTCCTAGAAGCACTTCCAATAGCTTTTACAAAACAAATTGTGAAGTTTTGAATAACAGTAGATTTTATATGAATTTTACAAATTGTTGATTGAATAACAAGAGATTATGAATTATTTTAAGTGAGTTTACATAAATTTCAAGTTCAATAACATAGGATTTGACTAACAAGTGATTTTAAGAAAACCCCAAATCTTCTAAAATACCAAGTCCAATACACCCCACCTAAAACATCATTTATATATGACAATATTTTTTGAACTTTTACTTGAAGAAACAACATAGGAGGGACTAGCTAGTTTGCACGAAAACACCGTCCCCTAGACAATTTATATAAAAGATTCAATAAGTGAAATAGCCTGATCCTTCGGAGGCGTCCAAGTCTGAGTTGGTCCTTGTAAAGGAAGGCATTTCTCTTTCACTTTTTTCCAGATGATCTGAGCTGGTCCTTGTAATGGGAGGTATATCTCTTACACGTTTTTTTTTGATAAAATGAACCGGTAGTTCTCCTCCTACACGATTCATCTTCTTAAACCAATGACCGATGGTCTCAACTCCTAGATAGGAAAAGAGTACTGCCAAAGATCCACCGGCAACGGAGACAATAGCCGGAAACAACCATCGTGTTCCGGGGAAATGCGGTATGGTCACCCAAGATGCCGCAACATAAGCCGTCGCCATGAGCCCTACAGAAACCCACATCATCCTGTGCGTGGCCACCAATAATTTCTTCAAGGGTTTCATCTTGTAAGGTATGATGCTAACGAGAAGAATAACAATGCACAACGACGTGAACAGTGCCATGTTGTTACATATTGCAAAGACTTTAAACGCTGCCGTATTGCCTACAATCGATTTCCCTTTCCATGGTCCATCTTGGTAGACGCCCCCCGGAGGGTTTATCCCACCGGCATAAGAAACTGAAGCAATCAGGACTGCCACTACCGCAATCGTATTTCTTGCATTTTGTAATGCTTCTATATGCATCTCATGTTCGAAGCTCTTACGACCTCTTTTAACTTCATGTTTCTTGCTTTTCTTCCTCTCTGCTATCTCTGATGCGCTTATTCCGATTAGCTCAAGCAACCGTATTACCTCCTTCTCATGAGAGCTTCTACGAGTATCTAAAGGTTTAGCTAATGGATTATAGTGGCCTTTGTGTTCTTCATTGTTCTCATCCTTCTCGGAATCCAGTTCTTCTGAAGTCTTGGTGACACACCTCAGGCAGCTTGATATGAACTCAAAGTCTTGGGCCTCTTGAGGGAGAAGGTGAGAAGCTCGATAACCCATCTTATTCCTGTCTCTAATATCTATTATCTTCTTACCAACAATGTAACGTATAAGCTGCAATTTATTCAGTAGGAGTATGTGAGAAGAAACACACCACACACATACACACAAAAACAAGAAACCCTGAAGCAAAACTGATTCATATAATTTGTCTTGTTTTGTAGATTAGCAAGTGGATTTTGGTCGGGAAACAGAGTAGATAAAATTAGATTAGCAATTAATATCCATTTCAATTCGGGAATCAATTACGAGATTTGCTATTATGTCAATGTTTATAGACTTTCAACTCAAAATCAATTGACAATAAGTGAGCCGAGTGATTCATGCCTCTTGTATATTAGATTATGTATCATCTTATAGTCAAGGTGGGATAACTAAGTCAAATTTTGTAACTAAAAAGTGCTTTGGGAATATAAAGGAGAGAGAAGGAACAAAGAAAACTACTCACCGGAGCACAACAAGCCACGGAAGCAGCAATATGTAAGACAGTGTTGCCATGTTGATCTCTTTTCTTCAAAAGAATCCGGCTGTTAATACTCAAACTCTCCGCCATGAAAACAAAGGCATCTATACTTTTGTTTCGTGCAGCGAGATGAAAGACTGTCTCTTTTGACGGCGTGAGAACGCCGAAAGACAATGGAGCCTTTTCCACGAACTCCTCCAGGATTACAACCGAGCCTCTTCGGACAGCCAGATGCAGAGGTGATAAACCGTTGGTGTTAAGAGCTTCTTCTAGTCCTTGATCGAGCCCTAACAATATACTTGTCAGTTCAAGGTCCCCTTTGTCACACGCATGATGCAGTAGCGTTGATGGCGAGCCGCCTTCGACCACCCAAGCTCTTTTCCTAGCTAGCTCTGGAAATCTCTCCAGTATAATCCCAACAATACCTGACAGTGATCCAAATACAATAGTGAGCCAGTGCGTTTATACAAGATTAAGAAAATATGTTGAGCGTATACTATAAACTTACAAGTAGATCCACTTGATATGGCGAAATTGAGTTCATCGAGGTCGACTGAATACGTCTTTTCCACGATGAGTCTAGCAGCCTCCGTGAAAATGCTAAGGCAAGCTAAGTGGAGGGGTGTTTGGTTCTTGTTATTGCGTGCGGAACATATTTCCAATCCAGTGTCTAACATCTGCATAACTATGTTTACGTCTCCAAGAAGAGCAGCAAGATGCAAAGGTGTGTCTCCGTATGCGTTGCGGGAACAGAGGAGGGACGGTCGGAGCTCAATAATCTTGGAGACGAGTTCTCGGCGACCGAGCTTCGCAGCCATGTGCAAAACCGTGTTATTCGTGTTTTGTTCCTCGCTTCTCTCCTCCAGCGACGATTCTCTCTCTTCCACCAAACCCAGAAAACCTGGAAGGTCATTTTGAAGGATCGCATGGAAGATCGGCTGCATCTTTTGTCAAGAAAACTAGAGCAAAAGTAAAGTAAGAAAATTCTTATCATGGGAGGGAGATCCCAAGTGGTTAGACCACAAGAGTTCTTCTTAGCATCTTGACATTTTGGCTTCTTGGTCTTTCTTTTTCTTTTTCAGTTTCCATTATATCTATCATTTAACACTGGTAGTTGTTGGGTATATATGAAGTGTCTAGTGTGATGCTTTTGTTTATATTGAGTGTAGTGTGATGTTAGATTTTCATTTTTCTTGGCCAGAAGACTTTGACCATTGTCATCTGCTTACAAACAAAAACGCGTTTATAATTGAAAACCCAAAAAGGTAGTCTGGCCATGCCACTGGTTCCTCTCTCTTTCTAATTTCTTTAGAAAATAATTAAATTTTACAAACTACGAGTTGGGTCATTCTAAAATGATTTTTAGTTGGGAAGAATCTTTTGTCTCGAAGAAATGTACAGAACTCTAATTCGGTCAATTAACTTGAATGAAGAAAAAATAAAATATGGCTTTAAACACTTTTTTAAGTCCTCACAGTTTTTAAAACCAATTTACCAATCACCCCCAAAATCTACGTACAAACTTAATATTAGTTGTAGAAAATCTTATGTCTGCAACTAAAAAATTAAACAGATTTTTTTGTTGTTGTTGTTGCTTTAGGTTTCAAATCAAATATTTAAGCATGAATGGCAAAATATTTTTAGCTATAGAAATAAATAGTGTTATGTACAACATGCAATACTCACAACTCTAAAGAGTCATGCGCTAATCCAATATGTCGGTCGATGGGTGCAAAATTAAATGTCTTACAAGTGATTCCTGGAAGGTTACGAAGATTTCATCCAGTCTAGAATGATATTGCATGCAAGGTATTTGTGTGATACTCAGAGCCGATCATGAGCAGAAGCAGGGCAAGCTTGTGCTTGCGGCCTTCAAAACTTTTATATGATTAATCGGCCTTCAATTTCCAAAAAGTTCTTGTAGTCTAGTGGTAATGACCATTGTTTTTGTGTTGGAGGTAAGGGGTTCAAACCCACAATTCTCAAAATTTCATTTTTTTTTTGTTTTTTTTGTTATTTTTAATAGACTTTAATTTTTTTTTGCTTGTGGTCTTTAAATTCTCGGGGCCGGCTCTGGTGATACTCATGGGCATTCGGAGTCAACGGCATAGTTTATCTTCTTTTTATTCAAAGTTGGAAGTGCTGGTGTAGACTGTGTCTAATATTTTATCTCAACCGTATGGGACTTCAAAAAAATTTTGGACGGATTGTGTTAATCTAAAAGTTTATTATTGAGTTAATCTAATAGTTTCTAATTTTAGACACATAATTTTAGACCATGCCTACAATTATTGAGTTAATCTCAATAATTCAAGAGTCTTCTTAATGACATGTGATTTCTTTTTCTCCGACGAGTTTACTATCCTACATGTCGTGATAGGTCAGTTTTTTTCTTCTTCTATTTCTATGATTTCATGTCGTTTATATGTTTGGAAGGATTGTGTTGATATATGATCCAACTTGAAACATGAAGTTATTTCATCAACGAGAAGCTTCATGCAAGGTATTTTTTGTTTTTGATAAATATGTGAATTTCATTAACCGACACGTAGTTGATTCTCAGGAAGCAAAAAATGGTAAGCAAGCCTCTCCCTGATCGGTGTTTCTCTTTTAATTTTTCATCATTAATACTTCAAGTTGCATAAGATTCACACGATTAAATTTAGAAACCAATCTTAAAACCTAAACCTTGAATAGTTAATTACAAAAACAATCTATGTTTCTACTTCTAACAGTACGAACCAAACAATCAGTTACTGATCCACACCAAATTCGTAATTATACAACGACCTGATTCATGAATCTACTTCAAGCTTAAGACAAAGAAAAAAGAGAGACACGAAAACAGAGAGATTTGATAACTTAGTTCACTGCTTCAGCAGCTATGTCTGGGAGGAAACAAAGTCCTCAACATCCACTAAAAATCAAGAGTTACATTTGTGTTGTTTATAACAGACCTCTCACACTTGGCTAAGACCTTGATCCGAGTCTCTCTCAAAAATGTGAAGGAAGAATAATAACAAGAGATTGAGCCTAGATACACCGAGAATCTACATTTCTCTCTAGCTCTCGCTCACCTCTTGGAACCACCTACAAGGGTTCGGTTCAACTTCTACTCTTGTTCGACTCTTTGTTTTTATACCTAAAACAGAGTTTTATACCTAAAACAGAGTCTGATTCAAACTGTAGAAAATCCTAAGCTTCTCACGTGTTGGTTGCACGTGTAACCAATCAGACACATCCACTTGTAGTCTTTGACTTAATCAACCATCTGAAGCAATCTTTTTCAAACAGAGTCTTCCAAACACTTCATTGATTCCTTCTCCTTCACAATACCTTGCATCAAGAGTTAAAGGGAGTTAAAGGGAGTTATCAGAGTTTTTAGCAAGGAGAACTACTCAAAGATTGAGAAAAGAGTCTGTGAAGCCTATGACCATCTCCTTCAGTGTCAGCAGGTTCTTCTAAATGCTCCTACTCTTTCACAGATACTGCTGGAAAAAGAAGCTCATAAGAAGTGGTGTACTCTGGCTAAGGCTGAAAAATCCTTTCTTAGGAAAAAGTCTAGAGTTTGTTGGATGGAAGAGGGGGACAAAAATTCCAATTTTTTTCACAGAGCCATCAAGACAAGACAAGGCCAGAATCAAATTATTTATCTTCTTGATGAAAATGATCAGATAATTGATTCTAAGCAAGACATTCAGAGACTTGCAGAGGATTATTACCAGAATCTTTTGGGTGGTTATGTGCCTCCTACAGCTTCTACTCCTGAAGAAATTGCATCGCTTGTACCTCAAAGATGTTCTCTTACGGCAGTTCAGGTTCTAAGTGCTCCTTTTCTACCTTCTGAGATTAAGAATGTATTTTTCTTTCTCCCGAATCTTGTCTCTCATCCCTAAGACTACTAATGCTAGAAGAATGGCTGAGTTTAGACCAATTGCATACTGCAACACTATCTACAAAGTGGTCGCTAAGCTTTTAGCTAACAGGCTTAAGAGTGTTCTTCCTGGACTTATCTCTAACTCTCAATCAGTGTTTATTCCGGGCAGGCTGCTGGTGGAAAACGTGTTGCTGGCCACAGAGTTAGTTAAAGGATACAACCACAAAAAGATTTCAGAAAGAAGTATGCTTAAAATGGATATTAAGAAGGCATTTGATTCTGTTCAGTGGGAGTACATTTTAAATATGCTAAAAGCCATGGAGTTTCCCCCCCCCCCCCCCCCCATTTTGTGAGGTTGATTGGTGAGTGTATATCAACTACTAGATTCTCTATCTCCATAAATGGAGAATCATGTGGTTATTTCAAAGGTTCAAAAGGGCTAAGGCAGGAAAATCCTCTCTCTCCTTACCTCTTTGTTCTAGCCATGGAGGGTTTTACTCAGATGCTAACTAAAAGCTACAGCAACAATCTAATTGGACATCATCCAAATGCTACAAACCCGCAGGTTTTCCACTTGACTTTTGCTGATGATATTATGGTGTTTTTTGATGGAAAGAGAAAATCTCTGGAAAATATTACTGTAGTGCTTCCAGATTTTTCTGACATCTCTGGTCTCTCCATGAACAAAAGCAAAACAAACCTTTTCATTGCAGGTGTAAACCAGACTGAAACCACGAGTATGACTTCCCTTGGATTCAATCTTGGTTCACTCCCAATAAGGTACCTTGGTCTACCACTAATGCACAGTCGATAAGATAACAAGCAGATTCTCTTCCTGGTCTGATATCCTCAGTCATCTATGGTACAATCAATTTTTGGGCTTCTACATTTATACTGCCTAAAGGTTGCTTGCAGAATATAGAGAGCCTATGCTCAAGATTTATGTGGAATGGTGATGTTACAAAAAAAGTGGTTGCAAAAGTTGCTTGGAAAACCTTATGCTTACCTAAACAAGAGGGCGGGCTTGGCTTCAGATGCTTCAGTCTCTGGAATAAAACTTTGTGTCTTAAGTTGATATGGAGACTTTTTTCAGCCTACGATTCACTTTGGATTGACTGGTTGAGAAAAAACAGGCTAAAAGATGGAGTTTTCTGGTCAATTGATAAGAAAAACAAGATTCTTGGATCTGAAAATCTATGTTGTCTCTACGACCACTGGATATCAATTTCATTCGGGGAAAGTTGGGGAATGACAATAACTTGAGCTTTTGGTTTGATTGGTAGACACCACTAAGTCCACTTAATCAATTCATGGGACCTTCAGGGCCTGCACAAACATGAATCCCATGGAATGGGAAGGTTGTTGTTGCTTGTTCCCATTCGGGTTGGAAACTAAGACCAGCTAGATCCTCCCAAGCGGAATTGCTCCACATACACCTTTCATCGGTTGTGCCTCCAAATCTTTGTCATGAGGTTGACTCTTTTGTTCGGCGGATTGAAAATGAGGAGCTTGAAATTTTCAGCACCAAAAAAACCTAGGATTTTCTGAGACCGAAAGAACCAACTCTGCCATGGACTGAAAATGTTTGGTTTAAAGGAGCAATCCCGAGACACACATTTATAATATGGCTCACGCATCTTAATCGGCTTCCTACAAGATCCAGACTTGCGAATTGGGGTTTTCAGATTGATACAAACTGTTGCTTATGTGGTTTGTTTTTGGAAACTAGAGATCACATTTTTTTTCATTGTGAAGTTAGTCAGGAAATTTGGCCAGAAACAACAAGAAAACTGGACTACAACCCTTTTATCTTCCACACTTGGGATACCTTTTCAGTTTGGCTCAACCATAAGGACACTACATCACCTCGACCTCTTCGGAGACTCGTTGTCCAGGTAGTCATCTATTCCATTTGGAGAGAGAGGAACAACAAATATCACAACAACAGCTCCACAGGGACTCACGCCTTGTTTAAGGTGATGGACAGACAAATTCGGGATGCAATTCTCGCAAAGAAAAAACACAAGGCTTTTAGGAACCTGATGTAATTCTGGCTCAAATATGATTAGATTGTTTCTATTCATATAACCATTTAGTAGATCCTTCTTTGTTTTTATATTTTTTTTTGGCATCGAACGATCTTATGTGTAAAGAATATTGTTGCTTCTACAATCTTTTATTTTAGGCCCAATAACGCATTTTTCTAAATCAAAAGTTTTAAAAACTTGAATTACCGTTACTTGAAATTGAATAGACTTCACTCTATGAGTAGACAATATATACGGGAAAAAAGCAGTATATATATACGGACACAACACAAGTGATCAAAGACTTTGATTTTTGATAAAAAGTGAACATAGACTTCTCAGAACTAGAAAGCAGAAACACTATTATTGCTGAAAATTACACAGAGCAAATCATGTTCAAAGCATTTACGTAGTGGGAGGAGAAAAGCCCAACTGTTACGTTTTTTGTTTTCTTCTCTCCAGCGAATTTTCTTTTTGGAAATATTTTAATGTCAATGTGACATTATACAATCTTAAATCATTATTTGCGGCTTAAGTTTACTATCCTTATTATTAGTATCTTGTTATATTATACACGTACAAGTAGGATTATTATGAAACATTCTTCATTTTCACTATCTTTGAAGGAAGAAGGATGAAATATCGAATTAATGCTTTGGCTTTGCAACACGCGAAAGATTTGGCGTATAAATACGGAAAAAGTAAAAATTGACCAAATATTTGAGTATCTTAAATTCGTCACTTTTTAATAATATCCACGTGATTACATACAAGAATAAAAAAATCAAAAATCAGTCCATATACTATATTCATTTATTCAATTCATATTAGAATATCATAGATATCTTTCGTTCTTATCACTAATTAAACCACTTGTCAAGCATACGTAAACATTGCGGCTTTTTGACGGAGATCCACAACTCGTGATTATTGTTTTTTTTCCCCCTTCTGATTACGACGATACTTTATATATCAAAATCTTTGTATTTATTCTCCAAGATACATGTTTTAAAATCTTTTTATTATTAGACTACGTAGTATAATTATACTAATGTATATATATATAAACAGAGAAATCACATGGCTTGTGGACTGTCCTGACAATGATTAATTATTATGCATTCCCTTAAGCAATCATAGCTTTGTTGAACCTTTTTTTTCTTATAGTTGTTGCCAAAATTATGTATTTTATCATCCACTTAGATACATCTACTTTCGCATAAGCTTCACTATACCTATATACTCTATTTTATTTAGTTGACTCTATGGCTCTAAGGTTATAACTATTTTATCCTGGAATAAGTTCCAATTTCAGCATTATTTTTACCTGGAAAAAATCCTTAAAATATTCTATGCAAAATCCAATATATTCACTTCAAATAGATATAATAAATAAATTATAAAAGAAATAATTGAAGAAAGGCTGCCCATGTGGGCACTTCCAAATAAATCTCCAGAATCGATGCTTCAAATACATTGGATGTTTACTAAACAACACAGATATGAACAAACTTCAACAAACAAACACACCCACAAAGGAAATCCAGAAGACCCAATCTTTGTTATAATAAATACACAACTTCTCTCTTTTAGAATCTCTTGTCTTCTTCTTTTTTTACTTCCTTTTCTTCTTTTTGTAAATCTCTTGTCTGAAAAGGAAATGGATCGTGTAAGTTCAAGTGATTTACTTATTGATGATCTTCTTGAAGATTACTGGTTCTTTGAGAACTTATTTACAAGGAGATCAAAAGGCTTAAGGTATTGTCACTCAGATCCTTACCCTTCTTCTTCTTCTTCTACTTCGACTTCTGCTGAAAAAATGGGAGATTCAGATTCGGGGAATGTTCTAGAAGCTTCCACAGGGCGATCTTTGATCAGGGCACCTTCTGTAGATAGCAGAGAAGGCGGATCTCAGATGAAACTGAGGAGGCAGTTCTCTAAAAATATTAGGGTTCAAGAACTGAGACAAGTTGGCTCTTCCTTGCAGAATAAGGAACCTATAGTTCTTCCCAAATCTGGATCTCGTTCGGCTCCAGGGAAGATTCAAGAAACTTCCACAAAACGTGGTTTGATCCGAACACCTTCTTTGCCGCCTCAGATGGAAAAACGAGAGGTGGACCGCGAGGCGAAGAGGATGGTCAATAAGCTGACAAGGCAGTTCTCTGAGAAGATTAGGGTTCCAGAACCGACGAAGTCTGGTGAGCGTTTCTTGCAGAAGAAGGAAACTATGGTACACGACAAAGGGATTAGTGAAAGGAACAAAACAAGAAGTAGTGTCAACATTTGTTTGCAAAGAACTCAAACGATGCCAAATAACATGAGAATAGAAGAAGATAGCGATGAGGACGAGTTTGAAGATCAAGAAAGCGACTCAAGAATGGGATTCTTGATCCGTGAAGCCCTCGCTAGCTCACATAATGTTCCAAAGGTAATTAGATGATGCATTCTCTATGTAAAAGTAAATGGTTTTGAGAATCTGAAAAACATTAATATTAAAGTTTGAATCTTGTGGTGCAGGTTTCAAGCAATCAAAGGCAGAGACCACCAAGAAGCTTGAGATCAGAAGACACCGTTATGGTCAAACAAGGAAGCTCAAGTCCCAAAACGCTGCGTAAAACGTTAAGCAGCATAGAAACAACCAAAGAGATTCAGAGGCTGAAAGGTTATGATGACCAACTGGTCGAGCCACGTGTCGCGAGCGGACTGGCTACACCGCCTAGGGTTCCAAAGGATTCAAGAAAAGACATGAAAGATCAGATCAAGTTCTGGGCTCGAGCCGTAGCTACTAATGTCCGACAAGAGTGCTAGATTTGTTTTACACTAATTGACTGTGTTTCTTTGTAACACTATTCCGTACAGATGATTCTTATCTTGAACTCTTTTGTGTTTTTTTTTTTTTTTGCTTCTGATCCTCCTGAAATAATGAGATTCCTCTGTTTATGTGATGATGATGTTATCCCTTCTTTTTTTGGGCAAGAAAAAAGTCATGATTATGATGAAGAATAGGAAATGAGAGAAAAAACAAGAAGAAATAATATTATAATAATCAATATTTAATGATAAATTTATATTTTTTCCCGAAAAGAAAGAACATAATAATTTGTGATTTGATTGCGATTTATGCAGACTTTCCTAGAAGCATTCGAAATATAATAATCAATTCTATTTTTAACGTTACACGTAAAATACGTTGAATCATGTTGGGTTGAATATAAAAATGTTTTAACTTGGAACTAAACTAGATTCAACCGGTTCTTGATTGTAGAGATCTCTCGTAAGACCAAAACATTTATTCATCTATTCAACTTCAAATATTCTAATATTAAAATGTAATAAGCCGAGCATCCTTAAAAGGATTACTAACTCATCATATTATTATTAACTTTCGTGAAATCTCATAAAGTCAACCGTTTGCACAAACAAAAATCGATTTGGGTGAACCTAAGAATATTGCACAAAATAATCTCATCACATTTTCTTTTATTTCTTTGTCAGCAAATTATATTATTACATAAGACCGTTAATTACGGGTTATTGTTAGGATGTGTAGTTGCTAACTTCCAATAAACTCCATGACATTTACTATTTTTGCTACCAAATTACCTTACAAAAAGAGAAACACATTTAACGAACAGACAAATCTGACCAGACTTTTACACTTTAACAGATGACAGAAAACAGTGTCTTAGGTCAAATCTCAAGTAGAAAAATGAAGAGATTATGACTTTTTGAGAGCATCCAAACAAAATAACTGAAAAAAGTATATATATTTTTTAACAAACAAGTAGCCATGTTGTTGTACACAAAGTCACAAACCAAAACAAGTAGCTACTTTTTACAAACTCACCCACAATAATTTCTTATTCTTGCTTATGTAACGTCTTTTAGCAAGTGCAATTAGCCAAGTAGAGTAGTCGAACATGATTTTGATTCAAAGATTATTAATCCTTTCTTTTTAAATATATGAGATTATTAGTGTCTAATTATATATATTTAAAATATCAATCAACATACGTTTAATAAAAAATTCAGAAGACCTTCAATTTGGAACGATTTTGATTTGTATATTAACTATGGTCATGAATCTTCTTTGTTTACAAATTTCATCTAAGTCTAACAGTTCACTTTTTTTTTAATTGTTTTTTAAAAAAATTTCAGACGAGACAACTCGTTTTTTGTTTGCACAAACGTGACAGCTTCTTTTCAGTACTTTTTTGTGTTGGGCCTGTTGGTCACTATTTTGTTTAAGCTCCTATATTGATTCAATCAAACAAAAGTGACCATTCATTCAAAATTTGTCTTTTTTAAAGCACAATCCTAATTTTTATATATTGTATTAACGATTTGTTATATGATATGCTCATATATCATCACAACATCGCTCCTATTTCTTAACTGAAAGTTTTTTTTTTTTTTTTTTTTTGCAAAATTGAAAGTTTTGTTCATCAATTAAAAATCATAAACAAGATCCCCCAAAGATACATTCTAGAAATCCTAAACCAGAAAATCCCTAAATGCATCATCATCATAGGCCCAGACATCCTCTCAGCCCAATATTCCGTTGATGAACTTTACACACGCATGCAAAAGAGTCGTACATTTGAGTTTGGAGAGCTTATTTGCGCTACACCTAAAGAAGTGGGACGGCTGCAAAATCCGAAACCCTAACTTCAACAAACCAACATATATCTCAAATTCTCCAAGTGCAAGTATCAAAATTTATAGTGGAACAAAGTCATGCTTATAAGATAACAAAACGATCTTGTTTGGGCACAAATCAAACAATTATTTTTTTTTTGCTAAATGAATTCTTAATTTGTTCTATTCATTAAAAAAAAATCTTGTTTCTGTACCATATGTGTATTACATGCAGTTTTATATATGATCTGATTGGTGGTAAAAACGGTTAAAAACTTTAAAACTGTTGGTAATGATATTATTTATGCAAATTCGAATAGGTAGTGTTAAGAATTAGGAGAATGGTTAGAAATTTAGAAGTGGTATATGATATATTGGTACAAAGTAGATAGTGATATCGCTTTCGTTCTACTGCTTCCATTGTTGTTTTCGTTATATCATTTTTGTTTTCTCATTTTATTTTCCCGTTCGTTATTTAACGTGACAATCAAATCTTTAATCTGATTGATTTATTCTATCTATAAAAAAAAGAAAAAAAAAAAGAATAAAATAGCATATCCTCTTCGTAGGTTTAAGACAGTAGAAAGAATCTGATCCAAACTCTACAGTTGGAAGCAATGTCATAACTCCAAAAAAAAAAAATTTATATGTATATATATATATATATATATATATTGACATATATTGAAGATTTTGTTATAATTTGTGTTTTTTTTAGCTACTTGGGATTATCCCAACACATACGTGTATGGCTAGTGTTATTTTGTACGGCTACTTTGAGTATATTATACCATATTAAAATTTTATTAGATTATAAAAATAAAATAGATATTAAACAAAAGACGAGTAATTCTAGATATATCGTTGGCATGTCAATCAGATACACTAAGAACGATGTCATAGATTTAAGTGTATTGTCGATTACATTCTATTATATGTTTGACGAAAAAGTCAAACCTATATCTTAGCTCAACGTACGATGGTTTGGTTACAAAACAACATAAGCTCTCTCGGTTCGTTTAAAAGGTATTAACATTGAGAAAACATATAAATTCTTCTATGTATTTAACTCTGATCCCATTTATCTTTATTTGGATTATTGATAGGATGATTATTAAGATAAATGCATAGGTCCAAGCTCACTAACTTTAGTTTTATGGTCATCTTGACATACCTCTCATATGTATAAAAATGTGTAATTATAGTGATTAATTAATTTTGTTTATAATCGGTTTTATAGTGGAATTCAGTTTGAAATGAGTCGATAACTAAGGTCATCGTTTCAAAGAACCGTGTTAAGATTTCTTATATAAATTATAAAGAATGTAAAATAGTATATAAAATTTGAATTAATTAATTATTACCAATCAGTTTTGAATTGTAAACTCATTAAATTTACTAAAAAATAATTGTTTTGGAATTACATAACACAATTTAAAGCGTTCCACCAACGACGATAATTAATTACAACGCATTTGAGTTTGAATTTCTTGGATAGGATGTGGTGTGAACATTTTAGATTGTTCATAAAGTTGTGTAGTCATAAATTCTAAATTAATATTGGGCATAATTAGGTGTCAAGCTGGTTCAACAAAGAAAGCACATGGGGACACTTCCCTAAAGCTTTGTGTTAAGAATAACCAAACAATTAATAACTTTGCTCAAAATCTATCTAATGCAGGAAAAATATATATAAAAAAAATTTTAACTTATACACGTCACCAAAAAAAACTCTAAAATATAGTACAAAAACATCTCAATGGGAATCATTTAATGAAAAAAAAATCCTTTTTATTTTTATAACAAATTAAAAAATATCTAAATTGATTAAACTTTCATATCCTAGCTAATAATAAATCATTCTTAATTCATGGTTGGCATGCTTTCAGCAATCAGCTCTAATAAAAACGAAACATTACATATGAGATCAAAAGTGTGAACTAAATAAAGTAATTAATAAAAATAAGTAATCCTCCATTTATTATACATAAGATTACGACGTCGTTTAGGTCTATAATTAGGACACTATTTTACCTTTTTAATAATAATAATAAAAAAAAAAAACTATATGCAGCAAACATGAGAAACCAATGGAAAAAAAAAATTAATGAAAGAAAAAAGAGAAACCAATGAAAAAAATAGGAAAAAATTAAGAAGAATAAAAAAGATAAATGCGAAATATAATAAATAAAAAACTTCCTCCGTCACAGTGCGAAAAGAAATTAGAATCAAGAAACCGACGTCTCTCTCTTCGCTTCTCTCTCCCTCACCTCCTCTTTCTTCTCCGCTTCGGATCTCTCTCTCCCTGATTAAACCTCCACAATCAGGTAATCATCTCTTTTAATCATCACCATAATCGGGTTCTATAGCCTTTTTTATTTATTTATTCCCAGTTTCTTCTTTGGTCCTGGGGGAAAAAAAGATCGTATTTTTATTTGGTGGGTTTTGTTTGATTGTGTTATCTGAAGAAATTGCATTGTTCTGGGTTAGTTTGTTTTGATGATTATAATCTCTTTTGATCATCTAAGATTGTTGATGTTTTGTTATCTTTGCAGGGAGTTTTTGGTTTCGGATTCTCAGGAAATTTAGCAAGTCTTTGTGTCTTTTGCTGCTGTTTGCACAGCCCCCATTGAAGCTTTTTCTCACAATCTTAATGTTCTCAAGGTTAGAGTTTTGTTCTTAATGGTAGGCTAGTTTCCTGTTTTTGTTAATGTAAGAAAGTTTTCATCGTTTTTTCTTTGGCGTTTGAAGAATTGTTCTTGTTTTATGAATTTGGTTTTTGATTTCTGCAGATAAAGTTTCAGTTTTTTTTTTTTTTTTCATTTGATTTTCGTGAAAATGATCTTGGCTTTACCCTGTTACCATGAGTAATAGAATGCACAATGCAATCTTCCGAGAATACGGTTTCTTTTAGAGACAGTTTCTGAGGCCAAATCAAGGAGACCATGTGTTTTGTATGTTTTGGTTTCGTTACTTATTCCCAAAATCAGAAGTTGACATGTGCAGATGACAATGTGATAGCTTAGTTTTTTAGTATCAGCTTGAGATGTAACAATGTTGCATTGGTATAAATCAAGAAGTTCGATTTCTTACTCAGTCTTATACTTTGTTGTGTCACCGTATGGTTGTTGATGTTTTTATGAATCAAAACATATCAGAGGGCTTCTGCAGCAAGCGAAATGGGACAAAGAAATAGGACTGTTGATTTAGAAATGGAGCAGCAGCAATCTCAAGCTTCTCTCCAACCAGAACCCTGCATCCTTTTAGGCAGCTTTCTGCAACAACCGGATAATAATAATATCCCTGCCATGGTTGCAAACGTTCCTAATTTAGAAGCTCATTCTCTTCAAGACCCAACTTATGACAACTTGGCAATGTTCTACGGGCTTCCTCAGTACCATCATCATCCTCATCAGCGTGCTCCTACGAATTTCTATGTTCCCTATGTGGCATTTCAGGCTCCTCCGGGTCAGTTACCATCTTCAAGCAGTCACGGTGTAGTTGGAGTAAGTCCAGATCATGAATACGAAAGAAATACTCATTTTATGGATCACACAAGAGGGACATATAAGCGAAAAAACGCTGAAGGAATACCCGGACAACCTCAATATTTAAGTACCTTAGCAGCTCCATTCAACACACCGGAGACAATAGCTCCTTTTGGAGGCGCTAGGAACAGACCAGGAGCTGTTACAGTGAACCCTGTTCTTCCCCCTCATGCCCCAAACAACTTCATTCAAGGAAACTATGCAGGTCATCATCCTTTTCCACCTCCTGGCTCAATCTGGTATGATCAACACCACGGCAGATCTGATGGCTCACCTTCGTTTTGGCCCCACACACCTTACATGCACGGTACCTACTAACGCACAGTCTCTTTTAAAAGTTTTGAACTTTGTAATCTTATTTATCTATCTTTGAATGACCTTTCAGGTAGTAACATTGTCGCTGGTTCCATAGAGTCTAGTAGCAGAAACCCTACAGCATTTATGTATCCTTCACAGTTAAACCCGAGGGACCACTATTATAGTCATCATCACCACCCGGCACCTCCTCCTGTACCAAGCGTGAGAGGCCAGAACGCCACATTATATCCTCACATGGCTTCTTCGGCCTCATACAGAGTTCCTCCTGGGAACTTTGCTCCTCAGAACACAATAAATAGTGGTCCCTCGGGTTCAGAGATGGGTTCGAGTCACGTGGGTCCGGTTCAACCAACCGGGTTTCGGATATACCAGCAACAACAGCGAGATGATTCTGTACCTGTAGCAACTCTTAGACAACACCGTGGAGGAGTTCCTCGGCTTAGAGTGATGCCTGATGATGTAAATTTCTTGCCTCAAATTTTCTGTCCCATCTTTTTCCATGTCCGTCGTTGCTCAAGGTTTTGTTTCTTTTGGTTCTCTCAATGTGTGTAGGAAGTTGCGCTTTTGGAGTTTGGAGACTTCCTTGGTGGTTCTGGAAATAATCACATTGATCATCATCGAGATATGCGATTGGACATCGAGGAAATGTCTTACGAGGTGAACCCATCATTACTCTTACCGATTTAGTTATCAGAGTTAGGAGGTAAAAGTTGTCGTCCTTTATTATCTTTTCCCTTAGAAGATCCTGGGTTTAGCATGAGCTTGAGAATCCACAATGCAATTTTCTGTGATCACGGGTAGGATTTTGTTGATCTGATTTGAAAATCTGGGGTTTGAACAGGAGCTTCTTGCGTTGAGTGAGCGAATTGGAACCGTAAACACTGGTTTGCCAGAGGAAGATGTTAAAAATCATTTGAAAACAAGAACATGTTCTGGAATCAACCTTGAAAAAGAGTCGTCGTCTCCACAAACTAAAGATTTAGAAACTGAACCGTGCACGATATGTCAGGTAAAAAATAGCCAAATATCAAAGCTTTTTAATGGCTGGCTGCACAGGCTTGGATTTACGGCGCTAAAGATTTCTCTCAATATCTTTCTTTACAGGAAAGCTTCAAGAACGAAGAAAAGATTGCGACTTTGGATTGCGGGCACGAGTATCATGCGGAATGCTTGGAGAAATGGCTGATTGTGAAGAACGTTTGCCCAATCTGTAAATCAGAGGCACTGGTAATGGAGAAGAGAAAGGTTTAGGAAGAAGAATCGCTATCTAATCTTATTGGGTTTATATATATATTTATATATAAAGGAGACTTTTAAAGAAGAGAAGAAAACAGAGTTTGGGTTTGTTTTCAGCTCCAAAAGAATTTTCTGTAAATTTGTACCTTTTTTTTTTGCACATAATATGTGTGACTGGTCAAAAACTGTCATCTTTTAATTGGTTTCTTGGCTATGTGATAATGAAAATTGTACAGGCTAATTTGCTTTTTCTAGGGTTTTTTTTCCTTATACTTTTCGTTTTTGTCATTTGCTTAGGCTTTAATGATCTTTTTTTGCTTAGTAATTTGCATATTATTCTGCAAATTCAACATTTTTTTGTTACTGTTCTTAAATTTCAAAATTATGGAAACCACATCAAAATGCATGTAACGTCTTAGGCAGGATTCAAGGTCTTTAAGACTAAAAGGTGTCAGATAGCTTCATCTTATATACCTTCTATGCACATTCCAATAAGCTTCTTAAGGGTAGTTATAAACAACTACGATCAATCTTTAAGATATCTTCATAGCGTTTTGCAAGCATGTCGCTGTTACTTTGAAATTTCTCCATTATTGGGGCCTTAATCCTACAGTTGAGCAAAAGAACCAAAACCCCACTTCAGAAAATCCTCTGTTTTCATATTCTAAAGTCCTAAGGCGGGTGCATATACTATATAGAGAATGAAAGAGATCTTTTTGTACCCGAAAGGTTTTATGTCATGTACTTTTTTGCACATCTCCTCGACCACTTTCATCGCTTTATCTAGAAATCACAGAGTTTACGTCCTTAGGTTCCACTAAATTGAATCTCCAGAGGTTAGTGTATATTAAAGGATGAGTAATCAAAGAAAGAGATTAAATGGAGAAAGAGAAGAGGAGTCAAATTGGTTTGGTCTCTATAAAAAATGGAGTTGCGCATACGCTAACAGACCTTGGTGTGGTAGTCCTGAGTCTCACATAAAAGCGTTTATGGGGAAGCTGGAAGCCTCAGGTGACTCCTCTTTGCAGAACGCCCTGGAACTTGTACATGAGCATCTCAACCAGGTCCCATCTTATTATGTTTAGTTCACCCTTGTTGGGCAGGGAATAAACCCGGCCGATGCGTAACATGTCCTAAATGCAAGCACTATTTCTGTCTGGACTGTGACATATACATCCACGAGAGCTTACACATCCACGAGAGCTTACACGACTGTCCTGGCTGTGAGAGCATTCACCGTCCATAAATCAGTTTCCTTCTTGGAAGAATGAGATACTGTGTTCACACTCAATGGACGTAAGATTCATGTAATTTCCAATAGTAGACCTCAAAACAAATAAGTTCCCAATTACAGTAAATTTTTTTAGTAAAACTACAAAATCAAAATACTCAAAATTGGTATATATATATATCTTCCACCATGTAAAAGTAAAAAATGGGGTTCTTATACTTTATGTAAACCACTCAAAATTGTTTGGCAAAAAGAAGATAAAAACTATTCAAAATTGTAAATCTTGTTGCCATTCACTCTGTGTTCTCGCAAGAACTTGAAAAACTCTCTGTTGTTGCTACTCTTCAACAGTCCGTATACTTTTGTAACATAACCAAACTCTCGTCCGTAGATATGACTTGCACATGCCGCTTTGTAAGTCATCATCTCCCAATCTCCTGTCAATATACCGTTTTTTATTTCTGTCTCCAGCATTTCCGGGGAGAAATGGCGGTTTAGCCACCACTTAGCCCGAAGGGTCCATGATATATTGGTGAACATTTTTGGTGTCGGGTTGTATCGAACAGAATATGTTTGTGGGTTCCGTTTATCTCCAGATCCGTCGTCGAGGCATACCGACATTCGGTCTTCATCAAGATTCTCAAAGAAGTGACTGAAGCAAGAGGCTAACTCTTTCCAGATTTCAGGCTCAGGAAAAGTAGCTTCTACATGCAATGCTATCATTTCGATTAGCGACTCTCTACTATACTCATCTGCAAGTAATTAAAACAAATGGTATTATTACCGACTTAGGCAGGATTCAAGGTCTTAAGACTAAAAGGTGTCAGATGGCTTGATCTTAAATACCTTCTATGCACATTCCAATAAGCTTCTTAAGGGTAGCTACACAACTAGGATCAATCTTTAAGATATCTTCATAGCATTTTGCAAGCATGTCGCTGTCACGATGAAATTTCTCCATCATTAGGGCCTTGATCCTACAGTTGAGCAAAAGAACCAAAACCCCACTTCAGAAAATTCTCTGTTTCCATATACTAAAGTCCTAAGGCGGGTGCATATACTAAATAGAGAATGAAAGAGATCTTTTTGTACCTGAAAGGTTTTATGTCATGTACTTTTTTGCACATCTCCTCGACCACTTTCATTGCTTCATCTACATGACCCCCAATTAACAGAAGCTAGAAGGGAATTTAAGAGAAGAGAAAGGAAAAAACAAACATCCAATTAGTGTGAGACATTCCAGCTTTAAGGGAGGAACATGATGACATTATGAGACACGTAGGCAAAAATAATTATATCAGTTTTTACCTGTACAAGCGGATGTAATGCAGCCAAAGATACATGACGCGGGGACTGAAGAGTTTGCCGCATATATTTCACAGCTTCCTTATAATAAGAATCATTGACAATCTTTCTGTGACAATCAGGATCTTCTGGCGGTTTTAAAGGAAGCAACCATGGATCCATGTCGCCTAACATTTATTAAAAAAGAAATAGATTCAACAGAACTGGTTCTGGATTATAGCATAATGCAAGAAAGAAATTCTCAGTACTAACCAAGAATATTAATAACAGTGGGATCAAATTCAACTCTATCTCGCAAAGAGGCCTCGTTTTCTTCAGAGGTCGCATAGAGTGGTGGTGGAGTGGTAAAATGCGGAGTACTCTTCAATTTTACCTTCGTATCCATCCCTGTCCCTGAGTCACTGATGGACAAATGGGAAATTTTTTTATTATACATGACAGAAGTCTCTGAATCGTTTCTAGCAGAAACCTCTGACGCCACAGAGCAAACTGACTCATCCCTGCCTGAACACTCAACCAGACTACCAGATCTTGATTCCGACATGTTGGATACGCTTTCACTGTCATCTGCATCTTCAGGCTGCAACTCCTTCAAAAATTTACTACACCACATCTTATAGAATGTAACTCCTATGAATAGATTGGCCCGTGGAAGCATTCCGAAATCACGGTTCTGCATCAAGCTTTGAAAAGATAAAGAGAAATCATTAAAATTAATCCAAGCAAGAAACGTAGCAGACCACCCTCAGGAAGGTGGAATTACGTATTGGTAGATAAAGATTGACTAAACATAAAAACTATCAATAAACAGAAATACAAGAAAACATGTGCATTGAAAGTATGATAACTATCAAAAGCAAACTATAGAAATCCCAACATCCTTTAAAAACTAGTTCAAGAAGATATCAATTGTACCTGATTGTAGCACTATAGGCCTCACTGTTCATCTCATGCTCAATAAAATGACAAATTTGCTCGTACCAAACCAATAGCCTCTCCTGTCCAAATGACCAAATAACTCAATGTTAGCCTCGAGCCTTAGAGAAATATTCAATCAAAATGCTATATTGTCCAATAACTAAGATATACACAATCAAGTTAACGAATTACAAATATAAAAAGGGACCTCTTTATGTTGTTTACCAATCTGCCCAATCCAAGTATCATATATTCTTCCAATCTCATCGGCTTTGTTTTTCTTAGTTTCCGAGTGGCTCACAATTTGTATATGAGCCTGCCAAAAATAAAGAGGAACAGTAAGAAACAGAGAGCAACAAACAAGCAAGCAAGCACCATTTCATCTTTTGGAGATAAAAAGCAAAACTTTAAAACTCAAAAGACCTCGTATTTGAGGCGATTCATCTTTGGACAAGGATCTTTAATTGTCCCTTTCATCAGAACTGAAAGTACACGACTTGCATCACTCCAGTTTCTCTTACGAAGTAGCTCACGAAGTAATCCTGGTAATCTATTGAGATACTCGCTTCGGCTTGCCTTTGGCCCAAGACTCAGAAGGTAATATGGTTTTGCCCTACAGAGATGAACGCTCTTATACTTGTGTTTATCTAAGACGATAGAGTCAATATCTGAGCTACTCACGCGGCGACGCTTAGCTTTAGTGTCTTCAAACTTTTCAGATTGCTCTTCGATTTCTACCATTACCCTTATCCCCAAATCTTCGTGTGAAACAATACCCAGAAGCTATATAATTGTGTGTATACCAAATATAGCTTGGAGGTTACGATTTCGGCGAGAATTGCCGAACCCAGGAGGAGGATGAAGAGAGCGACTTGTCAGAGAAGTTTAAAAGTCACAAAAGATGAAGCTTTTTTTTCAGGTGATATTTAGGGTTTTGGAAGAATTGGAGAATAAGGAATGCTTCCAAAACCCTAATACCAACCATCGAAACAGAGCGAGAGAAGAAAGGTGCAAGGAGATGTTAATTTTGACTTTCTGAGATTTCGCTCATCTTTATGGTCCTTTGGGCCAAGATTAAACTAGGCCCAGTTCTTTTATCTCATTCGAAATACCCAAACATGCGTGCTGTTTTCTGTTTTAAAGACAAACTACGTGACGTTTTGACTTCTCAATTCCACCGTTTCGGCGTTATGGTATTTCCCAAACGCAGGTCATCGTCGCGTCGCGTCTTCACCGCTCTTTTGGTCATAACACGTTTGAGTTTTTTCTATATATACAGAATTTAGAAAAAATATATCTTTGTTATAAAAGCAAAAGTAAAAGGAACTGTGTTTCGATAAAAAGAAAAATAAAACAACGCCGAATTCGTTTACGTTTAATTTTATGTGTGGAACCCATTGTCACTATACACGCACAGTAACTCACTTTTATTTTTCTATATATACGATCGATAGTTTTCATTTGTAATAACAACAACAACAACATCATCTCTACGAGAGAAAAGAAATAAGAAAGAGAAATAATAATATTCAGTTTTCGATCCGATTACGGGTATAAATTTTCTTTCTATTATTTATATTTATATACCCATAAAATCAAATATTTTTTATAACACGTTATCAGCACGATCACTCTATGATCGGAAATTTTTTTTTATATTGATAATATATATCCTGTTATACCGGGTGTTATGCCTCCCGAAAAAAAAGGAGATGAAAAAAAAAAGAGAAAAAAAAAATTATATTGGTCGGCAAAGCCGCCTATAAAAGAAAATTCTACTGGTCGGCTAAGCCGCCGAATTATTTATTTACTGTTAACGGACGGCTAAGCCGCCATAATTATTTAATTAATGTTCTTGGACGGCTAAGCCGCTGAACAATTTATTGTTCTAGTGTGGATGACTCTGTCACCATAATATTGCTGTTTAAATATATTAATATTTTGGTTATTATATGAGCATGCTAAATCATCTGAATATAAATTGTTTATCTGAAATCGGTAAAATTGATCTGATTGCTTGTTATAATTTTTACGATTGATTTTCCGTTCAATATTTTTCTCCAACGGTCATGAGAAAAAATTTCAAAAATTTTCACTTTTTCAAACGGCTATGAACAGTGTTTTCAATCTATAAATACACTCATTCTCATTCATTCATTTCACTCAAACATTTCATCTTTCTAAAAATCTTCTCTAAATATATAATTTATTTTCGAAGAAAAAAAATGGCTTATCCATTCTTAGCTTTTGCCTAGGGTTTATATTTGTTGCAATTTACGGTTTAATCTTCGGAGATTTCTCTCCCGAAGAATTTTTAATGGTTGTTATTTTACTCTTTTATGTAATCGTGTTTCTTGTAATTGTGTTACTTATAAACGCACCTCCCGTGTTTTAAATTAAATCGCTAATAATGTTTATTTGCAATTGCATGCATTATTAATATAAATAATGCATTTTAATAATAAATAAAATTATCCGACTAATAAAATTTATTTGGTTTTGTGTTTAGATAAATAATGGCAAATATTGAGAAGCTTAAGTTCCCGGCTCTCAAAATTACTGGAGCAAACTACATAGCATGGACCACGGATGTGGAACTCTATCTAGAGTCACAAGAGTTGTCCGAGACAATAAAAGCGGAAAATTCATCGCTTGCCAAAGATAAGGCAAAGACGATAATATTTTTAAGAAAACATCTCGATGAGAGTTTGATGCATGATTATGCGAATATAAAAGATCCTACCGAGATGTGGCAAGCTTTAAAAGCTCGGTTTGATAACCAGAGAGAAATAACTCTCCCTCATGCATTAAAGAACTGGAAAAACTTAAGGTTTCAGGACTTCGAGAAAGTAGAGGATTATAACTCTGCTATGCTGAGGATAGTGTCACAATTAAAGTATTGTGGAAAACCTGTTACAGAAGCAGAAATGCTCGAAAAGACTTATCTTACTTTTCACAAAGAGCATCGTGTTCTGCAAGAGATGTACCGAAATTGCGGATACAAAAGGTTTTCCGATTTAATCGTGACACTAATACTGGCAGAGAAGAATAATGAACTTCTCATTTAAAACCACAACTCTCGGCCTATAGGAACGAAGGCATTTCCTGAGATTAATGCAACGGATGTGAAAAATCCGGAGAGGAGAAGTCAAACCTATCGAGGTCGTGGTCGACGATTCAACCGTGGACGTGGGAGATTCTTTAACCCTCAAAGCAGAAAGTCTTATAAATGGGTTCGACCTGAACAAGGTCCTACAAGAAAAAAATCTCACGGGAATAACGCTCAAAAGCGTGAAAACATTTGTTACAGATGTGGATCAAAGGGTCATTGGGCTCATGTATGTCGTACTCCCGAACATCTATGTAAATTATACAAAGAGTCCCAAAAGGGCAAAGGGAAGGAAGTCAACCTCAATGAACACTTTGAGGGAACATCATATCTTGATGGTTCAGACTTTATGAATGATTTCAACATGACCAATAACTGAAATGCTTGTAGTGAGACTACTAGTCTCCAGTAATGTCATCATATAAGTATTAATTATTTCAGTTATTTTCAAATAATGTTGTTTCTTGAAATAAACCGTTGTATAATTATTACATGTTTTTCTATATGAATAAAGGTTTGCTTATATGTATTAACATTTATGTTGATTACAGAAATGGATGAGGATTCAATAGCAAGGAAAAATATCAAAGAAATTTGTATACCAGATAGTGGAACAACACACATTATTCTGAGGCATAAGAGATTTTTCTCTGTGCTAAAACCGAAAAGAATTATTGTCAATACAATATCGGGTCCTACGAACGTGATTGAAGGAAGTGGCAAAGCTAATTTTGTATTGCCTAATGGAACAAAGTTTTCCATAAAAAATACCTTATATTCTCCGAATTCTAAAAAGAATTTGTTGAGCTTCAAAGATATATACCTTCAAGGGTATGAAACTCAGTCTGCTACTGAGGAAGGAAAGAAGTACATATACATGACTTCTAATAAAGTTGAAAAAGGCATATACTGGAAAAATTTCCAGAACTTCCTTCTGGTTTGCATCATACTTATATAGATGCAATTGAATCACATTTTGTGATCAAAAAAAATCCAGAAGATTTCACATTGTGGCATGATCGCCTTGGTCACCCAGGCACCACAATGATGCGAAAAATTATAGAAAGCTCACATGGTCATTCTCTGAAAATTCATGAGATATATGAGGGAAATAAAATGACATGTGCAGCATGTTCTCTTGAAAAATTGATTATACGGCCATCGCCAACCAAAATTGATAAAGAATCACTAAAGTTCCTTGAACGGATTCAAGGCGATATTTGTGGACCAATACATCCACCATGTGGACCATTCCACTATTTTATGGTGTTGATTGATGCATCTAGCAGATGGTCACATGTTTGTCTATTGTCATCTCGAAATTTGGCATTTGCGAGATTCTTAACTCAGATAATCAAATTAAGAGCTCAGTTCTCTGATTATCCTATTAAGAGAGTTAGAGTAGACAACGCTGGTGAATTCACATCCCAAGCATTTAATGATTATTGTATGGTAATGGGAATTGAAGTTGAACATCCTGTAGCTCATGTTCATATTCAAAATGGTTTGGCAGAATCATTAATTAAACGTCTGCAATAGATTGCAAGACCATTGATCATGAGATCAAAACTTCTAACCTCTGTATGGGGACATGCCATATTGCATGCAGAAGCACTCATTCGGATAAGACCAAGTACATATCATAATTATTCCCCATTCCAGTTAGCATTTGGTCGAGAACCAAATATATCACATCTAAGGATTTTTGGTTGTGCAGTGAATGTGCCTATAGCACCACCACAACGTACAAAAATGGGACCACAAAAAAGGTTGGGTATATATATTGGCAGTGATTCTCCATCAATTATAAGATACCTAGAACCAATGACTGGTAATGTCTTTACGGCACGTTTTGCCTATTGTCATTTTGATGAGAAAGTATTTCCGGTTCTAGGAGGAGAAAATAATCAAGTAGGGAAGGATATCAAATGGTGTGTACCAACTCTGTTACACCTTGATCCTCCTACAAAACAATCCGAAATAGAAGTTCGACGAATTATGCATTTGCAAAGTATAGCAAATCAACTTCCGGATGCATTTGCCGATACTAAAACGGTAACTAAATCATATATATACCAGCTGCAAGTGTTCCTGCTCGAATTGAAATACCATAAGAAAGTGGAAGAGCAGATGATACACGTGAGTCTAGAACACGCTTGAAGCGTGGTAGACCAGCTGGCTCTAAGGATAAAAATCCTAGAAAACGAAAGGAAGTTGAAAAGCATGATATTCTCAAAATAACAGAAAGTATTTTGGAACAAACAAATCATGAGTCTAATGACAATATAGAGCATCTTGAACCGGAAGGAAATCATGAAATTTCCATCAACTATATCCATAATGGAAAAATATGGAATCGAAATGAAATCGATGAAGTTGATGATATTTTCTCATACCTTATGAAACGACCACACCCGTTTTTTATTTTTTTTAAATAACTAATACGCCCATACATATTAGCTATACACCACGGGTCTTAAAATACACTAATCAAAATCACACAACACGCTTTAACTCCACAAAAGCATCAATACAAAATCGCATTTATGAACACAATAAAATACGATTAACAACACACAATACCGAGTCCTAAATCATCCTCCTTCTCATCGTCTTGATTCCACATTCACACTTTATCGTTACCTGCAACTCAGAAAAACACAGAGAGATGCGTAAGTATTATCACAAATACTTAGTGAGGCGGTCCTCCCATCTACGAGCTATACACACAAGCACGATATCACAAACCGCTCACAACGCCAAGCAAACAAACACAGGCAACGAAAATAAACAAGGATCGATCGATCCACGCATGGATCGATCGATCCAACCGACCTGTTCCGAATCGATCGGTCCAACACCCGATCGATCGATCCAACGCACGACCAGATAGATCGATCCAAAGCATGGATCGATCGATCCACACCTCACGAGACCCACGACTTACAGGACATGGATCGATCGATCCAACCCCCGATCGATCGATCCACCACCCCCTACAACTCCGATCTCGACTTCCTCCACGGCCACACACGACCAACGACCACTCAGGGCCTCCACCTTGCTTCCTACAAACGATTAAGCACAAACCCAACCCCAAACACCAAGGAAACAAGCAACACAACTCATGGATTCCTCAAGAATCCAACTCAACACCACCAAAACACATAAACACCAACTCAATGCTTAGATTAACTCATGGTTGCGCACTCACCTTAGATTCGGATCGATTCAGGCGAAGAACAGCTCCACAAGCTCAGGAACGAACTCCCTCTCTCCCTCCTCGCCTCTGCAAACCGATCTCCATCTCTTCCAAGCTCCACCAAGCTTCAAGCTTCCTTAACCAACCACCAAGCCTCTCAAGCTTCCTCCCTTCTATCCTCCATTCTCTCGAGCTCCCCTCAGCCTCCAGAACCGCCAAGAGACCTAAAAGACCGAAAGAAGAAGAAGAAAACGCGATATAAGTGGAAGAAAATCCACTAAATACCACTGCCGACAGAGATGGATCGATCGATCCACTCCTGGATCGGTCGATCCGCACCTCCCCTGTGCCAGATCGATCGATCCAGACCCAGATCAATCGATCCACACCTTCACAAGCCAACACAACGGCCCGGTAGATCGATCGATCCACAACATGGATCGGTCGATCCATGCGTCGATCCACCCCCAAAACCACTCAACGACCGAGCCACAGATCGATCGACCAACCATGGGATCGATCTATCCACCACCGGATCGCTCGATCCACCAACAAATCGATCGATCCTCTCTCTTTCCTGGTCAAACTCTAACTTTTCGACCCTCGATCAATCCTCTTCCCGTTCCCGAGAAAACTCTATTTCCGAAACACTTAAGATTGACTCCAAAGAGAGAGATCATATTTCCGTCAACCCAATCGTATCAAAACACATTGATACGATCCTTCTGTAACTTTCCCGACCAAAATTCACCTTTTCTGGAACACGGGCGTTACACCTTATGTCAAGGGAAATATATGAGGAAAACGAGGATCCGGAACCAAAGTCTGTATATGAATGTCAAAAGAGACATGACTGGTTAAAATGGAAAGATGTTATACAAATCGAACTTGATTCGTTAAATAAACGAAATGTATTCGGACCTATTGTACTCATACCTGAAGATGTGAGACCAGTTAGATATAAATGAGTTTTCGTTAGAAAACGAAATGAGAAAAATGAAATTACGAGATATAAGGCTCGTCTTGTTGCTCAAGGATTTTCTCAAAGACCCGGCATTGATTATGAAAAAACATATTCTCCAGTTATGGATGCCATAACATTTATATTTCTAATGAGTCTAGCAGCTGGCGAAAATCTTGAGATGCGTCTCATGGATGTCGTTACAGCATACTTATATGGATCATTAGATACAGATATCTATATGAGAGTTTCCGATGGGTTTAAAATGCCAGAAGCATTAAAATCTAAACCCAAAGAGTTATGTGCAATAAAGTTGCAAAGATCATTATATGAGCTAAAGCAATCTGGATGAATGTGGTATAATCGTCTCAGTGAGCATTTAATTAAAGAAGGATATGTGAATGATCCTATATGCCCATGTGTTTTCATTAAGAAAACAACATCCGGATTTGTGATAATCGCGGTATATGTTGATGATCTAAACATAATCGGGACTCAAGCTGAAATACAGAAAGCAGCAAACTATTTAAAAGGGGAATTTGAGATGAAAGATTTCGGACAAACAAAGTTTTGTCTTGGCCTACAAATTGAGCATTCTCAAAAGAGTATATTTGTACATCAATCCACATACACTAAAAGAGTGTTAAAACGTTTTAATATGGATAAGGCAACTCCTTTAAGTACTCCAATGGTCGTTAGATCACTCAATGTTGAAAGTGATCCATTCCGACCACCTGAGGAGAATGAAGAGATACTTGGTCCTGAAGTACCGTATCTAAGTGCAATTGGAGCCCTTATGTATCTTGCAAATTGCACTCTACCTGACATTTCATTTTCTGTTAATCTTTTGGCCAGATTTAGCTCGTCCCCTACAAGAAGGCATTGGAATGGAATTAAGCATATCTTTCGATATCTCCAAGGGACTATTGATTTAGGATTATTTTATCCTAACGATTTAAATGGTCAAATGATTGGTTTTGCAGATGCAGGATATTTATCAGATCCACACAAAGCTCGATCACAAACAGGATATGTGTTCACGATCGGAGGCACCGCTATATCATGGCGTTCTCAGAAACAGACACTTGTGGCAGCTTCTTCAAATCATGCCGAACTCATTGCACTCCATGAAGCAAGTAGGGAATGTGTATGGCTAAGGTCAATAAGCCGACACATCCGGTCAAGCAGTGGGATTCATGAAAATACAGAGCCAACGATCTTATATGAAGACAACGCTGCATGTGTTGCTCAAACGAAGGAAAGATATATCAAAAGTGACAGAACTAAACATATACCTCCGAAGTTGTTTTCATACACTCAAGAGCTCGTGAAGAATAAAGAGATTGAAGTCAGATATGTTCAATCATCCGAGAATTCTGCAGATCTCTTCACGAAATCATTACATACTGCTATGTTCAGGAAGCATGTCTACAATATTGGAATGCGTCGTCAAAAAGACTTGTGAGATGTGATCCTGATCATTCGAGGGGGAGCTTGCGTGGTTGTACTTTTTTTACCTTACCATGGTTTTTTCCATTGGGTTTTCCTAGAAAAGGTTTTTAACGAGGCAACAGAAGATATTACGCAAGATACATAGTGACACTGGTCTCCAAGGGGGAGTGTTATAAAAGCAAAAGTAAAAGGAAGTGTGCTTCGAGAAGAAGAAAAATAAAACAACGCCGATTTCGTTTACGTTTAATTTTATGTGTGGAGCTCACCGTCACTATGCATGCACAGTAACTCACTTTTATTTCTCTATATATATGATCGATTGTTTTCATTTTTAATAACAACAACAACAACATCATCTCTACGAGAGAAAAGAAATAAGAAAGAGAAATAATAATATTCAGTTTCCGATCCGATTACGGATATAAATTTTTTTTCTATTATTTATATTTATATATCCATAAAATCAAATATTTTTTATAACAATCTTTACATAGTTATGATTTATTTATGGTATCTATAATGTCGGCAAAATTGACTAATATTTGATTTTTGCCCTTGAGATCGATCAGCTTAATATCACACGTGTGGCCGCGTAATCAAATCCCGTAATAATGACTACGAACGTTTCTAAGGGCAAATACAGTTACCGAGTTGCCCTTACCTACTTGTTTTTTTTTTTAATATTTCAGCTCCTTCCTACATTAATATTGTTGAAATTGACCCCAAAAGTTTTTAATCATCCCTTTTAATTTTCTATAAATATTGAAACCATATTTTGAACAAACATAATCCATACTGTATATAAAAAAAACTACCTCATCATAACTAGAACCGAAATTTTCAAAAATGTAGATATATCTACCCCACCAAAAATCATCATAAATCCGGCTGAATTGATGACAACCTTATCTCTTATTGGATTGAATTTTTACATTTCAATATCAAAATGCTAAAAATAAAATAAATTAATTAATGCTGAACAAATCATAGTTGAATTTGAGGAAGACCATTAATGCAGGGAAGTACTAGTAGTAGTACCCTTTGTTTTTGTCAATCTTTTACTTTTTGAGGTGGTGGACAAATTGTATTTTATTAATAACTGAGTTGGCATCTTTGTTCTTGAGGTGGCCAAATTTGTATTATTAATAACTTACACTAACAAATTTATATTCCCTTTTCCTTACATCTGTATATTCCTAAATTTACAAATTCAATTGTACAAAAGAAAATCAAACGATTTGGTATTTAATACACTAAAAAAAAAAACGAACTAATAAGGGTAAAATGGTAATTAGAAACAGTTTTCTTCGTCTTCCTTAAGCTTTCATCACGCCGGGTAAAATCAAATCGCCCATCCTAATCCTTCCCACAAAAACTGCCCCACACGATTTACACACACACATAACTGTATTTAAACACGTATATATGTGTATGTATACATACTCATCCACAAAACACTACTGATTGATTCCTCCATGAACGTCCTCCTTTGATTTTTTTTGTTTTTTTTGCTTTTTTGTTGTTGTTGTTGTTTTCTTCTTTCAAAATCAATCATGAGATTCAGATCTCTCATCTCTCTTCTCTTCCTTCTCTTCTTCACTACATCGACGTACGCTAGATTCGTCGCTGTACATCCATCTTCGACGGGTCTAATCTCCGATGGAATCGACGGTGGTCGAAATCTCGGCGGCTCCGGATCGGTTATCAAGACCGTTGTTTCGGCTGAAGAGGAGAAAGAAGAAGCTTGTGAACAGACCTACGGATTTATGCCGTGTACTAAGACCGCTCTTGGGAACGTGTTTCTGATTTTGGTTTATGGGTTTCTCATGTTCACGGCTGCGACGTATCTCTCTGCTGGAAGTGAGCTTCTTCTTGAGATCCTTGGCCCTGGAATTGTCGGTGGTTTGTTTCTTCCCATGCTCGGCGCTCTTCCTGATGCTATGCTTATTATGGGTATGTCAAAAGTTTTATTCTTTTTCAAATTTTCGAATTTAGATCTCGAGATTTCAGGTAATTCGATTCGATCTATACAGTGTCATGCTTGGGTGGGAGAGTTATGGATTGAGTGAAAAAGACGGGTTTTTTTTTTTTTTTTTGCTTTGATGAAGATTCGAAAGAGTTGGGCGATTCTTTGAATTTTGGGGGAGAAGGCGAATATTTGTTAGGTTCTGTGAATCAAAAAGTGTAACGATGATGATACGTTTGATGAAGATTCGAAATAGTTAGGCGATACTTTGTTGTTGAATTTTTTTTTAAAAAAAGGTGAATTTTATAGGTTTTGCGAATCAAATAGTGAAACGATGATGATACACTGATGTTAACCGATGAACTCATAACTTGTCACCTTCTGCTTTTTTAGTCAAAATCTTATCGTTTTCTGTGAAGTTATTATCTTTTGCTCTTTTTTTCTTGATGGGTAATTTTTTATGTGTTGGTGTTTCTTTGGTTATAAACAATGTCTTTTGGCTTTCAGTGTCTGGACTTTCTGGAGACGCAGCAACTGCTCAAAGCCAAGTCTCTGTGGGGATGGGTTTGCTAGCTGGCTCCACTGTTATGCTTCTCACTGTTATCTGGGGAACTTGCACTGTGGTTGGCAAGTGTGACCTTCGAGATACAATTGCTGTAAACAACCAAGACACTAAAGGCTTCAGTCTAAAAGGTAACAAGCAAGTGTCATATACTCTCAGGATTTTTCGTTTGTATGGGTTTATAACTGATGAACACTCAGAGAGGAAATGGAATTTAGTATTTGTGTTTTACCATATGCGGGTTCCTTATTGGAATTTTACTCTGTGTGTAGATTCTGGTGTAACTGTTGATGTTTGGACCAGCTATGCTGCAAGAATAATGGCTATATCAGTTATCCCGTTCGTCATTGTCCAGCTCCCTCAGATGTTGGGCTCAACATCTGGAAGACAATTGTCCGTGTTGATTGCTCTAATCATTTCAGTTCTAATGTTGATCTCATACTGTGTATATCAGGTAACATAAAATCCTCTGGACAGAAGTTTCATAAAAGTATCCGATGTCCTTTTTTTTAGCTTCCCCATCTTGTTTGTGAGATTATTCTTCCTTGTATGATGATATCTAGGTCTTCCAACCGTGGATCCAAAGGAGACGGCTTGCTTTTGCAAAACACAAGCATGTTATTTCAGGAATACTTAAGCACTTGAAACAACATGCTCTGGGAAGGCTTCTTGATGATGAAGGTCAGCCTGATGAACATGTCATTCGAAGGTAAGTCATGTATTCCTTTCATGGAGAATGCACATTTTTATAGGCACGTTACTCGGTTTCACCTTGTGCTCATGTTTATCTTTTTTAGGTTGTTTGAGACAATTGATGCAAACAAGGACGGACACTTATCAGCTGCTGAACTAAAGGCGCTTATCATTGGGATCAGCTTTGAGGAGATAGATTTTGACAAGGATGATGCTGTGGGAAAAGTTCTCCAAGATTTTGATAAGACTCTTGATGAGCAAGTTGATCAAGAAGAGTTTGTCCGTGGAATTAAGCAGTGGCTTATCCAGGCAATGGGAGGTGCTCCATCTGGTCCTGATGCCGGTCCTCGAACAATGAAATTCCTTGACAATTTCCATGTGGTTAGAAAGACTGCTGAAACCTTATTTGAACAGACTTGGGTCACAAAACTTATCTGGAATCTAACGCAATTAGTTTTATCTCCTTTTTTTGTTTTGCAGCAAACAAAGAGAGAGCATGCTCTCTTGGGAGATAACGAGAATGGTGAGAACGATGAGGAAGGCGGTGAGTTAGCAGACCCAAAATGGATCACCATTAAAGCAGCTCTCCTGCTACTGTTAGGAGCTGCCATTGCAGCTGCATTTGCTGATCCTTTGGTCGACACTGTTAACAACTTCTCCGCAGCCACAGGGATCCCGTCTTTCTTCATTTCCTTCATCGCTTTGCCTTTGGCCACCAATTCAAGTGAAGCCGTCTCTGCCATCATCTTCGCTTCCCGCAAAAAGATCAGAACCGCCTCTTTAACTTTCTCCGAGGTCCATAACCACAATTCTTATATCTTTGTGTCTCATTATACTTCCTAAACTAAAACCTGTTTCTTGGTGTTTGTTTGTTTTCAGCTATGTGGTGGAGTAACAATGAACAACATTCTGTGTCTCTCGGTGTTCTTAGCAATCGTCTACCTTCGAGGACTAACATGGAACTTCTCATCAGAAGTGTTAGTGATTCTCATCGTTTGTCTCGTGATGGGCGGTTTCGCAAGTTTCCGCACAACTTATCCTCTTTGGACATGTTTCATAGCTTACTTGCTTTACCCATTCTCCTTGGGTCTGGTCTATATACTTGATTACTGGTTTGGCTGGTCGTAGAGATCTCTCCTTCAAAGGGTTTGTTCACATATCGTTTGTTCTCTGTATGTTTATCAATTCGAGAGTGTAAAAACTTAAGTTAAATTCTGAGATTTGTCAGTGATTGATGTATTGAACCAGAGTCTTATTAAGCTAATATTATTTTTCTTGTTTCTTCTGTATATATTCTTCTACCTACATCTTCATTTTTGCTGGCTCTTTTACAGTTTTACTTATGAATGTTCTTGTATTGAACCAAAACAGTTACTTGTAATCATCATATTTAGAGATTACAATTTTACTTACTTTTCGTAAAAATAAAAGATGAAACCAACATAGCTATTGCTGCTGCTGTATGAATCTGAAATTTCCCTTCGTTGTGTCACCTTCGATACAACAGCAAGTACAATGTTGTCTCAACCACGATGACAAATTTTGATTAATTTTGTCTACTAACATAGAGAATTATCGTCAGGGTCCCGTAGCTCAGTTGGTTAGAGCGTTGGTCTTATGAGCCGAAGGTCGCGGGTTCGAGTCCCGCCGGGACCAGATTATGTCTTTATTATTTTCGATAGAATTATTAATTAAACATTTTAGACCCAAAACTATATGCTCGGAGAAGATCTTGAAAGGCCAGCTCTAAGCTTTGGTTTGGTCCTTAAGTCTTAACTTTATCAGTTTGGCCTAAACTAACCAAATCCGATCGGTGAACAGGACTCGCGAGAATTCGATTGTGCTTAAAGAACACAAATTTGCTTCTTATCATTCAGTTAACGAACGTTACGAACCGGTTAACTCAAACGGAGACAACACAACATCAAAGGTTGTAACTTATCAAAAGAGTATATCCTTTGGAGATTGGGTTTGAACCACCAGTTCACAATCAAGTTTTTGAGCCATTTGGCAAATATTTCCTTCTTTTAAAATTCTCAATCTGAAAAACTATCATTGGGTATGGAATGGAATGAAGAAAGATGGAAGAAAATTAACAGCTGTAACCTTGATATCTGACAAGAGATAGAGAGAGAGGGGACCATTCTCTAAAGGTGACAACCTTTTTTCCCATTTTGGTTCCATCCTTTTCTTACACTTTGCTATCCTTTTTATTACTGAGTTCATGTCTTCTTCAACATGCCCTTTTTTCTCTGTCAAGCTCAACATGCCCCTTTAAGTCACAGAAATAAATACCAAAATGATAGAGGTTTTACCTCATTAATATTTCATACAACCAGATTCATCATGAGCTACATATATTGTATGTATGTCAATCATATGCATTTGAACAAGAAAGGCTCAAAGGAGGCAACAAAAGAAGAAGAAAAGAGAATCCTTTTTAAAATGTAGATTGGATATGATTTGAGTGATCTAACATTTGATAAAGATTCAGGCTTTCTATCTTCTTCTTTTTTTATTTATGCTGCAATATACTTTAGTATGTCTAGCCATTACTTCCAATCTCATCTTATCACATCACATGTAAAGTGTTCCTTCTTTATAGAACTTCCCCATAATATATTCATCTCCGTAAGCCACCCAAATTTTCAGAGCAGGAGGGAGCTCATAATCTTCCGAAAATAGTAGCCAAATATCGAACAATCTTTCTTATATAATCATCATTAGCCCGATACTTTAATTGATTCGCAATCGACAAATTATGAATCAAAATCGCATACCCCCACACTATTGATCTTAAAAGAAAGGGACTTGTTCTTCTTTCAACTTCCTTCATTTAGACCAACAAGGGTGTCTTCATGTACTAATCTAATGTCTTATTCCTTTTTTCTTATTAAAGACTATATCACACTCAAGTTTGGTGGATCTCCTACACTCTTGTTAAAGTATGTGTTAAAGAAGACATTTATTGACACTAGACATCAAATTCTCTTTTGCTCTTTTTCATAACAGATTAGTAGACACATAAACAAAAATAGTCAAACCCATTTTTCCCATTTATATTTTTCCGTGGATCATGAGCCAAAAACTCATACTAAGTTTCAGAACTTGCATCATACAAAATTTAAAAATATCCAAAGGATTTATTTTGGTATAAATCCACCATTCTAAATCCTAAATTCCAAAATAAAGCAATCTCTGTCTATGGAAAATGACTCTTCATCTAAGGGCCAAAAGAAGAGACCAAGAAACACAAAAGAAATGATTGATTCAATTCCCTTTGCTAGTCAAAAGAAAGTTTATAACCATAGAGATTGGAAAAAAATAATACTTCTAATGAATCCTAAACCAAACAATGTGATAGAGCACTGTTCCTCTTTGGGATTGGCAATAAAAAAGAGAGATAATTCTTGAGGAAAGCATTAGACCCACATGGGAGTAAAGGGCAAAGCTTGAGACTTTAGCTTCAAGTGGGGTTAAAGGTTTCCAACACAATAGCATAATGAAATGACAATTAATTTAAAACAACAAGAAGAAGAACAAATATGCTTCTGAATTAGGATACAACAAACAAGATGTGAGCTCATGTAGCTAGAGCTAAACATCTTAAAACATAATTGAGCTTACAGAAAGTTTTCTAATTGATACAAAATGATATTCAAATTAACAAAGGCCTGGACTTTAGAAGATCAAGAAGAAGAACCTGAAGCTGTTGATCAGATCTGTTTCTCCCTTCTCTTCTTCGATATCCGGAACGCACAACAACGATAACACATTCCCTGATCCATGCAATCGAAACGTTAACAAGAATGCAAGGTATCAATTTGATGAATGGTTACACACTGTAAAGAACAATACTTTCAGAAATGGGTGTTTTGAAAAGAATCGAACCTGGAATATGAAAAGAAACCATCTGTGTTGCACAACATTTTGTGTGTGTTTGGATCTTTTTTAATGGCGAGAATCAGATGAAGCAGACGACGGTTTGTTGTCGCCGTCCTGCTCCTCTTGTTCTCCATGAAACCGTGCTGGTATGCGAAAACCGGAGAATTCACCATTTGAAGCAAACGCAATGCCTGGAATAGCTGATTGGTGAATCCCCGGAGGAATATGGTAAGGATGGTGATGATGATGGAGATTGTCAGTGGTAATGGACTGATGATGATGATGATGATGATGGTGAGGATCAAACCAAGCACGAATCATTGGTGTGTTAATGGACTGAAGGGGACCCCTCTGTGATAAAAGCTGACTTTGGCTAAAAACTGGAGACGGAGAAGCAAACACAAATCCTCCTCCTCCTCCTTCGGCTGCTCCGCCGTTGTTCCACGTCACCACTCTCTGTATCTTTCCAAATTCCGGTGACTGGTGATTCTGGTCCCAGCTTGCCGTCGATGAGTCAAACCCTAACGGATTGCTCTGGCCGGAGAACAGAACAGGCTCTGTTTGATTAGTAAAAGGTGGACCATTTTGGAAAGATTGAAGCGAGAGACGAAGATCTTGGTTCTGTGTACTGGCTCGTGGCGGTGGCTGATGATGATGATAGCTCTGTTGCGTTGAAGCTACCGGAAAAAACGACTTTATAGTATCAGCTATCGAATCAGAGTCCATCGACGCCGGAAGAAAACTCGATTCGTTATCTTCTTCTCCGATTTGATGATTATGATGATGCTCTGTTTCTTCGCGCTGCGGCGGAGGTTGCGACGGCGGCGGAGAAACTAAAGTTTTGGTTTTTCTGGGTTTAGCGTTTGCAGCAGCGGTGTGTTGACGAAGAGTATCGGCGGGATTCCAAGGAGGAAGCTCAGCGAGATCATCAATGGCGGATTTAGCTTTCTTGATAAGCCAATCAACGGCTTTACTTGGTCGATCAAAACCAAGTCTATCTTGAACATCGTAGAATTGAATCGCCGTCGGCGCTGAGAGCCTCACGCGCCGGTCACGTGGTCCTTTCGCCGTACAGACTTTACTGTGTCTGTCTTTATTTCCTGTTGACCGAACAATGTGACCTCCTTGCACCTCCACAATCTCTCCGCAACCACCACCGTTCTCCGTCGCCGCCGCCGTAAACGCTGATTGGTGGTGTCTCATCTCGAGAAGAGGCGGCGATGGAGAATCTATTAAATGGTGGTTATCTGCCATTGATAAAGCATATTGAGGAAATTCAAGGTCGTTGGTTGGGTTATGACGGCGGTCGTTAGCCGCCGAGGAATCCAGAGTCGTTTTTTTTCTTTTTCAATTCAACATTTTGCCTTCTCCCTCTCCCCCCAAACCCTAAATTTGCCACCAAATCAACAATACTTAGAGATGATGAAGAAGAAGACGTAATGGAATTTGCAAGACTAACCCATTACTGATTTTTTCTTCTTTCGTTTAAAGATTGTTTTTTTTTTTTTCTATTTTGTAAAGTTTGTGTCTCTGTTTCTGAGAATTCAAGAAGCAGACCAAAGAGATGAAGCAAGTTGAAGAGAGATAGAGAGATGTGGAATTGACTAAACGAGAATCCAGGAAAGCTCGTTTTAAATTTTTCTCGGGAAAATTTACAGTAACGGTAAAAAAAAAAAAAGAAGAGATTTTGGGGTTTGGGAAGAGAGGGAAATGGTAAAAGGGAGAGTGTGTCTGGTCATAAAAAGAGCTCTCTGTGATCTCATCAGTCATCACTTTTGCTTTTCTTCTTTTATTTCATTTTTTTAAAAATGTTCATATTGGAATTGTACTTTTGTAGTCTGTTCTTAATAACCTCGTCTAAAGGAACTAATTTATCTAGTTTGTTTTTCTAAATGAAATTAAGATTTTGTTATTGTCAAATTCATCATTTGAAAATATTTTACATGGCATTTCTAATTGTATTAGCTATTTAGTTTACAACATACTACATCACAATGGATATAATCAAGTATGATAGAAGTTTGTTTTTTCTTTTAACAACTCAGACTTATATTAAACTGTAATGGATAATACAAATAGTTTATCAACCATATCGGTGGTGTAGTAGGTGTTTGATACAAAGAATCAATAACAGAAGCGTGATGGAAAATACATCTGCCGCGATAAATTTTTCTCGATTAACATGTCTCAACGAAGAATGCAATAGTTTCATCATCCAATATCGAATATCATACAGAAGAGTACCTAGCATATAAAATATCAACACATATACATAGTCCGTTTGAAATTTATTATGTACTCTTACATTTGGTTATAATGCTGAACCACTATTTTTTGTTAATGAAGTAGAAAGACTAATAAAACTCAAATTTGATGTAAAAACGCTAAATTATTGTAAATTATTAAAAAAGAATATTTTGTGCAGTAGGTGCAAAAAATTAATTGCTTGAGCTCTGCAACACCTTCGATTCTATTTTCAATGAAGTTTCTCTGATTCCTTGGACCAACTCCTGGAATTTTCAATGAATTTGGATTACAAACCAATCCTACACCACTACCGTTAGAACTCCGATTTCTCCAATATGTCCTCGTTGACTTATTTGGGGAATCTTTCTCCTCCGTTGCTGTCACCAACGTAGTGAGTTTGGGTCCGTCGAATCAACACTAATTTCTCTATTTCTCGAACCAATATGGAGAAGAAGATAAATAACGAAGCTTTGATGAATTGAGGATTTAAGACTTTTAGCTATGAACATTTGAGAAAATTCAGAGGGTTCTTGGTTATGTTCGATTTCGATTATCGGAGAAGAAAGAGAAAAAGAGATGTCAGATATGTGTTTGTCTTTTAATTTTTGCGGATCACAGAGAGCGACACGAATCTGAAGAACTTGATGACATAGATCCTCTCAGTCGTTCTTCCGAGATTGAAGAACAAGATAATAGAGATCGATGATGAGAAAGTATAATTTAAAGATGTGATTTATCATTCTATTTTTTTCAACTAAAAGAGCATCAAAAGTCTCCTAAAATCAGTTTATTTAGTATTTTACAAAAGACTTGTTAATTTTTGAATAACATAAGATTTCACATAACTTTTACAAATTGTTGATTGAATAATAAGTGATAGTAAATGATTTTTACAAAAATCTCAAGTTTAATAACATAAGATATGAATAAAATTTAAAATCACTAATTGAATAACAAGTGATTTAAATTTTTTTTTGAAAATACCTAATCCAATACACCCCTTTAAACTAAAAGCTTTTGAGATAGTAAAGCTTTTAGGTTGTTGCCAACAACTTGTTGGAAAGAAAGAAAATTATAAGTTAAAAAAAATAAAAATAAAGCTTTTCGATCTGTTGGAGAGTTGGAGACACTAATAAATAATTGTACAGTATAAAACTAATTTTGATGGTATTTCTTTTTCAAATAAACAAATACATTACTTTTTCCTCAAATCAAATTGTATTGGTTTTAGAGGTTACACCCTGTAAAGTGCTTCACAGTATCCGTAGGATTCGACGGAATCATTTTGGAATTACATAAACAAGCATTGTCGATGCTCCTATCCACTATTTGTTCTCAGAATCCACTCTTCGTCAATCCCACCTTTAATTAAACAAACTAGATAAGAACTTGTCCATGGAGTAATTTTATGTTATTTAATTTTATAAATAATTTTGATTTTATAATACACATTAAAATTTAAATATTCTAATCGATGATTATGTAAGTTTATATTATTTAATTTTATAATAATATGTATTATAAATTTTATTTTATAATTCACATTAAATTATATAAAAAAAATACAATTTGATGATTATATTAAACATTCTAAGAGTATAACACTATAATTTTTTTTTTGCAAAAATATATGGCTTATATCTTTATCTTTTGTCATTTTCTTGTCCTTATTATAAATTCTCTTTCTAACCACTTCTCCATTATATACAGACCATATATAATATTTTCATTAAATATCCGTTTTCATAAGAACTTGTATGATAATGTATTTGGTGCCATATTCTTGAAATAATGACAATGCACAGAGAAATATGACGTAGCGATATGGAGAAAATGTTTCCATTGCACCTACTCTACAAGTGTACAGTCCAATAGAATTACGAATGTAGCCTTTGGTTAGTGTCTTCCTGTTCTTCGATCGCATGTGTGTCAGTAGTAAGGACACTCCCCATCACCCTCAAAGTCATTCCCACTAATCTCTCTCTTAAGTTATTTTTTTTTACATCAAAAACTCCATTTCATCAAATTATACTGTACAAACTCTATTTTCGAAAAAAACCAAACAAAGACCGTCAAATTTACACGAAAAAATACACAGATTTTTATTTTTATAGATAAACAAACATCCCAAACAATTATACAACTAAACATAATTCTAATATAATATTCTAAAAAAATACGAAATACGCAGCGGAAATATGCCACTCTAAGTGGTGTAAGGCTAACTGATGATTGATGGTTGGCCTCTCGAAGATGCAATACCACATGAAATACAAAAATATCCGTTGTATTTTGAAAATCTAAACTTGCGCTTGAAGTACCGCGACATTCTGTTCCTAAAAAGGATGGTCACAAGTAGAACGAGAAAAGACTCTCGCAGTCGAAAAACCCGAGATGAACATGGGCTTGGTTGCAAAAAGAGGAGCAAATCCTTGACCTCCTAAAGCTGTTAAGGCGAGGCTTTTAACATCATTCTCCAAAAAAAGAGGAAGATAACGTGATTCTCTCCCTAATAAAAGATTTTGAAGAGAACAATTTTTTTCGGAAGATGTACTTAATGAAAATAATCGTTTCCAAATAAAAAAAAATAACACCATATTACTCTCCATAATGGAGGAAGTAGAGACCAAAATATTCTTTTGGATTAAGAAATGTATTTTGAGGTTACAACTAGGACTGGGCAAAATAACTGATAAACGAATAACTGACCGAATCGAACCGAAAAAATCGAACCTTATCCGAACCGAAGTTCCTAAAATAACCGAATGGTTAGTAAAATCTTATATCCAAACTAACCAGAACCGAACCGAATCGAACCGATAACAAAAATATCCAAAAATCTAGAAAATACTCAAAAATAATACCCATAATACTTAAAACTATAATTATAAACTCAAAAATATTAATTATTTTTATACCCAAAACAATCAAATATTTTAAATAATCAACATATCCGTTAGTTATATTTGTCAAAGTTAAATACTTTTTTGCAAAATCGAACCAAATTTTAATTTTCTGTCTAATTTTTCCTTTTTTGTATTTTTTTGTTAATTTCGGTTGTTTTGGGTAAAAAACCGAACTGAACCGAATTCGATAAAATTTCGGTTAATTACGGTTATCTATTCAAATATCCGAATAGAACCGAACTGAAAAAAAACCGAACCGATTCAAACCGTAATTTTTAAAATATTTGAATGTTATTATATTACTATATCCGAACTAACCGAAATCGAATGTCCTGGCCTAGTTACAACAATAAACTTACAAATTTTATAGATACAACGTCTCATTCGTAGATAAAACTAAATTGAAGAATGAGGATCTTTTTGGTTTTAACAGGTCCAATAAGTACAGATAAATACTGGTCCAACCACAAATAAATACTCTCTCTCTCTTAAGTTATTCTGTGCTATTTTGTAATATTTATTCATTTCATTTATTTTTGTCAATTTGTTTCGTTTTTTTCCGATAATAAAAACATTTCTTGTCAACTTGTTAGTTTCATTTTGTTTTTCCACTGTCTTTTTCGTAATAAAATAAATAAAAATATTGTGAAAAGTCATATATAATTCATTCGTCCATTCCCTTTCAGAATTATCAGTCTGTATTTGTCATTTTCAGGGGAAGTAATAAACTTTTTTTTTTTTCGTTTTTACTTATAATTTTGCATCAACTAATTGTTTAATTGTTGACGAGAATTTAAATGGTCTAATAGTGCTTCCTCTAACGTGACCGGTCTTAATTTGTGTAAGGTTAAACTTTCATGTGACAGATGAAGACATAGGGTTTAACTGGCAATACACTAAAACACTAATGGTAATCAATAAAGTTAATTAGTCTATTAGGGTCTTATATAAATCTAATACATTAGTACACCAAAGAATAAAGAATATATGTTAATATTCATATATCGAGGCATATCATATGGTTTACGTAAAAAAAGGATATAGAAAGGACGAGTGTGGATCCAATAATCCGTTTTGCAATGTTGGTGCAAGAGAAAAGATGAATGTTGACGGATGATATAAAAATCTGCATGTGCCATGTTAACAATTAAAAAGAGAAAAGACGATGCTTTAATTCAGTTTTCTGGTACCCTTTTTGTCGAGAAATATATAAGATAATATTGTTACTTTTATGTAACTGTAAAAATAATTGTTGTAAAAGTCCCAATACCAAAAGAAGAATAAGGAGGGCCAAAAAAGATGAAACTAGTGTATTAAACTAGAATCTGTGACAACAATAACTAAGCGTTGGCATACAAATTACTCCCAAGTCCAAACCAAATCTGTTGATACCCGAATAGTAAGATTCAAAGTAAGAATAGATTCTAGCTATTATGAGCTTACTGGTTCATGGATTTTAATTGATTTGGAAATATAAAGCAAAATCATGTGTTTTTGGAATTCTTGATTTTAAAATAGTTGTCGAAATCACGTGTTATTCATTCATTGATTTCTAAATACTAGTTAAAATCATGTGTTTTCGTTTAATGATTTATTGTTGGATTTCAAAATTCACAGTCTATTTTAAATGGATTTGAAAGTGAAAAATAGAAGGAAACAAATCCGTGAGTAAAACATGTTATTTCAAAATCCATATATTTTGATTTCAAAATCAATAAGGATTTCCAAGATTTACAAATTAATGAAGCAATAAAAACTTTATTTAATCCAAGAAAAGTAAAAGAAAGGAAAAGCTATTTAAAAATCAAACACCAAACTATGAGATATTCTTTAATTGATATGAAATGATGAAGGAGAATTGCAATAAGTGGCAACTTTCTAGGTTACATGCATTGATGTTTCATTGCACATACATATATGAATGTATTTACTAACAAATCCTAATTACGTGGGCTTGTGGACTTATATTGGGCTTGTCATACACCATATTATTGGGCTTCTTGTGTGTGCTTAACAACCCCCTCACAAACTTGGCAGGGGGTAAAAGCAACGAGAGGAAGTTTGCAAGCACAAACGTATAGACTTGTCATGAGCATGAACATTTATCACAAGATCACATGAAGATGTAAACATAACTCTTGTAGGGACATGATCATCATTTGTTACCATATCGATTTCAAATGGATTTTCATCTTCAACCCCCAACATTTCACGATCAAAGTTTAAATCACACAAAGTTTTAACAATTTTAAGAAACCAGAATAAGTTTCAACATCTTAAAAAAGCCACACAAAATTATGGTTCTCGATCTACATTCCATCCACCCACCCAAGTTTCGAAATTGAAGTTCAAACCACACAAAATTTTGACATTTTTATGGAACCACACAAGTTTTAAAACTGTGTCTAAATATTAGAGAGTTTTCTTATCCGGAAAAGCAAAAAACAAAGTATGAAAATGCCAATGGCAGAAACAATGTATGAAACTATCCATGTCAATTCCTCCAAAACGTTTACTTTTCAATATGAATTTACTTTGGTAAAATGCCCGTGAAGACCACCTTATGTAGAAACCTCTCCTTTTGTATGCAATTTAAATTAAACCAAAAAGAAAAAACAGAAATGTAACACCAGATATACAAAAAGTATGGTAACACAGAGCCAGCATTTAGAAGGAACCAACCATTGTTTCATGAAAAAAGTCGCATGGTTCCAAAAGGAAGAAAGAATCATAACTTGACATGTTACAGTTTTTCTTTGTGTTTGGAGATGAACCAAAAAGCCTTATGGTTTACTAATGGAGGCACAAACATGGATTTTATTGATAGAACCCGATGGAGGAGGAGGCAACTCTAACCGGAAAATTGGAAAAATTATCAAGTCAACCCAGTTTAATCACTGGTTGGCAAACTTGACTCCCTTTTCGATGGAGGATTTGAGTTCTGGCTTCAATGCTTCCAAGCCTTCCTTCTCAAAGTCTGAGAGTGGCCCCAAGTCAAGAACCTCCTCCACGCCGTTCTTCCCCAATCTCACCTGATACATAATCACATCCTCACATTCATCAACTGAGTCATGAGACCCTAGGATGTGCACTGTGACTTTGATGCCAAGTTTTTATAATTACCTTTGAGGCAAAGAAAGGAATCTCAGTGATTGTGGATTGCACGTATGAGCATTCTACAACATCTGGAACACCATTGAGTCCTTTCAAGCATGCATCCGCGAATAGTGCTCCAGCATAGCTGTGACAATGATCAGATTTTCAGAAGTTAAGAATCAAAAGTATATTCAAGAAAACTTTCCCAAGTTAAGTGAGAACAATTATGAAACGACCAGCACAATACTTACGCCATTGACAATGTAGCTGAACCTTTTCCTGCCTTCGCCTCCACGACTTCTGTACCTCCATCTTGGGTACGCTTTGTGAGGGCGGTGAGTATGTCACCTGACAAGTTGGCTTGAGGAGTGGCCTAAATGTTTACAAACAGCAAAACTTGAGTCCAACAGAGCTAAACCACGGTTGCAAGAAATAAGACATTCAACCACAGTCTGAACAGAGAGGAAGTGAGAGGTAACCTGGGAGAAAAGAGGGAGAATTGTAACCCCAGCATGACCACCAATCACCGGAACATTAACTTCTGCAAACACATAAAGCATTTACATTAAAGCCTCAGGGCTTGGCATTCAATATTTCTGGATAAGACAAGATAGTACTAAAATGTTAAGACAACATCCTTGAACACAGCTCATAATAAGATGAACACATTTCGAAGCAAAACTTATGAATACAAGAGAGGAAAAGGCATCTACACAAACCTGCAACAGGGACATTTGCCTTTCCTGCATAGAAAGTCTTGGCCCTGACAACGTCAAGAGTGGTAACACCAAACAATTTCTTTTCATCGTACATTCCAGCCTTCTTAAATATCTCAGCTGCAATTGGAACAGTAGAGTTCACAGGGTTGCTGATCATGTTAATAAGTGCCTGAATCAACAAAAGAGTAACTCCAAAGGTCAGTCATTTGATAGAAAACCAAATTTAGTAGAACAAAAGAAGACATTGTACACCTAAAAAACAACAATCTTGGCGAAGCGAGAGTAAATTCAAGCTCATGAATGTGATCTAAGACAATTGAGACCTAAAAACTAACAATTTTAAGAGAAGCAATGCAAAATCATGCTCTTGCTATATACTGATCCTATGAACGGCATGTGATTCCAATAGCTGACATGGATTACATAGTAGGCTTACATGTGGGCAGTACTTGGCGATGGCAGTGCAGAGATTCTTGACAATTCCAGCATTAATGTTGAAAAGATCGTCACGGGTCATACCAGGCTTCCTTGGTACACCAGCTGGAATGATAACGAGATCAGCTCCGTCCAGAGCTTTGGCCAAGTTCTCATCGCCCATGTATCCAACAACCTATCAAAGAAAAGTAAATCGCACATGAATAACATTAATCAAATGAGAATGATTTGCAGTATAGCCAACAAGTAACGAATCTAAGATGTTAAATCTCATGGAACAAAAAAAAAAAATCTCATGGAAGGAGGAATCAACTGAAGTAAAGAAAAAAGGGATTGTTTGTAATACCTCAGATCTGGTGTTGATGTGACCGACATCAGCGGCAACTCCAGGAGTGTTAGCGATATCGTAGAGGGAGAGAGAAGAGACAAGAGGATTAAGCTTCATGAGGAGAGCAAGAGGCTGACCAATTCCACCGGCGGCGCCAAGGATGGCGACTTTTCGCTCGGGGACGGACCCGGAAGAGAAGCTACGGCGGATAACCGCCTGCTTCGCGGAGGAAGATGATCGGACGAGCATAGATCTGAACATTTTTTTTGCGATGAAATCTAGGGTTTCTCAAAGAGTAAGATCACGAATCTGTCTGAGATGGCAATCTATGCAGAAAAAGCTCTTTCTTTTTTTATGTGGTGAAGCTAGGCGAGACACTCGAGGATACTTGTTGATGAGATATTATGACTCTTTTTTTTTTAAATGCTTTCAGGTCTTTTTCGTAATTTGTTTTTATTTTAGGAAAATTATCTAAGTATTATTACATGATCATTTCAATTTTAATCAGATTTCCTGGTCTCTCAACTCATATTTTATTTGATAATCATAAACCCTACCAGACATTTAACCCATACATGATAGATATAACTCATGGGTTACACAAACTCATTTATAAGATAGACCCACTTAAGGGTGAAATCGAACCTCTAAACCTAATAGGTGTGATTACTTAAAATCGGGTAAAAACACTTCTGAAGCTCTTACTTACACAGATTACATTCATATTTTCAAAAACCAAAAGAACAAAAAAATCCATAGTCATGGAGAAAAATTACACAGATTCAAAATTTCTAATTGTGTTTGGCTATTACCTTTTTTTTTTTTAAAGAGGGTTATATTGCAAGTATGTGAATATGATTAGAAACGTACAAAGTGTAACGATACACATCTTTTCTTATGTTATAAACAGTTGGTTTTGTCGTCGTCCCCCACACAGCCAAAAGTCATATTGCCGCACCTCCTCAGTCGCACCGGTTAATCGCCCAATAAAAGAACCAAAAGAAATGTAAAACAAAAGACCAAGTGGCACAAGTTAGTGTGTGATTAAATGATTCCTAACAATGACACACGACTAGTCTGTTTGTGGACAAGAAGCGAGATTAGATCAAAGTCTTTGTCTTTAGCAGACCAAGAGGACCAGAGCATATTTAATACCAATTTCTCGTAAACTGTGACCAACAAAAAAAAGAACTATCAAATATCAATAGCCATGGGATACACCCAAACAAAGCCCTTTTCAGAAGAAAAAAATTCTAAAATCTCTGACAGAAAAAAAACTCAAAAGGAACCTGGAAAGTAACTCTTTTCACTTGGTATATTATATACCACAAAGAATCAAATAGATTTGTTTACCATCTGAAGCAAACAATGGCAACATCAGATAACAAGAAATACACTCTTCAAGAAACTTTTATCATGTCTGGATTTGACATCAATATATCAAGCTGCTAAAAACACATGTTCAGCGCTTCGAACCTATGAATCAACCAGTCAACAATGATTCACACAGCAAATCTTCTAGTGCCACTTTATTTATGTCAGGTAAAGGATTCTGTAGGTAGGTCAACCCAAACGAATGTCCACAAAGATCACAGACAAGTTACTATGTTGTAGCAAAGATTCACAAGATTTAAGGAAAATTAACCAATAAACAAAGTAAAGAAAAATACACCAATATTATTGAAAACTCTCACTACTCTGACAAACAAAACCAATCTGCCGACTATGTCTATGAAAGAAAAAATACAGGATGATATCCTAGTCTATAATCAGTCATAGAACAACTAGGCATTTCATAGGCCAAGACACATTCAGATCAAGTGCAGAGAGAGAGAGAGAGAGAGAAAGAGAGAGAGAGATCAAAGCAGCAATACATTCATCAATCCAGAGATTTTAAAGAGGCTGCAATCAGCTAATCACCATTAAGCACAAAAAGCATCTTCTCCCTGTCACAAACCTGAATCAAACATCCATTCACAACTCAATTTGGTCATTAGCATTAACAAACAAGTCACTTCAAAAGAAAAATTATACTTTAAGCAGAATAACAAGAATTCCCCAGCAATGTATGGAGCCAATGGACACTGTGTTACACCCAAACATACTTTGAAGGCAGTTAAAAAGTAAATATGAGAGGAACTAATAGCTAATGATGATGACGATAGTTCCAAAAAGAGTAACAGCTTAAGATATCTATAAATGAAAGCCAAAGGCCCAAAGCAGATGTAGAGAAACAAATGTACTAGAGCCTAATATAACTGTAGTTTACCCAGCTATTCACCAGAAAAGGGTTCAAGACGCGACTTTTCTGGTTATCTGCTGTGAGTAACAAAGTAAACACATGAATCCATGCTAACAACATAATCAGGCATTCCATCAAGTAACCACTGAACGCAAGCAACTAGCCCAAAGCAGACAAGTAAGAAAAAAACAAAAGAATTCCTAGCAAACAAAACTACTAGGCACAGCAACAGGCAAAAAAACTATACAAAAACAAGTGGAGAATATGTCAAAATGCAAGGACCACGCTCATGCAACATAAAAAAAAGCTGTCACACAAGCAAGGTAAAGCAAAAAGAATGATAATTCAATATAAGGAAGAACCGTCTCACCGGTCAGTAATTTGGTGGAACATTGGGGTACATTCCTCCAAGAGGAACTCTTGGCATCGGAGAGGAACCAACAGGCTGATGCTGTCCAGGATATGCTGAAGCTGATGAATGTCCATAGTGCCCACTCTCTGGATAACCACCACCAGACATCGAACTGGGTGGCATTCTATACGCCCCACTTCCAGCACCAGGCCCACCATAACCACCACCATAACCACCCATTGATCCCGTAGCAAGACCACCATAACCCCCAGTTCCTGCAGCACCGTATCCACTGTAATGACCACCATATGCACCTCCATAGCCACCTGCTCCAGCAGCAGCAGTAACACCCATAGAAGATGGTGTTGAATTCATATGATGTGGTGCTGGTGCTACTGAGTACCCACCGTAACCACCACCCAACCCACCATGTCCACCATGACCACCACCGGCTGCAGCATAAGGTCCAGGAGGAGGAACTATACCCATTACATCACCGTGACCATGTCCAACCCCAGCACCACCATCTTGACCTGGTGGCTTTCCTTTCTTACCATCAATAGCCAATTTACACTGCAAATTCTTTCCATCAACCACCTTCATAGGTTCAGCAAGTGCAGCCTGAGCACCTTCTGCAGTCTTATAAACAAACAACGCAAAACCCCTTGATTTACCAGTAATTTTATCAAAACCCAAAGGACCTTCCTCAATATCCCCATAAGCCAAAAACTGATTCAATAACCTATCCGCCGGCATATCAAATGGCACATTCGCGACATAAATCTTCCTCATCGATATATCCGAAACATGTGAGTTCGTCGTACCTTGATTCCCAGCAGCCGCGAGCTGCGTAACCGTCACGCGCCCATCAATCTTCTTCGAAGGCTCTTTCAAAGCAAGCAGAGCTCCATCAACATGCTTAAAAGTCACGAAACCATACCCTTTGGATTTAGCAGTTACCTTATCGAGAATCACAATAGCTTCTTCGAGAGCTCCGTAATTGGAGAAAAGCGAACGAAGACCTTCCGTCGTAGTCTCCGCCGCGAGTCCACGGATGAAGAGCTTCCTCTGAGAGATATCGGAATCTGCGGTTGATCTAACGATTTCAAGAACATCTGGATGCCGTACAACAGCTTCTTGCAAGATGTCGAGAAGCTGATCAGTAGAGAAACGCTCGATAATCTTCCTAGCGTCTTGTGGCATCAATCGAGACGAAACAGCGCCGATGACTCCGTCGTTTAGCATCCCGATTCCATTCTCATCGAGCTTTCGTTTCTTCAACATATCCATGGTCGAAGATGATTTCGCCAAAAATCCTTAACCCTAATCGAGTGTGAGAGAGCGGTACACGAAGAAGATGATGAAAATTAATCGAGAGATAAAATAAAAGTCGGCGAGATAAATAAGAGGGAAGATACGTTCTCTTTATAGCATATAATGGGCTTTGTAAGGCCTAATAAAATTGTGATTTAAGGTACTAATTAAAGGTTAGGCCCATTGTATGGCCCATTATTGTTTCTTCATCTTCCTTATCTGTTTCTCCCGCTCTCTCTCTTTCTCACTCACTCTTCTTCATCAATGGCTCTAGCCGGAAAAGTACCTTAGCGTTTGAGAAATTTCGTAATTTTCTCTCCGTGCCGGAATGTCGCTACGTTTGTGAGTGTGTTACTGTTATCTGCTTATCCTCAAGCAAGCTTTATCTTCATTTCATCTTGTGATTTGAAAAAATTATCTGCGAAATCGATGAGACGAGTTCTAATCTGGTGAAATATCGGTTTGATTTGTTTGTGGTTTGATTGGATTTGTGTAGATATTTACTGATTTATCGTTCAGATACTGGTGGTTTGAATTCTCTTCTCGACCTAATTTGATTCGATTTGGTCAAATACTGCTTTTGCAGAGGGGTATCGATGGAGATGAAATACCCATTTCAATCAGTTCGTGCTCCAATCCAATGCGTTTGGTGGTGCCCAACTTCGATCTATTGGAATCTCAAAGAACCTTTCATTTTGAGAATATCCAATTCACTTGCTTCTTTGAGTTCTATCAGACAACTGGAGTTGAAATCTGTAGGGTCATTGTGCAATGTGTTTGAGATTCATAACAAAGAAGTTAATCCAAGTCTTTTCGAGGTGAAGGCTATGGACAGTGATAGGAAGATCAAAGAAGAGGAAAGAAGGAGGAAGATTGGATTAGCAAATAAAGGAAAGGTGCCATGGAACAAAGGAAGGAAACACACTGAAGGTAGAGAGAAAGAGAGATCTTTTTCTAGATATGTAAATTGTTTCTTCTTTGAGGCTTTGGGTAGTGAGTTTGTTGATCCTCTGTAACAGACACTCGCCGACGAATCAAGCAGAGAACAATCGAAGCTTTGAGAAATCCCAAGGTGAAGTCAAGTAAGACTCAATGCAATTCAGGGACATTTTGTTGTTTTTGTGCTTAGGTGAAATAAAGTTTAACAACTTTATTTTCTCTTGCATATGTTTCAGGTTCGGAAGAAGATGTCTGACCATCAACAACCTCACAGGTAGATTTGTCAACTATTAAGTATATAGATACACCACAATGAAGCTGGAAACCTATAAAAAGCTAAGTTTGTCTCTTGCAGTGATGAAACCAAGGAGAAGATTAGAGCTTCAGTGAAACAAGTTTGGGCAGAACGGTCAAGATCAAAGCGATTAAAAGAGAAGTTCACGTCATCATGGTCAGAAAACATTGCAGAAGCTGCAAGAAAAGGAGGAAGTGGTGAAGTAGAACTCGAGTGGGACAGTTACGAAAGATTAAAACAAGAGTTTTCATCTGAGCAGCTTCAGTTAGCTGAAGAGAAAGCAAGAATAAAGGAACAAACCAAGATGATAGCAAAAGAAGCTGCACAAGCCAGGACTGAGAAGATGAGGAGAGTTGCAGAAAGAAAGAAAGAACGTGATGAGAAAGACCGACGAGAAGGAAAGATTCGAAAGCCAAAGCAGAAAAGGGTGAATCCAACCATTGCTTCACGTTCTAAACTGAAGAAGAGACTAACAAAGGTAAAAAAGCTACTGTTTTGATGTCTCTGACAAAATTAGAAACCGACTTGATGATTTTTTGGTTTGAATAAATGTCTTTTCAGATTCACAAGAAGAAAGCAAGTCTTGGTAAAATCGCAATTGGAACGGATAGAGTAGTTTCTGTTGCAGCTAAACTGGAGAAACTGGATTTGGAACTGATAAGGAAAGAGAGAACAAGAGGAGATATCTCACTAGCTGATCAGATCCAAGCTGCCAAGAACCAAAGAGGAAATGATGTTTTATCGAGATTTGGTATTTTTGCCATGAGATCAATGGATTTTGATTAACCTCTTTTCAACTCCTAGTTTATAGAGCTGTCTCTTTACTTCTTGTGCCACTATATAATGAAATAAACGCTTCGAAAGATTTGACTTAAGGATATAATAAATAAACCAATTATTAATTAGATCGAGTGCTACATTAACTCATGCAGAACTTACTAGACTAACTCTCAATCTCTCTCTCACAAAGCAGAGTGGCAAACTGAAGAACACTGACCACAATAGTTTCAGCTCCGTATTGAAAAGCTCCTATACAAGAAAACCCAAGACAGTTCAACTACTTAACCATGGTACCGTTCCCTATTGGGCGGGTAAGGCTGCTGCTGCATTCCACCACCCTGACCTTGCTGTTGGTATCCACCGTTCTGCTGGTAGTTTCCAGACCATCCTCAATTCATGTTCGGTGGTGGTGGTCCTGGTAGTTCTGACCCATGTTCACTGGTGGAGGTCCCTAATAGTTCTGGTTCATGTTCGGTGGAGGTGGTCCCTGATAGTCCGAAGAACCCATTTAACCTTAGGCAAATCTGTATTTCATAGATGAAAACATAAGAATTACAATGCTTATAACTCAAGCAAGTAGACAGAAGCAAACGAATCAACAAGCTTTACCTTTGATCTAAAGTGAAAGAGCTTCTGACACTAGAGTGCTCCAAAAGCAAAGTAGCATTTGTGCGACACAGAGTAGATCTTCATCCTTGCCTCCTCTTCACTGAAATACACAAATAAGATATACACATTCAACACTAGAAAAACAGATATAGAAATGATTTCGAATTCATAGATAGATATATAAACCTGCCAACAACCTGAGCTAGGGTTTTGATGTAGTAATCAATAATCTTGTCTCTAGAGAGATCGCCTTCAGGTGGTTCAGCAATGTAGACGCAGAAGATCGAGAAGCCGCTGGGGAATTGGCCAAGGATGGAACGAGAAATCGCCATTGGAAATGTAAAAACGCTTGAAGGCGAAATGATAACCCGGAGAACTTCGGAAGAAATTCTTAATTAAAATGAGTATATAAGTTGATAGAATAATAGACGGTTATTTCGTAACACTAACAGAAATTTATGGAATGATATTAATATATTTATCTATTGTTTGGTATTTATTATTATAACAATTATTAGACGAATACTCATGACTACACACATTATAAATGTATGTTTATTTATACTAAAACATATTTAATGCATGGTGAATGCAAAAAAAAAAACCAAATTTCCATCATCTATGTCATGGTTTCTGTCTAGCTGTGACAGAACCCGTTAATTGAGATAAAATTTAATTAAAATAAATTAAAACATATTAAAACTGAAACTAAACTATAAATCCAATCTAATAATAATTAAAACCGACCTGATCCATATTTGATTTAACTCGAAAAATCAATTTAATACCCCAACCCGAATGAGAAAACCTAGCCCAAATAAAAATCCGACCTAAAATGGTATCAAAAATGCCAACTTATCTAAACTGAATGAAAAAATCAATTTGTTATTTTTTTATTTATGGTTCAAGAATGAGGATTACTTCCTCAAAATGTCAATAAGGAGGATTTCTTCCTCAAAAGGGTTTTCTTCCTTAAATGAAATCGACCGATGTAAACGTTTCCTAATTTTTGATAAATAATTTTCCTTTTTAATTATATTAGGAATTAACCTGCGGGTATATCGCGGACAATATTTATTTTTATATGCATCAATATTAAATTTTTACAGTTTTTTTTTTAGTATTAAAGTTATATGATTTAAACTGTTGGTGTTTTTAGATTTAATTCGTAGAACATATGTAATTTAGTAACTTAGTATTGTAATTACACATTAGAAGTGTCAAAGAAAATTAACACTTGTTTTTATATATAACAATGTTATTTTTTTACAGTTTTATCTAGTATTAAAGTTATGATTAAGTTTTTGGTGCTTTAGATTTAACCCGGAGAATATACGTAATTTAGTAAGTTAGTATTGCAACTAAACATTTAAAGATATCAAAAGAAATTATAACAATTCCATTTAACTCATCATACATTAAACTAATTTAAATTCTAACCCGTCTAAGTATTTGATTTTTGAGGTCTTAAACGTTTTTATCAAAATAATTGTTTTATCAAATTAGAATATTTATAATATTATATTTTTTTATCAAGATAAAATATATTTTTTACAACTAATTGTTTTCTTAAAATCCATATCTTATTTGTTAGTTGAGAGATGAAATAAAATAATTAAATACGAATTAATATTTTTTTAAAGATTTTGGAAAAAATTGTATTATATTGTTTTTATATAATAATTTACAATTTATTAGACCAAATTCCAAAATCAAATACATGTACAATACGAAAAAATATATTAAATTAAAGATTATATAAAAAAATACCAAATAAACTAATAAAAATGACTAATAAGTTGAGAAATTACAACGAAGAAAAAATGTTATTTATTTTCTTTTTTTTTAATAGAACAATGTTCTTTATCTTCTCGTTTGCCTCCAACGAATTTTAACATCACATGTTCACATCCCTACATAGTTTATACACACAAAAAGGGTTAATAAACCAGCAAAATCATTTTTATTTTGTTTTGGAATAAAAAAAAAATTCAACGAATTAAAGAATTTGTTTATGGTGATGAAAGAGAACCTGACCGGTTTATATAAGTTAGAAGTTTAGAGTATTGTTATCTTCATAGTATCCCAGTTTCTACGACCACCTCCCTCACATTTTAGGTCATTACTAACACCATCAAATAACAAAAAAATATCACAAAACATTGAAAGATAAACAAGATAAAAAGAGAGAGAGGAAGAGAGTACATACCATCACGTTTAATGAACAGATTTGACACATACTTGTCTTTATTTAAAAAGAGAGGAAGTGTGTCCAAGAATTTAAGTTTAACCAAAAAAAACTAAACAAAATAATTGATATCACCATCTAAGTATTTTAAAAAATTAATTAATTATTTTGTATCTAAACGATTTTGGTATTACACATTAAATTATATTCATATATGGTTGTTAAAATCTACCTAATGTTTGTTTCCAAAAAAAATTAAAATAGTTATTTTTAGATATACATGGATCAAATATTTTTGTATTAATTATACTAATGCTATAATATTTCTCCATAATTTTAAGTAATTTAATTTGAAAGAGACGTGAAAAAATCTCGGAATATCTTTTCATTACTCGATTTGTTATTAATTCTCATTAATATTGTCGTTTTAGATATTAGAAAAATAACAAACTTGATACTTAGGATTTTAATATAATAACAAACATGTCATTAATATCATTAATATTTTTGTTTTTCATTATAAGATTATTTTTGTATATGTATATCTATATATATTTTAAATTTACTTTTAAGTTTTTAAGAAATATTTGATTAATTCCAACTAATAAACATCTCTTATTAAAAATCATGTATCAATTTGTAATTGTACCTTTTTAAAAATAATTTGTATAAATCGCTATCTTTTAAAAATGATAATCTACTAAAGGTTTTGTGATGGTTTATAAAATTAAAGTCATTATATAACTAAATGATATTTATTTGATGGTGTAGATAAATTATAATTAACATTATTTATGTACTTTATTTATAATTACAAAGATATTTCTATAACAAAAGAAAAATTATTTTTGTAACTTTGTAAAATTTGTTTTTTAAAAATATTCCCTAATCACGAAATTAAAGATTTTATTAAAGTATTTCATAATTAAAATTAGTTTTTTCTTAATTAGTTATTAATGATTTTTAGTTATTTTTTGGTAAAATCCATATTAAATACACGTTGATCTTGAATCTTCTAATTGGATGATCCAATTGAATTTTTCATCAATACCAAATTACCCTTATTAATTTCAATTTTTTTTTTCTAAAGACAATAATTCAGTGGCAATTGAAGTAATTAAACTAATAATTTTGGATATTTTGTAATTTGTATTTCTCTTTTAATTATAAGAAGATTGGTTTAGGAATATCTTTAACTCAATTATCTCAAAGATTTCTTTGATACTCTTCTTGGGGAATTGGAGATAGAAATCGCCTGCTACAGAAATTTGCAAATCATGCTTTGGTTTGCTTTCCAGTTTTGTAAGAGCAAGACTATCACTTGGCAATCTAGTATTTTCAAATAAACAAATAGATATCTCTCCGTAATTTTTAAAATGAATACTTGCTAAACATACTTATTCTTGAACTCAACAATTTCAGTGTAGGCATAAATTGATTCCGACTTGAGATGTATAGAAAACATTTCAGATGCTCCTAACAACTGAATTGACATAGAAAACATATTTTCTTATAGTAAAAAAACGTAAAAAAACATTATACATCATTCAAGGCTATTGATTTTATAAAAAATGGATGATGGAACAGAAAGCAGAGGGTTAAGAGATTGTAATACCATTTCCAATGTATTGTTATATTTATTTTACTCTAAAATAGAGTAAAATGTTTCTCCAATGTATCATTCTATTTTTTACTCTAAAAAAGTAATAGAGTAAAATATAAAGTAGAAATAGTATTACTCTAAATATAAAATATAAAGTAATCCTTAACTTTTACTCTATATTAGAGTGAGATATAAAGTGATGATGGAGAAGATTTAACTCTATAATAAAGTTTAAATGAAAAATAGAGTGGGGTTAGAGATGTATAATTTTTCCTATGGACAAGATTGAGAAAGATGAAACAAAATCTGGGAAATTTTTTTTTTTTTTTCATTCAAGTCTAAAATGAGATACAAATAAATGTTAAATACAAATGAAACTAAACCAAACTATACAAGAGATTAAGACAAAATAAATGTTTAATAACTTTGTATGTTGAACAAGTTCGGATTTTTATTTTATAATACCAGCACCAACGATACAAAGTTTTCCAAGATCTTCTCGTACAATCCACATGGTCTTTCAATTAGAAAAAGCTATGGAAAAAGCTGTCTTCTGGTTGACATAGTGATGGTGGTCGGCGGCGGCGAAAAAGGAAGCAGAAATTAGGTTTTATGAGCTAATACCTTTGATACCATTCTCGAGATCTAGAGATTAGCTAATTACAATTAAACCCATAAATAGAGAATATTAACAAATTATTGGGCCGGGTTTATAGTTTGGTACTTTGGTTCTAAGATTTATTTTAATTAAATTCTCCTTAACGGGTTTTGTCACAGGTAGACGGAAAACATGGCAAAGATGACTAAATTATGATTTACAATATATTTTCAATTTTTGGTGTATGATATTTCGATGTAAATAAAATTATATTTATTGTATGATTAACTGGCAAATATTTTTCCTTATAATTAATTATCCTAAAATAATTAAATTAGCGAGGCTTCTTAGGAGATGATCCCTTATTAAACATCCCAATTCCCGTACCCTAAACCTCTAAAATAGCACAAAAGTTCGGACACGTAATTAATTTTGTAGGTAATATATATTTATTTGAAAATCAACAAAAATTGACATTTAAGAATTTTTATCTATGGTCCACAAAGATCGACAAATACAGAAGAAGAATTAGATTTTGTGGGTGTCTTTTTATAAATAAATTTAATATAATATTAGATCATTAACTGGATATATTTTAATTCAGTCATGGATTTTAATGTTATTACATTAGAATTGGGTTTAAAATTCTGATGAACCCAATTTAGTATTTGGATTTTTATTGTTTCAATAACAATTTTTCATTATGTAGTTAAATTAATTTTGTATGAGGGACAAAAACTATAATACAGCAGGATCATTACAAAATTACTTTAAAAAAGATGTAGTAGATTTTTCAAAATTTATAGGGGTTAACTGACACCATTCTACACACTGCCTTCGCCCTTGGCCCCCTGTCTACCGACGATCGGAATCGTTCTTCAGTCAATCCAAAAAGTCACTGTCTTTCTTTTTTTTAAAGAAGGAGATGCTTACACGTGGCTCCATTGATGTTATCTTTAAGTATTATCCCACATGTCTTATTGGAGAGAGGTTTAGTCGGTTATTCCGGCTCAAACCAAAAATAACTAAATAAGTTCATAAATTCGACCCAACATCTACTTTGGCTTGGTAAGCAAAACCCGACCAGCTCAGTGTTGTAAGGCTCGTCAACCGACCTAAAAAAGAATATGGAAAAATAAACTCAAATCTACAAATATGTAACAAATCAAGAAAGAAAAGATTCACTCTCAAAAATTACGGAAAATAGATATATCCGAAACAGACTACCTTCCCGATATAAATAGCAAGTTCGACCATCAAATAAAAGGAATACAATTTCGCACTCTAGAACTCTATGCTCGATATTCACAAAGAAACTCTAACTTGTTCTCTAAGCTTATTAAAAATATTTTGTAACAATCATCCAGTTCATTCTTAAAATAATAAAAAAATTGCTTTCTTAAGTTTGTCATTTGTTTTTAAAATCGATCTGTGCGGATTATACTCACACATATCTTACTCATGCTTTCATCCTTTTGATTTTATCTTTATGTTAGGCCACTTATAACGTTAATTAGGCCCAACTTGTTTTAGTTTGCTTTTGTTAGGTAGTTTAGTTGTGTTTATTACTCTGGTAGAAGAGCTCTTAGTTAGGGTTCAGTCCTTTGACTGGTTTTTATTCAACATTAAAAGAACAAACAGAAAATAAATAAAATGAACAATAAAGAATGAAAAAAATAATGTTTGAGGAATGAAAAAAATGCAGAGAAGGAATAAAATTTATTATTATGATGAATGGTAATCAAACAATAGCAATATATTGTTAAAAAGATATTAAAGAATTAATAAATCAAATTTTAATTAAAAATACTAAAATTATTTTTATATTTAATTAATTTTACATTTGATTATAAACTTAAATTTCTGAAATAAATTTATAAATTTCGTGTTAAATATTAATTATTAATATTAACATTGTAAGAGCAATTTAAAATATATTATTATTATTATTATTTCAATATAAACATCTCTTAAATTTATTTTACTATCCATATATTTTCCAAATAAAGTGTTAAAATTGATTTAATATGAAATTCTTATCAAATATATTTTTTCTATAAACATATTGTGAATATATGAAATTATTATATAATTAAAATATTTTCTATTTATTTTAAAATACAAAACGAATTTTAATATTTTTTTAATTTTGTTTTATTTTGTTTCTCATCAATTTTGAAGAGAAACAATTTGTTCTATTGTTCTTCATTTGATGAGGAGTATAGAAGAATGATATAAAAAACAATATTATTAAATAGTAAAAATTTGTGGAATAAAGAGGAATCGAAGTTTTTTGTTCTCTTTTTTTTGTTTGTCAATGAAGTTTTTTGTTCTCTATATGCAAGTAACGTGGTATTATCCTATATGGATTACATATGATAGAAGTTTGGCATACCAGTCACTTGGTCCTTGTATGATTTTTTTCATCTTTTAATAAAATCAATTGACAAAAAAAAAGAATAAAGATTTCTTACTCAAAAAGTGATAAAGACAATATTTTATTCAAAGAGGATTTATTCGTCAAACAAAATGACCGCAAAAAAGAGTTTAAGTTTTAACAAGTCAATTTTCTCTAATCTATGTATTTCAATTATTTGATGTTTTTCTTAGTTTAACGAGATTAATAGTTTGGTAGTAGAATATATGGGATTTTGATCTACAATTCCATAGGTTTCTAGAATTGAAAGGTCTTTGACAAATTTGAAAAATCAAAACACTAGAAGAAATATAAGAGTGCAACTAAAAACCATTGGGATTGCAAGAGGAAATCTTGGAAAATTTGGTGTCAAATCATTGATGCTACTATCATGAAATAAGATCCATATTCCATATATTCAGCGCTACAGAGGAAGACTGGAAAATCTATTTAATGGTAAAACCGTTACTCATAAAATGTTATCCAATCTTTATAATTTATTAAATATATTTTCCAGTCTCCTTGTAGCGCTGAGAGTACATGTATTTGGCCCTATTTCATGATACAAGCACTAACAACTTGATACCAAAATGCTTTGGTCCAGAGATCGACATAGTGATGATGGTAGACGTCGGCGAAAAGATAAGATGGGAAATAAGTGGTAAAAATTAGGTTTTATGAGCTAATAACTCTGATATATAGTAGATACAAGGAGGAGAGACTTAGGGATTTGCAAATTACAGTTAAACCCTTAAATGCAAATATATGTAACAAGCTAAAATCCGTAAAGACCGCTTCTTCATGGTTTTATTTTGGGTTTATGAAAATGATATTTTAGCCCAAAGTAATTGAAAGTAATGTGAAACTTACGTTTGGCCCAAATTGTTTTTAACTTTATATCGAGTAACATACATTACACACTAAAACCACTTCAAAATGTACAACACAATTACTAAGTTAATTAAAAAAAATTATGTCTGAATTTTACTTCCGGAAGCCAGTTATGTGAATATTTAAAGTTATTTACGCACGAAAACATTTAAGCGGGTCTAAAACACTGACTTTTTTTAATATTAGATTAACAATTAACATATACTATTTAATTCAACATTCTAATAACAATTAGCATGCACTATATACTATAACCAACAAAACATTCTTACATATCTAATTAATACAATAACAATAGAAAAATAAGAAAAAGGAGGAGAAACTTAAAGATTTGCAAATTACAATTAATTTCTTAAATGTAAGTATTTAATTGTAACAAGCTAAAATCAATAAAGACCGCTCTTTCGTGGTTATATTTTAGATTTATGAAAATGATAAATCTAAAATGATATTTTTAGGCCAAAGTAATTGGAAGTCACGTGAAATTTACGTTTGGTCCAAATTGTTTTAAACTTTATATCCAGTTACCAAACCAATTCGGCACAATTATTTTAGTACTAACATTCTCATGCTGCGGAACCAAACCGAATTCTTATATGGTTTTCTTCATCACAACTTTTTCCAAACCCAAAAACTAGAGAACCAAAATTTTCGATCCGAACCGATCCAAACGAACTGAATGTCCACCTACACAAACACAACATACACCGTTCATAATGTGTTTAACAAGCAAACATTTTTTCTTATGATTATCCTAAAATAATCAAATTAGAGAGGTTTCTTAAGAGATTATTCCTTATTAAACATCCGAATTCCCGTACGCGAAAACCTCTAAATCGCAGAGCAGTTCGAAACACGTAACTATTTTTTGTAGGTAATATATATAACCACCAAACTGGGTTTCCTCTCTTTATTAGAAAAATACTAATAAATTAGATAAAACAAGTTCACCAACAAGGCAAACATTTCACAGTCAATTTTTCAGCTCACCCGAATTTGAGAATCTCCAGAAGAAACCAATCTCTTTCTAACTATTGTGTACCTCTTCACAATTCCTAAACCCAATATAAGAAAGATACAAATATTTTAATTTCTTTGAATATTTTCTTTTTTTGGTCAACCAATTTCATTAGAAATTAAAAATACAAAAGCAACACATGGTACCTTCGTATAAAATTTATCTAACTGTATCAATATTATTAACGAACAAAAATATATAAGAAAAACAAATTAAGCATTTATTTTTTGGGGTCATATAAAATTATAGCATTTTAAAGCTTGGAATTATAATTATCTTTGTTTTGTAGTCATTGTCAAATGCATTTCGGTTTTCATGGAAGGCAATGAGAGAAAGCTATTAAAGTCTTCAAGCTTTTGAATGTTTGAATAATAAACGAGAGGTTCCTTAAAGTTTGGTGCGTTAGTTCATCTTCTCTACCATTTATTCTTCACTTAATCTCACACTCGTTGCTCAATTTGTTGATTTCTCTATCTCCCAAAGTTTGATGCTTTCTTTTCCCCTCTTTCTTTCTTAGATGGAATTACCGGTGAAAGCTCCTATTCCCGGTGGCCGGAAAATCTCATATAGATTAGAAACCAAGAATCTATCATATAGATTAGGCGGAAACACTCCAAAGTTTTCTAATTTATGTGGTTTGTTGAGTGAGAAGGAAGAAAAGGTTATCTTAAAGGATGTTTCCTGTGATGCAAGATCCGCGGAGATCACTGCCATCGCGGGTCCTAGTGGGGCAGGAAAAACCACGTTGCTGGACATTCTCGCTGGAAAAGTTTCTCATGGGAAAGTTTCGGGGCAGGTGCTAGTCAATGGTAAGCCTATGGATGGTCCTGAGTACAGGAGAATTTCAGGGTTTGTGCCACAAGAAGATGCTCTGTTTCCGTTTCTTACAGTTCAAGAAACACTGACGTACAGTGCGCTCCTAAGGCTGAAGACTAAGAGGAAAGATGCGGCTGCAAAGGTGAAGAGGCTGATTCAAGAACTCGGTCTAGAACATGTTGCGGATTCAAGGATCGGTCAAGGATCAAGATCTGGAATCTCTGGAGGAGAGAGAAGAAGGGTTTCTATTGGAGTTGAACTTGTTCATGATCCAAATGTTATATTGATCGATGAGCCAACCTCTGGTTTGGATTCAGCGTCCGCTCTTCAAGTTGTGATGCTTCTCAAAGATATGACGGTTAAACAAGGTAAAACCATTGTTCTGACAATTCACCAGCCTGGTTTTCGCATACTTGAGCAGATAGACCGAATAGTGTTGCTTTCTAACGGGCTGATTGTTCAAAACGGATCGGTTAATAGCCTTCATCAGAAGATTAAGTTCTCCGGTCACCAGATTCCGCGGCGTGTAAATGTCTTGGAGTATGCAATTGATATTGCAGGGAGTCTTGAACCGATCAGAACCCAGAGTTGCAGAGAAATCTCATGTTATGGTCATAGCAAAACATGGAAGAGTTGCTATATTAATGCAGGAGGAGAGTTTCAACAATCTGATTCTCACAGCAACTCAGTGTTAGAGGAAGTGCAGATACTTGGGCAAAGATCTTGCAAGAACATCTTCAGAACCAAGCAATTGTTCACAACCAGAGCTTTACAAGCCTCCATTGCCGGTCTTATACTCGGGTCAATTTACTTGAACGTGGGAAATCAAAAGCAAGAAGCGAAAGTCTTGCGAACTGGGTTCTTCGCCTTTACCCTCACTTTCCTGCTATCTTCCACAACAGAGGGACTTCCAATTTTCTTGCAAGACCGGAGAATCCTAATGAGAGAGACATCGAGACGAGCTTACAGAGTTTTGTCTTACGTTTTGGCAGATACTCTCATCTTCATTCCCTTCTTGTTGATCATAAGCATGCTCTTTGCTACACCGGTTTATTGGCTGGTCGGTCTCAGAAGAGAGCTAGACGGGTTCTTCTACTTCTCATTGGTGATATGGATTGTTCTTCTGATGTCAAACTCCTTTGTTGCATGTTTCAGTGCTCTTGTCCCAAACTTCATAATGGGGACATCAGTGATCTCAGGGCTCATGGGATCTTTCTTCCTCTTTTCTGGGTATTTCATCGCAAAGGAGAGGATCCCGGTTTACTGGGAGTTTATGCATTATCTCAGCCTCTTCAAGTATCCATTTGAATGCCTGATGATCAACGAGTATCGAGGAGACGTATTCTTAAAACAGCAAGACCTCAAGGAGTCTCAGAAATGGAGCAATCTTGGTATCATGGCAAGTTTCATCCTCGGGTACAGAGTCCTTGGATTCTTCATCTTATGGTACAGATGTTACAGAACAAAAAGCTAGGTTAATAACAACTATCTGCAGATATAATTCAATTTGTTTTGTAATTTTTAAAAGAAAAATTTACTTTCTTATATTCTTTTTTTTGGTCAGCACTTTTTTATATTCTAAAATTCGCAATGTGAAGAGAAAAAAACATTCTGATGAAAACAGAGTAACCTCGTTTATTTATAAGAGATTATTTAGCATCACACTCGGTACAAAGCTCAACACAACAAAGGTTCACTCATTGATAGTTTGATACTAAAGCCTTCTTTCTTATTAGAGTCACTCTTACCTAAGATACTCATGAGTTTACACAAGTGTTGCCTTTGCAAGCTGAAGTCCTTTCTCGCGCCCGTAAAATTTTTCTACAATTGCGAGTGCAAACTCCAATGAGGTTCCTGGACCCCTGCTCGTTATGAGATTGCCGTCAACCAAGACTCTATGCTCGATGTGACTTTGGTCCGACAGTTTGCTGCACATTGCTGGGAACGCTGTTGCCTTCTTACCCTGTACAAACACCCATAAACTTGTGACTCTTCCCTTAGTTTTTAGAGTGAAAATAATAGGTTGATTACAGAATATTCCATGGCATCGGAAATATAGTAATGATCCTTCGCATCTGAGTCTTTACAATGTGTATGCTATCGTGATTTCTCTCTCGCTTTGTTTGTACCTTGAGTAAACCATGTGGCTCAAACACCAGAGCAGGAGAGGCACAAATTGCTCCATATGGTTTGTTTGATTCCGCCTGCTTCTTTAACATATTCACTAGCTTCTCCGAACTTGCAAATGCTTCAGCACCACCGAGACCACCCTGTGAATTAAAAGAGAAGCTCATCATGTTTGCTGTCAATGATTTCAACTTGCTTGACACTATAAACTTTCGTCCATTGAAGAAGTTAGCACTCACAGGCAACACAATCAGATCGTATGAATTCTTTTCAGCCTCATCGAGAAGCACATCAGCCACTAGCTTGACTTTACGAGATGCGACCACTTCCAAACTGTTACCAAGCGCAGCAACGACGACATTTGCTTTTGCCCGCCTCAGGACATCAACGATAGCAACAGTTTCCATTTCCTCCGAGCCATTTGCAATGGGTACAAGAATCTGAAAAGGAAAACCATGAACTCTCAGTGTACGGAAGATTAATTAAGACAGACACATGAGCTCATCAAAGCAAGTGTGAACAATTTTGCCAGTCAACTTTTTTTTATTTTGATATTCATCATATAACCACCTGATGCAGCTTCTGCAGCCAGATTATCTCTCTCATTACAAATCCAATTAACCATCAAAATAAAAATCATCTGCAAATGTTAAGGGTATAAACCCAAGTGGACAGACAATTGAAAGTTACCTGTGGGGTACCGTCAAATGACCAGTTGACTTGGTTAAGCTCAGTAATAGTATACTCATCACCAGGGTTGGGACGCATCACCTGATATGCAAAGGGGAAGAAGAGAGACTAAGAGGTTACCATGATATAAAGGCTATGCTACCAAGGAATGGTTGTTTCTTTGTGGAACACTAAATTTTTATGTATCCTATATAGCTTTCAATTGTCTGTAATCTCTCAAGAACAGTCAAATGATCACTGGACAGGGGAAATAATGCTAAAATTTCAGCCTTCACAGACCTAGGCTTCAAGGAAATCACAGTATTAGCAAGGTAGAAAATGTTATTTATATTTTTTTCCTTTACATGAACAGATGCGGCTCTAACAATACTAGGGTGTCTTGTTAAAGAGCATCAATCCTTTTTAGCGGAGAGCCATCTATCCTTTTTTAGCGGAGAGCCATCTTCTCAACAGAAATTGGTCTCCAACATCTGTCAGTCTATAATTTGGAGATCAAATTGAGGTTGATAGAAGAATCAGGGACAAGACATACCAAGGGGCCTGAGACTTCAACAGCTTTCTCTTTCCCAAGAAGTTGCTCCACAAGCGTGACAGAGAACTCCATGGTGGTTCCAGGCCCTCTACTGGTCACTATCTTCCCATCTATTTCAACTCTTGACTCAACAGCTGTTGCACACGTTGCTAGTTTCTCCATGAAAACCGGGTAGCATGTTGCCTGCAAACAGCAGATGTGATTTATACACCAAATACAAACTCAAAGAAAGAAAATTCTTGAATACTGATCACTCACAACTCACATACATTTTTACCCTCCAGTAGTCCCCAAGTACCAAGCGCCAACGCCGGGGCACAACAGATAGCAGCGTTAAGTCGTCCATCAGTGTCTTGTTTCTTCACCATATTCTCTAAAGGTTTACAATTCTTAAGAGTCTCACCGCCGGGAAGTCCACCCTTAACCAATCATAAAGAACATAATCAATCAAATATTGAAGTAAATCGATACATCTAATCATGCTTAAATACTATAATATAGCATTTCAAGCAAGAGAATAACTAACTGCAATTGCATAGCAATGATCTACAACTAGCGATTAGCTTCAGTTCTGCAATTATATGCTAATCTAGGCACAAGATAGTAAAAAAGTGATCTCAGATGGATCCAGACTTGTGACAGATTGGTGGAGAGATCAGAGACGTACAGGGAGCATAATAAGGTCGAAAACGGAGTCAGTAATCTCAGAGAGAAGAGTATCGGCGACCATCTTGATGCCATGGCATGCATCAACGCCGACCTGATTCTCAACGGACGCCACCGTTACATCCGCTCCGCCTCGCCGCAGCACATCGATCATAACCACCGCTTCAAACGGCTCCGTACCATGCGCAACGGGAATCAAAACCTAAAGAAACCTCGGAATTTGGTCAAGAGAAATTACTACAGGATCGATAGGATTCATAGGACGAAATCGATGATAACGATTACCTTCTTAGTAGATGAAGCCATGGTTGCAGAGATAGAGAAGGATCGTCGATTTACACGCAGAGAGGTTCGTCTCGAAGATTGAGAAGAAGAGTAATGGAGTTTAGTGTTAGAAAAGGGAGTGACAGTGATTGGGTTAAAATAGCGATGACACAACGACGACGCCATTGACGTTTTTTTATTTTTCCTTCACTTTGATGAAAGAGAAGCACTGATGAAACGAACTTTATCCTGACGTGTCTAAATCGGATTGGTTAGTAAGTGACAATGGCCACTAATCATTACACGTCATCGATCAAAACGGCATGTAGTTGGTTAAGGCGAGAACACGTCCCGGTTAAAGGTTTTTGTTCATGCACTTGTTGCCGTTTTGATGTTTTGCATAGATATTCTTAGTCTTTCAGTTCTTATGCTTGATGATGAGATGTTGTTTTGTGTTTGATGAACAGTTTTCTTCTGATGAACTTAGTTTTTTCGCTCTTCTATCTCCTTTTGATCTTTATTTGTTGCATATGCTAAATCAATTTCTACATAAATACTTTTTACAAAAATAGATGTATGGGAAATCATAAGCTACCGTTTTCTTTTAAAAATGGAGATGAAGATAATAAATCTTAAGAGTTGGGTAGTTTTGTATTGAATCAAGAGACAATGATATAAACAAATAGTAGTATTTTGTGTCTTAAGCCTTAGCATTGAAGCAACTTTCTATGATTAAAGATTTAAAGATAATATGAAAAAGACATATTGTATGTCGGATTTTCATGAATATTTCAATAGATTTGTTTTGAATCTAAATGTTTTTTTTTTAAACTAGTACTATGTAACACGGGATGATTAATGCGCCACCCAATGTTAACTAATCTATGTTTGAATTAAGAATAAATAAAAAACAATTCATACAGCATTGATGTGAATTCATTTAAGTGTCCATATATTAGTCAAATTAACATTGCCTAATTGGCGTTAATGTTATAAATGCTGTTTCCGTAACATTAAAAAAAAAGTTCAATATCTTTACAACTAAAGGTTCAAAAAAATTAATTAAGAACCTATCTCTAATTCTCTATCCTCCAACAAAAATACGTAAATATCATAATTAACTCAAGTTAGTATAAATATGTGACCGGATCCGAAAAATTGGATCCACCGGATCGGAGGGAAAAAAAAAAACACAAACCGGTGACGCCATTCACGAAGGTCAAGCTTGCTTGACACCACACAATGCATTCTCCTCGTAAGCTATTCCACGCGCGGTCATCACTCGCCACGCGCCGATCAACGGCTCTTGTCGTATTAACTTCCTTAGCTATCGGAATCGCCGGTTTCACATTCGGACTCGCCGTGATTCTTTTACCGGGTCTTCGATTAACCGGCCGTAATTGCTTGACGAACACTCCTCCGAAGACGGTGCGAGTCGTTTGGGACGTCACCGGAAACAGTAATGGCGTTGTTAGTGGCGAAGGGAAGAGGCATAAGGTTATGGGATTCGTTGGTATTCAAACCGGATTCGGATCTGCTGGCCGGAGACGATCACTTAGGAAGACATGGATGCCGTCAGATCCAGAAGGACTTCGACGGTACTGATTGATTTTGATTTCTCTTGCCATTGTTCTTGTGAGTATCTGTTTGGATTGATAGCTTCAGGGCGTATGTGGAATCATTGCATCACTTAGAATTGGTTTGATGTGGATTTAATGAGCAAATCTGAGAGTTTTAAGAGTTATATGTAGATCTTACTTGATAGATTGAAGTGAAGCAATAAGGAACTTGGTTTTGGTATTGATCTTGATTCATAGGTCGAAATGAATCTAATCAGGTGCTGATTAGTGAACTTTAATTCCCAAAGTCTCACCAGATTTAAGAAATTAGAGTTTGATCAACTTAATGGTTCTTGTTTTACTGTAGTACATTGATTCTTGGATGCTTTCACGATTTAGATGGATCTCCTTGTGTTTGCTTTTTCGCTGAGTAATACTGCTATATGCAGCTTGGAAGAATCTACGGGATTAGCCATCAGGTTTATTATAGGGAAAACGAAAAACGAGGAGAAAATGGCTGAGCTCAGAAGGGAAATCGCAGAGTATGATGACTTTGTACTGCTAGATATCGAAGAGGAGTACAGTAAGCTCCCTTACAAAACGTTAGTGAGAGTGATTTGCTTCTCTTTTTTTTGTATCAGATCTTATCTAACACAATATGATTCAAAAGGCTCTAATCTGTGGTAGTCTTGATTCTTCTTTGTTGTATAGTTTGGCTTTCTTTAAAGCTGCATACGCGCTTTATGATTCTGAATTCTATGTCAAAGCTGACGATGATATATACTTGAGGCCAGGTGATTATCTCCTATAATTTTTAATCTCTATCTTCAGGGAACAAAAAATCTGGACCTTTAAATAGAGTTATGTGGTTTTATGTCATATTTTTCCACAGATCGACTCTCTCTGCTGTTGGCAAAAGAGCGGAGTCACTCTCAGACATACCTAGGATGCTTGAAAAAGGGTCCGGTGTTCACAGATCCTAAGCTCAAATGGTAAGGATGGAATTTTTAAAACGTAGATCTTAACATGAAGAAGGCAAGTAGAAAACTGAGAACTAATGTATGCTTGAAAACTGGTGGGATCAAAATTGGAATATTTCAGGTATGAACCATTGTCTCATCTGCTGGGAAAAGAGTACTTTCTTCATGCTTATGGCCCGATCTATGCTCTCTCTGCTGATGTGGTAGCAAGTTTGGTTGCCCTCAAGAATAACAGGCATGTTCTGTTGTATAACTTGACAAAAGATCATAGTGTCCTCTTTGCTTATTAAAGAAATAAAATACTGTCTGCAACTGCAGTTTCAGGATGTTTAACAACGAGGACGTAACGATAGGTGCGTGGATGCTGGCAATGAATGTCAACCACGAGAACCATCACATCCTTTGCGAACCAGAATGTTCGCCTTCCTCTGTTGCTGTTTGGGACATCCCTAAATGCTCAGGTTCTGTGTATTTATTTCTTACAGTTTCAATAGTAGTAATATGATTAACACTTGACGCGATTCTGTCTTTCAATTCAATAGCATAACAAACTATACAACCATTTGATGATCATAAGTTTTGGGGAATGAATCTGTAACATGTGCAGGTCTTTGTAACCCAGAGAAAAGGATGTTGGAACTTCACAAGCAAGAAAGCTGCTCGAAAAGCCCGACTTTGCCATCAGATGATGAATGATATTATTTCTCTTATCAAATGTCCTTATAAACCTCTTCTCAGTGGTCGAAGCTTTATCACTTGCAGATTAATTTCTTCGAGCGGACCTGCAACGAGATTGTTTCACATAGATTCAAGTTTAGAGTTCACTCAAAGGAGGGAGCTGAACAACAAAAGACATGCCAACGAGCAAACAAACTCAAAAGATAAGCACATGGATTAAAACCCTCCCAGGCACTTGTTCCAAATGCAAAAAAAAGAAATTAAAAAATTAATTAATTAAAACTTTGAAATGTTGTTAAAAGAGCATTATATATGGCAAGAATAACCAAACGTAACGGTTCATTAACCAACCAACCAGAGGTGGTAAATGATGTATTTGTTGGACCGAAATTCGTCCACTACTTCGGGAACTTCCAAGTTTCCATCCATCATCAGCTTGTCGGAAGTAATCAAACCTTTTGGAAGTTGGAAGAGTCCCAATTTATCAAAGTCCAGCTCGCGAATCAAAATTTACTGGAGTTCCATTCAAGTAGTATTTTGTCTGGGGCAACCTCTTCTCCTATAATCGGTCAAGGTTGGTGCACCAGCCTATCCCGGTCCTCGGCTGCATCATCACTGCATGCCCTTCATATGGGCTTTGACTTGTGACATAATAGCGTTATATTTGGCAGCCACTTCTTTCCTTGAATCTTGGGCAGCTCTCTGAATATCCTAATCGCTAGATTTGACCAAGGCTTGCTATTTGGCCTCGATTTCAGCGAGTTGAGTGGCAGTCTCCTAGTTCGTTGTTTTCATACTCGCGATCTACTTTTTAGAATACCAAGCTTTTTACGTAGGTCTTTGTCAATCATTCTGAACAAGTTTTACTAGCACCTTATTGTCTTGCTTCACAACTAATTCAGCATTCTCTTTTTCAGTTGCCTGATACTTCTTTATTTGTGCCAACAGCTCGGAACCATGCTTCTTGGCGTCATTGAATTCATTTAGTGATGTGGTATTTTGTAGTTTCAGCTCGTTAGATACAACCATACGATTGAGTTCGTTCATCACCTAACAGAAAGGCAAATAAAAACATAGACGATATTTAAATTAGGATGAGAATAGGGATTTAGAAATTAACTAGCCGAAAGAGTCAGCGACAAGAATGTAATATTCTAGATCACCTTCAGCTAACTGATTTAAACTTGGGATCTTCAATTTAAAAATCTTGAAAGGCTTATTAGCGTCGCCGCATACTAAGCGTCTTTGGTGCTCGAATGCTTAGACTTGTAGCAATATTTAATTTTTTTTTCGGGCTTGGCATGTTTATATTGCCTTGCAACTGACTTTTCCTTGTCAAATCGCGATAGCACAGTCACAAATTGCCTCAGCCACTACGTATGTTTATTGGCACTCGGGAGTGACCCTTCACTGCTTATCTCCATGATTGGAAGCATAGTTCGATCAACAACCATTTGGCGTCCACGGTGGGGCTGTAACTAATGTTGTAGTAGATGTTGTTAGTTGTTCATGAATTGATGATGTAATGTTGCTTTGTTAATGGAAAACTTGAGTATGGTTCTTCCGATAATATTAGAACAAATGAAAGAAGAAACATTTTTCACTCTTTTATATATGCTTATTTTTTCTTTCATGTGCTATAGTAAATCCGGATTTGCCCGTCTTCGTGTGGAATATCATGAAGATTAAAAGTATTTTAGGTCTTATTTTCAGCAATAGATAATTAGTTTGTATTTCAATTTAATTAAGAGATTGTGTGTACATTTGCGTGACAATGACATTAGGTTAAGCCCGGAAAATTGGAACGAGAAAAAAAAACGAAGAAAAGGAAAATCTTACATTTATCTTCTCTTGAATAATTAACAGGTGAAGGCAAATGAGATGATAATTTGAATTTGGGATGAAAACACATGATACTGAAAATTCAAAAACAATGAGATGATAAATTGTGAAGAAAACACTCAATGCATCATATAGAGCATATCTTTCTAGAGCAAATAAACCCAAAAAAATACAAATTTGTGAATTATATATATGAAAATGAGTAAATGGATGAAAACACATATACATATAGGGCATGCCATTTATTTGGAGTACAAATAAAATTAATTTGAGATTTACATGCTTGCAAAATGAAGAAATACACCATTTACACACACACATATATATGGTGATGTAACTAAATGGTGAAATATACTTAATCGGGTGCTTCATTTCGAATTTTGTCTATGTTGTTGATGCTAAGATTATTGGTAATATTAATGTGGTTGAACTCAGCCCTTTTCACCGTGTTGCTAATTAAGTTTTACAAACCTCTTCTTGTGGAGGATTGTTTTGTGCTCTTTGCTTTTGTCTCGAAAGAGTGAAAAATTTGATGAAATTTTAGGGTTCTGTATGAGGAAAGGAATATATGCATTCCTATTCTAATATTTTGGAAGGTTTTGATTAATTGAGGAAGCAGTTAAGAGTCTATCGTAAGAGCCACCATAAACTCTATACCTTGTATGGTTTATCATGATGATGATAAGAGTTATAATTAACCGGTGTTAAGTGTTAACCAATGTGTAGTCGATTTCGTTGTTAATGCCATGATTTTTAGTTTTTACTTGCAGTATATTTAATTTCTTTTCTTTTAAATCGTGAATAAGAGAGTTGGAGTTGGGTTGGATTCGGAAATGGAAATCAAAATGGGCATGTGAGGCCCATTTATGGCTGCTTTTCTTTGATGGCGGCAACAGCAGAAAAAGAAATGTCAAAATGTTTTGAAATCGCATATTTTACGTGATTTCAGAATCTTAGTTAATTTAACATATTTATATATTTACAGAGGACAAGATTTAATAATGTAGGATTATAGCCATTTTCTTGTAAAGTGACAAGTTAAAAAGTGAAAACAAAAAAATGAAATTGGAAGGATTTTGTCATTATGTTCCACGTGGGGTGGCTCGACCTCTGTTGTACTATCATGTGCTGAATCTAGAGAGCATTCATTATGATTAGGCTTTTAAATCTTAAATTCTGAACGAATTCACTTTTCCAAATTTGAAATTCTTATTATGATTTATAGTATCTTGAAAATATATATAAGAAAGAAAAAAAAGAAAAAAAAAAAAGTGTCCGTACAGATCAAGATTTGAGGGAAAGATAGAGAAAACATTCTAATAAGAGTGACTGAAACCATTTGGGCTTTCTGAATTTCTTCGTTTCTGCTTATCTCTAGATTCCTCTTTTGGACGAGAGATGTCTCAGTTTCATTCCTTTGGAACTTGAATTTTCCATTTTTGTTTTTAACATTTTCTTTTTCTCATCCATTTTTGTGTGAATATGTGTAAATCAGTAAATGACACATATCCACGTAGTGTATGGTAGGAAGTGCCTGATTTAGTTTTCGATTTCTAATTTTGTAATCTATGTATATTGTTCTGTTTGATTTATTTGGTTTCGATTTTTTTAACTTATCAATTTGGATTTTAAAAAACAGCTAGATTATACAAAATCAATTAATCTTTTTCACATTTCATGGTAAAAAAAAAATGCAATCTTGAAGATTTGCGAAATGAGAATGAAACAAGTAATAGAATTAAGATATTGAAATGAAGAACAAAAAGATCAAGAAAGATGAAGATTATGAAGATGATGAACAGTACAAAAATATATAGAAGAGAATAAGAAATATTTTATTTCTCTTCTCTTATCTATTTTTTTACAACTACAAACACATATAATAGAATTGTTTAGTTTACAAGGGAAGCTAATTTCAAAATATCAAGTGTTTACTATTCATTCACTTGTGTAACTTCTATCAAGTAATCTACTTTACCTCTGCAGACTTCAGCATACTTGATCAATACTCCCCCTCAAACTTAGCCGTAGAAACAACAAAGGCTACGCTTGGAAACCCGTGAAGCATCACCTCATTAAAAACCTTAATCATATGGTGAAAAGCACCCGAATCTACAACAAATGAATTACTAGATTTGTGAGTAAAGAAAGTGATACTGGATTCTTTTAAGGATGCAATGGATTTGATGAGGACCGCCAAGTCGGATTTCCTCACAAAATCACTGTGGGAAGATGCAGCCATATCCACCTCTTCTCCTTGCTTTGATGAAGCGACTTGACCTTGTTCACTTGCGGCTTCATGAGAGAGGTTAGCTTTGAGCTTGCTAGGTTTAAGATGAGGATGGAGAACCCAACACTTGTCCTTGGTGTGACATTTCCTCTTGCATTGGTCACAAACCCATATCTTCATTTCCTCATGCTTGCATACTCCCTTTTTAGCTATAAGGAGTTATTCTTTTCCACTAAAAAGACTGAGAAAGTCGTGTTCCCTTTGGACTTGAGAACCCACGTCATTAAGGCTTGGGAGCTTGTCGGCCCTTAGGAGGTGCTTGATGAGATCATTGAAGGTTGGGTTCAAGGTGAGCAAGAGACCAAAGACCTTGTCTTGCTTTCTCTTTTCATTGAGCACAATCGGATCCAAGGTACTCGGTCTTAACATCTCAAGTTCAGGCCATAAGGACATAAACTTTCCAAAATGCTAGGTGAACTCCGTATCTTCTTGGCTTAAGTTGTTGATAGCCTTCTTCACCTCAAGCACACGGGTGAGATTGGACACATTTCCATACATGTTCTTGAGAGTCTCCCATAGCTCATTTACGGTTTCACAATAAGAGTATGCTTCAAAGATTGGGGCTTCAAGTGAATTTTGGAGAATGGTGAGGACGGTTTGATGTTCTTGGAACCATTTGGCTTCCTTAGCAAGTTTAACCTCCTCTTCATCTTCTTTGATGACTTATTTTCCATCTTGTTTGGTGGCTTCCTTTGGAGCTTGGGACGTTTCAACGTGGCTCCAAAGTCTGCGGCCACAAAGCGCGGTCTTTGTGGTTCTAGACCACAACAAGTAGTTTTTACCTTTGAGGACAACCGAAATCACCACATGTTTGAATTTTTCGTAGTTGAAACACAAAAAATCGTTGGATAAACTTTTACCTAACAGATAAGAAAATAGATATGATGAGAGAGTCTTTTACCCAACGGATAAAAAAATAGATCGGATGAGAAAATGAAGAAGCGGTTTAAAAAAGATGGAAGGTTAGAGAGAATGAACTAGATTATAAGAAGAAGAATGTAGATCTATGCTCTGATACCATGTTTGATTTGCAGAATGAGAATGAAGCAAGTAATAGAATTAAGAGATTGAAATGAAGAACAAGAAAATTAAGAAAGATGAAGATTATAAAGATGATGAACAGTGACGAAAATAAATGGAGGAGAATAAGAGAGATTTTATTTCTCTTCTCTTCTCTTTCTTTTTACAACTACATACATATAAAAGAAGTGTTTAGCTTAGAAGGAAAGCTAATCTCAAAATATCCAGCGTTTATTGTTTACCCACTTATGCAACTTCCATCTAAGTCTGGTGAATTCTTACATCAACTCAAGCAAAGTCTGCAGAGATAAAGTACACTTGATCAATAGAACACTTAATTGATGAATAGATAAAATTCGTATGATTTTTTTCAATTCATGTTTCTAGAAACGGCAACTAAATGACATATTTTATGATATAGAAGGTCCATCATCACTACAATCAAATCAATTTTTGCTTTTTGATAAGTTTGAATTTGCTATTGTTTAAAGACTTTGTAAACATTTTTTAAATAATAAGAACAAACTTGTTATTTAAAAACTGATAAAAATTGAGAAAATTAGAATTTTTTTTTAAGCAAATCAAAATATAATACTGATTTTGTAAATTTAAATTTCAAATGTGTTAAAGTCAACTACCTTAAACAAAAATATAAGATAAATATTTCAAATTGTTATAAAAGCAAAAGTAAAAAAGAGGAGGGCTTCGAGAAGAAGAAAATATCAAATAAGGCAACGCACACAATCGTTTACGTTTAGTATTTTGTGTGGAGCTCACTGTTACTATGTACGCACAGTAACTTACTTTTATTTCTCTATATAAACGATCGAATGTTGTAGTTGAGAGATCATCATTGGGAGAGCAAAACAATAAAAAATAGTCTCTCTCATTTCTCTGTATCCGATTCTCTTACGGGTATCAATTTTCTTTCTATTATTTTTATTATATACCCATAAAATCAAATACTTTTTATAATACGTTATCAGCACGATCACTTTATAATCGAATACTTTTTATATTGATAATATATACCCTGTTATACTGGGTGTTATGTCTCCCGGAGAAAAAAAAAAGGAGATGAAAAAAAATTATATTGGTCGGCCAAGCCGCCTATAAAAGATTATTATATTGGTCGGCTGAGCCGCCTATAAAATATCATTATACTGGTCAGTTGAGCCGCCTATAAAAAATCACTATACTGGTCGGTTAAGCCGCTACAATTATTTATTTACTGTTAATGGACGGCTGAGCCGCTACAGTTAATTATTTACTGTTATTGCACGGCTGAGCCGCTGCATAATTTATTTATTGTTCTACAGTGGATGACTCTGTCACCATAATATTCCTGTTTAATTATATTAATATTTTGGTTATTATAAAAGCATGCTAAACCATATGTATATAAACATTTTATCTGAAATCGGTAAAATTTATCTGATTGCTTGTTATAATTTTTATGATTGATTTTCCGTTCAATATTTTTCTCCAATGGTCATAAAAAAAATTCAAAATTTTTCACTTTTTCAAACGGCTATGAATAGTGTTTTTCAATCTATAAATACACTCATATTCTCATTCATTCATTTCACTCAAACATTTCATCTTTCTCAAAATCTTCTCTAAGAATATAATTTGTTTTTCTAAGAAAAAAATGGCTTATCTATTCTTAGCTTTTGCCTACGGGTTTATATTTGTTGCTATTTACGGTTTACTCTTTGGAGATTTCTCTCCCGAAAATTTTTTAATGGTTTTTATTTTACTCTTTTATGTAATCGTGTTTCTTGTAATTGCGCGCGCCTCCCATGTTTTAAATTAAATCTCTAATAATGTTCTTTGTAATCGCATGCATTATTAATATAAATGGTGCATTTTAAAAATAAATAAAATTATTCTACTAATAATATTTTTTTGGTTTTGTGTTTAGATAAATAATGGCAAATATTGAGAAGCTTAAGTTACCGGCTCTCAAAATTACTGGAGCAAACTACATAGCATGGACCATGAATGTAGAACTCTATCTAGAGTCACAAGAATTGTCTGAGACCATAAAATCGGAAAATTCATTGCTTGCCAAAGACAAGGCAAAGACGATAATATTTTTAAGAAAACATGTCGATGAGAGTTTGACGCATGATTGTGCAAACATAAAAGATTCAGCCGAGATGTGGCAAGTTTTAAAAGCTCGGTTTGATAACCAGAGAGAAATAACTCTCTCTCATGCATTAGAGGACTGAAAAAACCTGAGGTTCCAGGACTTTGAGAAAGTAGAGGATTATAACTCTGATATGCTGAGGATAGTGTCACAATTGGAAAACCTGTTACTGAAGCAGAGATGCTCGAAAAGACTTACCTTACTTTTCATAAGGAGCATCGTTTCCTGCAAGAAATGTACCGAAATTGCGGATACAAAAAGTTTTCCGATTAAATTGTGACACTAATACTGGCGGAGAAGAATAATGAATTTCTCATTAAAAACCACAACTCTCGGCCTACAGGAACGAAGGCATTTCCTGAGGTTAATGCAACGGATGTGAAAAATCCGGAGTGGATAAGTCAAACCTATTGAGGTCGTGGTCGACGATTCAACCGTGGACATGGGAGATTCTTTAACCCACAAACCAGGAAATCTTATAAATGGGTTAGACCTGAACAAGGTCCTACAAGAAAAGAATCCCACGGGAATAATGCTCAAAAACGTGAAAACATCTGTTACAAATATGGATCAAAGGGTCATTGGGCCCATGTATGTCAAACTCCCGAACATCTTTGTAAATTATACAAAGAGTGCCAAAAGGACAAAGGAAAGGAAATCAACCTCACAGAACACTTTGAGGAAACATCATATCTTGATGGTTCTTACTTTATGAATGATTTCGACATGACCGCTCATGTGGATAACTGAAACGCTTGTAGTGAGACTATTAGAAAGTATTCCCGGTTCTAGGGGAGAAAATAATCAAGTAGAAAAAGATATCAAATGGTGTGTACCAACTCTGTTACACCTTGATCCTCCTACAAAACAGTCTGAAATAGAAGTTTGACGAATTATGCATTTGCAAAGTATGGCAAATCAACTTCCGGATGCATTTGCCGATATTAAAACGGTAACTAAATCATATATACCAGTTGCAAATGTTCCTGTTCGAATTGAAATACCACAAGAACATGGAAGATCATATGATACACGTGAGTCTAGAACACGCTTGAAGCGTGGTAGACCAGCTGACTCTAAGGATAAAAATTCTAGAAAACGAAACGAAGTTGAACAGCATGATATTTCCAAAATAACAGAAAGTATTTTGGAAGAAACAAATCATGAGTCTAATGAAAATATTGAGCATCTTGAGCCGGAAAGAAATCATGAAATTTCTCTCAACTATATCCATAATGGAAAGATATAGAATCGAAATGAAAACGATGAAGTTGATGATGTTTTCTCATACCTTGTGTCAAGGGAAATAGATGAGAAAAACGAGGATCCGGAACCAAAGTCTGTATATGAATGTCAAAAAAGACATGACTGGATAAAATGGAAAGATGTTATATAAGTCGAACTTGATTCGTTAAATAAACGAAATGTATTCGGACCTATTGTACTCACACCTGAAGATGTGAGACCAGTTGGATACAAATAGGGGTTCGTTAGAAAACGAAATGAGAAAAATAAAATTACGAGATATAAGGCTCGTCTCGTAACTCAAAGATTTTCTCAAAGACCCGGGATTGATTATGAGAAAACATATTCCCTATTTATGGATGCCATAAACATTTAGATTTCTGATGAGTCTAGCAGCTAACGAAAATCTTGAGATGCGTCTCATGGATGTCGTTACAACATATTTATATGGATCATTAGATACATATATTTATATGAGAGTTCCCGATAGGTTTAAAATGCCAGAAACATTAAAATCTCAACCCAAAGAGTTATGTGCAATAAATTTGCAAAGATTATTATATGGATTAAAGCAATCTGGACGAATGTGGTATAATCGTCTCAGTGAGCCTTTCATTAAAGAAGGATATGTGAATGATCCTATATGCCCATGTGTTTTCATTAAGAAAACAACATCCGGATTTGTAATAATCGCGGTATATGTTGATGATCTAAATATTATCGGGACTCAAGGTGAAATACAGAAAGCAACAAACTATTTAAAAGGGGAATTTGAGATGAAAGATCTCGGACAGACAAAGTTTTGATTTGGCTTACAAATTGAACATACTCAAAAGGGTATATTTGTACATCAATCCACGTATACTAAAAGAGTGTTAAAACGTTTTAATATGGATAAGACAACTCCTCTCAGTACTCTAGTGGTCGTTAGATCACTCAATGTTGAAAGTGATCCATTCCGACCACCTGAGGAAAATGAAGAGATACTTGGTCCTGAAGTACCGTATCTAAGTGCAATTGGAGCCTTTATGTATCTTGCAAATTGTATTCGACCTGATATTTCATTTTCTGTTAATCTTTTGGCCAGATTTAGTTCGTGTCCTACGCGAAGACACTGGAATGAGATTAAACATGTCTTTCGTTATCTTCAAGGGACTATTGATTTAGGGTTATTTTATCCTAAGAATTTAAATGGTCAAATGATTGGCTTTGGAGATGCAGGATATTTATCATATCCACACAAAGCTCGATCACAAACATGATACTTGTTCACGATTGGAGGCACCGCTATATCATGGCGTTCTCAGAAACATACACTTATGGCTACTTCGTCAAATCATGCTGAATTCATTGCACTCCATGAAGCAAGTAGAGAATGTGTATAGCTAAGGTCAATAAGCCGACACATCCGGTCAAACAGTGGGATTCATGAAAATACGGAGCCAACTATCTTATATGAAGACAACGCTGCATGTGTTGCTCAAACGAAGGAAGGATATATCAAAAGTGACAGAACTAAACATATACCTCCAAAGTTGTTTTCATACACTCAAGAGCTCGTGAAGAATAAAGACATTGAAGTAAGATATGTTCAATCATCCGAAAATTCTGCAGATCTCTTCACGAAATCATTACCCACCACTATGTTCAGGAAGCATGTCCACAATATTGGAATGCGTCGTCAAAAAGACTTGTAAGATGTGATCCTGATCATTCGAGGGGGAGCTTGCGGGTTGTACTCTTTTTACCTTACTATATTTTTCCCATTGAGTTTTCCTGGAAAAGTTTTTAACGAGGCAACAGAAAATATTGCGCAAAAAACATAGTGACACTAGTCTCCAAAGGAGAGTGTTATAAAAGCAAAAGAAAAAAAGAGGAAGGCTTCGAGAAGAAGAAAAGATCAAATAAGACAACGTACACAATCGTTTATATTTAATATTTTGTGTGGAGCTCACTGTCACTATGCACGTACAGTAACTTACTTTTATTTCTCTATATAAACGATCGAATGTTGTAGTTGAGAGATCATCCTTTGGAGAGCAAAACAATAAAAAAGAGTCTCTCTCATTTCTCTGTATCCGATTTTTTTACGGATATAAATTTTTTTCCTATTATTTTTGTTTATATATCCGTAAAATCAAATATTTTTTATAACATAAATATATTTTTTATATATACATTGATTTATTGAAAAGTCTAAATTTTCAATTTTTTCTTTTATTAATAAAACTCTCCCTTTTTCTAACATATAGTACTCTGTTAATCAGTGGCTAGGAGTAGATAATCGAATAAATAAATGATTAATTACATGTAAACGTGTAAATGCTAATATATTTCACGTATCATGCTTTAATTGGATTTTGGGACTATGACATGCCAGTGTGCAGCGTAATCACATCTAACAGAGAAGCCAGTGATGATGGTTACTCTGAGTCATTGACGTCACTTTTTGAAGGACAAGCGTCATCTTTGACCAAATCTACATTTTCTTTTACCATAAATTTTACTATTATTTGATTTCATTGGCCTGAAAACATATTTACTCAGTTTATTTCCCTAGTTTTCTAGTATCACATTCGGTTTTTCTATTTGAGGTAACATAAAAAAGACTTTAAATTCTTAACATGAAAAAACATATTTTGTGGGAAATAATTTATTAAACTAAAGAGCGGTCGGTCAAACTAAATTTATGATTTCTGATGAAATTTGACATTCGAGCTATATATACATAAAAGCCAAAAAGATGTTTATAATATAAATCCTTTTATCTTAAACAACTCATATTGTAATCGTACCTGCAAATCAAGTAAATCAAACGGTTTATACAACATGACCAAAAGAATATACTAAACTACATTGCACTTGAACCACCTACATAACCCACGCATCTTATATACATCATACCGCCATTTTATTTTTGTCTCAATTCATTACCATAATAGATATAGACAATGGACAATTCAAGATTTACGGAACACTTGCATTTAAAGGAACTTTTCTAAGTTGGATTCAAGATTCATAGAACACTTACTCTGTATACAATCCATAAAAGCATATGCATATGCCTTTTCCCATCCTTATAAAGTCGTTATACTCAATAATCCACATCAATCAATTAATATTTGACGACAGATTAATGGGTAATTATGTTTAAGACAACTACACAACAGCTTAATTGGCGAATTGAATATTCATAACTACAATTTAGAAATTTTAGTTTTACACGCCAATACACAATTTTTTAATGAAAATATGACCTCAACATTTATGTTTCTCACCGTTGAGAATATTTGACTCGGATTGTCCAAAGTGTCGACTAGATCGAAGAATATAAAAAATAGTGAGGCTTCTGAATTAAGTATAGGTATTAAGCACTTACTTTTTAATTATTATTTTACTTTAACAAAAAAGCTTTAATTTTTTTTTTTTTAATTTTCAGTTTCTTTAACCACGTAACTTGCTCCAAAAGAAACCACTATGCATAATGGCATATTTACAAAAAAATATACGCATATCAAAACATGTGGTTCGAAGCATATGAAGTATAACGCAAGATTTCGGTATATTCTATGCTTGATAAAAACAATGTTACGTGAAAATACAATCATAATTATTTTTTAGGTTACAAAATATTCGATGCTTGATAAAACAATGTTTTATGGATACCAAAAAAGTAAAAAGAATACACAATATTGTGTAATGCAAGTGTCGGTATACCAAACCCACTACCACTCTCCGAGTTATATAACCGCTCCATTATCAATTAATCTACACTTTCGCATACGTATAACTGACTCAAACGTTTTGCTTTTGATAAATAACAAATTCAATTACACACATCTACTTTAATAACCGGATCTTTAATTTGATAATATGGCCGGATTTTAAGAATGGAATCTCATATAATAAACCTGTTTTTAGCTGTTGAAATTTTACAAAGGCTAGGCTATTTAAGAGATAAAAGTAAATTGCAATGCATGGCCAAAGAGATGCATAAATCTTTGTCGCTAAGTGCTAGTGTTTTGTGGTTACTATTTCGTAAAGAGTTACGATTTTTTTTATCATTATGCATGTTGGAAAACTCTGATAATTTTTGTTTTTGTTTTGATAAGCGAAACTTTTGAAAGCATTCAGCTCTATTTGTTTGTGTTGTTCGTTTTTCTATTGCTATGATTAGTCGCTATATTTTTAAAAAACTTTAAAATATTAATTTGTGATAATTTACATTTTCAAATAAAAATATAAATTACGTATACATTATGCAAACTAAATTAACAATATATTTTTAAAAATAATTAATCTAATGTTTTATTTTTCCTTTTATTTATTTTAATTTTATTAAATTTTGTTTATAATTAATTTATGTAGAATTTAATTTAATTAAGATTAACGTTAATTAACTAAATTAAATATAATTTAATTAGATTTAATTAAGATTAACGTTATATTTTTATTTAATTATATTTAGTTTTGATTATATTTAATTTAGTTTATTTTATCTAATTTAATTATTTTTTTAATTTATATATTTTTGATTGCTATATTGTTAGTTTATCTGTCGCTGGATCCATCGATCAATCGTAGTGACTGATCGCTAATAATAGCTGAAAATTCTAATGATTGAAAATTACGATTACTGATCGTTAGCGATAGGCAAAGGAATATCATTTAATCGCTAGAGACCAAAACTTAGATGAAATATACGGAATGTAATTGTTTACATACATATGCATAAGTGTGAATTTGGGTATATACGGAAGTGTGTGTAAAGATAAAATAAAAAAGAAACGAGGAACCCAGAAGAAGAAAGAAATCTCGTGCGAAAGAAGCCAATAGAGATGAGTGCAAACTACGAGGTCACTTATTACATTTGATGTGATTATTGATTTCTAGATCATACCCAAATCTATCTTATAGCTTCTTTTACATTTTATTTTACTTTATCATCTATAGCTTCTTTACAGTTTTTTTTCTATAGCCATTTTCAACATTTCTTTTTTTATTAATTTTTACATCAATTTAAATTATGTGATTCTCAGTGGCTGACTTTTGCTATCGAGTTAGATATAGATTTTGAAACGTTAATAAACTTATTCTTCGATCTTGTATATATTAGTATATGTATCTCGTACAAATAATGTTAGAATCCGTAATGTGGTTGCGCACAAGACCGTATTCAAAGAAAAATTATTATTAGTACTTGTAGTTTGTTAGTATTTACTAGTTAGACACTTACCAGACCGGTACAAGTAATGTTATAATCGGGCCATTTTACGTACTAGTTAGATGTTGATACAATGAATTGGTTCATTTGATTAATAAAGAAATGAGTTCGTTGAACAAAAGTATACTACTAGTAAAATGCATTTATTTGCAATACTTTCACTTCACAAGATATAAAGAAAGGTTATACTATGATAAAACATAAATATATGTAAATTGTTTGTATTATCACATGTTATTTTAGTTGCTCTACAAGTGTCGTTTTATTTTCTGGTTTTGACACAACACAATTTGTATAGATGTTATAGGAGCGTAGACGTCACTTCTCATAAACCGCGAGTAGTTTTTCTGGATGTTGTAAGCTCCAAAGTACAAAGAAAAATCGAACAGTACCGAAAGCGAAGTAAGCAGATTTTTGTAAGTATAATTATTATTTACAATATTAACATTTATTTTGCTTAATTGTTTTGTTTGATATTCAACGATAAAGCAAAAAAAAAAAAAAGCAAGAATGAAAACATGTCTCGTGAAGCAGCAGTTGAACAAGAAGTGTTATTTTTTGCACAACATTTATTATATTACTATTTCCAATTTTTTAAAATAAATTTCCGAAAAAAATGTATTTGTTTAATTTATACCGAAACTTTTGCAGAAAAAAAAATGATCACGTAAGAAAAAAATAAATACTGGTAATGTTTATAAAAAACTTAATTTTCTGCAATTTCTGGTTATTCATTTGTAACCATGTTGTAAAATTTTGGACATAAATTTTAAAAGTTTGTTAATTCAATTCTGTGTATATTTTTTGTTCACTTTGTAATTAATTGATTACATTAACTTTGCTTCTCATTTATGTTCTTTGTTATTATTATAAACCTTTTTTTTACTTTGTCAAACGAAAATTAATTAATAACTTTATAAAATCTATCTTTATTTATGTATTATTTAATTAGTTAAATATTCGCTCTGCTTCTCCATCTTCACTCTTCTTCTTCTTCTGTGAACCTTCTCTCTCTCTCTCTCTCTCTCTAGAGGCACTCACATTCATTCTCTGCTTCACCCTTTTAATTCACGAGATCCCTCCTTCTCTCTCTTTCCTCTTCGATGCCTTTTCACAGAGTATCTAATCCTTCCCCATTCATTTCCATCTCCACTCTTTACCGTCGTCTCCATTGACGACCATTGCTCACCGGAGTCATCAAACCCTATTACCGATATATATAAAAAAACCTCGATTAGGGTTTTCTTAAATTCTCACAAATTTCAATCCTTTCTTCGCCGGAAATAAAAATGCCCAAGTCAGTTAAACCCATTCCTGAATCTGACAAACTCGCCGATCATCTCCGTGATTCATCACTAACCTCCGAGATCAACAAACCTGACTTCCGTGAATTAGATCTTGGTTCACCGGTTTCTCCGCTTCGTTCTCAGCCACGTAGACTCACCACCACTGCTACCACAACAACTAGTAGTAGCAGTTCTAGCTCCTCCGGATCTGTAACGGGTCGGGTTAGAAATGCTCCCGTTGTTATCGGAAGATCTAATTCGGTTCGTAGTCAATCTAGTGGTGGGAATAATAATCTAAGACCGAGTCAATCTAGATCGGACTCAGCTACTTCTTCTTCTTCTTCACATTCACAACCACTCATCTCCTCCTCTGCTACTTCTCCAGCTACGACGTCTCCGGCGACGAATGTACTTCCGACCGGAAACATTTGTCCTTCAGGGAAGATCCAAATCACTGGAATGACACAAAGCCGTTCAAGAAGCGATGTTCTTGGATCTGGTACTGGAACTTACGGACATGGAAGTATAATGCGAGGCGGAGGAAGTAGTATATCTCCGGCGAAACCTGCCGGAGGAGGAGGTGGAGGAGGAGGATCTCCGACGACGTCGCCGGTAATGGTCGGTAGTTCTAGCAGAAGTAGTCCTGTTGCGGGAGAGACTTTGTGGAAGAAAGCAATTTTAGGTTCGGATTCAGAGGAAGTGAAGAGAGTAGGGAATGAAATGTATAGGAAAGGTTTGTTTAATGAGGCTTTGAAGTTGTATGATAGGGCGATAGCTTTATCACCGATGAACGCTGCTTACCGGAGTAATCGAGCTGCGGCATTGACGGGGTTGGCTCGAATTGGTGAGGCTGTTATGGAATGTGAAGAAGCGGTGAGATCGGATCCTAACTATGCTAGAGCTCATCACCGTTTGGCCTTATTGCTTATTAGGTAAATTGCTCCTCTTTTCTCATAGCCCAGCAAGTGGTTCTGTGCTCACTGTATCATCAAAATAAAGAAACTTTTATCTATGGTGATGCTGATGGCTGATGCAGTGAAGGAGATAAAGCTATTGACTCTAGGGGTTTTTTGTTTGTTGATGTTGATGATATGTTTATGAAACTTCAATGTGTGTTAATTACTCTGTTGCAGATTAGGTCAGGTTAATAGTGCAAGGAAGCATCTTTGTTTTCTTGGGAGACCATCAGATCCCATGGAGTTGCAGAAGCTTGAAGCAGTGGAGAAACATTTGAGCAAATGCGCAGATGCGCGAAGGGTCGGTGACTGGAAAACAGTTTTGACCGAAGTAGATGCTGCCGTTGTTTCTGGAGCCGATTTTTCTCCTCAGGTAAGAATTTCAATTATGTGGGATAAGATGTTTCCTTGTGAAGAATCATAACTTAATATCTTTTAACTGTTATGTCTTATACCTACAACAGTTAGTAATGTGTAAAATAGAAGCACTCTTAAAACTTCACCGGCTTGATGAAGCCCAATCAAAGCTATTAGAAGTCCCCAAAGTAGAGCCGTTCCCCGTATCTTGTTCGCAGACTCGGTTTTCTGGTATGGCTTGTGAAGCTTATACATATTTTGTCAAAGCTCAAATCGAGATGGCTTTAGGAAGGTGAGGCTAGAGAACATTTTCTTATGCTAATGTTAAATAAAACTATTGAATTTCATCAGTAAAAAAAGGGGTTAAAGAGCAGATGATGAATTTTTGCAGGTTTGAAAATGCAGTTATGGCTGGTGAGAAAGCTAACCAAATCGATCCACGATGCAACGAAGTTGCTATGTTACACAATACTGTTACATTGGTTGCTAGGGCTCGTGCTCGTGGCAACGATCTCTATAAATCAGAAAGATATACGGAAGCAAGCTCAGCTTATGCAGAAGGCCTTAGGCTTGATCCGTGCAATGCTATTCTATATTGTAACCGGGCAGCTTGTTGGTTTAAACTTGGAATGTGGGAACGCTCAATTGAAGATTGTAACCAAGCACTGCGTTATCAACCAAGTTACACAAAGCCACTTCTTCGGAGGGCTGCCTCAAATAGCAAGGTACATAAAAAAACCGTTTTCTTGACTTAGTTTGGCTTGTAATTTGTTCTACTCTGATCCTTGAGCTTTCTGTCCAACTGTAGATGGAAAGATGGGGAGCTGCAGTGAGTGATTACGAGGCCTTGATAAGAGAACTTCCTCATGACAAGGAAGTTGCTGAATCTCTATTCCATGCTCAAGTTGCATTGAAGAAATCTCGTGGAGAAGAAGTTTTAAATATGGAATTTGGTGGTGAAGTTGAGGAAGTTTATTGTCGTGAACAGTTTAAATCTGCCATGAATTTACCAGGTAAAACATAACTTCTCAGCTTCTTACATTATAACCTTTTCTTGATTGGACCTCTGATCTAATTTATAAAATTTGGGATGTGGTATTCAATCAAACCCAGGAATTTCGGTTATACATTTCTCGACAGCCTCTGATCATCAATGCAAGCAAATATCTTCATTTGTGGACTCGCTATGTACTCGGTACCCATCTATACACTTCCTCAAGGTAAAGTTACATGAAAACTTTTCTCATGGTAGTGACTCAAAACGTTTTATAACTCAGGGAAGAGATTGACTCTAAATTCTACCTCTTTGGTCAGGTGGATATCGATAAATGTCCTTCAATAGGTAATGCAGAGAATGTGAGGGTTGTACCGACAGTGAAGATATACAAGAACGGTAGTCGGGTTAAGGAGATTGTCTGTCCAAGCAAAGAAGTGTTGGAGTACTCGGTGAGACACTATAGCGGTTAAAATCAAAAACACTCTTCTTCTTCACTCTTCTGCAGCGTCCCCATTACCCTTAAAAAAAATTCTCAATAATCCCACTTAACTTCTTAAGATGCTTCATTACGAGGGAACCCATTAGTGTAGAGTTTCATCTCTTTATGATTTGTTCATTCATTCACCTCTTCATTGCCCTGTGATCTCTGTCTCTGTATGTTCTGTTCTGTCTTCTTCCCCTCCATTCATTTTTCTCTACAGATTGAGATTGCATTGGCTCCTTCTTCTTCTTCTTTTAGCTTCACTTGTTTAGGTATTGAGAGATGTTACTGGTTGGAGATAAATTTGTGTACATAGAGAAGTTCGGATGTGACTGAAGAAGGGGCTTACTAAAAGGGCATAAGAGGAAGATTTGGATTCTTCATTTTCAGTTCTTTTTTTTTCTTTACTTTTAGGGCTTATTAGTGAAACCAAGAAGAAAGTGAGCCATCTTGTCATTTCAATTCTTCTCATTTCCTCAACATTTTCATCAATAAAAAGTTATATATTTTTCTTCATTTTCCACCAAGTAAATGTTTTTATTTGAATACATCCCAAATCCAACCCAAATTCATACATAATTAGATAATTCCATCTAAGAATATTGTGAAAATAGATGATTTTAGTGAAACATTTACCTGTTTTTAACAAAGGAAACTAGATATATTTTAAAAATCTATTATTAAAAATACAATTCAGCCTAAGAAATGGGACTTCGGTGATTGATTTCAAAATTGGATTTTAATACTTTAGTAGTTGACATGTACAAAAAGGGAGATTCGGATTAATTAGAGATTGATTAGGTTTGTAATGAAAGCGACTGTTGTTAATACTTTTTTGTTCTGATGTGTTAATTGCCCTCTCTTCAAGGGATTGAAAAGAAAAAACAGAATCCAAATATGCGCATTATAAGTTGTTTCTTTTTTCTAATTAATTTTAAAATAATAAATACTTTTAAAAAAGGAAAATAATAATAACATAACGCCCAAAATCAATGATAATTACTACTATAGAATAAGAAAAAGGTTTGGAAGGTTATCAACTTTTATGGTCGTTAGCCGCTGCTATTCTGCGCCGGCCGAAGTCGGTGCCCTTAATTTCTGGTTGTTTGACACGTATTTATCACTTTTATATAAAAATATATATATTTTGTGGATAATATGTGTTTGGTCGTCTTCAGCTTTTAGCTATTTGAGACTTTTGAGTAAAAATATTATATCACTTATCACAGAAAAAGCTTATTTACTAATAATAATAAAATTTCTCATTTTTGCTCATTAGTGGAGGCGCGTGATTAACACTCACCGACTAACACTAGTGTGAACTTTTTGACCCTTGAGAGTGAGAATTAAATTAAAAACGTACTTATTAAAGCATGAAGTACGTTGGTAAAAAATTGGTACACCGTACATGTACGCTATAAATTCTCACAATTAATAGAGCCGTTGGGGCGTTACTCGAACGAAAATGCAAGCCGTGTCTATATACGAGACTCGCACACCGTGTCGTTTTCCTTGAACCATTTTCCTTCTTCAACGGCCTCTTTTCGCAAACATGTCTGCCGTTTTTGGGGACCACATACATGCTGAGACAACATGTGTGTCTAGTACGTAGTTTGTGTACACGATGATTAGGGTTGGAACAAGAAGTGGATAAAGCCAAGCCAAACCAGATCGAAATGTTTAAAAACAATCAAGTGCAGTTTGGTGTAGTAGCCTGCAAGTGCAGAGACATGGTCTCTCCAAATGAACTGAAATTTTTTGTTTCTCTTTTGGAAGGGTTTCAGTCCCGATAAAAAAAACGTATGAGTTTTGGATCCAGAACTCTTCAATTATCCGTAACAAAAAAAATAATGTGTCTAAAGCAAAATTAAAACCAAAATTGATCTATAGACTAATTAGTTTATTATTTTAAAACAAAAATAAAGAAACATGAAATCGATTTCAGTGTTACTAAATAAAATAAATGAAGTTTTTAGTAAATTTTATATTTTACTATTATATATCTATTAAATATAGATGAAACATATTATACATAAAACTTTATTGTTAAAACAGAGTCGAATTCAAAACAAAATTGCATAGGTCAAAACTAAACCAAACCGAAGTAAAATTGGTTTTATTTGTCTTCAGTTTCTATAAAACATGTAAAACCAAACCGGAATCAAACAGTAAATTAGATTCGATCATCCTTAACAAATATAAAAAGATCCATAAAGGGGGAAGGTTAAGTAAGAGACAAACAAACAAGAAAAGATTCTCTTGTTCTGTTTTATTACACTTAGAAAAAACAGAGCATGTGTTCATGATCTCGAAGGATTCGTACACGAAAATCAACATTTTGACGGTGGATACATAAATAAACCAGAATCCAACTGCCTAATTTATTATTTTTTCAAATCTGTAGTTAAAAAACGAGAAACTTGAGAGATAAAGAGAGATTCAAAGTTTGTTTCATCATCTCTTTGAACTGAACTCAACCGGTGTTTTGTAGACCAGCAGCAATACCCTTCATGGTCAAGATGAGTGTATCTTCAAGTCCAGGCGCGTATTCACTCGTCGGGTTAAGCTCGATGAGTTCTTGTGCTGGTTTGCTTGATTCCGCAATCTCCTTAGAGATGTGAGGTCGCAGAGTAACATGGTAACTCGGATCACGGATTCTCTTCAATGTGTAAGCTTGACAGACATTGAGAGTCGTAATGTACGAATCACGAAGTCTCAGTCTCTGTTTCAAGTAAGGATCTCCTTCCAGAAGATCTTTGTGTCCAGCGGTCTGCAAACAGCGAAGCGATTCAGAAAGAATTGTAAAGTCAATAAGAAGAAAGAAATCAAGAGGGCTCTGTTTTTACCTGCAGGATGAGTTTCTTGGTTTCCTCGAAATTAGCCCTGAGTTTCTCACCAAAAGGCCAGAGTTCTTCTGAAACAAGAAGCTTATCGTACAAAGCAGCAATACCAGGATCTCCTTTAGCGAACACCATTTCGATTAGATCAATGGTGACTCTAAAGAAAGGCCAGTGTTTGTACATATCTTGGAGCATATGGAGGTTCTTAACATCTTTTTCGATCACGTGTCTAATCGCAGCTCCGAATCCAAGCCATACAGGAAGATGGAATCTTGTTTGAGTCCAAGCAAAGATCCACGGAATCGCACGAAGAGATTCAATGCCACCGCTTGGTTTCCGCTTCGCAGGTCTGCTTCCGATGTTCATACGACCATACTCCAGTTCTGGTGTAGCCTGCAAAAGATTTTAAGATTCCGTGAGTTTTAAGAATCTGTGGGGTGAGTTAAAGATTCCGAGTGAATTATATACTTACGAGGCGGAAGTACTCGACAAACCGAGGTTCTTGAAACACAACAGAACGATACTCCTCGGTTGCAACAACCGCCATTTCATCGAGCAAAGCGCGCCATTCCGGTTTAGGCGAAATCGGAGGACGCATACCGTGCTCGAGTGTTGCAGCGGTGAAACGCTGAAGCGTTCTAAAGCATAAATGCTCTTCACCAAACGATTGCTCGATGACTTCACCTTGAACCGTGACACGGAGTGAACCGTTGATAGTATCCGGAGGCTGAGACAATATAGCAAGATGGGTCGGTCCGCCTCCTCTTCCAACTGTGCCACCACGACCGTGAAACATCGTTAGCTTCACACCATACTCTTTAGCAACCTTCACAAGCTCTTCTTGAGCTTTGTATAACTGCCAAGCAGCAGATAAACGTCCAGCGTCTTTCCCTGAATCCGAATAACCAATCATAACCTCTTGCTTTCCGTTAATCCGGTTCTTATACCAGTCAACAGAAAAGAGCCTAGCAACTGCTGCAGGAGCTGCTTCAAGATCCGCTAGCTTCTCAAAGAGCGGAACAACTCTCAAAGGCTGTTTCACGTGGCATTCGCGCTGTAAAAGCTCAACAGCTAATACATCAGAAGGTGCAGTTGCCATAGAGATAATGTAAGCACCAAAGCTATCTGCTGGTAGCTCGGATATGACATGAAACGTGTCGAGAACATCAGCTATTTCTTCGGTTTTAGGAAGATCAGAACCAAAAAGCGGACGTTTGCCACTTAGCTCAGATAAAAGCCATTCTTGGCGGCGTTCTTCAGACCATTCTCTGTAGGATCCAATATCTAAATGCGTGGTGATAGCATCCAATACATCGGTATGGCGGTCAGATTCTTGCCTAATGTCAAGTCTCACAAGAGAGAGCCCAAAGGTTGAGACTTGCCTCAAGAAATCAAGAAGGCTTCCATCTGCTATTGGACGGTCACCACATGAACACAGAGATCGGTAACAGAGCTCAAGAGGTTCCAAGAACTACAAAAATAGCACAGAGAGTGGTTCAGTACCAAATCATAACCGGGAGTTTAAAGGATTCTAATTGCAATGATACCTGTTCCAAGTTAATGAAAGTAGCCTCTTCAGGGACATCAGAGTGTCCATTGCTGAGCAATTGATGAGCGCGTTCACGTGTGTGATAAAGCTTGTCCCTTACATCGCCAAGAATCACACGGTATGGCTCGGTTGTAGGAATTGACTTCCAGAATTCTGCAATCAAGACAATAAATGACAGGTTCCAAATTAAATCGGTCCCGGACACAAACATAAACAATATGCTCAAAATCGGTTCCTTTTCTTACCTATGTAATGTTTCGCAGCATCTTTCCTCGAATTTGCGTGTAGTTCATCAGCTCGCACACGCAGCTCGTCATTGCAACGCCACATAGACATCTACGAAAGAAGCAGTAAAAATGAAATGAGGATGCATACATAAAGAAAATGAGGAGACCAAAATGAAAAAAACTTGAGATCAAACCTCAAACATAAGATCTTCGATTTGGTTAAAGTACATAGTAGCAGCCATCATTCTAGCTAACAAGCAAACATCTCTAGTGACTTCAGGTGTAACCCTTGGGTTACCTGCAAACACATATATTGTGAGTTTGCATGAGTAAAGCCATTGCAAGCGGGAGCGAAATAAGAGAGCTATGTGAGAGGGACTTAGAGAAATCTACCGTCACGATCACCACCCATCCAAGAAGAGAATTGAATCAATGGAGCATTATATGGAACACGTTCTTCGATCCCTATGTTTTTCAAAGCTGTGTCTACACGGCGCAGAAACTTAGGAACACCTTTCCAGATAGTTTCATGGAAATAACTCATTCCTGCTCTCATCTCATCTTGAGGAGTCGGTGGTGTTCTTTTGATTTCATCTGTTCGGAATGCTGCTTGAATCTAAGAAAAGTCCAAATTATTCCATTAGTTTTCAAAATCATGTCAATGTGAAGAATCCAATAAGCTTTTACCTCTCTTTGAAGAGCCTCATCGAGCTCTTGCTTGTCATCAGGAGTAATATCCTTAGCATATAGTTGGGCCAGACAGTCTCTTATCCTGAAAAAAAGGCACAAAGAAGATATTTTTAACATCAAAACATCGATCCAAAGCAAGCCCGGTTAAGCCTTAAAGACTAACCTCCCATGTTTCTGAAGCAATGATCTTCTCACAGACTGAGTAGGATGAGCAGTCAAAACCAAATCCACAGTCTGATTCTTGAGAGCATCAAAGATCTCTTCAGGAGACTTATTCAGATCTCCAACAAGCTTTTTGAAAGTTTCTTCAAGATCAGATTCAGTAGTAGCAGAGCTCTCATCAACAAAATCACCTTTCTTCAGCTTCTTGACCCTACGGCGATAAGCAATCTGCACTTCCTCAGCCAAATTGGCTAAGTTAAGCATGTGAGAGAAAGCTTTAGCGATAACAATGGAGTCCCCTGGATCTAAACTCGTTAGAACATTCCCTAGCTCCTCTAGCTTCTTCGGTTCATGCTTCCCTTCGTATTCTGCAGAATGCTCATAAAGCTCTTGCACCTATACACAACACAACACACAATAAGATCTCTAAACTGACAAAAAGTTTAAATCTTTCTGCGTTTAAAGCCCTAATCTAAACCCATGATCGAATCAAAAAAAAGTTTAAATCACAGAGCATGTAGTTTAACGATCTTTTATTCAAATGGGTCAAATCCAAAATCGAGAAGAAAACGTACAGTTTCACGGAGATCTTCACCGTGCAAATCCTGGAGAATATCGAGAAATCGATCTAAGAGCAAAGCATCATACTCAACAAGCTTGTCGTCTTCACTAACTTTACCAGGAACAAGTTGACGAAGATGAACATCAATTGATGCCATCTTCTCTAGCTTCCGATTCGCCATTTCTTCACCGACTTCTTTCTTCACTATGAAGAAGGAAAAGAACAAAAAACAAAAAAAACGAAATCAAATCCAAGAGTCAAAAGATCGATCTGTAGACAGGTGACTGAGATTTCGCCAATGAAATCGGGGACAGGAGTATAAAAAGTTCGAAACTTTGAGTCAATTGAGACAAACCCAGATGAGAAAAATCTGCTGATTGTACGGAGATAAAGTAAATCTAATATTAGCGAGTGTTCAGAAGCTAACCAGTTCAGAGAAAAAAGCTGTGTCCTTTGAAGTCAGATTCAGATTTCAGAGATAATAAGCAAAACAAGATTCTTTGCTTACGTATATATAGAGAGTGTGATCATGAATTCATGATATCGCTTATAGTTGAAATTTTTAACCATTTTTATTATTATTTTTCCCTCATTTTTTAATGCATTGAAGTAATTTTGAGTTATTTATTTATTAAAAATAGAATACTTTATTCAAGTAAAAAATGAGTATTATGATTCCTATCTTTATTGTTGAAAAAAAAAAGATTCATACCTTTATTCTATTTCTATATGATGCATTGATGCTCGCTTATAGTTGAATTTTAAAAGTTTTTTAATTATTATTTTTCCTTAATTTTATTATTAAGTTATTGATGTAGTTTCTAAAATATAGAATATTCAATTTTCTAATGTATCACTGATAGTCAAAAATTGATTCAGTCAAGTCGTTACCCAATCACATTCTTGGAAATTTACACTTTCATATTTGACACAATTATAAACTTGAGAATAAAATAACACTAAAATAGTATATCATTCTGACCAGTTAAGTAAAATCGTAATTAAATATTTTTTATTTTAATTTAATTATTGTTTTAAAACTTAAATTTTGTTTCATAATAATTATTGGTTTAGATTTTTAATATAAATGTTTGGTAAAAATTTCAATTTTATCACAATTGTTTTAATGTTTTAATCAATAAAAAATTAAAAATATATTAAAAAAAATAATATATAAAAATTAATTGTTTTTTAATTTGTGTAAAAAACTTTAAATAATAAGTAATTTTGAAATAGAGAGAATAATAATTTTTGTAATTTTTTACAAATTACCAATGTGATTATTTATTTTGTTTAAATTACCAATGAGAGTCATACTATTTTGTAAAATATTTATTCCTTCTCAAATTCACGCGAGCGAATGTAGAGAAGAGTAGGAGAAGAGCATGTGTCATGCACGGCGATCGATGAATTCTGAACTTTGAACATAACTTTCACTTTAAGTGATCAAGTTGACATTTTTTTCCTTTCGTTAGTATTTACTCTCTCCCTTGTTATTTATTTGATGTTTTAGTAAAAAAAAATATTTTAAATTAAACGATATTTTTAATTTTTAATAAAAAATTAATTAATTTTTTATTAGTTTTGATAATTTATATTTAAATTATTTTTTATTAGTTGAATCGTGTTTTTATTTTAATATAAAAATAAACAAAAATTAAATAATTTCACAAAAACCTTAAACATCAAATATAAAAAATAGAAAGTACAATTTACCTATTTAACCAACTATTTATTTATTTCCGTTTTATTATTAGTACAGTGATTGGATATAGTAAAATATTTTAATGAAGAGTTTTATCGTTTTTATACAGTTTTCTAAAATATATTCCATCCAATCAGTTTTAATTCAAAATCCTAAAATAATATTTTCTTCATTTTATATTAAGTATCGTTTTAGATTTAATTTTTTTTAAATAAATATAAATTTTTTAAAAATAAATATAAATTTGTATTTTTAATATAAATGTTTGTTAATATTTTCAGTTTTATCCTTAGTATTTGATGTATTGACCAATGAAAAAAATTGTATGATGTATTAATAGGAGGTAAAACAAAAAAAATAATTAGTTTATAAATATGTGTGAAAAACATTAAATGACACTTATAATAAAAGGGATAGAGTATTAAAATTTATAATATTCTAAATTCTTTTCTCTTTTCTTTTCTTGTTGATATTTGTTTTAACCAACAATATATCTTGATCACATAAAATCGGGTTTTAAAGTGAAAACAATATCAATTTATTGTTTCGAAACGATATCATAACCTTGGATCAATTTAAATATTGCTTGCATTTTTATAAAATCAATGTGTCACTTTCTGCTTCTTTTAACTCTTTATAAATTTTTTATATTTGATTGATTTCTAAATTTTAAAAGTAATCTGTTTTTATTTCCGTGTTAATTAGGATATTTCATGATACTCATACTAATTTATAGTAGAATATGTGAAAGAACTGAATAATTTTATCATTTAAAGATTTTACAACAACCAATAATAATTTAAATCACATTGGCAATACTTGACTTATCAAATGGTTCACATAGTCATTTCTTTCCGTAGTTTATCATATTTTCAATGGCCATGGAATAATCCCATAATTTATTTAGTTTAAATAATTTTGCTATTAACATATATGTTTTTTTTTCATTAACAAATATAATTAATTTTTTTTCGTTAAGTCTTCTGTTTAATTTTAAATAAGCGGGTCTTGCTTTCATACCTTCGTGTCATGCAATCATTTGGGCAAAATCTAAACTCGGCAGTCTATGATAAATTACTGATTTAAACATATATATATCCAAAAGATCATAATAATATAACTGTTGTGAACGAAAAAAGTGAGTAAGATACATTAGCACTATATGATGCAAACTAGATCATGCCATATTATTATTCTTACTCTTATTATTGTTTGCTAAGTGACAAAGTCGTACATGTGCTGTGATGTCACACTATGAATATTTTGTGCCCGTCGACTCTAATTATTCAAAATCTGGATATTTCTTCATATGTGCTAATGGAATATTCGGATAATTTGGTATGTCTTTATCTACCCAAGTCAACACTCGACAGGCATGAGTGATAGTCTAATACTCTAATCTATATACATAGCGGGGAAGTTTTCTCTACTCTTACGATATCCACATCATCATCATGTTAAATATTCAATTAAAAAAGTCATGTTATCAATTAAATTTTAGTTCCATCCTAATGACCCTTACTTTTGTTTATTTTTTTTCTAATAACCATCACTTAACTATAGTACTTAATGATCATTACTTAGATAGTTATAAATGAAGGGAAGTAAAACTTGAAAAAAGAGTTTAAGTAACTACAGTATAAAAAAAATTATGAACAATACATATAAAAAAAAAACATTTCTCCTAGAATTTTCACCTAAGAAAACCAATTTGTTTACCATAAAATTTATGAAAATAATATTAGTTTAAGAATATTAGCTTTTAGAGTGGAAATATATTAAATTGATATATTAAGAAACGTGAAAAGTCATACCTTTTATTTGTTTCCAGAAAAATATATAGGGATTAATCTAATTACATATTACATATAACTATTTGATACAATAGTGATTACTTAGTAAACACAACTAAACAAACTATTAAAATATAGATCAACACTGTTTTCATAGTAGATTTAAAATAAGTAAAAAAAAAGATTATTTATACACTAAATTTCTAGATTTGCACATATATATATATATATTTATAATGAACTTAAGTATTGTTCTTTTTATCGATATTTTATTTCATTTGATGGTAAAACAAACATTATGCATTTATGGTAGAGGTAAATTTTAATCTAATTTTAAAAAAATTTAAAAAGAGAAATAGGAAAAAATAACTCAAAGATAAGAAAAAATAAATTGCACTATATAGAAACAGCTTTAAAATATATTTTAAAAGAAAGAAAAACTAATTGATATTAAATGATAGAAGCATCAAAATTGAGTGAAATGAGTGTTAGAAGATCAAGATCTAAAGAGAAAGCGAATTTATATAAATTCACTAAATAATATGAGTAATCTTACAAAACAAAATGAGAAAATATTTTTTATGTATCTATTGTACATACAATAAATGGAAGTTTGGAAATGACAAAGGTATTCAAAAATATCACATGAGTTTTTCGAAAGTACAAACAAAAATCTTAATAATTTAAAATCATTGTTGATAAAAAGTAAATCATTATGCACTAAAAAACAGAAATAATTTATGGTCATATGATTTATAGATTGCACAATAAAACACGTAAAAATGATACGTAATATGTGTAGCATATCTCAAGTGAAAGTGCAATATTGTACCATGACTCAAGAAAATAACAAGGACACACTCGAGCATTTACCAATTGAATCGATTATTTTTAGCGGAAAAGATTCGAAAAGGGCATATTTAAAGCATGCTAAGTTTCTATATTGTAGAATATTGGGGTTACAACACAAAATTGGTATCTCAAAAGAACAAATAATACTAGCCATTGTTGAGGGGACCGAAATTGCAATAAAATATATATAAAGATTGTAATATGCCAACAGTGTAACCAATATATCTAATATTTCATCTAAAATTTTCTAAGCGGAATAGGATAGTGAATCACATAATCTTTAAAGAGATTTTTCTTTTAAAATAAAGGCCGGGAAAAAGTATGTTTGGTAAAGATTTACTTACATCATTCTCACCTCTTAATATTATCAGTTTTAACGTTTTCACCGTGTGTTACTATTAATAAAATTCAATGTCATTTTTGTCACAAGTTGAAACTCATATATTTTTCGAATACTATTGTTGTAGACAAGTAGTTTTTAAAAGTAAAATATTTTAAAAATTACAAAAGTTGGATTTTATTTATTTAAATCTTTAAAAGTCGGATAAAACAAGTTATTAAAATTATAAACAAAAAATAATTAAATCGTAATTTAGTATTAAACCCTTTCTAATATTAAAATAATAAAACGTCAGGGATAGCCCATACAAACTTTCATTTAAATCCGGATAAACAATCTATTTCTCCCTCGGAAGTTTCACATAGCACCACAACTACACAGATTTTCATCCTCGATCTGTGTATACACAAATCAAAAGTTCCAATCTAGTTTCCCCCTAATTTGAAAGTTCGAAACGTGGTTCCACATAGATTCAAATTTCGAAGCCTAGAAACAAATAATCATGGTTTATCATTGGTTTACTGTTGCGTAAAGAACCACTAACCGCGTAACAACAAAATTGAACCGGATTAAACCAAGAAAACAACCTGATTATAACAAATTAACCCGATTAGAAATCCCCAAAATCTCCAAAACAAAAAATCCCCAAATTGAAGAACCCTAGAATTTGAGAAAGCCAAAATCCCCTAATCGATCTGAATGCGAAGGTCGAGATGATGGATTCGAATGAGTTGGATACAAATGCGTTAGTTATTTATCACGGTTCTACTGGATCTTGTCAGCAAGAGGAAGGAGGGTCCGGTCATCCGATACGAGACGATGAACCTGATGATGAAGACCCAAGGGAGCGAGACACGTTTGAAATCAAGCAGGCCGTAATGGAGTTTAGAGATGAACCTTCGATTCTTCACTATGAGTATCTGGACAGTGAGTGATGAAGACGAAGAAATTGTTCGGGAGAGAAAGCGTAACAACATCAGACGCGGAGATGAGAATCTATATTATCACCAGACTTTCTTCAACGGAATTGCTTTTAAGGATGTTGTACTCAACCATGTTTTAAAGACAGGATGCAACATCCAACTGTACATGTATGATAAAACGAAGCTTAAGTATAAATGTGTTGGTGATGGATGTGTTTGGCGCATATATAGTTCAGTGACTGGAAAATGTAGTAAGTGGAGGGTTAACGTCTTCAAGAATGTGCATACATGTAATCCGAATGGAGATTGTGAGATGTTGAAGGTTCCGGTTATTGCTAGGTTGTTCCTAGATAATATCAGAGAAGAACTTGAGTATTTCATGCCTATGAAGATTGAAGAAACCATTAAACAAAAATGGAAGATCACCGTATCCATGCCTCAATGTCAAGCTGTAAGAAATAAAGCATTGAGGTGGATTAAGAAAGAATATGATGAGCAGTTTGCGCGGCTCCAAGATTATGCGGCTGAGATACGAGAATCTAATATTCAATCAACTGCTGAAGTTGACACTGTGAGAAATGATGCAGGCCAAGAGGTATTTAACTAGTTCTATATCTGCTTTGATGTGATCAGGAGAACATGGAAAGAGACGTGTAGACCACTGATAAGAGTAGATGGAACATTTATGAAAGGAAAAATTAAAGGACAGTTGTTGGTTGCTTTAGGTAGAGATTCATATAATGTTATATATCCAATAGCATGGGGGTGTGTACAAGTAGAAAACATAGATAATTGGGTGTGGTTTGTGAGGAAGCTCAAGGCTGATTTGGGACTAATGGATGGTGAAGGTTATATCATAGTCTCTGATCGTCAAAAGGTAACAACCATTCTTCATTTATTCATGTTTGTGTTATGTATTTATCATGAATTAATAACTTCTGCTTTTTGTTTCAGGGATTGATCTGAGCTGTTGAGTTAGAGCTACCAAGGATTGAACATAGAATGTGTGTCAGACACATTTATGGAAACTTGAAGAAAAATCATGGGAAGAATAAAGATATGAAGCCTTATGTTTGGGATGTGGCATGGAGCTACAATGAGGCTCAGTTTGAAGCAAACATGACCATATTGTTCAACTATGATGTGTCTGTCTGGCGTGCTGTTGTCAAGTCAAAACCAAGGATTTGGTGCAGGGTGTTCTACAAGCTAAGGAATTACTGTGAAGATGTTGAGAATAACTCGACAGAGTCCTTCAATAACTCAATAGTGAAAGTTAAGAACAAACCATTTGTGCCAATGCTTGAGACTATCAAGAGACTAGCAATGGTCCTGATTGCCAAGAGATATGCTATCTCTCATTATCACAAAGGGAGATACACGCCATATGTGGCTAAGTTCCTTGCAAAAGAGCTCGAGAAAGCCTCAAAATGCAAGATTAGAAGAAGCACTAATGGCATGTATGAAGCTTCGCTTAGTGGCTATTTTCATCGGATAAACTTGAGTGAGAGGACTTGCACTTATCGAAAATGGGACACATGTGGCATTCCTGGTGAGCATGCTTATGGAGTAATTTTGCACAAAAAGCTTGAGGTTGAAGACTATGTGTGTCACTGGTTTCAGACACCTATGTGGAAGAGAAACTACACAGAAGGACTAGTTCCACAGAGAGGTCCTGCATTTTGGCTATCAATCAACTTTATACCACCTGAACCACCGCAGCCTGGGAGAAAAAAAGGTAAAGAGAGTAAGAAGGACAAAAAGAGGAAAAAGGAGAAAAATGAGTCTCCTTTGAAGAAGGTACCTCAACAGTTGAAAATGGTAATGCATTGTGGTATATGTGGTGCATCTGATCACAATTGCAGGTTTCATAAGAAGAAGACGTCTCAGAACTTTGAAGGAGAAACTACTCAAGTCACTGACACTCAAGTTGAACCGTCTCAAGGAGTTGTCACTTAAGGATGAATGAGATTAGAAGATTATGAGGTGTAAGATTAGATGAAGATGAGTATGTTTTTGGTTTTCCTTTAGATTAGGAGTAACTCAGCAATGCCTCTGTTTTTGGTTTTGGTATGACCATGTGTTTTTGGTTGTTTTACATTGCTATTTGGTAATGTCTTATTATTAGGATGTTTAACTCGGATTGTGTACTAGACTATTTTGCATATTGAATGCATTTTGAAATCCAAATTGTCTCTGTTTTGAGCAATAACAAGAACATAATAATAACAAGTGAAATAGATTTTGGATTTGTGTTACATAACAATAACACAACACAATCGACTCATTAGGCAAAAGCCAATACACTACAATAAACACAATCGATTCAACTTATCACTTTACTCAAACCAAGCATGATCATACATCCTACAACAACAAAAATCATCATTTTCTTCATGCTTGATTTGGATTCCATCACTACATCTTCTACCCTCTCAAAAATCTCTTTCTCTAACTTCATATGCATCCTCTCAAAGACCATCTTCTAGTGCTCCATATCCTCTGTTGTAATCTCTGTCACGTTTTGTTCAAGTATTGTCGTTCATAAAGTCAATGTCTCTATCTCATCTAACAATGCTTCATCAACCCACTTGAAAGTGTGGTTATCATCGATAAGCTACCTAATACATATGAATGAGAACAATGAAAATCAAAATTGGATAAAAACAACCCACAAATCATTGACATTACCTTCTGTGTGTAAGCATAATCACAACGATAATAACGCAGTATGGATTGACATCGGACCTTGAAATCTTCGCCACAATTTGAGCCACACACCAACACATCTTCGGCACACCCACAAATCTTCTTCTTTCTCGGGCATTTGATGTTCCACTCATAACTCCAGATGAATTGCTCATTTAGAACTCAGTTGAAGATTGAAATCGGAGGTGTTGAAAATTAAATCGAAGTTAGGGTTCTGAGATTTTCTCAATTTGGAGATTTCTCTCACTGGAAATTTTCGGGTCTCATATCGGGTTTTAATAGCGAGTTCCGGGTTTTAAATTGGTATATTCTAAGGAGTTTTTGGTTTGAAATCGGGTTTATATTGTCAAACGAGTTAACCAACTTCTATGTGGAACCACGTTTTGAACTTTCAAATTAGGGGGAAACTGGATTAGAACTTTTGATATGTGTAGACACATATCGAGGATGAAAATATGTGTAGTTGTGGTGCTATGTGAAACTTTCGAAGGGGAAATATATTGTTTATCTTTTAAATCCACATCCCTACATAAGAAAAGTTTTGAATTCCCAACTAGAAGGTTTGGGAAAGCTAATTTATGTCCCAACTGGATTTTCAAGTTTTAAAATTGAATTTTCGGTTAAATTTTAATTTTCATTCGGTTTAGTATGAAATTTGATGGAAATCATGAGCTCCTAATGGAAATTACATTGTCAAACTTTCATTTATGTAGTTAGAACGAAAGGGTGAAGTTTCGTGTGGTTATAAACTTAAATAAAAGTTTGTGTGAGGATTGTATCCTATTATCTTAAAATAATCATAAAAAAGAATAGCCGAGTTACTAACAAATAAAAATAACGATATTGGTAAATGGGGTTTTATTAAACATATGAGATTAGTAGTCAGATTTATGATTGTTAATAAAATTTACCTATATTATTATGGTAATTAAATTTTAATGAAAAACGTTAGAACCAATACCTTATCTTATTAACAAAGGTTTAATATTGTGTTTGCATCTGGTTAAAAGTTTAACACAACAAAATATCTAAAGATCTGATTCTCAGTTATTTAAAAAGAATTAATTTTCATGATAATTTAATAAAACAAAACTACTTATAGTTCTCTGTTTTGTGTGATTCATTGTTCACCTAATTAGATTGTGTTTTAGTTAATGTTATACGAACCTTCTCTGTAAGCCTCAATTTTTCTTGGACATCAATCCAATAGTAAATTGGGTTTTAATTTGAGCTTCTTTAGTTGAGATTAAAAAGTGGATCCAGCTAACCATGGAGTCTCTTTAAAGTTTGGCCTGAGATTGATCCTAAGTTTCTAGGACATTAATTTATATGTCGAAAAGAAATCTAAAAAAATAAGTTGAATTTTTAATGATCAATATAAAATCACTAGAAATTGCAATAAAATACATAGCCTAGAGACCTTATACTATTTTATCCCTACTAACAAACTACGACCTGAGACTTTGTTTCGAGGATCTCAAATCATCCATTCTGTTAGCTGATACAGAATGCCAATATGCTTTCCACCTTCCATGTATAAGTAGATGGCGCAGGGGTTGCCCTTCTTGTAGAGAACATTTGTAATAAAACTTAATGTAATTTTTTATCTATTGTTTTCTACTTAAATCGAAGTTTTTTACTCTTTTCAATGTATTCACGTAATATTCAGAGATAATCGATCAGCCAATTATCAAATATCACATGCCAATTTAAAAATACTTGTGAATGTTATCTTTTTATATAATGTAAATTATAAAGATGTTAGGTAACTAATGCATCTTTTATTTGTTTTATTTGTTCTATGTATAGAGAAACTCTTTAGGATAGTATCATCTTTTTTATTTGCATATGAAATAACGTATTATAATAATTTAACGATAAGTCATTTGGCAATGCTATCAATATGTTATAATTACTGTAAATTTTGAATATAAAAATTTTGGTAAAAATAGTTTAAAAAAATAAGCGAAACATAAGGATAATATGAGCAAAAAATTAAGATAAGTAATATTTTGAAAGGCTCAAAAATGAAATTTTTAGTATTGAGAGAATATTACAAAACATTTGATATTGTGAAAAGATATTGCTGTTTACTACACATTGGTAATCAACTTTTCTTGGTAAAAGTATTAGAAATATAAAAAAATAGAAAAGTATTATCAGATTTATTTACATATTCGCATATTTAGTTTCATATTTACAGTCTTAACAATTGATGTCAATCAAAAGTCTTAACAGTTAAATTTTTGTATTTGACATTTCTGGTAAATTTATATGAGGTGAGTGAATATATAGTCTTTTTTTGTTGTGCAACAGGCAATATATAATCTATTTGAAATTTTTGGTAAGTTTATAAGAGGAACATGATTATGAGCCTATGACTATTGTCTAGCAATATTTGACTCGAATTGGTTTTTATATAAGTAAAATTAAACAATGGTTTTACATTTAGTGCTCGTTCTATCATTTTATTTGCGTTCAGTGCAATTGGCCAAATGATATATTGATGTGAGATTCTATAACTTCTATTTTTTTTTCATTTTTTAAAATTTGAAATTTTCAGTTTCTTAATTTGTTTTGTTTAAAAAAAAATTTGTACTCAAGTTTACAAGATTTTGATTGTGTTGATATATACAAACAACCAGCTTTCCAACATCCACTATTGAAGCACCATAAAATTTAGGTATGGCGGTTGACCTTTATTCAAATAAATATGAAATAAATGTTGAAAATACTTTTTTTAATTGAGGATATGTTACACGAAAAATTCAGTTCAAATGAAAAACTTGGTAGAAAAAGTAAATATAAAACAAATGATCAAAGTTGTCCAAAAGAAACAACACCAATTTTAAGGCAAATAAATAGAACTGAGAGCGTTCATCTTGACGCAGTCGAGTAACCTGGCCAACGTGCAGGTCTTCTTTTTAAAGTTCTTTTATTAAAATGTCTCATATAATTGTTAAATTATTCACATCACATTTTTAAAAGACATAAAATTAATCACACTTTTGCTATCTTTCTATTTGTTGGAATATTAGGTACTCACTTTTCTTTTATTTATTGCAAAATTTATTACTTTTAGCGGATAATCACACTTTTTTTTTCTTTTTACCATCACATAAAATTCCTTTGGAATATAATTACTGTATTGATATGTATTGGGTACATATAAAACTAAATAATATTGCAAAAACCAAAAACTAAGAACTAAAAACAAAAAGCCAAAATCTAAAAACCAACTAAGAAACTGCTGCCATTTCAAAACCTTAATTTTGTCAAATATACATATATAAAAGTAAAAGAAAACGGAAACATGAAATAGAAGCTTCGTTTACAGTTGGAAACTAAATGTATCATGCATGTACAATGAAACTTAACATATTTTGTTTGCCGTGTTTGAATTTGCATTTTCTGAAATAGAATTATAAAAAATGGCTTACGTACATGCATTCCTTAATTTCATAAACAAGTCACTGTTTTTTTCTATCTTCATATGGTTTTACATGTATCATGTATGACGTATCGCGGCGTCTTATTAAGATGAGTTTAGACTTTTAGAAATATAATCCTTAATACGTTTTTTTGTCACTAAGAATAATGCTGAAGTATAATGAATATTCAATAAACTTAAAGAGAAATATTGGTTAGCTGATAATTTGGTTGACGTATATGATGATAATTAAAGTCCATTATCAGGAAGAAGAAGAGTTTGGGAAGAAAGGACAAGTGTGAAACCTCCTCTTGTTCCTTTTAAAAAGCTTGTGTTGTTTTGATTACGGCATCTTTTCAGACACTTTATTAGTGGGATGCTTCACGGAAGCAGTATTGCATGGTCGTAATGCCTTATGACATATTTCCGACTCACTAAAAGATGTATGGTAGAGTAGCTACTTACTAGAGTCTCGTGATTAATGCCGTTGAAAGCTTTTGAGCACAATATATACTTTTAACTGAAAATCATTTTATAAAAATTTAACCATTGTTTTAAAAAATATTGATGGTTAGCTGTGAAAATTAAATAATTTACGTAGTTAAGTATCCATACAGTTATATTATTTAACCCGCATATTGTTTACTACATATAGTGATAACATATAAAATGATTTATGACGAAAATATACTGTGATATATATATTTACAAAAACTACGGAGCTAACTAGAAGAAATGAACGATTAATTGTACATTATATCCTAATTTAAGAAAACATTAAACGATAAATTTGGAAAACAAAGAGCAACCCTTTTATCCTTGAGACTAGCGCACAAGAGAGTATTTCTGTCCATTAATAGTAAGCTCATTTCTTATTTAAACAAGATCGAGCTGTAAGAACAAAACCGAAAAGAAAATAAATCTATTTAGATGGCTTCATCGAAAGGATTTGCAGTATGTTTCCTCTTGATGCTCCTCATATAGATAATGAATTCAGGTAAATTCAATTCACAACGTAAAAAATAAGATAAAATTTTCATACGACAAACACAAAAATATATTAAATAATTTATATAAATTAGTAAAGAAAAGAGATAAAACTATAAACATTGACATATTTTATGTATACGTGTTTGATTACATAAAAGAAATAAAAAATCATTTAGTATAATTATTGGAAATAACAATGTTTATGTCTAAAATAGTGGTGAAAAATGTAGAAGATGAAGTCTCTTTTCTTGGAGTCTTTACTTCTCTTTTATAGTCTCATTCTTCCTCCCAATGTGTCATTACTTGGCCATTAATTCCAGAATTAACTCACAAAATAACTTTCATCGTAATTAATTCATAAACTTGAATGCCAAATTTATTCTTTTGACCATGACAATTAATTCATGAACTGAACCACACATTTATGTCAAGATTTGACCACCTCATTTGTGCAAAATGGAAATTCTTGCGCTTTGTAAATTGATGGGCCTCCGATGCATTATATGGATCCAGTGTGCAAGATCTGATATCAATATAAGCCCCCCCCCCCCCCCCCTCCCAGTTCTTCGAATAAGTTGATTTGGTCGGAGAACTAATATTCTTGTTATGGTGTCGGAGATGAATTCGGACTAAGTAGTTGCGAGGTGAACCTGGCGGATATGTCGTGAGAAGAGATCAGATCAAGTGATCGCATGATACTTAGAGTATGTTACGAGTTTTTGTTTTGATTGTTAGGATGTGAACTCGGAGAATTGGGTCTGCAAAGTCCAATTTCGTGATTACGAGACATGAGTCTTAGTTTAAGGAGAGTTGGTTGATCAGACCCTTGCCCTTTTCAGATACGAACTCGACCTCGGCGACTCTCATGCGAGGATTGAGCTCAGCTTATGAAGTGTAGATCATGAGAGTTTTGGTGCGATAATCAAACTCGGCTTATGGACGTGTCTAAAAAAGTACGCATTTTGGAGAGTTGTGATCTTCTTCTGATTATGCGAACCGAACAACTTCCATCGAGTCGAATTCATCTCTTTGAGAGAGAGAATGAAATTACCATGAAGTGGAATCTAATTCTGTGAAGAGCGAACTCAACACTTAGATTTCGTCGAAGTGAAACTCATATTTCCAAGAGTTAGAACTCGAAAAAATCTCTGTGGGATGGAATCTGTTTCGGTTTGCCAGCATTACGACTTAGATCGTATAATGATCGTCGTCATCGTAACGCCTTGATTTTGCTTCGGATGTTTGTCACAACGATGCACACACATCACGGTGACAAGAGCATATATCTCGATCATAGTGTTGGGACAGTCTAGCAGCGGATGTACAAATGCAGTGATCACGCTCAGGTGGGCTCGACGATAGACGCGAGCATGATCATTTTGGAAAGATAAGTCTCGAGGTTCTCCGGCGATGTGTAGATCGTCGCGTGGTTCCTTATGGTTCACCGGGAAACTCCTTTCGAAGTAGGCTGGTCTGACAGCAGCACATATGTATTTTAAGATTTTGTACATGTTGCATTTGTTGCAGAGATTTGACGATAACTCTTAACAGACAACTCTGATTGAGGCGAAGTGGAGATCTTTGGAAAGCTGACTCTTGGGGCATCACAGGGATAAGTTGATCGTCGCGAGGCTCCTCGGAAATCGCTGGGAAATCACTTTGCAAGGAGGCGGCTCAGATTTGTGGCTTCTAGTTTGTCATCGACGAACTTTGCATGTTTTCAAGAGAACGTCTTTTTTTTTTGTCGTAACAACTTCATGCCTGAAAAACAAGAAAACTTTATGTTTCCAGAGACAGCGCCAATTTGTGGATACTAAATCCGGATAGATTTGATTCACAACGTAAAAGATGAGACAAAGTTTTCAAGCATAAAAACGGATTAAATTATTTATATAAATGACATTGACATATTTTATGTATATGTGTTTGATTACATAAAGAGAGAAAAAATATTTAGTATAATTATTGGAAATAACAACGTTTGTGTCTAAAATAGTGGTTAAAAATATATAAGATGAAGTTTTTTTTCTTGGAGTCTTCACCTCTCTTTTATATCATCTTTCTTTCTTCCAATGTGTCATTACTTAGCCATTAATTCCAGAATTAACTCAAAAAATAACTTTCATAGTAATTAATTCATAAATTTGAATGACAAGTTTATTCCTTTGACCATACCAATTAATTCATGAATTAAACCATAAATTAATGTCAAAATTTGACCACCTGCTTTATACAAAATAGATCTTCTTGGACTTTGTAAATCGATGGATCTGCAATACACTAGGGATCTGATGTGCGAGATCTGATATCAAACAATAACACTCCTCTTATTCGTTGGAGTCAACTCCACTGACATGTCCAATGTAGAAACAATGATCCTATTGGAGGAATTCCTCAAGATTGCGGTTAGAGATTATGAGCAATGTATGAAGTATGGTGAACGAATAAGACAGACCATGGATGCTACTAGCTAATAGTACTAATTAACTTGTATAAAACCTATGCGATAATATTATTAGGTTAAAACAATTTTGATATATACTTAAATTTGTAATATTTAAATTTTATAAATAAATGACCAAAACTTGTGGCTTAGTGGTTTGTGCTAGTCTTATCGTTACGTCATTAGTCAGTTGAAACATGCATAATGCATGTTGTTTTGTCAAATGTTTTCAATATAAACAACATTATACTTTTAAAGATATAGTATTCATCAGTTTTTAAAAAGTTGTAGATTGTAAATTCTGCAAAATTAATAAAAAATCCATATTAGGTGATATATTATTGCAAATTTTATTAGTAAAAATCATTATTCTTAAAAAAAAATAGCAAAAAGAATAAAAACATGGTTGCTATGGCTCTGCACCCCTACTTCCTTTATCATTCAACTGTTGATGCGAACACCGAATAGACAAGCCAAACGTAGACCAGACGATCGAACCTGCTCAAGTTCAAAACTATAAATACATGAATTAAGTCTTTCTGACCGAGTCGTGCTTTCATTGATTTGCTTTCGTTTTGCAAATAAATCACCACTCATCTAATTCCTAAAAACAATGAGCATGATTCCCATATTCTCTTATGCATTTTGTGTCCCACTTTGTAGGAACGTGAAGCTCCAATTTCTCTTATAAAGAAAAACACAGATTTTATTGCCCTAAGAAAGTAAGAAACTCTTGTGTGATTTTCTTTAAACTTTGGAAACCTTATCAAACAACGGGTACGGGCAGGTTTGTTCCAACTTCGGTTTACACATTCAGTTCAAAAGGAAGCATCGTTCGTTGGTTGTTAGTTGTTTAAGAGAAAACAACTGAGATAAAATAAATAAAAATATCACATAAATATTAAAGAGATACATTTTGATTTTGGATTTTGCAAATTACAATTTGTTTCTTACGTAGTAATAATTACGTGCTTCTCCTTCCACATACATTGCGTTTACAACTTACACATGATTACATCAAAACATTACATTTTGCAGACACGTTCACTTTCCTTTTTTTTTTTGTTGCCTTTTGCTGGGTCTCACTCGCAGGCAAGTTTAGTACCGAAACTTGTGAGACAGATAGCAAAAGCCTGAAAAGCAGAGAGAGGCTGTCTATAATCCATAGTGAAAGTGTCATCTCCCACTTTACCAAACTGTAGAAGAACTGTTTCTTCATCGCCTTTCCCGCTCGGTTGACTTTGGTCAACAGTCGCAACCAGCTGGAAGTTCTTGACCGAAGCAACAGTTACTCGTCCGTGGAAGTTCAGACACCAGCACTGTAAATGCTCGTGCCATCTCGGAGCTTTGTTTTTTAGTATTGTGAAGCTGGAACCATCCTTGTTGGGGTTTTTCATTATCTTAGTTACATCACATGGCTTTTGGTCGGAAGAGAGTCCAGCGGATGATGATGATGATGATGATGGTGAGGATGGGCATCGGAGTGTGCTTACCATTCTTCTTGGACCTCTTGATTTCAAGAGGTTGAATTTATAAGAAACATGACCGACTTCAAAGTTGCCTGCTGGAACTTGAGGGCTTATCTGCTTTGATGCAAATCTGCGACTGGCTTTGCCATTTGAAGGCTTGGCTCCGTTATGTGGCGGTTGGCTATCATATACTGTAAAGTTGGTCCCAAGAAAATCTGATCTGCAGAAGTTTCCAAAAAAAAAGATGAACTTTAGTTTTCAAGCCACTCATTTTCTAAGCAAAAATTACCAAAACCCCGTAAACAGACTCAAGATTTCAGTTCCAAGAGTGGCAAAAACAAATTTAAAACTTCTGAGAAGGCAATCTTGCTTTACAGACTAAATGACCGCCAAGGATATTCAGTGTTGCACATGTTGATGATACCTTAATTTCCCAACGTAGGCATTACTTCCTTGAGAGAAATCATCAGCATCAAGTGATATGATGTACTCAGTGTAAGCACCGGTCCTGAACCTCCGTGCCGCCAGAAGAAACTTTCCTTTATCAGTGAATGCTGGTGAACAGAAAATACTAAACGAAATTAATAAATGCAGAGAAAGACCCTTTTGCTAGACAAGAGACGTAGAGCAAAGTCGGAAAGATAAACTAAGCCATATAATAACCAACATTTTGAAGCCAAGAATGAATCCTGACGGTTAACTAAATGAAGTATACTCGAAAATTACTTGAACTTGTTCCAAAACAACAAAAAGCAATCTGCTCTTAATTAACCTCACATCTAAAAATTTAATCTAACCATACCATTGATTTAACTCAGTGAAGTAAAGATGCACGATAAACTGATAAGAAGACTTATCAATGCCTTGCACATTACTTCACTGGTCAACTCCTATATTAGGCTGCAGCTCGGAAAATTCTTCATTATCACTCAGGTCAACAACAAAGTCAACACTTACTTATGACAATTGGTTGGTGGGTTCTTTCAATGACCACTCAATGCTTTATTTGGTGAAAGACTGAAACAACCTAAATTGCGCGCCTAGAGGAAGTCACTAATTCAATCGCTTTCACACTTAAAACCTACCTAGACTTTCATGCCATAAACTTCTCCAATTTGGACTGAATCAACAATAAGAATGAAGCTAAAGGAAAAGTAATACTTGACTCTTACATGGTGTTAGAGCAAGATACAAGTAAAAGGTTGATGTCTTCTTGTTCCTCTTTATCAGGCACTGATTAGAAAAGTCTCGGGGACCTGTCTGCATCTCAAAAGAAACTAAAAAACCTCAAATCTCATGCCATTTTTTCAATTTTGGTCTAAAGAAAAGCAAAGCCACAATTAAAGACTCAAAAGTAAAACATAATCAAAAATAGCATCTATTAAGGCATATTAAGCTAAAGCAAGAACAAAGACCATTAAGGAGAACCAAAACAACTGGGAATAGGTTCACAAATAGAGCTTTCAATTACATAAAAAAAAAAAAAAAAAAAACTAAGCTTGCTATATATGTAATTAATTCAACAGTGCCTCTAATGTTAAAGACACAACAAAATCGATTCCTAAATCAGAGAATCGAAAACCAAAATTTGTCGAAATCAAAGGAGTCCAACAAAATCGATGAAATGGTAATCAACAAAAAGCGCCTACCAATTTGAGGCAAGAAGGGAAAGTGATTTTGCCAGAGTGAAGAGGCGATCTAGCGAAATCCTGAGTAATTTCTCTCCATTTCTTCGAAACGCAAGCGCAAGTGACTACATCACGACGTTGTGGCCAACGGTCCTCACTCTCCTCCACGCGACGAATGATCTCGCCCAACAACTCAGGGAGCATCGCCGACCATGACGACCCGGCCATATTCGACGGCGGCGGAATCGATTCGTACGAATCGGATTCCGGTGCCGTCTCTCCCTGATGATCCCTAAACGAGTTCGAGATCCTCCGCGAAAGGAGGGACCGTGACAAAGGCATTTGTGAAGAAGAAAGAGAAGTTTTCGATCTGGAAATAGAGAGAGAGAGAGAGAAGAGAGAGAAAGAATGAGATGTGTGTTTTTTGGGAAATCTGGGAAAAAATAATAATGATAATAATACGAACGTGCGAAATCTAGAAGACGAAGTGATTTTTTTGGTAAAAGTGACACAGCTGTGATATATCAATAGGTGACAGATCTTTTAATTGGGACACGTCTCTCTCTCTCTATCTATCTATAAGTGGTCGAAAAAGTTAAAGTAATCTGATTTTTATATGCCAAGAGTTGTACTTCATGATGATTTGATTTCATTCATAGCACACTAAACCGGCGGATACACGTTGTTAGTACACTAAACCAGAGTGTACATTAGCATACTAAACCAGATACGACGACTAAACGGGATACACGATGTTATTTGATTCATATAGACCCCATAGCACATAGAATTTAACACAGACGAAAAATCTTGGGGCTTCACTAGTTACCTTCTTTTAACAGTAGAGAAATTTCATGGCTACTCCCTGCACACGAGGACTGACTTTAACAAAACTAAAACACACAATTCAAGGTGTCTTAAGATTAGGAGCTGAAATGCCCAATCGGTGGTACATATAACAAATCGATCATCCCAAATTTGTCTTTGAAAAGTAGAGATTAAACAAATTCTTCCACTATTAGCATATTGTTCTCTAGATACTTATTTTAAGATAAAATATCTTGCTTAATTGGTGGATAGGCGTGGGACACAAAAGTCAACAAGCAGACCTGTTGGCCCTACGTCCGGCTGTGTGCCCGGCTGTATGCCCCGATGGTAGCGGGCAAACATCCTGCTCAAAGCCACTTTGAGAAATGTAAACTTCTTCTTGTACCATATCTTCACTGTTGCAATGGACTTTCCTTGGATCTTCTCGACTCCAACTATGATCCCATCTCTAAGTCCAACATAGCTGGCTGGCTCACCTGACGGGCCACAGTAAATTTCCTACCACACAAAACAAATGAACAAATATTATAGATCAAATGTTTGTCATATCTCTCTCTCTCTCTCTCTCTCTCTCTCTCTCTCTCTCGTTTTATATTGAATTTAACTAACAGCAGCACTTACGTCTTGTTGAAGTTCAATGTGTGGACTGAACACATGCAGTTTTGCTCCCACCGGTTGATGCACCAACAAGTCACGTGCTTCCTCCAAATTCTTAGCCTCAATCACTTCTCCTTTCATGGAAACGAGAGCAGGTTTGTACGATGATGGGGGCTTTGACACAGATCCCAAGTGTGGCCAATCTTGTGCTTTCGGTATGCCTTTGTTTAACGCAAACGCAAGGCAGTCTTTGACAGTGAGCTTGAGCCCGTGTGAGCCAGCATTGTCCACCAAATACTGAGCTGAGTACTCAGTATAGACACTATCCAGCTTAAGTGCAAGCCGTGCAGAGCTTATGAGATCAACCGCTACGATAGCAGCAGAGGCAGATTCATCTGCAAAGACAAAACACAGATGGAAAAATGAATCAAATGTGAATGTATTACCATCTTACAAGGGATTAGATCAAAATTTGTTTTAAAACCAGAGTAGCTACACTTGTTCGCATCAGTTAAAAACCAGAGTATGTTCTACAGTGACAAGTTTACCGTGGTCTTGGTCATTCTCAGTCTCTGTGTTTCCGCCGATTGTGAATGCCATTGTGAAATTTGGATCATAGGGGAGTGCCATCTGCAATTACTTAACCCTGCAATGTTCAATAATACATTATGAATGTGAAGAGAAAATAGAAAGAACATTAAGAAGGAACCAATTTTTCACAAAAGTTTATTGTTCAGAGGCATTAACGAAAGAAAGGAAAAGCAAGAGAGTTTTGGAGACCTTTGCTTCCAAACTAGGATCAAAGAACTAGCAAAAGAAGACATTTTTATCAATGACAAAAAAAAAACAGATGGATGAGTTTGTGGCTAAATCCAACCAATGTGATAGCTTCTTTACCAGAGAATGACCAAACTAAAGGAGGATTAAATCCTAAAACCTAACTAAAAGCTCCTCATTGTTCACTAGCTAACACACTGAAAAAGGCAATGCACAAGCAAAATCCGTAAGTAACAAACCCTAAAACGTAAGTAAAAGCTCCTCATTGTTCACTAGCTAATCACACTGAAAAAGGCAATGCACAACAAGCAAAAACCGCAACAAACCAAAGCACGCTAAACAAATCCCAACTTAGAAAAAAACCCTAAAAAGTAACAGTAATCGCACTTACAAAGGGGAACTCACAAGCAGAATCAGTAGTAATAAACCAAAGGAAGCTAAAGGAATCAGAAGAACATTTAGTAGTATTTATACACAAGACAAGCGAATGGGTAACTCGAAAACCCTAGAGATAGAACAGATGTCATCATCCTGTGTCATCAAGCGTATCAATCAAGGGCTGCGAATCGCAACTTTTCTCCGTACAAGCTTTCATCAGTCATCACCTCTGCTCTGTGTTTTGTAATTGTTGTCGTTTTCCAACTTTGAAGTTTGACCGTTGTGTCTTAGACGACGTCGCTTCAGTATTGGGCTTCATCTTTAAGCTGGCCCAAGTTTCTCATTTCTTCATTAGACCCACTTTGTGATCAACAAGGATGTTCTAAACTGGGGAAGAGACTTCACCAACTCTGTTTCTCGCTTGCTTTGTCCGGCCATGTCCGCCGTGAAATCTGTCTCTTCCTTCAGGCTCGCCTCTCTCCTCCGCCGTGAGAATGATCCTTCGGCCGCCATTAAGCTTTTCCGAAACCTCGATCCAGAATCAACGAACCCAAAAAGACCCTTTAGATACTCGCTTCTTTGCTACGATATCATCATCACGAAACTTGGTGGCTCCAAGATGTTTGACGAGCTAGATCAGGTACTTCTACAGCTCAAAACCGATACTCGGATCGTTCCTACAGAGATTCTATTTTGCAACGTGATCAATTTCTTCGGCCGTGGAAGATTGCCCAGTCGTGCGCTCCACATGTTTGACGAAATGCCTCAATACCGTTGCCAACGCACTGTGAAATCCGTTAACTCTCTGTTGAATGCGCTTTTGAAGTGCGGGGAGTTCGACAAAATGAGGGAACTTCTTTCGGGTATTGATGAGTTTGGTAAGCCAGACGCTTGTACTTACAATATACTGATCCATGGATGTTCTCAGAGCGGGTGTTTCGATGATGCCTTGAAGCTATTCGATGAAATGGTCGAGAAAAAGGTGAAGCCCACTGGGGTAACCTTTGGGACGCTCATTCACGGGTTGTGCAAGAATTTGAGGGTGAAGGAAGCATTGAAGATGAAGCACGATATGTTGAAAGTGTATGGAGTACGTCCCACGGTTCACATTTATGCGTCGTTGATTAAAGCGCTATGTCAGACGGGTGAATTGAGTTTTGCGTTTAAGCTAAAGGATGAGGCGTACGAAGGAAATATTAAAGTAGACTCAGCTATTTACTCTACGTTGATTAGCTCGCTTATAAAAGCTGGGAGGTCGAATGAGGTATCGAGGATCTTGGAAGAAATGAGTGAAAAAGGATGCAAACCCGACACAGTGACTTACAATGTATTGATTAACGGGTTCGGTGTTGAGAATGATTCCGAATCAGCTTATCGAGTCTTGGATGAAATGGTCGAAAAGGGCTTGAAACCAGATGTTATAAGCTACAACATGATACTTGGTGTCTTGTTTAGAATCCAAAAATGGGAAGAAGCAACTTACTTGTTTGAAGATATGCCCAGAAGAGGTTGCAGCCCTGATACCTTATCTTATAGAATAGTTTTCGATGGGCTTTGCGAAGGTTTACAATTCGAAGAAGCTGCGGTTATCTTGGACGAAATGCTTTTCAAAGGCTACAAGCCTCGCAGGGATAGGCTAGAAAGATTTCTGCAAAAGCTTTGTGAGAGTGGAAAGTTGGAGATTCTCAGTAAAGTTATAAGTAGCTTGCATAAAGGGAATGCTGATGATGCAGATGTGTGGTCGGTTATGATACGTACGATGTGCAAAGAACCCGTGATATCGGATTCTATTGATTTGTTGTTGAACACAGTAAAGGAAGATGGTCCTTTATCAGCAATGCCGCAATGCTAGGTCACTTGTCGTGCAAGTTAATGTTGATATGAACCTTGTTCTGATTCTGGTAATACAGGACAAGGAAAAAATAGACGAGAAAAATGGAAAGCTCTCTGGTAATACAGGTGAAATTACCACATGGGCTCTCTTCAGTTTAGATAACGGAAGAATGTGCTTATTGCTCCTAATTAAAGCTCTTACCTCTTGCCGATAGGATCTACCCCATCGCTGAGCCAAGCTCTGTTATTGAGGTATGAGTTTCCTTCTTGGAGTTTGATTTAAAAGAGAAAATATAACATAAAATTACCAAGTACGCTTCTAATTCTTATTGCAGAGAGATCATGGAGACATACAGTGATTATTTTCTAGATAGGCACTATTGTTCATTATGCGTTGGCTTTGATAGTGGAGAGATGCTGTTGCGGTTGCTTTGATCATGGATACAGGGACGGTGGTGTCGGAAAAGGTGGTGATGGCGGCGGCAGTGGTACGACGACTTCATTTCGTTTTGAGTACAAAAAAATGTTTCCTTCGCCTGGTCTTCCTTACTTTATTTTGGCTGAAAACTTGACCAGAGAGAAATCCATTAATTGAAACTGATCCATAAATCTTCAATAAGAACCTCAACCACAGAGGAACTCATTATCGATTTGTTCAACCTGCAAAACTCAATTCATCATTCGGTTTATTTAAATATATAAATGCTTCATAGTCTATGTTGTTCTCACTGTATTTAGGTTTGTTAGAAATAGAAAATTTCCAAACTTCACTAAAAGTTTTGAGGCATATAGTGCGACCATAATTTTAAAATCAAAACATGAATGTAACTAAAATCATTGTTTTGTCAAATTAAAGTATTTCTTATTTATTGGTTTTAAGATAGTGATTGATTTTTTACGAATGAAGAAGAAGTCATTTCCCTCTAGTATATCATTCTCTTTACTCTAATAACAAAAATTAAAAATGCCATCTTGTTGTTTAAAATCTTCTTTGTAAAACTTTATATAATATTAGGAGAATTGACCCAATTTTATTGTTAAGTATAAAACTTTCTTTAGAAAATAATTTTTAATGTATTTATTTTATAATTTATGATCTGATAATACTATTTAAATTATACTTTCAAATTTTTTTGTCATATTTTGGTATAATTTGCAATCGTGATGTATTTTCTCATTTTTTTGTTTGCTGTTTTCATTTTTGTTGTTTTTCTTGTTTTCAAAATTAATCTTGTTTATACGGTGTTTCATAAAAGTTTGAATTAGTGTTATTGTGTTGATTCAAATGTAGGCTAACAAATTTGGAAATACCATCGGAAAATGAAATGAAACCTCACAGTAGTGCTCAAAATTCTGTAATCCTTTTGATTTTTCGTTTTCGAAAATCTAAAATTCTCATCGTCGACGTTTTCATTCGAGTTGAAAAACATAAACCCTAGTTTATTATTTCTTTCCAAATTGATTTCGAGAGTTTTAACCTTTAGTTGGCTAAGTTGTACCTTTGGTTTAGCATTAGTTTCAGTTCAAATTTAATTTTCAACAATCAATTGATACTCTTGGTTAAGTGTTTTTGAACGGATATAATTGGATTTAATAGATCTTATAAAATCGGTTGATTTTAAAAAAATTTGGGCAATTTAAATATGCAATTTGTACGTTTATGTAATTTCTTGGTTAATATTTTTCTGCGGATCTCAATGTGGTCTTAAATAGGTATATTGGATGATATATTTGCCGTTACACGTTTTCGGAAATTGCACAAGTTGACTAACCGCTGAAGAGAGAACTCCAAACTATGATGCGAGTATGCCTGATAATCCTTCCATGTATCTTTCTGTCTTTATTTTGCTACCAAAAGATTGATTGATTTGCCTTTTTCTCTTTATATTGTTTTTTTTTAAGACGAAAAACCAAATATTGTTGTGCATCTTATACACGGTACTATTGTTCATTTATACGATTTTAAATTGCATAAATGTATGATTGATATTTTAAAACTATCTAAACTTTATCCTATCAAATTTATTCCACCCAAAAAAATTTAAACAAATTTTAAGATAAAAACCTAATCCAAATGCAACCAGAAGCGTGATCAATGTCGTTTGGTCTTTGCAGTAGTATTTCCTCAGTTCAACAGCCAAGGTCCTGCATCCCGATGTAAGAGAATGCTAATCTTATTCCTTTCACTTGGCATTCATCCAAACCATCTTCAGTAATGATGACACTATTGTACGGCTTTGATTTCCTGGTTTAGCTCATCGACAAACCGATTTGTGTTTGATACAAATTTGGATGTTGCTTCTAATATCACCACTTTTAAACTTTTGTTATGTCTTTGTGATCGAAAATGAAATGAAAAACAAAAAAAAGACATCAAAGTTTTCTGAATCGATCAATTAAACTTTTTGATTAGTAAAAGGTTTATCTTTTTTGATTAGAATTTATGCATTTTATTAGAGTTTGTTTAGTGCTGCAGAGAGGTAAACCCAAATTTTCAAAGATCTGAACAAAAAAAAAAAAAAAAAAATGTAAATAAGGGTATTTTCGTCATTTACATTTTCGAGAACCCTAGATTTGATTCCCAGGTCGTTGTTGTTAGTTGTTCTTCGGCTAATACAAAATTCATCAACTCTGTAAGTTCTGAGTTTTTTCGTAACTGTTTCATTGATGAATTCATCAACTCTTGTGACGTTACATTAATAAATTTCAGTTTCTGTCTTAACTCATCTCGGAATCAGCTCTTTGACATAAGCGTAGAGCTCTGTGTATTAAAAAGTTTTGATCTTTTGGTCTCAGGAATGAATCTTGGAGTAAAGATGATGCAGAAGAAGATGGCTGTTCTTTACCATTATCCTTGCCATGACGGTGTTTTCGCCGCTTTAGCTGCTCATCTCTACTTCTCTGCAAACTCAATCCCTTCATTGTTCTTCCCCAACACAGTCTACTCTCCAATCACAATCAGCCAACTTCCACTTCAAGAAATCAGTCATCTCTATCTTCTTGATTTCGCTGGACCTCCTGGTTTTGTTCACCAACTCTCTCCTAAAGTCGACAATGTCGTCATCCTCGATCACCATAAAACCGCTATCGAGAGCTTAGGTGATGTATCTTCGACTTGCAAGAACGTTACTAATGTTTTGGATATAGAGAGAAGCGGTGCGACCATTGCGTTTGATTATTTTACTAAGAAGCTGATTGAAGAATGTAGAGGAAATTGCAAGGAGATTAATGATTTCAAGAGAATGAGACGAGTTTTTGAGTATATTGAAGACGCGGATATATGGAAGTGGGAACTACCAGAGAGCAAAGCATTCAGCAGTGGAATCTTGGACTTAAAGATCGAGTACGACTTCAATTTGAACCAGTCATTGTTTCAGCAGCTACTCTCATTGGATCATGAAAGTGTGATCAACAGAGGAAAACAGAGTTTGTCTAAGAAACATGAACTGATTCACGAAGCGTTGGAACAGTCCTATGAGATTGTTCTTGGAGGTGACGAAGAGTTTAGACGGTGTTTAGCTGTTAATGCAGATGAGATTGCAGAGCTTAGAAGTGAATTAGGGAATCAATTGGCTGAGAAGAGTAAGAATCTGAAATTTCGAGGTATTGGAGCTGTTGTTTACAGAGTTCCTGAGCTTGGGGATGAGAACAAACTGAAAATAAGTTTGAGGAGTGTTGCAGAAGAAGACACAACACCGGTTTCTCAGAGATTCGGAGGTGGTGGTCATAAGAACGCAAGCTCCTTCTTGTTAAGCTCCACGGAGTTCGAACAATGGAAGGTGAATAGAATCTCTTCCAATACATTAAACTAGAGATGTTGTATGAATCAGCTATATAGCTCTCTGTATGGAATGGTTATTTGAATTGGTTTGGTTTACGGCATTGCCAATTTTCGGTAGTTTAAAACCGGGTTTTAGTTTTAGAGAAAATATTGACCAATGTAAACTCCAGTGGTTTGTTTTCAACTTTTCAGTTCATCCGGATTCAAGTAACAATTTTTGAATTTCTAAGAAGTATAACTAATTGTAACCAAGTTAACATTTATTCGGTTTGGATCGCAACTGACATATAACTAATTGATACAGAGCAGTGCAAGTCAATGAAACCAATAGAAGTTGTGATTAACTCATTGCTTGCAGCCTGCAGGACTCATGGGAACAACACCAAGTTGAAAGTTCCACAAGACAGTACAAGTCAGATTGGCAAATTAGCTCCATGGATTTCATACTGAACATGTGATTTTGATTCAAGGTAAATGACTTACCCATTAGCTCCATTGACTTTAACATCCCATTTCTCTAAACACTATGAAAATCCAATTAATCGACAGTACAAGTTAGATCAGCAAATTGATACTTTACATGTATTAATTCAAGGAAGTAATGGGGACCTCTAAGGAACTTTATTGTCATGATGTTGAGTTAAAGAATAAGTTAAAATAAAATATCTTCTAGTTGATGAGAATGAAGAATCACAGGTGGCAAAGTCGATCATTAGTCATAAGAGATTACTGTGGACTACTCTCAGCCAATGAATTGGTAGCTGGATAAAGTTGACTTTGACTTTGATAAATTGATCTCTTTTCTTCTTCCAAAGAAGGCCGCAACCAGTGGTCAATCTTGTTATTGTATTAGTTTCATATATATATTTTCTTTCTGCTTGTTTTGCTTTGATCGGTCTTTTGTTCTTTGTTGTTATTGTATGGCTGAGGCAGTTGTATCATTTGGAGTTGAGAAGCTTTGGGAGCTTCTGGCTAGAGAGTCTGCGCGATTGAATGGTATAGTTGAGAAAGTTGATGGACTAAAGCGTCAGCTGGGAAGGTTACAATCGTTGTTGAAAGATGCAGATGATAAGAAAAATGAAACAGAAAGGGTGAGAAACTTCTTGGAAGATGTCAAGGACATTGTTTATGATGCTGATGATATAATCGAATCCTTTCTTCTGAACGAACTTAGAGGAAAAGATAAAGGGATCAAGAAGCATGCGAGAAGACTTGCTTGCTTTTTAGTAGATCGCCGGACATTTGCTTCCGATATCGAAGGTATAACTAAGAGGATCTCTGAGGTGATTGTGGGAATGCAGAGTTTAGGGATACAACATATGATCGATGGTGGTGTCCGTTCACTGTCTCTGCAAGAAAGACAAAGGGAGATCCGACAAACATTTCCTAACAACTCTGAAAGTGATCTTGTGGGATTGGATCAGAGTGTTGAAGAATTGGTTGTTCATTTGGTGGAGAATGATAACAATCAAGTGGTTTCTATATCTGGTATGGGCGGTATTGGTAAAACCACCCTCGCTAGACAAGTTTTTCATCATGACATTGTCCGGCGTCATTTTGATGGATTCTCATGGGTCTGTGTTTCGCAACAGTTCCTGCGAAAAGATGTTTGGCAGAGGATTTTGCAAGATCTTAGACCATATGATGAGGACATTATACAGATGGACGAATATACACTCCAAGGTGAAGTCTTTGAACTGTTGGAGACCGGTAGATATCTGCTTGTCCTCGATGATATATGGAAAGAAGAAGACTGGGACAGAATAAAAGCTGTGTTTCCCCATAAAAGAGGTGTGCTCTAATTGTACATACATAAAGCACCAAGAAGGTTGATAACACATTGGTCATAGATGCCTTTTATTCGCTATCATGAAACGAGAAGTATTTTGCAGGTTGGAAGATGTTACTTACTTCCCGCAATGAAGGTGTTGGTTTACATGCAGATCTAACATGTTTTGCCTTTAGACCAAGAATCCTTACTCCCGAAGAAAGTTGGAAGCTATTTGAGAGAATTGTATTCCCTAGAAGAGACGAAACTGGTACACTTTCATATATAAAACAAGGACCAAGAATCTTTGGGAATTCATTTTTCTATTATGAATCCTTAAGACCAAGAACTGTAATTTCTCTTCGCTTTTAGATGTTTATAGTTTATTCAAGGCTCGAATCTTAATATATATTATCTTGTCCTGGTTTTCAGGGTTCAGGGTTGATGAAGCCATGGGAAAGGAAATGCTCACATATTGTGGAGGACTACCATTAGCCGTTAAAGTGCTGGGAGGGTTGTTAGCTAAGAAACATACAGTTCTTGAGTGGAAAAGAGTATATAGCAATATCGGAACTCAGATAGTAGGAAAATCTGGTTTAAATGACGACAATCCCAATTCGGTTTACCGAGTATTATCTCTGAGTTATGAAGATTTGCCTATGCAGTTAAAGCATTGCTTCCTTTACTTTGCCAATTTCCCTGAAGATTACAAGATAGAAGTAAAGACATTGTTCAATTACTGGGTTGCAGAAGGAATAACGTCATTTTACGATGGATCAACCATTCAAGATAGTGGAGAAAGCTACCTAGATGAGCTAGTTAGGAGAAATATGGTTGTTGTTGAAGAAAGCTATTGGAGTTCCAGAATCGAGTATTGTCAGATGCATGACATGATGAGAGAAGTATGTTTATCTAAAGCCAAAGAAGAGAACTTTCTTCAAGTTGTCAAAATCTAGGGGTGTCAAAATGAGCTATAACTCATGAGCTGGCTCAGCTCAGCTCATTTTTTCATGAGCATGAGCTCTGTTTTTAGGGATCATTTAATAAATGAGTTATATGATCGAGCTGAATTTAGATCGCGAGTTAAATGAGCGAACTTTAATGAACATGAGCTAACTCATGAGATATAATTTTTTAAGAGTTATATATATATATATATTGTAAAATATACAACAACCATATCATAATATAAGTTATATATATATATATATATATTTACTTGTTAGACTTTGGTTTTATTTAGTATTTCAGAATTGAGATCAATTTTTTGGGATCTATTTTCAATATTTAACTTTCGAATTATGTTATTAGATTTATTTTAATATTATTTTAAATTTTGTATATTAATTATTATTATTATATATATCCGGTATTAGCTCGCGAGCTAGCTCATTTAACTCACGATCAAGATGATCTGAGTTCGAGTTTACATTTAGAAGCTCATGTAATAAATGAGCAGAGCTGAACTACCTCATGAAATAGCCGAGCTCATCATAAACGAGCTGAGCTGAGCGAGTTAGCTCATTTTGACACCCCTATCAAAATCCCTACAGCTAACGTTACTACCATCAATGCTCAACCTCCTCGTAGGTCTCGCAGACTTGTTCTACATAGTGGTAATGCACTTCATATGCTGGGACATAAAGACAATATAAAAATTAGATCTGTTTTGATTTTTGGAGTCGACGAAAACTTTTGGAAGCCTCCAGGTTTCCGATGTTTACCGTTGCTTAGAGTGTTAGATCTTTCTTACGTACAGTTTGAAGGAGGGAAGTTACCATCCAGCATTGGAGAGCTCATCCACTTGAGATTCTTGAGTTTATACGAGGCTGGGGTATCTCATCTACCTTCTTCTCTACAGAATCTAAAGCTTCTGCTCTGTCTGAACTTAGGTGTTGTTGATCGGTTACTAGTTCATGTGCCAAATGTTTTGAAAGAGATGCAAGAACTGAGGTACCTTCGCTTACCTCGTTCAATGCCTGATAAAACCAAGTTGGAGTTGGGTGATCTAGTGAACTTGGAGTCCTTGACGAATTTCTCTACGAAACACAGTAGCGTGATGGACCTGCTCCATATGACAAAGCTCACGGTTCTCAATGTGATTTTCAGTGGCGGGTGTACTTTGGAAACTCTATTGTCATATCTCGGTGAATTGAGAAATCTCGAGACGCTTAGTTTTTATGATTTCCAAAAAATCAGTGTGGCTGATCATGGGGGAGAACTCGTTCTAGATTTTATTCATCTAAAGGATTTAACCTTGTCAATGCATATGCCAAGGCTTCCAGATCAATACCGATTCCCTCCCCACCTTGCGCACATATGGCTAATCGGATGCCGTATGGAGGAAGATCCGATGCCGATTCTAGAAAAGTTGCTTCATTTGAAATCGGTTTATCTTTCATCTGGTGCATTCGTGGGAAGGAGAATGGTGTGCTCGAAAGGCGGATTTCCTCAACTATTTGCTCTCAAAATGTCTTATAAAAAAGAGTTGGTAGAGTGGAGAGTAGAAGAAGGGTCGCTGCCATGTCTTCGTACTTTGACTATAGACAATTGCAAAAAGCTGAAGCAACTTTCGGATGGGCTCAAATACATTAGTCCCTTAAAGGAACTGAAGATAGAAAGAATGAAAAGGGAGTGGACTGAGAAATTGGTAATAGGTGGGGAAGATTACTACAAAGTCCAACACATTCCCAGTGTTCAATTTATCAACTGTGGCCACTAATGAACAGTAGTACGTTGTAGGTGAAACTTATTTCTGTTTTGTCCACTTTGTTCATTTTTTTTTTTTTGGTTTTGCGTCTTACGGCATTGCCAATTTTGTTTCGCCGTCCTGATTTTACATAGTTGTTCCTGACTAAGTCTGTAGCTTGTCCACGGCTCTTTTTCGCCTTCAAAATTAATGAAGAGTTATTTGTCTTCTCTTCGCCTCAACCTCAAAATCCAGATGAGATGTCTTCTCTTGTAGCCACCCCTTATAAGTATTTTCCTAAACATTGTCCAACCAAAATATCTACCCCGCTCTGTGGATTGGTCTTCCTTCAGAATTGGGAAAGAAAAGTGCGGGTGATTTGTAACCCCGTCACAGGAGAGTCCATAACCTTACCCAAAGTGAAAGCCACTGGTGTTGGAGAAAGCTATTTTGGCTTTGATCCGATCAGGAAACAGTTCAAAGTGTTGTGTATGACTTGGTCACGTTATGGAACGCCTAATACTCATTGGATTTTGACATTAGATACTGGAAAACGTTTATGGAGGATGATCAAACACCCAGTATTTCCCCATCATCCTAGATATGATAAAATATGCATAAATGGTGTTTTGTATTACGAAGCTTGTTATCAAGGATTTTGTAAGATAGTTTGCTTCGACTTTAGGTTTGACAAATTCAGCTTTATTAACATAGATAATGGCATGTTCCATGGGAGTTGTAATTGGACTTTGTTCAACTGCAAAGGTAAATTAGGTGCACATCAGTATGCAGATTTTTTTAGAAAAGAAGAACTTGTGTTGTGGGTTCTAGAAGATGCGGGAAAACATAAATGGTCCAAACGTATGCAGCACTAGAAGAAATTAAGGTATTGATAGCAATATAATATAGCGTTTCATGCCTTTTTGCTATGGTTGACATATCCCTCAGTTTTAGATAGCGTTGGTCAGAATACAAATGCTATGTTTGGTTGGTCCGATTAAAATATTTGGAAACGGTTTATTGAGTTGTATTATACATAGCATTGGTATGTTTTGAAACGCTGTGCATAGTTCGGAAAAAATAATTCATTTACCCGCTAAATAGTTGGTGAAAAAAAATGAAGCGACTAACAAATTTTCATTTTCCCTCTCAAATGAAGCGACATTTTGACCTAAAAATTATTCATTTCGTTTATTTCTCTTGCTCTCTCTCTTCTTTCTCCTCCTTCCAACTCTCTCTCTCTCTCTATCCCCTTCCGTCTCTCCATGCCTGAACTCATCGTGTCTCAAAAACCTTGATCCTTATCTACTAACGCTGCAGCAGTTTCCATGTTTTTAAGCCTTCGAAATATGTATATGAGTTCGCCCTAGGAAGTTTCTCTCCCAGGCCCAATGCCCAAGACAGCCGCCACCACCACTTGGGACTCTACTCCGCCGGATCCGCCAGATTTGTGCGTGTTTCCCTCTCAGCTTCAGATGTTGATTGCTCTACAGATCCAGCGGACCCTCCAGATTCACCGTGACTCTCTCCATTCCCTCTATGTTTCTCCGTCTTTCTCACTGATGAATCGTTATTTAGCTATTTAGGGTTTTGTGACAACTCTTGTTTTCTGGGTTGCATTAACTAGAGCGATTATGTGAACTTTCTTAGCTACATCATCGAATTTCACGAATTTGTATGCATCTGCGTTGATTAGTCACCGAATTTTAACTTCTAAGTTTTTTTGTTTGTTTCTCGCTAGAGTTTTGCTTTTAGGTTCATAAATTTTGCTCCTTTGTGTTTTACTTACTCCATCGAAGGTAGATATTTTCCTGTGATTCGTTTCTGGAAATTGGGGATATTTGGGTTTTAAGGTTTGGTGTCTCTGTTTTAAGTACTGTGGAATTTTCGAGCTTGGATTAAGACTTGTGTGAATATACAACTTAGTGCTCATACTCATGTTCTTGGAACCTTTTAATTATAACTAATTTGGTTCTTGTTTAGTTGCAATTCTTTTCCATGTGTTTAGCTGTTGAGGCTTATTAAGGTGTAGAAATAAGAAAGCTACTCTTACTTGTTTTATCTTTGTTTTTGTTTCTTGCAGATGCTGTATTATGTGGCTGTTTTAACCAAGAAAAAGATGGAGATGTAAATACCATGTTTGTTTTATAGATCTTTCTTGAATAGACAATGGAAGGCTCTCACATCTAAATCAATTTCAGTTTCTTGATATGTTTTTATTTGACTTTTGTAGGGCTTAGAGACCTCTCACCTCAACACATCATTGATACCCATAGAAAAGAAACGTCCTCAAAAACAGAGAAACAAGTAAGTGTTTAGGTGCAAAATACACACTCATCACTCATATCTCAAAATAAAATAAAAAAAAATCAAGATTGAGACCTAGTGAAGATTCTGACATGTTTTGTTCAGGAGCTGCATCAAGACCAAGATAAGGAGGAGCCAATCGAAAGAGGAAGCACTTGGGTGATATAGAGGAAGAAGACGAGGATAGTTGCGTAACTTAAGATGTTTAGCATTTTGCAGCTCTTTCACTACTTGTAAAATTTTGTAATTAATATTATTTATAATTTTTAGTCCTTGTAAAATTCTCAATGTATATTAATTTTCAGAAATAAAATATATATATGCCAATGGGATAATAGAACCCATAGCACTTGTTAATGTAACACTTTAGAAATGCTATAAAATAAAATATATAATAACATAAATGTTATGCTATTGTAAATTATTCGATTGCAGTGAAAACAAATGCTATTGATAGTAAACTTAATATAGCATAACCAAAAACCGCTACCTAAAGTGGTAGACCTACTATCGCGGACGATGTTGCAGCGTTTTTAATAACGCTATCGTATTTTTAAATAGCGTTTAAGAGGCGCTAACGATACTTGTTTTTCCTGTAGTGCAGACTGCCATCCATAGTCTCCAAGAATAATATTGTACGTTGGAATGACGGGTACCAGAGAGATTGTGTTTTCGCCGTATGCGTGCTATCTATCAAACCCTTTCTACATTTTCTTCTACAATTTCGAGAGGAAGACTTATACAAGAGTCAATATTCAGGGATGTGAAGAGTTTAAGCATCATCGAACTTTCGTTCACACCTTTCTAGTCTTTGTAGAGGATATATGAAGTTTATCTAAGTGTGTTCAAGGCTTTATAACTTGAGACTTTATATTTTGGATTTCAACTCTTAAAAATATTGTTCCTCTTAAGATTGTTTGGATTTTATCTTGGAAACAGTAGAGCTAATTTAATTTTATTATAGTGTTGCATATATTTTTGTCTTTAGTACATGTCGTTGATGCAAAACTTGATCAAGAAATTAATTTCCATTTTGAATGTATAAAAAATGTAAATTTTTATTAATAATTTTTTAATTTTTAATAGGTAATTCACACATTTTTTTTAAACTTATTCTGGTAAATTTTTTTTAAATTGGATTTCAAACTTATACATTTTATTTTGCAATAAAATTTAATTATCTATTTCATCATGAGAAACTGGATTTCAAAAATAATATGACTATCATATCAAATCAATATCTTAATTAATATTAAAAATACTAAAAAATAACAAAACATAACAAGTAAAAACAAAATCTACAAAAAAGTTGGAAAACCGTTTTAAACAATTCTTATATATGTTGTAATCTCATAAGTATTAATTCTATCCCATGTCAAACTAATTTTTAATGAGTTAAAATTAATAAAATAGAACAAAAACTAACATTTTCATCAAGTCATCGAAAGCACATTTCTATAAGTTCATTTTTTTCAAATTTTTGGTGTTTTCACTTATAACTACATGCGTTGAAAATTACAAAATAAACCATAAGTAAACCTATATTAATTTTCTCATTAAGCATTCAAAAATTCATTCTTATAAACTCATTTCTCTTTTCAAATTTTTGTGTTTTCACTTTACGAATTAAAACTTAATTACAACGATAAAATATAATTTTTATCCAATAAAAATTAATGTTAAATAGCTTATGTTATTATTTTGAATTTTAATATTCATTGTTTATTGGTTAATCTCCATACTAAATGAATTTTATTTTGATAAATGTCAAAATCTAATTGACTAGTAGCATACGTAAAATTAGCATATGTAAATATATTTTTTTCTTTAAAGTAGTTTTCCTATTTTGTTAACGAAGAAAACTAAATTTTCTTTTGACACATGTCAACATCTGATCGATAGACTTGATAAGTGTCGCGGTCACGTTAGTGACTAACTTTGAAACCAAGTTTTATATAATAAAATATGTATTGATTAATGAATACAATGCACATTCATTAAGTAATCTATGGCTATATATATATATATATTATATATTATATCATATTTCGTTCTCCATGTATATATCTATATAAGGACTCTAGGGTTTAACATCCGCCATGAACAATCTGCAAGTCTCGGAGAACCACCTAAAAATCTCTTGACGCAACACACCACAAATCTTCCAACTCCCAACTCATCATCAATATACTCTTGTGATAGGCATTAAAGTATCTATAGCTAAGTGTCGTTGTGTATTAAAGCTCTGCATGCCATCCATTTTTCACCAGAGTTATTCCCCATCAAAGTCTTTTTTTTTTAGGTTTCAAAATCATTTGAATCAATTTCCAAACCAATTCGTTCATCATGCATGGTACTAACAGAGCCTATTGTATGGCGTTGTGAAATATGTTGAAAATCGTGGAATTCAACGCTCATAATCCAACCAAATGTAGTTGTAAAACAGTGAAAAGAAAATGAACTTTTATTATTAGAATATTTTTCGATGATTTGCTCAATGAACTTACATTAGGTACTGAAGTTTTTGTCTTCTTCTGTTGCAGATGATATATTTCTGCAACTAGGCCAAATCCATTGTGGACCGATAATGTCGTTTGGGCTTCAGCGTGGCCCAACTTATCCTTGTCACCAACATTCCCTCTCAAACTCGGCGTGGGTGACTCAGTAACGCCAAGTTTGCCTCTTAGCTCCACAAATGGTCTTCTGGGTAAGGATTTTGTGAAGATGTCTGCTAGTTGAAGTGAGGCTGGAACATGTCTAGTTTCGATGAGTCCCAACGTGACCTGTTCTCTGATGTAATGATAGTCTGTGTCAAAGTGTTTAGAGCGACTGTGGAGAGCAGGATTCGTGCTGAGATACACAGCAGAGAGATTGTTGCACTGCAGCAGAGTTGGATGAGATTGAGAGATTCCAAGGTCACGGAGCAGAAAAGACAACCATGTGATTTCTTGAGCAGTTGCTGTGGAGGACTTTGAGACTGTTTGTTGTCGTTTGGCAGACCAAGATATCAGGTTAAAGCCGAGCAAGGTGCAGAAACCAGTGGTTGAATGACGAGTTTCTTTACATCCAGCATAGTCACTGTCGCAGTATGCCGATAGGGAGAGACTAGAGTTCTTGCGGATAAGAAGATCCATTCTAATTGTGTCTTTGACATACCATAGGATTCTTTTGAGTAAGCCAAAGTCAGAGACTGTAGGGGAGTGCATGCGTTGGCAAACAAAATTGACTGCAAACTGAATATTCGGCCTTGTTATAGTCAGATACTGAAGCTTTCCGGCAAGACTGCAGAAGTAAGTCGGTTCCGCAAAGAGTTCTGAATTAAGATTGTCTAGATGTTGAGGAAGCGGAGTTGGCATTGGATTGCAGTGGGACATAGCTGCTTGATGAAGTATGTCTGTATCATAAGCTGTTTGATGTAGGAACAGGCCATCTGACAAAGACTCAATTTCCACACCAAGGAAGTAGCGTGGTTGACCAAGATCCTTCATTGAGAAGCGAGCGTTTAGAGCCTGAAGAAGTTCATGAAGCAGTTGTTGATCGCTTCCTGTAAGGAGAATGTCATCAACATAAAGGAGGAGGACAAGGGTTTTACCGTTTTTGTGGTAAGTGAACAGAGATGGGTCGGACTTGCTACAGGTGAATCCGAAATCGATGAGAAAGTTGCTGAAGGTGTCAAACCAAGCTCTCGGAGCCTGCTTTAGGCCATACAGAGCTTTGGTTAGTCGGCAGACATGATTGGGTCTGTGAGGATCAATAAAACCAGGCGGTTAAGTCATAAAAATAGGTTCCTGTAGCTCGCCATGAAGGAAGGCATTTGAGACATCCAGCTGTTTGATATGCCAAGCTTTTGTAGTGGCCACATCCAGAACTATCCGGATTGTAGCTGTCCTTACTACAGGGCTGAATGTCTCTAGGTAATATATTCCCTCTTCTTGTTCAAAACCCTTGGCCACAAGATGAGCTTTGAGTTTATCGACTGTCCCGTCTGGCTTTAGCTTTATTTTAAACACCCATCTGGAGCTTAGTAAATTCATATCGTCTGTAGGGGGCACTAGTGACCAGGTGTGAAGCATATGAATGGTGCCCATTTCATCAAGAACCGCTTGGTTCCACCCTGGATGTTTTATTGCAGCTGCAAGAGTTTTAGGCTCTTCTGTTGTAAATTTGGAAGTTAGGAGAACATACCGAGTATTAGGCTTATGTATCCCTGCTGTAGCTCTGGTTATTATAGGGTGAGTGTTGTCCTGAGGAGGCATATCAACAGTTGGGACAGACTCAGCTTCTGTTATTATCTCTGTTGTATCACTTGATGGATCAGGGAATGTTTCTTCTGTCTCTTCAATATGTGGTTCACTGAGGTCAGTTGTGTCTTCTCTAGCAGGAGATGCTGGTTCTGAGTCAGCCTCTATAGGGGCAAGAGTTACTGGTAAAGATGGCCTTTGCCACATACGTGGGGCAGTCGTGTGCTGATGAAGGTTCTCTGAACCAGAGGTTGACTAATCAGATTGCCAGGCTTTGAGAAGAGGCGAATGATACCTGGGAATTAGTGACTTGTATTGTTGTTTGAATGAAAATGTTTCTTCATCAAAGACCACATGGCGACAGATATACACTTTTCCAGTGGGAGGATGAAGACATCTATACCCTTTATAATGAGTGTGATAACCGAGGAAGACACAGAGCAGTGACCGTGGTTCAAACTTTTGTTTAGCCATAGGTCGAAGGCAAGAAAAACACGATGATCCAAAGACCCTGAGCATGGAGTAGTTAGGCTTATGCTTAAACAGAGTTTCATATGAGCTTTGGTTGTTAAGAGACTGAGTTGGAAAAAGGTTGCTGATGAAGTTTGCAGCGAAGAAAGCCTCAACCCAGAAGTGAAGTGGTGAGTGACTGTGGAAGAGCATGGAGAGACCGAGTTCAACTAGATGGCGATGCTTTCTTTCTGCAGTGCCATTCTGTTGAGGAGTGTAGGGACAAGACATTTTGTGTAGGATCCCATTCTCTCTAAAATGTTGTTTCAATCTGTTACTTGTGGATTCTCCTCCTCCATCACTCTGAAAATCTTTTATCTTGGTATTAAATTGATTTTCCACAAGTTTTTGAAATGATAAGAACACATAGAAAAATTCAGACATGGCACGTAGGGGATAAAACCAGGAGAACTTGGAGAAACCATCAACAAAAACTGCATAAAATTTGAATCATTGGTTTGATACAACTGGTGAAGGGCCCCAAAGATCATAGTGAATTCTATCTAAGGGTGCCAACACACGAGAAGATGAAGTAAAAAACTGGAGCCTATTATTTTTCCCCATCTGGCAAGGTTCACAAATGGGAGAGATTATGCTCTTATTGACGATGATAGCCTTGCTGTTTATGAGATGTTGAAGAATCTGAGTGTTTGAGTGACCCAATCTGTGATGCCAAGTGTCTGTAGAGGCTACACAATGTATGTTGGAGTATAAAGCTGTACAATGTCTGTTGGAGTAGAAAGCTGCACACTCTTGATTCTTCAACACATAGAGACCCTTACTTCGTGGACCCTTTACCACCACTTTCTGAGTTTGTATATCAATCACAGACACTTCATTAGCATCAAAGTAGACTCCACAGGGATAATCATCACACAACTTTGACACTGAGATAAGAGATTTCTGTATTTCAGGACAAACTAAAACTTCATTGAGAGAAATTGTACCTGAAGCAGAAGAGATGGTGGTGGATCCAACATGGGTTATGGGGAGATAAGCTCCATCCCCAACTAGAACTGTGTTATTGCCTTCATAGGTCGTGACATTTTGAAGACATGAGTCGTGGCACCAGAATCAGGATGCCATTTCTTACCGGATTCATCTGAGACATAGAAAAAGGAGAAGACCTGAATCATGTCTCGTCCTTGGTAGTTATTGTCAAATCTGTTGTAGCATTTCACAGTAGTGTGTCCTATGCGTCCACATATCTGACACATCGGACGGTCACCGGAGGTGGGGGGACTGGACTGATGCTGTGAAAATCCTCTGCCACGAGAAGAATATCCAATGCGTCCTCTGTTTTGACCACGACCTCTACCGAACTGACCACCTCTAGAGTTGTTGTGGTAGACAGATCTCTGGACTTGATATGCCAAGTGTGGAGTGACTGCATCAGTGTCATCATAAAAGCAAAGTTTAGAGTCGAAACTTTCGACCTCAGAGACAACTTCGTTGAAGGTGGGAGGTGACAGCTTGCTAAGAGAGCTTTGTATGACTGTAGCTATAGGATCATATTCTCGCCCTAACCCATTCAGAAATCCAAAAATCTTCATTGATTCATCAATGGGTTTGCCAATGGAACTCAGAAAATCACAGATGGTGATGAAATCACGTGAGTAAGCAAAGAAGGATTTGTCCTTTTTTGACAGGAGTTGCAGAGAACGACGAATAGAGAACTCTCTAGCAATGCTACTCTTATTGAAATTCTCAGCCAACGAAACTCAGATATCATGAGATGTAGTGAGATTATGAACATACCCGAGGACTTCCTCTGACAGAGTCCCGAACAGCCAAGAGCGGATGAGTTGATCTGTGCAGAACCAGGATTCATACTGAGGATTGGGAACCTCGGTGACTGTATCTCCATTGACGACGGAGTTAGTGCATGAAGGAGCAGAGACGGCGCCATTGACGAAGCCGATAACCCTTTGACAGGACAAAAGATATTCAAACTTGATTTTCCACAGAAGATAATTGTTGTCATTCAGGTTCATTGTAACAGAACTAGACACATGAATATTATCTGGAAAAGGATAGGTCGTTGCCATTGAATCACCTGTTAAGGTTCACAATGGCTCTGATACCATGTAAAACAGAGAAAAGAAAATAAACTTTTATTATTAGAATATTTTTCGATGATTTGCTTAATGAGCTCACATTAGGTTTTATAAGGAGTTACAGAACAATCTAGAACTAGGTTGATCTTATCCAGCTGTAGTGACTAGTCCTCATGTACAGCCTGAAGGGTATCAAAACGGTTTTGCAGAGGGAGCGTCTCTTTTACAGTTTCAGATACTGAAGTTTTTGTCTTCTTCTGTTGCAGGTGACACATTTCTGCAACTGGGCCAAATCCATTATGGACCGATAATGTCGTTTGGGCTTCAGCGTGGCCCAACTTATCCTTGTCACCAACAGTAGTATCTGCCTTCTTCTAGGGTCGACGATCTATTTCCACCTGAGAACTTTCATATAGCACCACTTCCACACTAAGTTTAGGCCTAATCCCAGATCTCCATCAAATAAAACTTAAAGATCTAATTCTACATGAATTGGAAGTTCGAAACGCCGTGCTCCCCAATCGTTGGTTTTACTGGTTTGCGACAGAACCTGATGCCAAACCATTTTAAACCTATAATAAACTGATGCAAAAACCGAATACGATTTAAAACCAAACCCGAAAGCTCGGGTAAAAGATCCAGTTTCCTCAATAATCCCCAATTCTGAAATTTTTGAAAACCCAGAACACTAAAATACGATTTTGATTTCGACTTGTAGTTTTCAAAATCGATTGTTTCATTTGAAAATTGATAGTTTTCTTATTTGATTTTCTGGTGTATGTGAAAGCTGGTGGAGCGAAGGTGTGGTTGCAGGGTATAGCTGCCATGGCCTGCAAAGATGATTCTTCACTTATCAATGTTAAAGATGCTGAGAAATGGGAGGGACTGATTGAGAAAGCAGGTTTGCTTTTCGTAGGGCCATGGACTCAAGATAGTGTTGGGGATTATGCGAGCGGGACAAACCTGTTTCTTCTAACTTACGGATATGCAGAGATGTGTGTGCATCTAAACTTTCTGTTTCAGCCATGGTCGCCACATAAGAGTCGAGAGAGACACCACTGATAGTAATAGAGTCGAGAGAGATGTTTCAGCCATGATCGCCGCATAAGAGTCGAGAGAGATGTTGCAATTTTTGTTCGATTATTTGTAACGGGTTTCATTTGTGCTTGAACTTTTTTCTCACATTAAGTCGAGTAAGAGAATGCCATGCTTTTGGTGCAATTCCCATTTGTTTATTTTGCAATTGAACAAGAGCAATTAAAAGGTAGAATTTTGAATTTGATAATTCATAAACCATGTCGATTGTGCAACTGAACAAGTCAGAAGGAAAATTAAAAACACAAGTGGGGGATATATCCAACCACAGAAAAACGCTAATCAACCACATCAAAATGACAACAAAAACATCAATTACAAAGGTCCATCAACCTAAGCCAAACTACCAAATAAGTTTTTGGATTTCATTTCTCAACCTGCGTAAGCACGCCTTGAGAAGGTTCTCCTTGAGACGATTCACCTACAGAAGACTGTAAAAAGAGAGGTAAAAACCATATAATCATCAACATATGTACAAAAACCATAAACACCGAAATAACAAAAAGAGAGGCAAACCATAAAGAGAGGCAAACCTGTTTTTTTTTTTTTTGTGAAACCGACAGTTATGATTAGCTTCACCACATATTCCACAATGCATTACCTTCTTCAACATTTTTGGTTGCTTTTTTGTAGGAGATTCATTTTTTCCTTTCTTCCTTTTCTTATCCTTCTTAGTAATTTGTCCTCCCTTTTTTCGTCCAGGTTGTGGTGGTGAAGGAGGAACATGTACTCGTGGTTCATCCCCAATAGGCCAAAACCTTGCACCTCTTAGTGGTACTAAACCCTCAACATATGTACTTATCCACATCGATGTTCTAAACCAATGAGAAACATACTCTTGAGTCTCGAGTTTCTTGTTTAGAATCACTCCATACGCATGCTCACAAGGAATTCCTTTGATTTCCCACCTCTTCTACGTACAAGTCCTGTTTCTCAAGCTAACCCGGTAAGTGCAGCCACTAAGTCTAGCATCATACGTGTCATTTGTGCTTCTATTTACCGTACATAGTGATGCTTTCTCATGCTCTCCTTCGAGATACTCAACCACATATGGTGTGCAAAAGCTATTCCATTCCTTGACTTTGACATCTCTTTTGGCAATACGTACCATTGCAAGTCTAGCAACGGTCTCTAGCATTGGCACAAATGACTTCTCTCTGGCTTCGACTATTGTGTTATTCCAAGATTCGGTTGAGTTATTCTCCACATCTTCACAATAATTGCCAATCTTGTGAAATGCCCTTACCCAACTCTTAGGATTTGTCTTCAACACATCTGCATATACTTCTGAGTCGTAGTTCAGTATTCTGTCCAAGTTTTCTCTATAATCTGGCTCGTTGTAGCTCTAGGCAAGCGACCAAATCAAAGGCTTCATATCTGGCTTTTTCCCATGCTTAGCCTTCAAGTTCCCATATATGTGTCTTACGCACATTCTATGCTCGATTTGTGGTAGCTCAAGCTCAACAGCTTTGATCAATCCCTAAAAATAAAGCGTAGACAATATTATTGAAGACATTAACCATAAAGAAAATAATCACAAAGTAGAAACCATAAAGCACAAATAATTACTTTTTGCCTATCTGAAACCATAATATAGCCTTCTCCATTCCTTAAGTCCAAATCAGCTTTGATCTTTTGCACAAACCACAACCAATTGGGTGTGTTTTCTACTTGAACAACAGCCCATGCTATAAGATATATAGCATTATCTGCATCTCGACCTAAAGCTACCAATATCTGCCCTTTCATTTGTGATTTTATGAAGCATCCATCAACTCCTATAAGCGGCCTACAAGTGTTTTTCCATGTTCTTCTAAGGACATCGAAGCAGACATAGAACCTATTGAAGACATCTAAACCTGCCTCATTTCTCACACAGTCAACCTCCACAGAAGAATTGGGGTTCGAGTCAAGTACCTCAGCTGCGTAATCACGGAGACGCGAAAACTGTTCCGCATACTCTCTTTGAATCCATCGTACTGCTTTATTTCTTGCTGCTTGGCACTGAGGTCTTGACACATTGATCTTCCACTTTTCCATTATCAGTTCTTCAATCTTCATTAGCATAAAGTACTCTGGCTCTTCACGGATTTTATCCACAAACAAGCGTGCAATCACTGGAACTTTAATCATTTCACAAGTCCCATTAGGAATACAACTATGCACATGCTTGAAGACTTTAACTTGCCATCGGAAATCCTTATTCGTCCTAGCACAGTATACACGCCAGGAACAACCTCCACCTTCACAATTATACCCGATTTTATCCTTGTCATACCTGTACTGCTTCAGATTCCGACCTGTTTTGAGGGTATAGTCAAGGACAGCCTCTTTAAACGCCAATCCACTACTGAAAACTTGACCTTCAAACAAGTTTCCGTCTCCTCTTTTGATGTTTTTGCGCCTCTTAGTCGTTCGTTGGACTTCTTCCTCTTCATCACTCTCTGTCTCTGGATACTCATTGTGGCGAATGGGAATTTCATCAATAAACTCCATTATAGCTTGCTCGATATTATAATCATTCCGCTCACTTCGATCTTCTCCATCAGAATCTTCATCACGACCATAAGGAACACCTTCCGACACGACGACCTCCATTGCTGAACTGATTGAAACAACAAAGGACACAAGGATTTTCGATTTTGATTTTCGATTTGGGGTTCTTTGAAATTAGAGTTCTAAAAGATTTGGGGATTTTAATTGGTTGTGTTTGGTTAGGAAACGACAATTTGAACAATCTTTCGGGTGGGTTGGGTTTTTTAATTTGTTTAATCGGGTTAATATTGGTTCTGATATTAGTTGATTTGGTTAATATTAGATTGGTATACAGTAAACCAATTCTAATTGTGGTTTGTGTATATATTAGTTTTGAACTTAACGATTGGGGAGCACGGCGTTTCGAACTTCTAATTCATGTAGAATTAGATCTTTAAGTTTTATTTGATGGGGATCTGAGATTAAGCCTAAACTTCGTGTGGAAGTGGTGCTATATGAAAGTTCTCAGGTGGAAATAGATCGTCGACCCCTTCTTCTACAATAAATCCTAAAGTTTATATAATCCGCCATGAAATGAAGCAACATGACTCGGAGGATCATAGTATTTAAAATGTGAAAAAAAAAATTGGAGTATAAGAAACTTATATAAATTTCTTAAGACTTTATGAATTTGTTGGCTCTAAAGTTATATAACGCAAGATTTTAGGTAATTACCAATGTAGAAATGATATATCTATCTGTTGGGTGCTCGAAAGGGTCGATGCCATGTCTTTGTACTTTGACGATAGACAAATGCAAAAAAGTTGAATGAACTTTCGGGTGGGCTCAAATACATAAGTTCCTTGAAGGAACTGAAGATAGAAAGAATGAAGAAGGAGAAGATCACCTAAATATATCACCGTACCACAGATTTTCCAACTCCCAACTCATAATCAATATCTTCTCGTGATCGCCATTGAAGTGTAGAGCTAACTAAGTGTCGTTGTGTATCGAAGCTCTGCAGGCCATCCCTTTTTGGCTGCAAGAGTTATTCCCCATCAAGTCTTTTTTTTGTTGGGTTTTGATTAAGTTGCAGGTCACTAAGTTGCAGGTCTCACGAATAAGGCAAGCTATTATTTAGGAGTTGAATTAGTAAGATTCATTACACTGTTATTAGTTTGTTTCCTATTTTCACGTTTCACTAAGACTTTTCTGAATTGAGAGCAAAGCTTCTGTTCTAGATCCTTGTAATTTGTAGGTTTTGAAATCATATGAAGCAATTTCCAAAACAATTCGTTACTCTCAGATTTTATTAAGATACATTTCATATTTCTAAATTGTATATTTTCCAATTTAGATAAGTACTAATTCATGTATTCTAAAAAGTTTGCTTCATTTGAAGTCGACTTATTTATCATCTTGTGCATTCTTGAGAAAGAAAATGGTGTGCTCGAAAGGCAGACTTCCTCAAATATTTGTTCTAAATATGTCGTATAAAAAAAGAGCTTGAAGAGTGGAGACTAGAGAGTAGACGAAGGGTCGATGACATGTCTTCGTACTTTCACTATAGACAATTGCAAAAAGTTGAAGCAATTTATAAGACATGTCTGTTTGGACAAAAAGAAAAATGTGTTAGTGAAAGGCAAATTGCTCAACTGTTGTAACTATTGTGTTAATCACAATCGTACTAGGTATCAATTTATCTAAAACTGAATTTCTATGATCCCTGATTTTTAAAACTCTGGTATTAATATTTTTTATTTATAAAAATTATAAATTAATCCATTTACTTTAACTTTTGCAAAACTTTTATAAAGTTATGATATTATTTAAATTAAATATTTATTATAGAAAAAATACATTGCATCATATAAAAATAATAAATTTATTTATTTATTTATTTTTATTCTAATTATAAAATTTTAAAACGTAAAAAAAATTATTAATAAATTTAAAAATTCTTTTCTATTATTGATTATTAAAAATATTTAATTTAATTATTTAATTATAAAAAAAAAGTTAAAAGTTAAAAGAATACTTTGTAAATAAAAAAGTTCAACTCTATTATAGAGGAAGAAATAGAGTTCCTCTATATATCGAACAAAAATAACAATCTTTATTTTATAAGTGAAAATAGAGATGTATTGGAATATATTTTACTCTAAAATAGAGTTTAGATGAGAAAATAGAGGTGAGTTGGAGATAACAAACTATTCACAAATCTATGGGTTCTAAAAAACATATTCTACTACGCAACAAAAAGCGTGCATAAAAGATATGGAACATGCATTTGGAGTTTTCCAATCACGTTTTGCAATCGTGAAATGACCAGCTTGTTTTTAGGAGAAAAGTGTGATACATGATATAGTGGCTACATGTATAATTTTATATAATATGATAATTGAAGATGAGCGTGATCTCGATGTGTTATTTGAAGTTGGAAGAAACTCCACCTCCATATGTTGAAATAGAAAATGATGAAAATACCCAATTCCAAGAATTTCTCGTTCGATACAGAAAAATATAAAATAGCTCATTTCTCATTTCGAAATACATTAATTGATCATTTGTGTGAGAAGTATATGACTACAAGTCTACAATTACATCATAAATATATGTTTTTTTTATTGATGTTATGCAATGTGATTTTATTTATAATATTGTTTATTCTATATTATAAATCTTATTCTAGATAAATCTTTCTTGAACTATTTGCTTACTATAAAATAAATGGATAAAATTTATAAATCAGAAAGTAAAGGATATTGTTAACAAAAAAAATAAAAAAATGAAGAGTATTGTTAATAATTAATAAAATAGAGATAAAATATATTTAAAATATTTTTTTTGAAGTAGAAAATGAATGAAACTATTGGAAAAGCCTTACTTTATTTTATCTTTTATTTTAAAGAAATATTAATTTTGAAGAAATATTTGAAGCGAGTAATTGGAGATGCTCTCGGTATTCAAAGCAACGCCATATAACGTTAAAGCGGAAAAAGAGCTTTTCCGACAAACATTGAAAACCAATTTTTTAAAGATTTTATATTCAGTCCTTTGTTTTAGATCCGAACCCCACCGTAATATTTGGTCAATTGATGTTAGATTCTTGGCACAGAGAAGCATCGCCCTCATCACTAGAAATTGAAAAAAAAAACTATATCATAAATGCACACCAAATACCAATACGTGTAAATTAAATAATTTAATGAAAATATTATGTTTTCAATGAACTTTTGATAGCACCGCCTTTGTGGTAGTATCCCACAAAATATTGACGTGTTTGTAAGTCAATTTAATTCATTTCTTTGATAATCAAAGTACTCCTTATCAAATATTTAAACACAAAAATGAACCCAAAATGGCTTTCAACACGTCAATGTTTTCGTTTTCTTCATGTTCATATTATTGAATTCCTCCAATAATTAATCTAAGAGTTTTTAAACCTTACAAATGAAGAAAAAAACCCAAAAATAACTTAAAACAGACAAATTATAATACAGGGTTTTTTTTTTCTAAGAAAAAATGGTGGACGAGAATGGTAATGTGCATGTGCCAACACAAGACAGGGAGACATAGTGCTGGATGGTTCATAGACCAGCAATACATTTAGAATGGATCCAATGCTTATACATGCAAATTATATAATACTACTATCTTACCAACATTTCAAGTATTATATATTAATGAATTTCAATCATATACCAAATCTTTTATACACCTAAAAAATTCGATATACCAACTTTCCAATATAACGCTCCTTATTTTATTTTTCTCCAAGCTAAACAGGCTAATAAAATAACATATATCAGAAAATCGTAAAATATATACATATTATATTAGAAACGGAGATAAATATTCAATGGACAACAGCTAAAAGATGCCTCTGTGTTCTCTGAACTAATATCGACAAAACTCAAAAGACAGAGAAAACATAAACACATCACTACATCGCTACTTCAGATCCAACGGCCCATAATTTTTTCCACATTCCCAAAAATAGCCCAACAACTTCTCGAAATTACCAAATCGTCCTTGAAGACCCACCATCAGTCCAACAAATCCTCACCGTCCGTTTTTGATATCTTAGATCGGACGGTGATTACGAAAGCGAGAGATAGACCTCACATTGTATTGAAGTCTTCCCAATCCTAAACCCTGGAACCACCGTGAACGCCACACGTGGCTCAGATTCCGGCAAACTCTCCGACGCCGGAAAAAACGCTTCTTCTGCTACACTCTTCATGTACACTTCAGAGAATCTACAACCCTTGGGTACTCGAAAGATCTCAGCTTCACGTTCAAAAGAGTAAGCCAAGCAATGCAAAAGCCAAATCCTTTTCGCCATTTCGAGAAATCCAGAGCATAAGCTCGTTTCTGGGAATTCACCAGCTGAGACTTGGTTTCTCAAATGCAAATGTCCGAAGAAACCTTGCTCCATCTTTGGATGTATAAGCTGCAAGTACTTGGCTCGACAAAACCTAGCGAATCTTGATTTAGGCCGTGCCGTTAGATAATCTTTCGCTTTCATTGACCTGAGTTCTTTAAACCTCTCAAAGAACATTTCCCTCTCTGCTTTGCTCTGTTTCTTCTTCTTGTAGCTTTTTGAATCGCTTGAAGTTGAGAAGTACGGTAGATGAAATGCTTCGAACATTACATTGGAGACAAAGTGTTCGAAAGTGAAACACTTGTGGTCTTGCTTGTAGTAGAACACACCTGGATGGATCGAATTAGCAGCTGATGAAATATCCCAACCAGCGAGTTTCATTTGTTCGATCATTAGCTTCACAAATCCTCTGGTGGATTTGACTGTGTGGTGCAGATAAGTAACAAAATGTGTTGGATTTAGCGCTGATAGGTGAAGATTGTCAAGAGGATTGCAAAGTTGTCCGCTTTGGTTAAGTCTCTTCTCTGTCAACTTGTTCTGTTTCATCGATTCATCGAGTTTCTCTCTCAGAAATATAATCTCTGAGTCTTTAAGCTTGTACTGAGACTCCAGCTTCTTCCCCATTATCTCATACGTTTTCAATAAACTCCTCAGCTCTTGAATCTCAGCGAGAACCAGAGTTCTTTCGGGATTTGGATCCACTTGTTTCTTCAAGAAGCATTGTTTCAGCTCAGACAAAGTCTTGAGCTCGGCAACTACCAAGTTATCTGCTTTTTGAATCCCGATTGAGTCATACGGAGACTGAGAATGCTGTAACTGTGCATAAGCCGCTTTGATGGAAGAAACCGTTGCAAAAAGCTTTGCAAGAAGAGCTTCCAATGCTAGACTTCTCTCATACTCTTCCTCAAGCTTGTAGAAAGATTCAGACAAATTAGCAGTTTTGGACTCAAACTTTATCTTTTTCATTTCCTCTTCTGGAGCAACACCCGTTAGCTTATGAATGTTAAGAACTTTAGCAAACTTGCGTCTGAGTGTACCCTTAGGAGCAACAACCATTGGTCTCACAGTCTCCATCTGCAAATCCATTACAAAAAGAGCTCAGTAAGGAGACAACAGAATCAAGAACACAGTAACAAATAAGACAAGAATCACCACAAAAGGAATTATAAAGCAAAGGGAAGGAGAGAGTGAATGAGACTAGTAATGATGGATGTTTCAATACATAAAGAAAAAAGAGCAACAAGCTTTAATACTTGGATCAAGGACCGTTAATGGAGGGCCAAGCATCTTTTGTGATATTCTCTAAATAGGACTTGCTTTACCAAAGAAACTAGTGAAGTAACTATAGGAAAAAAAAAAGGCTCGAAGTAAAAAAATGTTACAAAGATAGTGATCAACTTACAAAAGAGAGATCTATACATAAATATCTAGATGCATATAATCAATCAATACTGCTTTAAAATATTCATCAAGAGTTGTGAAGAGTTCATGGTTCATGCTTAGAAAATGCTAGTTTTCTAAGAGAAGGAATAAAAGAATAAGCAAGTTGCATGTATGTAGACCATTTCTTTATATGAATGAAACCAATCTACTTTTTTATTTCTTTCTTATTTTTTATGTGAATATGTTTGCTCTTTCTGCGAGGCTATTTAGTCAAAATGTGCTGCTACAGAATCAAACAAATACTAAAAAAATTGCACCCATATAATCTCTGCAAAAAACACATGACTTATGCAGAATAATTCAGTAGAATATGTTTGTTTATTTTCACCTCTCTAAAAACAACCATTTAAGAAACAGAACAAATCTATATTAGTATGTTAAAAATCCTAATGTGAAAACAGTACAAAGCTTAAAAACCAAATGTATGGGTAAAAATTGATTTATAACCATTTGAAACAACAGGACAACTTCAAAGCCTGACAAACCCACCAAACACATTTAGTACAATCAGACACAAGACCCACAATGTCTCATTGTGGTTTAAGGCTCTAGAACGCACTAGCAACAGCGGCCTAAACGCTACGCAGCTAACCAAACAGAACCTTAAGACATTTCTCATCTACAAACCCTAGTACAAAGCTCTATGGCTTAATTAAACCTAAGAGAGCTTAAGAGTGATAATGAGACCTGAAGATGTGAACATAACCACTAAAACACTGAGATTTCATATTTTCCAATTAAAAGTTTGAAAAATTCAGAAGCAAGTTTTCATACAAACAAACTTAATAAAGTCAAAGGTCGTACCTTACTAAAGTCCCAAGTTTTTCTTTGTTAATTTTTTGAAATTCTCACTTCATTGTAGAGTAAATCTGAAGAAAGAAATTGAAGAACTGACAAACCAACCTCTGCTTAAACCCTGCAGACTAAATCAATCCAAACAGAAATCACAAATCAACTCAAGAATGAGAAGAAAAGAACATAGAACAGAGATGAGAACAGAAAAAAAACTCAATAAACAAGATGAACACAAAAGATCCAAACTTTTTGCTGTAAAAGAAGAAAGTCCTAAAACCCTTTTAGAGAATCGACAATATATATATAAATATACAAAAAAAATCGACATTATTGTTATTAGCTAACAACAATGGGGATTAGGCCCACGGCCAGCGATATGAACCTTCCATTGAAATAAAAATTAAAACTTTGAAAAAACAAAACTAAGCAATAATGGAATCGAATCATTTCACCAGAAACCCACATGAAAATTTAACAAACAAAACTTGATTGAGTGAAAAAAAAATTAAATAAACCACTCACCCAAAAATAGATCTCTCTGTTTCTTTACCAACCAAAATGACTCCTTGAGAAATTACACAAGCAAATAGACAGATTCGTCCAAAGCTCGAGGAGAAAGAGAGAGAGAGAGATTAAGAGGTTGAAGATGAGAGAGAATATGAGAGCTGGAGGAGTGAAACGGTCAGAGAGGAGATGATGAAGAGAGTAATGTGAAATGACGGGAAAGGACAAAAGACAGAGGGCAAAAGCAAAGGCGAGCATTGGGAGATTCAAATCGAGTTTTCCGAAAGTGCCCTTTAAAGCAGAGGCTATTTACACCGGCCGTTGTGACTTTGTTTAGGGAGAGATCTCGAGATGCGCGAAGGGTGTTTTTGGTCATTTTCGTAATCCAGTATTGGATGGAATATTTTTTGTAGCCCATATCGTAGTTGGGCTTATTAATGGGCTAACTATGAGATCAGCTAAAAGGGCTAATTTATTGGGCTTATCTGTTTTGTTACGGGCTCAGATATTTTGATAATTAAAGAGACAAATAAATTTCGGTTAAAAGTCGTGGTCAAAATTGCTGAAAAAATCCAAAAAATAAAACAAATAAATTTATGTCGTAGGCATTGAGGTGACATTTTTGTTTTTGATAGTCTTCTTTACATGCAAACGCTTTGAAATGTTGGGTGGTTCAATTCGTTCCCACAACCAAAGAAATTAATGGACAATCGCCTTTCTCTGTCGACTCTATATTGTCTAATCGCCACCAAATCGATGAGTCCCAACTCCCAAAACGCAGTCCCAAAACGCAGCGATCGGTGGCTACTTATCAAAACTTTAGATATACATATGTTTTATGAGTTATAGACTCTTGGATAAATATAAAAAGTCAAATCTTTGTTTTGTTCTTGGCCAAAATTGAATTCCTCCAAATGAAGAGTTTTTCATAGTTTTGACGATTATAAAATTTCGATTATTTGTTGTTTTCTGTCTTCTAAATTTGGACCCAACAAAATTCAATATACTATGGGTATGGGACCAGTTTGATTGTAACAGATGAACACAATTTGCAAAGTGTCCTAAATTTTAATTTCTCGTCATGACGAATATTCAAAATTTTCATATTTTACAAATTATATGTGTTCCTCAGTCAATTATAATTTATGTACAAAAAGCCAGGATTACAGTTTTGAAATGACTTTTCAACAGAAAACTTTTTTTCATACTAGAATTTAAATTCAGAAAGGGAAATCTGCATATTGATACTAAAAAAACGGAAATTTTTATTTTCTTAATTACTACATTACAATATCGTAGACCTAGAGAAAAATTTGACTAAACTTAGAAAGAAAATATCTATATTACTTAATCAACCGTAAAGGTTGATACTTTTATAGATTTTTTTTTTAACTGTAATTATAACTTAGGTCTATATATGTCCTTCCCTTGTCCTAATGAATCATTCAACGCACTCTCTTCTTCCTTCTTCCTCTTCTTGTCGAGGTCAATGATGGTGGATTAACCTGCAAATCCAACAAGCTTCCTCAAGAATTAAGCAACTTCATTTCTCATGGATTCTTCAGCTCCCAAGGCATGAACTTCAATGCCTCACAAGTCACAATGTACGTTTTTTTCTTTCCCGCTGATCCTGGTTTCACTATTCTAGTCTCTGGAAAATAGGGTGTTCTAAGTTCTGCAATTGAAGACAGAAAAAAATTAAAACTTGCTCTGTTTTGGGATAGGGTTAGATGTGATCTGGTGAAAAAGAAAGCAATTTTAAGTTTCTGATTTCTCAAATTCTTGAAATTATATTGTTTTTGGAGTTCGTTTCTGCTTAATTTGGAAAAGAGCTGCTATGTGATGTGATTAGACCAAAATTAAGCTTAGCAATTGATTAAAAAATCTATGTTATTAAGATGGGTCGTTTTTCACATTGTTCGTCACGTTCGTCACACACAAAGCTAATCACCATTTTAGTAATGCCACCATCGTTTCTCCAACTTCCTTCACGTTTCTTCCCTCTCCATTCACAAATCACAATGTCTCAAACATTCCATTTAAAAGAATTGAAAAAACCCTTCTCTTTTGATAAATCAAGTAAGGTTTTTTTATGTTTTTGTTAGTGGCTTGTTTTGCATCTGATTTAGTCACTTTCTCTTTTGTGTCTTTTTTAAGGCTTTTGAATCTCAAGATGAGTGTGAACCGGCGAAATTGGCTCAAACATGGATCTAATCTCAGATTGGTTATCTTAGTTCTGTGGTTGGTTTGTTATGTTGGTAATGGTCAAACTATTGGGGACACCAGTGAGTTCGACAATCCAGCTGTTCTTCCGCTCGTTACACAGATGGTTTACCGCAGGCTTTCTAATAGTACCGCTGCTCTTAACCGCGAGCTCGGTACCAGAGCAAAGTTTTGCGTCAAAGACCCGTCAGTTTTCTTACTCTTAAACTGTAATCTGGCACTTTATTTGCTTTGATTTGGTTTCTAAACCTGTATCTCTAATGCAATCAAATGTCTCATCTTTCTGATTAAGATTTCTGCTTAGTGTTTTATTTATTTACTAAGATATCAGGCCCTAAAGAGGGTGTGGAACTTTCAATTCTTTGATTTTAGTATATTTGATGCATTGATAGCTGCTTAACTGTTGGTGCTTTAGGTGAGATATATTCTTTTAGCTTACGAAAGTCTTGTGAGATATCTTGCTCAGGTTTATTTTTTCTGTTGAAATCACAATCTCAGGGATACTGATTGGAACAGAGCTTTTAACTTCTCCACCAACTTGGATTTCTTATCTTCTTGCATTCAGAAAACCCAAGGTACGGACTTTTACTTAGCACAAATCGAAACAGAAAATTATTTGTTAATTTGGTTGTTGAAAAAAAGATGGAAAGAGCTACGATTTGATGATTGTATAGGAACTCCGAATCTTAGTTGTTTCAGAATTCTTACTTTTCTTATGGTTCTTCTGATGACATAATTTCATATCTTTTATATGCTTCTTCAAACATCACATTGTTATTTACAAGTTTGTGAATTTTTCGGTTTGGAACAGGTGATATTGGAAGGCGTATCTGTACAGCAGCAGAGATGAAGTTCTATTTTAATGCTTTCTTCAATAAATCGAATAACCCGGGCGACTTGCAACCAAATGTAAATTGCAACTTGACTTCATGGGTCTCTGGTTGTGAACCTGGATGGGGCTGTAGTGTCGATCCAACCGAACAAGTCGACCTGCAAAACTCCAAAGAGTTTCCTGTAAGAACAAAAAACTGTATGGCTTGCTGTGAAGGGTTTTTCTGCCCCCGTGGCCTCACCTGTATGATACGTAAGCAATTCATAACGCCTTCATTGGTTTGTAAGCTTTTCTCATCTATATGGTCTAACTAACACTGTTTCTAAATTTTTGACATTTTTGTTCTGTTTTGAAAAGCTTGTCCCCTCGGTGCTTATTGTCCCTTAGCTACCCTTAATAAGACTACAAGCTTATGTGAACCGTAAGTTTTTTATTCTATCTTAGATACAGATACTAATATGATACATGTGATATTATTGAGGGATAAGATAAGATGTTAAAATGTCAAATCTGTAGGTATACTTATCAATTACCACCAGGACGACAAAACCATACTTGTGGAGGAGCGAATGTATGGGCCGATATCAGATCCAGCGGTGAAGTATTCTGTTCTGCGGGATCGTTTTGTCCAACCACTACTCAAAAAGTACCTTGCGATAGTGGGTATTCATTTTTTCGTCCCTTCAAACTCTGTTCTATACTGACAAATTGTCCTTAACATATTGTTACTATGCTATATCAAATTAATGATCAAGCTGAGAATCAGATGTTGTTTCAAACTGTTTTTAGTTTAACTGGTCATACTTTTTATGTTGATTTAGGCACTATTGCAGAATGGGGTCTACATCTGAGAAGCGTAAGTCATCGAATATTCATGATTGCTTGTTAACACATAACCAAGTAATGTTTACTATTTCCATCTGCTAGTCTCTTCATCTATTAAGTACGTCTTGTCTTTTGCAGCCTGCTTTAAGTTAACGTCTTGCAATCCCAACACAGCAAATCAGAACATGCATGCATTTGGGGTTATGGTTATCGTAAGTTTTTTCAGTTATTATTGAATATCCAAGACTAAGGTTTTCCACTAAAAGAGTGGCCTTCAATTTGTTTGTGCAGGCTGCAGTGAGTACTATTCTACTCATTATCTACAATTGTTCCGATCAAATCCTGACGACGAGGGAAAGGAGGCAGGCAAAATCAAGAGAAGCAGCGGTGAAGAAAGCGAAAGCTCATCAGAGATGGAAAGCTGCTAGAGAGGCTGCAAAAAAGCATGTAAGTGAGATCCGTGCACAAATAAATCGGACATTTTCAGGTAAAAAGTCCAATCATGATGGGGATACCCACAAGATGTTGGGTCGTGGGGACTCTTCGGAGGTAGATGAAGATATAGAGATGTCAAAATATTCAAGTCCTGCGAGTTCCTCTGCTGCGCAATCTAGTTATGAGATCGAAGATGATGCAGCCGCCGTAAGTAATGAAAGAGCAAGTCTTGAAATAGAAGGAAAGAGAGTAAAACGACAGACTTTGGCCAAAACTAAAAAAACACGCAGCCAAATCTTCAAGTATGCGTATGATCGGATTGAGAAGGAGAAAGCCATGGAGCAAGAGAATAAAAATCTTACCTTTTCAGGAATAGTTTCAATGGCTACTAATACTGAGACGAGAAAGAGGCCTCTCATGGAACTTTCTTTTAAAGACTTAACTCTTACCTTGAAGTCCAATGGTAAGCATGTGTTGAGATGTGTCACAGGAAGCATGAAACCAGGTCGGATCACAGCTGTGATGGGTCCATCAGGAGCAGGAAAGACAAGTCTTCTTTCTGCTTTGGCTGGGAAAGCCGTTGGATGCAAATTGAGTGGTTCGATTCTTATAAACGGGAAGCACGAATCAATCCATTCATATAGAAAAATTATTGGTTTTGTGCCACAAGATGATGTTGTTCATGGAAACTTGACAGTAGAGGAAAATCTTTGGTTCCATGCTAAATGCAGATTGCCTGCGGGTCTATCGAAAGCAGACAAAGTTCTTGTGGTTGAAAGAATCATTGACTCTTTGGGGCTACAAGCTGTGAGGAATTCTTTAGTTGGTACAGTAGAGAAGCGGGGAATCTCAGGAGGGCAGAGGAAACGAGTGAATGTGGGTTTAGAAATGGTAATGGAGCCTTCGGTTTTATTCTTGGATGAACCTACTTCTGGCTTGGATAGTGCCTCATCACAGCTTCTTCTTAGAGCACTTCGGCATGAAGCCCTCGAGGGAGTCAATATTTGCATGGTTGTTCACCAACCAAGGTATCTTGAAAACAAGTTTTGCGTAGAGGAAATGTCTTTATGTGTCATGAAGTTTTTAATTCATAATGTGTCTTTGTTGCAGTTATTCTTTGTTCAAAACGTTCAATGATCTAGTACTTCTCGCGAAAGGTGGCCTTACTGTTTACCACGGATCAGTCAACAAAGTCGAAGAATACTTCTCGGGCTTGGGAATAAATGTTCCAGACCGTATCAACCCTCCTGACTATTACATCGACGTTCTGGAAGGAGTTGTGATTTCAATTGGGAATTCTGGTGTTGGATACAAAGAGCTTCCTCAAAGGTGGATGCTTCACAAAGGGTACTCGGTTCCATTAGATATGCGGAACAACAGTGCTGGTGGACTTGAAACGAATCCAGACATTGGTAATACTTCACACGATAATGCAGAACAAACATTTGCCGGAGAGCTGTGGGGAGATATGAAGAGTAATTTCAGGTTGCGTCGTGATAAAATACGGCATAACTTCTTGAAGTCTAGAGATTTGTCCCACAGAAGAACCCCGACTACGTGGCTGCAATACAAATATTTCGTTGGAAGGTATACTTCTTACATTCTCTACGACTTACTTACAATCAATTGATTCTTGGATGTTGGAATAAAGCGGATTAATGTTCTTGATTTCAGGATAGCTAAGCAGCGAATGAGAGAAGCTCAGTTACAAGCCACAGACTATTTGATCTTGTTGCTTGCTGGAGCTTGTTTAGGATCACTGGTTAAAGCAAGTGATGAGAGCTTTGGAGCTCCTGGTTATACCTATACTATTATCGCAGTCTGTAAGTTGGATTAAACCCTTATTAAACTATCATGACTGTTATTAATCAGTTTTTGAGAAGTTTCTTCATGTTCTTATTAATCTTATGTTTTGCTTTTCTTCTTCTGTCAGCTCTTCTTTGCAAAATAGCAGCTTTAAGATCATTCTCACTAGACAAGTTACATTACTGGAGAGAAAGTGCTTCAGGGATGAGTAGCTCGGCCTGCTTCCTTGCCAAAGATACAATAGACCTTTTCAATATACTTGTCAAGCCGTTGGTCTATCTCTCCATGTTCTATTTCTTCACGAATCCAAGATCCACATTTTTCGATAACTATATTGTTTTAGTCTGCCTCGTATATTGTGTGACCGGTATTGCATATGCGTTGGCTATCTTTCTCCAACCGAGCTCAGCCCAGCTGGTTAGTTTTGTTTCCGTTTACTTTTGAAAAAGAATCATGCTCTCTGCTTATTCTAACTGACAAACTTTGGGGATTTTGCAGTTTTCTGTTCTTCTTCCAGTCGTTTTAACACTTGTTGCAACCCAACCTAAGAATAGTGAAGCTATTAAGATTATAGCTGATTTGAGTTATCCAAAGTGGGCTTTGGAGGCATTTGTGATAGGAAATGCTCAAAGGTAGGAAAACAAGTTGGAACAAAAGCATAAAGAAGTTACCTTGTTTCCCCCAAAAGCTCGGTTTGATTCGTATATTGGATTTCAGGTACTATGGAGTATGGATGATTACTCGATGTGGATCGCTTATGAAGAGTGGCTACGACATTAATGAATGGAATCTATGTATAATGATATTGCTTCTCATAGGCGTGGCCACTCGTGGAATTGCCTTTGTGGGGATGGTCATACTTCAAAAGAAGTGACGAAAGATCTTTCCTTTACGGGTTTAATTCACTTATAGTTCGCAGGCATCTGAAGCTTCCGGTAGAAGAAGAGCTTCGTGATTCTGCGGTTGGTTAGATTTGACGAAGATTATAGCTTTGTTGTGAAATTATTTGTTCATCTTAGTTCCTTGTCTTATTAGAGTAAGAAACTTTGTGCAGGTCTTTTGTGGCATCATTGTTGGTTTTTATACCCAAGAGAGAGTGTTGTCATGTTTGATTAGCTAATCTATAAGCTCTTTATAAAAATCTTGGCTTGGTCTTGAATTTTGGGACTAAACCGAACGAAAAGCATGACCAAAACTTCTTCAATCCTCTTCTGGTTGTGGACTTAGTTTGACCAAATCCTCTTCAATACTAATTTTTGGAACAAAAAAAGGTATAAATTCTCTTAAAAAAAACTGTTACTACACAAATGCTAGGAAATATCTAGAACATATTTTGTCAAATATTATGGCATTTTATTTTTTAAAAATTATTTACCAAAATTAACATTTTTCCTAATATACAATTATCTTTCTTTTTGAGTTTGTCCATTTGTATTAGATTTAGTTTTAATAACAAAAGACAAAAATAGTTGTACTCACAAATTATAAAAACAATTTTTTTAACAAATATGTCAGTGCTATGATGCTTTTTGCTATTTTTCAAATCACCAACATATTTAAAAAGAAAAGAATGAAGAAACTTTACTTGTGTACCGTCATTGTCAATGGGATTAATTAACTAATTTAACTATTCCTTCTTTAATTACAACAAAAACAAATCTGGTAGCGACTTGTAAAGTGATGATTATTGCTAATTATTTTTCTCAACCTGATACTTGATGAACTTAATTAAGCCATGATCCATTATTAAAAAAAGTGCAACAAAAGAATAGATTCTTCAATCCAAAGAATAATTACGATGACGTGGCAAAATGTGATTGGGTGATACAACATTGGCTCGCATTGGATTTAGAGAACCTTTGCCTTTAATTGAGAAGACAGCGAAGCCCCAAAAAACAAAAACAAAAAACCAATTTTTCCTTTTCGTTATGCCCCAAAAAAAAAAAAATCAAATCTTTATATATCCAAAAGATCACACAATAATGTCACAATCATCAACACCGATTCATCGTCATCTTCAACTCGGTCTTGATCTTCTTCTTCTTCTTCTTTCTACCGACATCTGATTCGTTTGTCTCAAGATTCGAAAAAAAATAAGCTCTTTGCTTTCTCATAAGGAAAGGAAAAAAGTTTGCGACTTTGGTTTGTTCCGATGAAGCTTCGACAAAACCAGGGTTTTGTTTGAATCCTTTTGGTTTGTTTCCGAGAGAATTTGTGTGTTTTTTACTTGAAGGGTTTGAAAGAAGAAGCAAGAACATAAATGGGTTGTGCTGGATCGACACAGTCGCAAGGAGATGGTGAGATCGAATCGTTCTTAGTTTTACGACTTTATTTGGTTCAATTTTGTTGGATAAGGCGAAAAAGGAATCATTTTTGTTTTCATGAGAGAAACCCTAGATGTGGTATCAATATGTTGGAATGTTCATTCCTCTAATCTTTAAGTAGATAGATTTTGTTTGTTGAAATCTAGGGTTTAGGTTTTATCTTATTTGGTGGATTTGTTTCAGTTTCAAATCTTCATGGCAGTAGCATTAGCTGATGTTATCTTCGAATTGATAACTATGTTGTTTGATTACTGATGATTCCAATGAAGTATTTTTATGTTTTAGATTGTTGGTTGTGTATGTTTATGTGCATATATATGCTACAGTCTTTAATTATGGTTGGCTTTTCTTTTATGGAAAGGAAACTTAAGTTTAGAATCTACACTGATAAAGCTTGTTTCTGAGAATGGACTTACCTTTTTAATCTTAATTGGGGACTATTATGATCTATGCCTATAGTTGATGATGCACATAGATCCTTTATTTTTTTGGGTTATGCATTGCATCAGATGGATAATTTCTTGTTTGTTTACAGGGTCAGTGAAGAAAATTAGGAAGCCGAAACCGTGGAAGCATACCCAACCGATCACGAAAGCTGAGCTTATGAAACTGAGAGAAGAGTTTTGGGACACTGCTCCTCACTATGGCGGTAGAGAAGGTAATTGTTACGTATTTATTGAGCTTGCCTTGATTTTGGTTTTTGAATGGTGTTTTCACTTTATACACATAAAAGAATTGATGGATTGGTAGAAAAGGGGATGTTAGTGATTGGGAAGGGAGGATAAAAAGAGAGTTTTTAAGGGCCCTACCGGGTTCGAACCGGTGGCCTATTGATCTGCAGTCAATTGCTCTACCACTGAGCTAAGGACCCTTTGGTTGTTTAGTAATGAGTTACCAATAAACAGGATTATAATAGAATAGTCATTGATCTACAGGGATTTGTGAAAATGGTATATTAGTGATTGGGAGGGAGGTAAAAAAAAAAAAGGATTTTTAAGGGCCCTACCGGATTCGAACCGGTGACCTATTGATCTGCAGTCAATTGCTCTACCACTGAGCTAAGGACCCTTGCTGGTGGTCTTCATAGCACTTGTAAAATTATATTTCGCTAGGTTGAGAATTTTAAATGTTTTACCATTGAACTTCAGTGTAATTAGATTGCGTCAGTGTAATTTTATACCACAGTGAGGGAAATCATAGAAATTGTGTGTCAGAAAAATGATATGCTTTGTTTGTTTTTCTCTTTTCCGTTGTTTGCATCTGATCTTAGTATCAGCATGTTTATATTTTACACTTGGTAATCGCAGAGATATGGGACGCACTTCGCGCTGCTGCAGAAGCTGACATATCTCTTGCACAAGCAATCGTAGACAGCGCAGGAGTCATTGTTCAGAACACGGATCTCACAGTTTGCTATGACGAGAGAGGTCAATTCTTTTTTCTCTTGTCTCGTGTTTGTTTGTTCTTCATGTTCCTGACTAGTACTTTTTTTGCTCTGCAGGTGCTAAGTATGAGCTACCTAAGTATGTTCTAAGCGAGCCTACCAACTTGGTTGAAGAAAATTGATTTAAGATCAAGAATATTTGAAAAGACAAAAAAAGAAAAGAACCAAATGTAAATCTTGTGTGTAAGTAGTTACATTAGGATTCTCTGCTTTTGTCTATTTTAACACTTATGAAAAGATTGATTCCCACATCTCTCTCTCTCTCTCTCTCTGACTTGTACCTAAGAACTCAGATTGTTTCTGGAATTCTAAAGATAGTTTTTGGGGTTTCATCTTCATATGTTATTTACACAACTGCTAATGATCTGCTGATGATGTACTTTGATCACTCATAATCATGCTCATGCTCGTACTTATCTCTTGCCCTATCATTTCGTAATACTTCCTCATCGTGTTCATGTTTTCAAGTCTCTTTGTTTCTCTATGGACTGAAGCTTCCTCAAGTTTCTCCATCTCCACCACTTTCTTGCCTTCCAACATCTTCACCACTTCTGACATTGACGGTCTATCACAGGGCTCCGAGCTTGTACACATTATCGCAATTTGGATCATGGTCATTGCTTCTTCTCTGTTGTAATCTGATCCTAGCCTCGGATCCACCAGTTCCAACAGATTATTCTGCTCCCTCAAAACCTCCACCTAGGGAAACATGAACAAAATATTAAGTTGAGATTTTTTGTTCAATGGTTATGTGAAATGTAATAAAACGAAAAGATGGTTACCCAGTCAATAAGATAGAAGGTATTGTTTTTGGATTGTTCTATTTTATTGCTCCTTCCATGAACGATCTCTAAAGCTACAATGCCAAAGCTGTAAACGTCAGCTTTATCTGTCAAATGGCCTCTCATGGCATACTCTGGAGCCATGTAACCGCTGCAAAAATGTTGCAAAAGGATTGTGTTGTGTGATACAAGAAAATCTCACATGACATCATAACCTTTCTCACTGAATATTGTTTATTGAGTTTGACTTACAATGTTCCAGCGATTCGAGTGCTAATGTGAGTGTTGTCCTCTTCATCAAGCTTGGCAAGACCAAAGTCTGATATTTTTGAATTTAGTTCTTTGTCTAGCAACACATTAGTGGCTTTGATGTCTCTGTGCACAATCTTTAGCCTCGATTCCTCGTGGAGATATGCTAGTCCTCTCGCTACCCCAATACAGATCTTCCGCCTTGTCGGCCAATCCAATCTCAACTGAGTTTCTTGAGGACCTTATAGAGAAATGGAAAAAAGTGGTTGTAAATATAACTGAACTCAAATTTTGACGGTGTCTTAGAGGATCTAGTGTTAGGCTTACCAAACAATGCTTGAGCGAGGCTGTTGTTTACCACAAACTCATAGACCAGCAAAAGTTGGTCTCCTTCAACGCAACATCCATATAGTTTAACTAGATTTGGGTGGTGTAGAGCTGAAATCATGCCAATCTCGTTCAAGAACTCGCGGTTCCCTTGTTTTGATCCTGTCGAAAGCTGTTTCACCGCAATTATTGTTCCATCAGACAACTTCCCCTGTAACCATATTAAAGACCACAAACTTTTGTTAATTGATCCATGATACACATTGTTCGTAGTGGTGATATTTCTTTCTGTTCTCACCTTGTATACGGGACCAAAGCCACCTTCTCCAATCCTATTGGCAAAATCAAAGTTGTTTGTAGCGATTTTGATTTGCCTCAACGAGAAAGAAGTGATCATGAGTTCCAAACTTTTGAAATCTGAGAGAAGAAAAAAGCGCTTAACAATGATCAAGAAACACATACAAAAGACAATAACTTATTAACTGTGTTCGTAGTACCTCGTTCCATTTGGCTTTTCGATCTCAAGCAACCTTTTTTCCACAGAAATCCAAGTACGAGAAACACAATGAAAATGTTTGCCATCACCACCACTGCATGGAGAGAACCACTCATACCATTCCTAGGTGGTGGATTGGAATCTATTTGCATACATTTGTTAAACTTTCATTAGAAATGAGATAATGAATCAACTCTAATATGAAAACTTCCAAAAAAAAAAATAGCATTGTTTACTTGGATCCACTGATATAGCAGATATGAGAGGACCATAAACATCTTCTTTGGGAATGACTATAGTTCCTTTTCCAGCCCAATACAATTGTATCTCCAACTTTCCATTTGTTATCTCGACCGGAATTGTCTTAATAGCAACGTTTCCAACACCTTTTGCCTCCTCAGCGATATTGAAATCTTTTACCACAAGCTTCCTCTGCATTAGAATTCATAATGTGACCATGCTTTTTAGACCTTTAAGATATATGTCTTTCGAGTTACCTGAATGTATATGTCGAAGAAACGTCTAGCCAAGCTTTGATAAGTTTTGTTACCGCTAAACATAATCTCGACGAAATGGAGATTAACATTGTAATTTCCATTTTCAAAACACAATGCATAGTAAGTGAGTGAGATGGCTGAGATGCGAGCTTGCATATACAGCCCAGAATCTACTGCATTGAGCTCGGATGAGTTAGACCCGATGGTTACTCTCTCGGGAACATGTTTATCATCTAGGAAGACTCCTATGTTGCTTGAGAACCATCCATTTCGACTTTCGTATAAACTCTCCAGTCTATCGTACTTATCAGCTTCATATATTGTCCCATTGATAGACACTTCATCTCCACCACAGTTTATATGAAGACCATTGAAAGCTATAACACGAGAAATAGAGCACAAATCAGACTAACACACCGACTATAATTTCATTGTATGCATTAATGCATATAGACTTACTTTTAGGACACTGGTAGTTTCTCATACATGAAAGTCTGTAACAAACAAAACATTTGTTAATCTATTAAATAAATAGACACGAGAATTTCGAAGATGTATTGTTTTCTTACACATTATTGTACTGGCATACTGCATTGGTTGGATCTACTGAGAAACTGTTGTAACTAAGATCACTAAATCCAGTAACCAAAGAAACATGTTAGTATATGATGTAACATATAATTTTCCCAATTCACATTACAAAGAAGTTAAAGAAACTCACATTTTATATCCTTTATTTACCATCCAAATTGGGACCGACCCGTTTAACATGTTTCCTGTAAAATATCTGTAAGAAAGAAATAATTCAAACAAAATTCTCAGCAATTACACAAAAATACAAAAAGAAGAGAAGAATTCCATACATGTAACCTCGGTCGCTAATATTAGAATACGTGCTAGGGATGGCTCCACTCAATTTATTGAAGCTAAGATCTCTGAAAAAAGATTATTACAAAATTAGCTTAGTTTCGAGTTCATCCTCTCGTATAGATTGATTATACTTGAAGATATACTAACAAGAGACTTAAGGAGGTAATATTTCCAAGATACGCGGGTAAGTCTCCTGTGAGATTGCAGTTCCTAAGAATTCTACAATGACAAAAAAAAAGAACAGCGAGTTAATACTAAGCTTTTAATGTCCAAAAAGGTTCCAAATGTAGTTTAATCAAAGACTCACAATGTCTCCAGCTTTGTCATGTTCCTTAACGGTGGAAATGCAAATTTGGGTCCATTCAAATCACTGATTCTCCTATGATATGTCAAATATAATAAAGCAAATTCACCTTGAAATGAAGAAAATGTAACATGATGGGCCCTATGTAGATAGTAGTTATACATACAAATCTTTTAACTCTGCGAGAGGAGCAATGGCAATGGGAATTGGTCCAACTAAACCACTAGCTTGAATAAACCTGAAGTAACCATAACATTGTAACTACTAAATCAAAAATGTTTAAAGGAGGTAGCGATCCAAAAATCGACAGAAAAGATCTTACAGTCTCTCAAGCTTAGTCCAATTTTGGATGAAATCTGGAATCTTTCCTGACAATTGGTTGTCACTTACACGACTATGTACAAAATTAAATGCATTAGCAAAAAAAATATCAGAATTTCATATAGATTAAGTAACAAACAAAAAATCTTGTTTATGAATTAAAGAAAGATACTTACAAATCTCTCAAGGTGGTTAGTTTTGCAAATGTAGTTGGAATTTCTCCATTGAAGTTATTCGAGCTAAGAATTCTATACAAAAACAAATCGATGTTTCAGTTTCGACTATACAAAAACTAAACTCATACGAATATTCTTACATTTGTTGAATGTTTGGTAGATTCCCAAGCTCAAGAGGTAATTCTCCTGAAAGTTGATTGGCTTCCAAGACACTAGAATCATATAAAAATTGATTAAGTTACTTCTAAACATAAACTATCCGAAACATTGGTTATAATAAATTGAAAATTAGTTGAACTCACAGGCTAGTAAGAGTTGCAATGTTTCCAAACTCCTTAGGGATTGGACCCGTTAATCGGTTTCCAAGAATTGATCTGCATTTTATCAACACAGTAAGTCCAATATATATTGAAATTATATGAAGAGCTATGAAGATATGTATATGTACATGTTGACAAGTGGCAAGACTCCCCATTCAGGTGGGATTGATCCATTGATATAGTTTCTGGAGAGATCACTACAACAACAAAAAATGACCGTTAAATCAGTTTTAAACGGGCAAAATTGTAATTTCCTCGATCGATTTTTCGGGGTCTTGCTTACATCTCTTGCAGAAAAGGAAGTCCCGCAAACTCTTTGGGAAGAGACCCTTGAAGATTTTCTTCCTTCAAAAGTCTGTCTCAAAAAATTCACAAAAATTGACTAAAACAAAACCAAACAGATTTCATAAAATGGAAATCAAAAGAGAGACCAAATCGTACATTTTGGTGACATGACAAACGGTTCCGTTAACGAAGGAGCAGTCACAAGTAACGATGTCTTTCCACCTGTTGATGGTTGACCATTGAGTTCCAGTAGAAGAGACTTCGCATGGATCCGCATTCAAATCAATATTCGTCTTTTTCAATGTGGTTAGTGCAACTTTAAAAGCCTCCGCTACAAAGAATATCACACACAGATCATATGATTATACAAATGACACGAACACGATATGCGTATTATATATGCATCTATTTACCTTCTTGCGTTGGCAAAGTTGCAGATGATGCGAAACCGAAGAGAAAGAGTAAGAAGGAATCGAAGAGAAACCGATTGAACACCATTTTTTGGTTGCTTTTTCACATTAGAATTTAGATTATTGTTTGTGACGAGAGATAAAGGGAGACTTGTGAAGAAATCAGATATGGGAAAAGAGATAAACTAATTCAGCTACGTAGTTATAAAAGTAACATTAAATAAGTATTTTTTAGAAGAGTAACATGTTTAAGAAAATAATCTTTCGTTAAATGGTCATTTAACAAAAAAAAAAAAAAAAGTATGCATATTATTAATTGTTAAGTATCTCAGCTATAGATTAAATTCATTTTGTCTTAGATCTCGTATAATATCTATGGAAGATGTATAAGGGATTTAGTAGTAACAACATCAACATTAAATGGAAATTATTTTTCTAAACAAGCATTTTTCAATCATTTACATGGTGATGAAGTTACATACCTTAGATATCAAGTTTGTGAGACAAAAAGAAAGTAATATCACAGTAATAAATCATTTGAAATTATTTTCTTTTAAGTGTGTATGAAAAAAAAAATTCCTTTTTAGTTTTGTTCGCTTGTGTATGAATTTCTTTTTTCTTTATATATTTTCTAAACAGTGCTATTTTCTTTTCTTTCAAATACTTATTGAATGTATATGTATAAAAATATAAAATCTTGATTAATCTCCAACACATATCCAGGTTAGTCTATGACACATATCACAACTTTAATTATAGAAAATGAACACATACCATCTCCCAATTGACTGTATCTCATTAAATATTAATAGGATTTTGTTTTTATCATTTTTACTTCAATTTTTCTATATATTTAGATTGCAATGTGTCACAACTTTGTAAATTATAAAACGTCAAATATAAATATATTAACGTCAAATTAACCAGATTTAGTTTTAATATTGAGACTTTGAATCAGAAATTACAAAAAAGATTTATAATTTAAACTTTTTTTACAACATATGAAAAACAGAGAGAAACAGAGTAAAACAGAGGAAACAGAGGGGAAAGTGATAACAGGGGAAACAAGTGAGTTGTGTAGGGTTTGCATCGTAACAGTTGCAAAGAGCCGTTGATGTATATACGGGTAAACTCGTATACTTGGGCTTAAGAAAACGTATTGATATTTTGTAAAACTTTGTTTTTTTTTTGTTCTAAAAGGAAAATGCATAGTTTTAGACATTCAGGAATAGGGTGGGTGAAGAAATTGGACGGCCACAACTCACAAAACTACTTGATTGAATAACTGATGTAAACAGACCAGACCATCTATCTTGCAATATACAATATTACGACAAACAGAATAACTAAGTTACAACTTCCAAAAAAGAAGATCCAAAATAGGTTAAAATTTTGTATTTTCTAGGGATAAAACTAGGGATACTGTTTGTAAAACATAAATGTAATTGTAAGTATAGCTAAGTCCTAAGAGCATGATTAATGGGAGAAACCCATCAGAGATCCTTAGCCATTTTTTAATTAATTAACTTAGATTAAGAAACTCTATTAAGAAACTCTGTTTTTTTATCCCACAATGGAAGAATCTTATTAGAGGTTCTTTTTTTTTTTTTTTAAATTGTAAATATAATTTATTTTTCAAATTAAACATAAGTAACATAAAAACATATTAAACATAAAAACATTTTAAAAATTATAAAAAAAACATTTTAAACATAACTTTTGAAATGATAAACGATAAACATTTCAATAAGCATTAAAGTTCAGTTGTTATCTTGATGACGTCCAAATTTTTGTCATATATTCTCAACCAAATCAGCTTTCAATTGTTGATGCGCTTGTTTATCACGAATTCTTGTTCGTACACCCATCATATTAGCGAGATTTGTAGGCATATCTGTAGAATACGTGAGATCCACATGTGAACTTCCGCCTCCTTCTCCTTGTTGGAATTCTGAAACATCAAATTGAGTGTATCCATCTCGTTCGTCTTCTACTATCATATGGTGGAGTATGATACATGCTCTCATAATCTTTCCTATTTTGATTGTATCCCAAAAAAGAGCTGGACTCTTAACAATGGCAAATCGAGCTTACAAGACTCCAAAAGCACGCTCGACATCTTTTCGGACAGCTTCTTGATGTCGAGCAAATAAACATGCTTTCGGGCCCTGTGGAACTGTAATAGATTAGATAAAAGTTGCCCATTTTGGATAAATACCATCTGTGAGATAATAAGCCAAATGATACTCCCTTCCGTTGACAGAGAAATTCACTTGCGGAGCTTGACCTCTTATTATATCATCAAAAACGGGTGAGCGATCAAGAACATTAATATCGTTTAAAGTACCTGGAGCTCCAAAAAACGCGTGCCATATCCAGAGATCATATGAAGCTACAGCCTCTAAAACGATTGTGGGTTTTCCAGAACCACGTGAATATTGCCCTTTCCAAGCTGTGGGACAATTCTTCCACTCCCAATGCATACAATCGATGCTTCCAACCATTCCGGAAAATCCACGTTGGTCTCCAATATGAAGTAGTCGTTGAAGATCCTCCGGTGTGGGTCTTCTTAGATACTCATCACCGAACAAATAAATTATTCCTTCAACAAAATTTTCCAAACATTGACGAGCAGTAGTTTCACCTATCTGGAGGTATTCGTCAGCCGTATCAGCTCCACCACCATATGCCAAAAGACGAATTGCTGTTGTACACTTTTGAAGTGGAGTGTGACCACGCCTTCCGACAGCATCTTTTTTTGTCGAAAGAATTGAACTTCAGTGGAAAGTCGATCAACAATATGCAAGAACAATAACTTGTCATTCTAAAACGTCGTCGAAATAAATTAGGAGGATATGTTGGAGTTTCACTACAATAATCATTCCATAAACGTTTGTGACCTTCTTCGCGATTTCTCTCGATAAAAATTCTTTTTTTTCTTGACTCCCTTGGCTCCTGGTGATCACCATAATCAATGAATAAATTTTCGAACGTTTGATCGAATACTTGATCAAAGTATTGATCAAAATTTTCATCAATTAATCCATCAAAGGTATTTTGGGAAGAGGATGCCATATTGTGATTTTGATGAAAGAAGTGGATCTTGATGAAAGAAATAGAGAATGAGAAAAAAAAAAAAGAAGTAAAACGAACTTGCAAAATATATTTGTGATTTTGATGAAGGAAGTGGATTTGGATAAAAGAAATGGAGAATGAGAGAAGAAAGAAGTATCAAAAATTGCAAATTATATTTGTAATTTTGATGAAAGGAGTGGAGAATGAGATAAGACATAAGTAACAAAAATTGCAAAATATATAAGTCGAAGAAGAGGAAGACGTATGATTGATGAAATTTGTGGTATCAAGCAAATTACAAACTTGTGGTCTAGATAAAGTATTAGGAAGAAAACAAAACCAAAAGCATAGTCCAACAATAAAAGACACATATTATAAATTCTTGTGACATGAATAAGCATCTTGTGACTTGCATATAAAATGCTTGTGATTTCTCTTGCACACATACAGACAACGCCATTGTGGTGGAAGCCAAGCAGAAGCCTTTGTCTCTCTGCACACGGAAAGAGATTTATTAGTAAGGCATATAAATTCTTGTTCCATTGGTAAGCAAATAAATTGTTTTGTAAGTATAATAATATATTCAGCCCTCTTGTTCTGTCCCTGCAAACGAACATATTTCAGCAAGTTTCAAGCGTTTGAACATGAACATAGAAACTTGTTTTTATAATAAAACAGAACATGATACATGAACATAGAAACTTACAAACTTATTTTAAATTAAACGTAGATACTAGTTTTTAACATGTCACAGACAAACATACAAACATAACAACTCAAATAACAAGTTCACACTAATTATCCAACATCTCTGCAATAAGCTTCTTCTTTAGAGCTTCTTCATATTCAGAGAGTGGTTCTTTTTTTGCAATGAGCCTATCAAGCAGACCCATCTTCGACAGTCTTTCTTTCACTGCCAAATCTTTCTCTTTAATAGACCACATGCTCTGAAACTCCGAGAGAGCCTTGCCATCTGCTGTAGTTCTCTTACCACATGCTTCTTTTGCTGCCTTAACACCAGGAGGACGGTTGGTTGGTTGATCACCTAGATTGGTAGTTGCTTGAGAGCTTGATGATTGTGCACCATCCTCACACCTTCTCTTCTTAGCGCTTCCATCAATCTTACTAGTAGCAAGTTCACACCATTTTTGGTCATTCCGCAGCTCCTCCCAAGCATGGTGAAGGTTAAATTTCTGCTTATGATCGTTGTAGAAGATTTCATGAGCCAGTTTAACAACATCGTTCTCATTCTGACCACTAGTTTTCTGTCTTCTTGCAGCCTCATAGGATCCACAAAACTTGCAAACAAGGTCGTTAATCTTCTGCCAACGTTGCTTACACTGAATTGCCTCTCTCTTTTCACCTCTTTCAACCTTTGGACTAGCTGCAAAGTAGGCTGCAATGCGTTTCCAGAAGGCACCTGCTTTTTGTTCATTGCCTACAATAGGATCCTTGCTCGTGTTTAACCATGAGCTGATGAGCACTACATCATCTGTGGGAGTCCATTTCTTTCTTTCTCTGCGCTTTGTAGGTGTGTCTTCACCGAAGCTTGAAGTTTCAGTACATTGAGTACTAAATAGAGGGAGTTATGATGATCCGAGTTCCCCACTTTGGGAAAAACTCTCATAAGGAAAGGGTTCAGGAAGGACACTATCTTGTTGACTGTTCAAAAGGCCAACAAAATTGGAGGTCTGACTATATGGATTCGTAGAATCCATATCCTAAAATGTCAAAGAAGAGAGAAAGAGAAGAAGAAATGTGTTTACAAGACGAATACAAAGAGAAGAAGGAAAGTGTTTAGAAGATGAAAAGAAAGAGAAAAAGAACCGGGTTTAATAGATGAAAAGAGTTGAGATGAGTTGACATGTATCTAACATATTTATTACCTAGCACACAGTCCTAATGTAACACTAAAACAAGCATTCATCACAAGCATATTCGCTAACCATAACCTAACGCTAACAAGCATTTATTAACCACCTACCCCAGACGAAAGCAATAAGGAAGAAAGCAAGAAATAGCACTCTGAATTAAGCACTAATCCAAGTAATCCTAAAATTCAGTAATGGGAGATCTCTAACTAGAAATCAGAGCTAACAATTCACCAAAACATCACACAATTAAGCTAAAACAGCAATCGAACTTATGATTGATCAACCAAAATCTCAATGTGAATCAACCAAAATCTCAGAAATTACTGGTATTTAGACATTGTACTCAGGTGTGTCCTTGCAAAACAGCGGAAGCCCTCGGATGGCTTTAACATGTACCTGCAGATACGAACAATGTAAGCATTGAAAGCTTTGGTTGCGAGACTGGTGAAGAACTTGAAGTAATATCAAAGCTCAGGTATTGAAAGAAATAGTGTAACAGATGGCAAAGAGGACCCTACTATTTCCAGACCGATTATACACACATCATAAACCCAAAACCGATTCGATTCAGGAAAACAATGAAAGACGAAATCAAACACTTGATTTCAAAAAACTAGGTTGAAAATAGAATCGAACCTTAGAGCTGAAGAAAGGAGAGTAGCTAGTGCTTGTTGGACTACAAGCTTCTTGAGGATGGCTGACGGAGAAGACGACGAAAGAAATTCTAGACTGGTGAAGATCGAGAGAAAAGACGACGAGAAAAGATTGAGAGAAAAAACTGTGACGGAGAAGACGATGACAGAAAGAAAAAAACGAGAGAAAAAAAAAGAAAAAAAAGCATATTTGAGGGTTTGCTGACACGTGGTTGTAAAACCCTCTTAATAATCGATCCTCAAAATCCTATATTAAGGATCGGTAATTCTATTTGTATTTACTTTTGATTTAATTAAATGAGTTATTTTGTTTAAAAACCCTCCTAAGAAACCGCAATAATCATGGTCTAAGTATACTATATTTTCTAAAATATAGCTAAGACTTTAAGAGAATATTTTCTGTACCTTTTAAGTTCTAAGTCCACCCTTATTATTGTAAACAATCAAGGTTTTGGGCAAAAAAAAGGAAGAAAGCATGGGCTTGGCTGCTTACAGACAACATCGCAGCCATTCCTTTTGGACTACGGGGCCTTGAAATTTAGACAGATAAAAAGTTATAAAAGCTATGTGTAAAAGTAAAACTAAAAACAGTCAAGAAAAGCATAAATCTGTTTTAGTCATTTTTTTAATATTTCTACGTTAAAAGTAGAATAATTTACCTTTTTGCATGGCGAGACACCACGGTCTTGTTTTAGTTAAATAAAGTTAATATACAGTATTTGACTACAATAATTAATTAACTAATTAATGTTCGTCAGAAACAGCGGAAGCCAAACGTGGATCCTTCTGGGAACGTGTATGTAATATAATCACTTTCATAATATATTCGGTAAATATGGCTTTCATATTAAAATAATGATTTTTATTTTATTTATAGATATCTATTGGATTTCAACCTAAAATAAAATATAATATGATGCATACATTATACATAATAGTTACAATTCGTAGATCTCGCTGGATTTAAATCACTATTTATTCAACCAAATGCTAAAAGAAATTCGTATGTCGAATTTGTAAAAAAAACTTATACTGTTATGTATTTTACTAAATTAACCAAATATTTACGACACTTATTTTTATGATTTAAAATATAAATGAAAATTAGAAAGCAGTCAGTGCACCCCACATAAACCATTCCTTTCCGGCGGCTAGATATTATACAATTATCAGATTTTTTTTTTTTAATTTCTTTTTCGACATATTTCGTTATTTATATTTATGAACACTAAAAGCTTTTTCCCAACTGTTTTTTTCTTCTTCCTCTTTCTCTCTCAACCTCTCCCTCTAAATCGTCTGGTCTCGTCTCTTTGAGTCTGTCTGGTTTTTCCCTAGAAGAAATAGAGGGATGGGTTTCATCTTCTCGACCGAGAAAGTTGTGTATGTTCTTCTTCTCATCTTCATTTGCTTGGAAAATCTCGGAACAAATGCTCAACTTTTGCCAGATGATGAAGGTGCTTATCACTTTTTGTAATCCACATTACATATAAATTTCTTCAATTTCAATTTCGAATCGCCAGTTCGACGAAAATATAATTCGATTGTTTTCCTTTTTTTTTAATAAAAAACTTAACTGAAAGAAAGTAATCCTTTTCTCAAATTATCAACATAACTATATTGTTTGTTGTCTTTATCAAAAGATCTTATTATTTTAATTGTTGTGGATTTTATCATACGTACCTAATTCAATTCAATTCCACAAGAGATCGTGAAATTGTCAAAAGGTTTTCCATTATTCTCTTTTTGTATAAGGCGTGAAAATTTTCGAAAGTCATATTTTTGGTCATTTGGTCATATTTGACAAATAAATAGCTGGAAAATATTGGATCTATTCAATTTCGTGGACCTACTACAATAATTGAATGGTATTGGTCGTCGTAGTTGCATTGAATGGTATTGGTCGTCGTAGTTGCACGATGCAAGGGTTAAAAAATTAGGCACACATGGTATTTACTTGACTAAAAGAACATACACGTTTTTCGATTTTTCATGTATAAGCATTTTAATTTAATTTATATCTGAAATTCTAAGTGACAACAGCAGCTGATAAAAATCATACCAAATGGGTGATTTATTTTAAGAATTCTTTTTTCCTAAGATATCATACCTAAATTACCCATTTGGATAATTTATTTTTTCTTAAAGATGTGTTAATAAACAAATAATTTTATCTCAATATGTGCAAGTTGGGTCAATAAGAGAGAGGTTGAGATTGAGATCTTCTTATATTGGACTTTCCTCATTTATCCCAAAGTTTGACTTTAAATGTTTGACCATTTTTGCACAGTTCAAACATTGCGAACGATCTTCAGAAAGCTTCAAAACCAAACAGTGAACATCGAGAGGACTTCTTGTTCGGACGGAAAATGGAACTTTGGCTCATCGCTTAACCCACCAAGCAGTAACATCACCTGCGACTGTACTTTCAACGCCAGCTCAATCTGTCATGTCACAAACATGTAATTATATATATATATATATATATATATATATATATATTTGTCATCTCCGTAACTTTCCAAGCAAGGAACAAAGTTAGGGTTCTGAAACAAAAACTTTCTCTCTTGTTGATTTTCATCAACAGACAGCTTAAAAGTTTCAGCTTGCCCGGAATTTTCCCGCATGAGTTCGGAAACCTCACGCGTCTTCGGGAGATGTACGCACATTCAATTCTTGATTTTCTGTCAGTGGATCATATCAAAATGCCTGACACTTGGAACTCAAGCAATCTTTGTTTTGTGTGTTTCTCTCTTTCATTTTTCTTACAGAGATCTTTCGCGGAACTTTCTCAAAGGAACAATACCTGAGACATTGTCGCAAATTCCGCTTGAAATCTTGTAACCATTCTCTGCAATACATATATATTTTTGTTTTGTTTATTGTGATGATAATAAAGTTACTGATTCTTGCGTTTTTTGTTTTCTGCAACTAACAGGTCTGTAATCGGAAATCGCCTCTCTGGGCCATTTCCTCCTCAACTCGGAGAGATCACTACACTTACTTTTGTGTAATGTTACATATCTAATCTTGTTTTCTTCAAAACAGAATTGACTAGATTCTTATATGTAAGAAACAAATTGCAGGAATTTGGAAACTAATAGTTTTACAGGACCACTTCCTCCAAACCTAGGGAACTTAAGGAGCTTAGAAAGATTGTAAGATCCTTTATTATACTTTGTTTTATATTTATATCAATATTGTTATTGCAGCATTTCTTAGTGATCTGGTCTTATCTATAATGACAGGCTTCTCTCTGCAAACAACTTCACGGGTCGAATCCCTGAGTCCTTAAGCAATCTCAAGAACTTGACTGATTTGTAAGTGGAAAGAAATACGGTGAGATTTCAAAAATGTGGATTCTTTGGAATGATTCTAAAATTTTCATATGTTTCTTGCAGTCGGATTGATGGAAACTCTCTATCAGGGAAGATACCTGATTTTATCGGAAACTGGACTCTGCTCGATAGGCTGTGAGTAACCATCATTTCTCGGATTACTTCTTCTAAAGAATACTGTGAAATTTGTAGTGAACCAAATTGTTAAATCTGCAGAGACCTTCAAGGCACATCAATGGAAGGTCCAATCCCAGCTTCAATATCAAAATTGAAGAACTTGACTGAATTGTAAGTAAGCAAAGAGTTTAACAATACCTTTTTGGCATGCTCGTCATAACTTTTGAGCTTAATAAAGCTCTCTTTTATCAGGAGGATAACCGATTTGCGTGGACCGGCCTCTTCTTTTCCAGACCTGCAAAATATGACGAATATGGAACGATTGTAAGTTTAACTTTGACTCGAGTTATATACTCATGTTTCATCAAACAATATATAACAATCTGCCAAATTCATCAGGGTACTAAGAAATTGTTTGATAAGGGGACCTATCCCGGAATACATTGGTTCCATGAGTAAGCTGAAGTCACTGTAAGTCAAAACTCTCTTCCTAATTCTACAGCTTAAAGGCTCATAGTTTGATCTAAGTATGTGTGTGTGCAGAGATTTAAGCTCAAACATGCTAACCGGTGTAATTCCAGACACATTTCGGAATCTTGACGTATTTAACTTTATGTAAGTTTCAAATTATCAACATAGATGATATAAATCTTACTTCAAAAACTGATTGTTACTTTGCTGCCATAGGTATCTGAATAATAACTCACTGACTGGTCCAGTTCCTCAGTTCATCATCAACAGTAAAGAAAACATGTAAGCAAACTAACTAACTACCCCGAGGTCGAAAATTTGGTATACCATCTGCGTTTATCGGGTCATTAATCCCTTGATCTGTTTTCAGCGATTTATCTGACAACAATTTCACTCAGCCACCTACTTTAAGCTGTGATCAGCTTGATGTGTAAGCATTCTTGCTGTTTCATATTTTCCAACTGAACCTTGTCTGTATGTTTTTCTAATTAGCTTTATTGGTTAAAACTTTCAGGAACTTGATCTCCAGCTACCCGTCAGTAACCGATAACTCGTGAGTCTCCCTTTTCTCCCTCTTTTCGGTTCATAGAACCCGAAAACCAAAGATACTTACAATAGAAAAAACTCTACTTGTGTAGTGTTCAATGGTGCTTGAGAGAGGATCTTCCATGTCCAGGAGATGCAGAACGTGAGTGTACATTTCAAAGATTCAAAGTTTTCTAGAAAGAAACCCTAACAAGTTATATTTTTTATCCCGGGTTCTCGCAGAGTCTTCCCTGTTCATCAACTGCGGAGGAAGCAGACTCAAGGTTGGAAAAGACACGTATACGGCTGACTTGAACAGCAGAGGACAATCAACATTCTCTTCTTTCTCTGATAGTTGGGCATATAGCAGTTCTGGAGTTTGGCTAGGAAATGAGGAGGCCGGCTACTTAGCAGAAGACAGATTTACCTTGATCAATGAATCAACTCCAGAGTATTACAAAACAGCCCGTCTCTCTCCACAGTCACTCAAGTACTATGGACTATGCATGATAGGAGGAAGTTACAAAGTGCAGCTACATTTTGCAGAGATAATGTTCTCAAATGACAAGACTTTTAATAGCTTAGGGCGGCGAGTTTTCGACATTTATGTTCAAGTGAGTATTGCAGAACAAAGAAGAAAACTTGTTTCAAAACAAAGTTTAAGTTTTCTTGGATCAGAATTCAAAATCGGATTCTCTTGTGCAGGGGAATTTGTTGGAGAGGGACTTTAACATAGCAGAGAGAGCAGGTGGAGTTGGTAAACCATTCATACGACAAATTGATGAAGTTCAAGTGAATGGAAGTACGCTGGAGATTCATTTGCAATGGACAGGAAAAGGCACAAACATAATACCAACACGAGGTGTTTACGGGCCTCTCATATCCGCCATAACCATTACACCAAGTGAGTTTTCTTTCCAATCTTTCTCGATTATTTAAACCGATTTTGGGGTGAGTAAGTGAGTGAATGTTCTCTCTGTTTTATTGCCTGTTGTTGTAGATTTCAAGGTTGATACCGGAAAAGAATTGTCCAATGGAGCAGTTGCAGGCATTGTGATTGCAGCGTGTGCGGTTTTCGGGTTGCTTGTACTTGTAATTCTCAGGCTTACAGGTTACTTAGGTGGAAAAGAAGTGGATGAAAATGGTAAGAAAGAAAACATCTTTCTATTGTTCAAGAAATGCTCTTTGTCATTTTCAAGATCTGATTGTTTCTTTCAAATCTTACTTTTTTTGTTTTATCAGAAGAGCTTCGGGGACTTGATTTACAGACAGGATCGTTTACATTAAAACAAATCAAACGTGCTACTAATAACTTTGATCCAGAAAACAAGATTGGTGAAGGAGGTTTTGGACCGGTTTATAAGGTGATGCATGATTGCTTTGGATTTACAACTTCAAAAGTTCTTTAAGTTTGGATTATAAGTATTAATGTGTTTTGGTTATTAGGGTGTTCTCGCTGATGGAATGACCATCGCGGTGAAGCAGCTTTCATCAAAATCTAAGCAAGGAAACAGAGAATTTGTGACTGAGATCGGGATGATCTCTGCGTTGCAACACCCAAATCTTGTGAAACTTTATGGTTGTTGCATCGAAGGGAAAGAGCTTTTGCTTGTGTATGAGTACTTAGAGAACAACAGTCTCGCTCGCGCACTCTTTGGTTAGTTTTTTTATCCATCTGAGAAAGATAGTTTGAATTTCTTGATCGTTTAAGCTAAAGTCTTTTGTGGGGTACTTTAACAGGCACAGAGAAACAGAGACTTCACTTGGATTGGTCAACAAGGAACAAGATATGCATAGGGATTGCGAAAGGATTGGCTTATCTACACGAGGAATCACGGCTGAAGATTGTTCATAGAGATATAAAAGCGACGAATGTGCTTCTTGATATGTCTCTAAATGCTAAGATCTCTGATTTTGGTCTAGCCAAGCTCGACGAGGAAGAGAATACACATATTAGCACAAGGATCGCAGGAACAATGTGAGGGTTCATTACTTATGTTTTCTAAAATTCATCGCAAACGGTTAACACTTACCGACTTTATATTTCATTGATACAGAGGTTACATGGCTCCTGAGTATGCAATGAGAGGTTACTTAACAGACAAAGCAGATGTTTACAGCTTCGGTGTTGTCTGTTTAGAGATTGTTAGCGGGAAGAGCAACACAAATTACAGACCAAAAGAAGAGTTTGTTTACCTTCTTGATTGGGCATATGTCTTGCAAGAACAAGGGAGTCTTCTAGAACTCGTGGATCCAGATCTTGGTACAAGCTTTTCGAAGAAAGAAGCGATGAGGATGTTGAACATAGCTTTACTTTGCACGAACCCGTCTCCAACATTGAGACCACCAATGTCGTCTGTTGTAAGTATGCTAGAAGGAAAAATCAAAGTTCAACCACCATTGGTGAAACGTGAAGCTGATCCAAGTGGTGCAGCTGCAATGAGGTTTAAGGCCTTTGAGCTTTTGTCACAAGACAGCGAGTCACAAGTTTCGACCTTTGCAAGAAACAGAGAACAACACATAAGCTCCTCTTCGATGGACGGTCCTTGGGTTGATTCTTCCTTCTCTGAGCCTAGCAAAGATGTTAGCTTACAACATCAAGAAGAAGGACTTTCATCATCTTCGTCGAGGAAACTTTTAGATGATCTTACCGATGTGAAGATTGAGTAATGAATTGTAAATCATTAGATTATTTTATTCAATTTACAGAAACAACAGTATTTACCAACATATCAATTAAATTTTCCTTCTTTCTTTACTTGGTTTAATCTCCAATTTTTACAAATTAAAGACCGAGAAGTTCATATTAAACTTCGAAATGCATTAATTGAACATTTGTGGTCGGAATATACTAATTCTGAGAACTAGTACGATGTAATTTATTTTTACTATTTTTGATTTATCGATTGTAATTTTATATTAATTATTAAATTAAAAACTATTAAATGATAAAAGCATATTTAAGTTAATAATATAATAATAGAGAATATTATTTTTAGTGTGATACTTAGTGTTGTGGTTGGAGAATGAAAAAAATTTAGTGTTAAAACTACACCAATTATTGTATTATCGTTGGAGATGCCCTTAAAAACCTAAAAGAGGTGGTCGTGAACCACATAAATAATATGAGAGTTTACAACCGTCTTATTTACCAAACGGACGGTTGGATTTTTTATTTTTAAAAAAATACTTTTAAATTTTTTTAAAATTAAATTAAATTTTTTATTTACATTTTAAATTACTATTTTTTGGTTTTCTTTTTTATTATTTAACTATTTGTTATCAATCTTAACTTAGTTTGAATTCCACTTTAGTTTCTCTTTCACTATCTCTACTCGTCTGTTTTTTTTTTTACTGCTTCTTTCACAACCGCTAAAAAAATATTTAAACTGCGGTGTTCAGTTACCAATCAAACCCACTATTAACAGTAATCATCAAATTTTACAACACTTTTTTTTTTAATGATTTAAAACATAAACGAAGACTTGAAAGCAGTCAATGAACCCGACATAAATTAATAATTTAAGGCGGCTAGATATTAAAAAATATATTTATGAGATTTTGTTATGTTTACTATATATTATACGAACAGTAAAAGCTGCTTCTTTCTCCCTCAATCTCGTCCTCTCTCGTCTCGTCTCTTTGAGAGTGTCTGTTTGGTTTTCCCCGAGAAAAAAAAACGAGAAATGGGTTTCTTTTTCTTGGCCGAGAAAGTTATGTATGCTCTTCTTCTCATCTTCATCTGCTTGGATATTTTCGGTTCAAATGCTCAACTTTTGCCAGAGGATGAAGGTGCTTATCACTTTTTTTATATTTACATTTCAATTATATTTCTTCAATTTCAATTCTGAGTCTCCGATTTAACTTTATCTTCGAAGAAAAATTATTGAATGCTTGCTTTATAAAAATAAAAAAAAACTCAATTGAAAGAAAGTTATATTTTTTTAAAGGTGAAGGTTTAAACCCAAAAAAAAGTTGAAGGTTTTTACATGTAATTACCCATAAAGATGAGGTTTTTTTTACCCATTTTCCAATTTTTGCTGTTGATATTGGTCGTCAATAAATTTATTGAATGGTATTGGTCGTCATTAATCATGGATTATAAGATACAAGGGTTAAAAAATAAAATATATTTACCATAAGATCCATAAAATTATCTATATTTTATTGTAGGTCAATTTGTAAATGCGTGACTTATTTAAAGTTTTTCTTTTCTAATATATATCATACATAATTTACCCATTTGGATATTATATAATTTTTCTCCAAGATGTGTGTTATCCCTTAAATAAATTAATAATTGTACCTTTTTTTGGGACAACCAAATTAATAATTGTACTTCAGTTGGTGCAAGTTGTGTCAATGAAATAGTACAGGATTAATTATTCCCTTTATTATATGAAAGTTTTTACTTTAAATCTCAACCGTAAAATGTTTGACCATTTTTTTTCACAGTTCAAACATTACGAACGATCTTTAGAAAGCTTCAAAACCGAACAGTGAACATCGAGAGGACTTCTTGTTCGGACAGAAACTGGAACTTTGTTGCCGGCTCATCGCCCAAAGTAACCAGTAACATCACCTGCGACTGTACCCTCAACGCCAGTTCAATCTGTCGTGTCACAAACATGTATGTATTACATAATAAAGAAATTTCTTATTTCCGTAACTTTCATAACAAGAAACAGAGTTAGGGTTCTGAAAAATAATATATATATTTTTTTTTTTCATTTTCATCAACAGACAGCTTAGAGGTTTCAATTTGCGAGGAATTGTCCCGCCGGAATTCGGGAACCTCACGCGTCTTACAGAGATGTACGAACCTTTTTTCATCGAAGGATCTTTGTTTCTTATTTTTACTGTCAATGGATCATATATAGCAAAATGTCTGAGGCTTGGGGCTTAAGCAATCTTTGTTCGCGGTTTTTTCTTACAGAGATCTTGTGCTGAACTTTCTCAATGGAATAATACCTACGACATTGTCTCGAATTCCACTTTCAATCTTGTAACCATCTCTCCAATGCATATATCTTTTTTTCTTTTTTCTTTTTCCTTGTGATGATCGATAAAGTTGTACTGATTCTTGCGTTTTTGTTTTCTGCAACTAACAGGGCTGTAACCGGAAACCGACTCTCTGGACCATTTCCTCCTCAACTCGGAGAGATTACTACACTTACTGAAGTGTAATATTACATATCTAATCTATCTTGTTTTTTTTCAAACCAGAATTGACGAAACTCTAATATGGAAAAACAAAATTGCAGGAATTTGGAAACTAATTTATTCACAGGACCACTTCCTTCAAACCTAGGGAACTTAAGAAGCTTGAAAAGATTGTAAGATCCTTTATTATATATTTTTTCTTTTCTTATATATTGTTATTGTAGTTTAACTTAAGTGATTTGGTGTATTTATGATTACAGGCTACTCTCTTCAAACAACTTTACGGGTCGGATCCCTGAGTCTTTGAGCAATCTCAAGAACTTGACTGATTTGTAAGTAGAAAGAAATACAGTGAGATTTCAAAAATGTTGATTCTTTGGAATGATTCTAAAAAATTCTTCATATGTTTCTTGCAGTCGGATTGATGGAAACTCTCTATCTGGGAAGATACCTGATTTTATTGGAAACTGGACTCGGCTCAATAGGCTGTGAGTAACCATCATTTTTCAGCTTACTGTGAAATTTGTAGTGACTAAGTTGTTAAATCTGCAGAGACCTTCAAGGCACATCAATGGAAGGTCCAATTCCAGCTTCAATATCAAACTTGAAGAACTTGACTGAACTGTAAGTAAGCAAAGAGTTTAACAATACCTTGTTTGCATGCTCGTCAAAAAATTTGAGCTTAATAAAGCTCTCTTTTATCAGGAGGATAACCGATTTGCGTGGACCGGCCTCTTCTTTTCCAGACCTGCAAAATATGACGAATATGGAACGATTGTAAGTTTAACTTTGACTCAACTCAAGTTATAAACTCTGTTTCATTAAACAACATTTAAATATCTTCTTTGCTTATTAACTTCATCAGGGTACTAAGAAATTGTTTGATAAGGGAACCTATACCAGAGTACATTGGTACTTCAATGAGTAAGCTGAAGTTACTGTAAGTCAAATTCTCTTGCTAGTTCTACTGCTTAAAGGCTAAAATTTTGATCAAGTTCTCACATTTTAAGTATGTGTGTGTGTGCAGAGATTTAAGCTCAAACATTTTAAATGGTACAATTCCAGACACATTTGGGAGTCTGAACGAATTCAATTTTATGTAAGTTTCAAATTGTCAATATAGATGATATTAACCCTGACTTGAAAACTGATTCTTTTCTTGCTGCTTTAGGTATCTGAATAATAACTCATTGACTGGTCCAGTTCCTCAGTTTATTCTGGATAGTAAACAAAACATGTAAGCAAACTAACTAACTACCTCGTGATTGAAAATTCAGTATATATACATCTGCGCTTATCAAGGTCATTAATCTTGATCTGTTTTCAGCGATTTATCTTGCAACAATTTCACTCAGCCACCTACTATAAGCTGTAATCAGCTTGATGTGTAAGCATTGTTGTTGTTTCATGTCAGTGATTTTCAGCTTAATCTTGTTTATATGTTTTTCTAATCAGCATTATTGGTTAAAATTTATAGGAACTTAATCACCAGCTACCCGTCAGCAACCGATAACTCGTGAGTCTTCTTTTCCGCCTCCTTTCGGTTCATAAAACCCGTAAAACCAAAGATACTTACAGCAAAATAATACCTACTTGTGTAGTGTTCAATGGTGCTTGAGAAAGGATCTTCCGTGTCCTGGAGAGGCAGACCGTAAGTGGAAAATTCCAACTTACATTTATCTTAAAAAATTCCAACTATCACATCTATACCCTCAAGATTCAAAACTTTTCTAGAAAAAAAAAAGAAGCCCTGAATAAGTTTCTTGCAGATTCTTCCTTGTTTATCAACTGTGGAGGAAACCGACTCAAGGTTGATAAAGACGAATATGCGGATGACTTAAACAAAAGAGGAGCATCAACATTCTCTTCTGTCTCTGAAAGATGGGGATACAGCAGTTCTGGAGCTTGGTTAGGCAATGACAGTGCCCCCTACTTAGCAACAGACACATTTAACTTGATCAATGAATCAACTCCAGAGTATTACAGTACAGCCCGTCTCGCTTCACAATCACTCAAGTACTATGGACTATGCATGATAAGAGGAAGTTACAAAGTGCAGCTCCATTTTGCAGAGATAATGTTCTCAAATGACCAGACTTATAGTAGCTTAGGGCGACGAGTATTCGACATTTATGTTCAAGTGAGTTTTGCAGAACAAAGAAGAAAGTTTTTTTTTCAAAAAAAAAGTTTCAGTTTTCTTCGATCAGTATGTTAATTTGAAATTCGGATTCTCTCGAGCAGGGGAATTTGTTGGAGAGGGACTTTAACATAGCAGAGAGAGCAGGTGGAGTTGGTAAACCGTTCCTAAGGCAAATTGATGATGTTCAAGTCAATGGAAGTACGTTGGAGATTCATTTGAAGTGGTTAGGGAAAGGCACAAACGTAATACCAACACGAGGTGTTTATGGGCCTCTCATATCTGCCATAACCATTACACCAAGTGAGTTTTCTTTCCAATCTTTCTCGATTATTTAAACCGATTTTGGGGTGAGTAAGTGAGTGAATGTTCTCTCTGTTTTATTGCCTGTTGTTGTAGATTTCAAGGTTGATTCCGGAAAAGAATTGTCCAATGGAGCAGTTGCAGGCATTGTGATTGCAGCGTGTGCGGTTTTCGGGTTGCTTCTACTTATAATCCTCAGGCTTACAGGTTACTTAGGTGGAAAAGAAGTGGATGAAAATGGTAAGAAAGAAAACATCATTCTATTGTTCAAGAAATGCTCTTTGTCATTTTCAAGATCTGATTGTTTCTTTCAAATCTTACTTTTTGGTTTTATCAGAAGAGCTTCGGGGACTTGATTTGCAGACAGGATCGTTTACATTAAAACAAATCAAACGTGCTACTAATAACTTTGATCCAGAAAACAAGATTGGTGAAGGAGGATTTGGACCGGTTTATAAGGTGATGCATGATTGCTTTGGATTTACAACTTCAAAAGTTCTTTGAGTTTGGATTATAAGTATTAATGTGTTTTGGTTATTAGGGTGTTCTCGCTGATGGAATGACCATCGCGGTGAAGCAGCTTTCATCAAAATCTAAGCAAGGAAACAGAGAATTTGTGACTGAGATCGGGATGATCTCTGCGTTGCAACACCCAAATCTTGTGAAACTTTATGGTTGTTGCATCGAAGGGAAAGAGCTTTTGCTTGTGTATGAGTACTTAGAGAACAACAGTCTCGCTCGCGCACTCTTTGGTTAGTTTTTTTATCCATCTGAGAAAGATAGTTTGAATTTCTTGATCGTTTAAGCTAAAGTCTTTTGTGGGGTACTTTAACAGGCACAGAGAAACAGAGACTTCACTTGGATTGGTCAACGAGGAACAAGATATGCATAGGGATTGCGAAAGGATTGGCTTATCTACACGAGGAATCACGGCTGAAGATTGTTCATAGAGATATAAAAGCGACGAATGTGCTTCTTGATATGTCTCTAAATGCTAAGATCTCTGATTTTGGTCTAGCCAAGCTCGACGAGGAAGAGAATACACATATTAGCACAAGGATCGCAGGAACAATGTGAGGGTTCATTACTTATGTTTTCTAAAATTCATCGCAAATGGTTAACACTTACGGACTTTATATTTCATTGATGCAGAGGTTACATGGCTCCTGAGTATGCAATGAGAGGTTACTTAACAGACAAAGCGGATGTTTACAGCTTCGGTGTTGTCTGTTTAGAGATTGTTAGTGGAAAGAGCAACACAAATTACAGACCAAAAGAAGAGTTTATTTACCTTCTTGATTGGGCATATGTCTTGCAAGAACAAGGGAGTCTTCTAGAACTCGTGGATCTAGATCTCGGTACAAGCTTTTCGAAGAAAGAAGCGATGAGGATGTTGAACATAGCTTTACTCTGTACGAACCCATCTCCGACATTGAGACCACCAATGTCATCTGTTGTACGTATGCTAGAAGGAAAAATCAAAGTCCAACCACCACTGGTGAAACGTGAAACTGATCCAAGTGGTGCAGCTGCAATGAGGTTTAAGGCCTTTGAGCTTTTGTCACAAGACAGCGAGTCACAAGTCTCGACCTATACAAGAAACAGTGAACAACACATAAGCTCCTCGTCGATGGACGGTCCTTGTGTCGATTCTTCCTTCTCTGAGCCTAGCAAAGATGTTAGCTTTCAACAGCAAGAAGAAGGACGTTCATCATCTTCGTCGACCAGACTGTTAGATGATCTTACCGATGTGAAGATTGAGTAATGAATTGCATATATTCTTTTATAAAATCTACAAAAACAACAGTATTTACCAACTAATCATCAAATTTCCTTTTTGTTTTCTTGATTTAATCTACAACTTTCACAATTGAATTGTTGCAAGAAGAATTCTTTTCAGGTTTTGTTATTACGCTGTGAAATTTCTCTGTTGGATTGATGAGTTTGATTTACTATATACAATATAGTCTTTTGACGGGACTACACAAACCAAAAAACTTGCCCTTACATATTTTCAGAACTCGAAAGCATTGTTAATCTGAATGGAGAAAGAAGGTCGAGCAACGTTTGGAAGAGGAGTATCAGCTCTAACAACTATTCCGGTTCGTCCAATGTTCCCATTCCACTTTGACCGACCAAACTGCGGTTTTAGAGAAAAACCGAAATGAGAGCGAATAACAACCAAAATGGGTTTCAGTTAGAGAAAAAAAAGAAAGAAAGATTAGCTTACGGAAACAGATGCAAATGTTGAAGGATGAGCTGTGAATGCGCAGCCACATATCATATTGATATTATCGTTCAACGAGTGAATAACTTCGGTTCTCATCCCGGGATTGCTTCCACTAAATGTAGAGCAGATGCTGTTTCCGTGTTTGTGAGTTCAAAAGAAAAGGCGAAAAAAAGTAGCATTTTAATGAGAAAAGAGAAAGGCCGGTTTTAATTTACCTAAGTTGAATTGCAGGTTTCAACATGAGACCGGACCTACGCCAAGCCAAGGCTTGAGAAACACCCAATGCAAATGATTTGTCAGGCCAATTTACCATCGGTGTGATTCGTGTTCCCTGTTTACTCTGTTTCATCAAAGTCGAAAAACAGATTTTTAAGCTCTTGAATAAAGGAACCGTGACTACACTTGATAAATTATTAACCAACCTTGCAGGAGAAACTAAATCTCATATCTCCTGGATATTGACCTTGCGCTTGAAGAAGCCCGCCGCATAAAGGAACAAAGACACTTGTCGTCAATCCCTCACCAGATACATATGTTAATTGTCCATTTGGGAATTGCAAGTCTACAAATGACTGTTTCATGTGCCGGAAAATACAAAGCTTCGAGAATTAGTTCCACTATGCAAGAGTATAAAAAGGTAAACAAATACACATATACACGCGTAGAAAGATTTTAAAGTAAAGACACTTACGCAATCTAAAGGATTGAGGCAGAGCATGGACATCATAAGCCATCTTCGATGCTTTGACCACAAAGCTGGACACAGTGAATGCATACCTTTCTGAAAAGAAATTACCATATGAGTATTACCCGAGTTTTGAAACAATAAGCAAAAACTGGAGATACGAAGACTAACACAATCATACTTCCATTGAGACAAATGATAATAAGGTTGAAGCTTTAAGCATACCTTTCTATCATATCCGTACCAGAGCAAGTGTTGCTTTGATAAATGAACAGGCAAAAGAAGAGTTGAATCGCGCAGAAATAACAGAGGTCCGAGCTGGAGTAGAAAGAGAGACGAGCTATCATCTCTAGCAGGGGAACTTGAAGTAGAAGCTTCTACTCTCCAAAGATCTCCCCTGGCTGCTAATGAATGTTCCATACCACTTGTTCTACTTTCATAACTTGACGAAAGCTCAACCATTCCCTACAAGGAGCAGAAACTGTAATCTGTAAACAAATTTCACTATTGACAGAAACTCCACTGAACTTGATTCACAATGTCAATAGATTCTTATTGACCAAAGCCATAGCTTAACTAAATCCTATTTTCACAATATCTCAATAAGCAAGCATCTAAATTCTAAAACTTTGCATATGCTCATACTCAAATCTCTAAGAAATCCAATCTATATATCTCTGCAGTTATATACAAAGTTAAGGCCACTTTGATCAGTAAAAAACAAAATAAAAACTTGAAATTGCAGAACTACAACAAGTACCTTTGGTCTCTTATGTAATCCAATAGTCCTTAAATCGAAGTCTGTAACTTTCTCTTCCAACACAGTAACAGAGGAAGCAGTATCTGTCTTCGAAAACCCTGAGTTCTCTTTTGTGTCTACATAAGCCCTATGGCTTCTCGTTACAGTATCTCTCTCAGTAGAAACAGACGCGTTCTCATCGTGCCAAAACGGTATAGGCAACTTTCTGAAGAATTGATGAACCATCACATTTAATCCAGCGCCAAAATCAACACCAGCTTGACCAATCTTGTTCCCAATATCGACAATCGCCGAAACGCCATTGATGGGTTGGTCGATGAAAAACTTAGAATTCCTAATCCCGAAATGCTGACTTGAGAACTCGAGATCGAATAGCTTCGATGGAAATGAAGGTGGGTTGATATGAATCAAACCGTTAAAGCCCTGAGCCAGTCGATCAGCTAAGTCTTGTCCATGTCTTTGAACCTCTTCCCAAGCTTCTAAAGATCTCTCCACAGACATTGTTTCTTCGGTATTCAAATCCACATGCGAGATAAACTCGGAATCTCCGAGAATTTTTATGAAAGGATTAAACTTTGCAACTCCACCAAGAGTGAAAAGGTAAGAACTTGAGGTTTAAGCAGTATAGCTCCAAATCTCAGAAACTTAAATCGACGAAAATAGTGAGATAGAAAGAGGAGAAAAGCCACCAAATTTACGATATCCACTCACACTGTAATCAAAATTAGGGTTCAATAGAAGTTGGAAAGCTGAGACCAACGGAAAAGGTTGAAAATTTATATATTATTTTCTTGGAGAGTTTAAGAAAAATCGAATGTATGGAGATGCTATGGAATCTAGCGAGTGAACTTCAAAGTGAAGAAAGTGATTTTCAAAAGACGCACACAAATCAATCACCTTACCGCCACGTTTGATAGCAATGCCTGTGGCTCTTGATGATAGGCTTGTTTTGCAGACGAGCCTTTGTCTCTTCTGAAGAAGACCCATTCCTTCACATACTTATCCAGAAAGTTTCTGACTCAGCTAGAGGGTTCAGTGCTCTTGTGAAGTAAGTTAATAACCCAATTACAGCACAAAATGGAGATAAAAGGTGAAAACATAACCAAGTATTATCAGATTTGTACCCTTAACTGTTGCAAGTAAAATTTAAAGTGGAGGGCTCTTCTTCATAAGAGTCCTTTTTTGGTTCAACTTCCATTTGCAAGAACACTAAATTGATCTCTACTACAAACAAATCTTTGATAAGGTTAACTCATGCCAGAGGTGTACAGATAGTTCGGCTTAGGTTCTGAATCTCTGTCAGCAATCTTGAGACTGAGTCTTGTACCTCTTGAGGAACTTGTAGCTTTGGATGAGTCAAGTCCAATGGATAAAGTGTGATGACTTTCATCACAACAGACAAGTGTAGGTGCTTTGTTTTGCCATCCCATACACTCTGGTTCGGAAACTTGCACTTCTCTTTTAACACGCATTTCTCGCACACCTATTATGCCAAAAAAATACTTGGTTAGATGCAGTTGGGGAGTGGCAAAATGAGATAAAAACAGTGTAGTGTTGTATATACATAAGCTTACATTATTCTCATGGATATCGAAAAAGTTCCGCAATGTTTTAGCAGCGAATACCGCCCTTTTTTCCAAACTCGGGCAACCAAAGAGCACAATCTTCTTCAGGTCGCTACCTGATAACCACCTGCAAGTTAAATCTGAGGTTATGGAAAGCCGTGGAAACAATAAGATGATCGAATCAATTTCACACTGCCTAGCTGCAACAATAGGTAAGGGGCGAATAAAATGCTGCAGGGATTGAGGCAATCAAGACCATACATTGAGGAATCTACGAATATATTAATCACATCTTACATCAGAATTTCTCAATCAATGCTACAACTAGCCTATGATCGAACCACAAGAACTATATTCATCACAAAAGATTCCTCATTCCTAAAGAACTGGCACTGAACCCCTCCTTTCAAGCCCAACCTATACTCCCCAAGAAATGTTACATATTACTACAATGCAAACTCTAAAAGGTGTCGCACTTTCTAGAATTGAACTGGCAGAACTGCGTACTGACAAGTTTTTCAACTGAACATGAACATTTTCACATACATTTTCTCTAAACGAAGCCTAAGGAGCATCAATTATCCAAACTTTTAACAATCTAACAGAACAATCACAATATATATGATCAATATACAGGTAAAAAAGATTCTTACTTTGCTATTTCCTGGTAATCCTTTCCAAATCTTTCCGCAGCAAACTTAACAAAAGTTCTAGCATACTCTTCATCAAGATTCCCCATATCCAACTTTTCTCCAGTGATGAAATTAGCCTTGTTCAAATACCCATCTTTATGCAGAAGCCTCACAAACGACACCAACTCAAGAGGAAGCTCCTTAAAAACCCTAACCACGTCCTCCTGTTCCCGACTATGTTTCTTTACCTCCTTCTCTTCATCTCCCTTAAACAATTTGTAAAGATTATGCCTTTTCTCAGTTTGCTCTGATGTCACAACCTTCCCCTTCTGCTTCTTCTTTCTCACAGGTTCCGATTTCTTCAGTTCTATGAGTTTCCTCTCCAATTCCAAAAGCTTTCTCTTCAATTCGTTGCCTTGTTCTTCTTCTTCGATTTCGCTCGTTTCTGATTTGGGTCTCAATCCAACAGCCTCTTCGAATAAAACAGAGAGTGGCTTCTTATGAGCTTCCGAAGTTAAGGTCCTAGAAGTAATCAAAGGCGAGACGCATTGAGGTTTCAAGAGAGTCTTAAACAAGGTCTGATTTTTAAGAATAGATTTGAGCACAATCGCCATGGCTTCAGAGGGTAAGCTTGAGAAATCAACCAAGAATAGTAGTAATCAATAAGCCAGCCATTGAAGCTCTTGAGCTGAGATCTTCTCTAGAGAGTGACGCGAAGGGTTTTAGAGAGGCTCTTGGAAGAGAGAGGAGGAAACGATCCTCCAAACCGGTATAGTATAGTACATATAACCAAACCGCTATCCGGTTTAATTTAGATTGGTACCGGAAATTTTGAAAGAACAGCAGGTGAAGAAGAACCGATCATGGAAATTTTTGAAAGAAAAAATAAAATTGGACCATTTCTCGAGTTAAGCTTGTCATCCTTGGACAATCCACGTTGACGACTCTGATGATGTATAAACACTAGTTTAACTCGTAAGATAAGCGATACGGGACATCATAAGAGAACAAGATTTGAATTTGGGCAATTTTTGATAAATTGAGTGAGCCCAATAAGATAATTAGTCAGGCCCGTTTGGATATGAAAATACCGAGTTTTTTCCCGGTTTAAGCATAGACCGAAGTTAACCATTATATTTATTTTTTGCAAAATATCTAGCTAGTTGGACGAAAACAATTAATGATTTTCTTTTTCACTTTTCCAAAAAACAAAAAAAATCTTTAGATCATTTCACATGCATCAAACAGCTTTTTAATTTTTTTTTTCGTCACAGGTATCAAACTGTTTGCTTCTGATCATGCATTTATATTTGAAACGATAAAATTCTAATAATAATACATTTTGTTATTCTTGTATCTGGCCAGTAATAATTATGTAATACTTTTTTAATTATAAGATATGTAAAAACAAATTCTTATGTGACCAATCTTATTGAACCATGTGTGGTCTGTTCACGTTAGCTAAATAAGCTTCATTTTTGTATCCTGATCGACCTACCGTTTTTATCAAAAAACGTGTCGTTTTCTACTTGTTTTGAATTAGGTCTCTTTTTTTTTATTCGTTTATACGCCTCACAAACAAAACATTTAAACTATTAAGCCAGACCAAACATTAGCCAACCACGTGGCTGACTCATATACCATTAGTTAATTCATAATCACCTCTGCGCCGTAAGATCTCACCACGTAAGCTAGTTTCACCAATCCGATAGGTTTATGTATCACTTTTAATGGTACAATAATTTTTATTACTTCTTCAACTGCTTCGTTTCTGGACAGTGAACATGGCCCCCATTTTTATTCGACAATTTAAAATTTGTTTCTCTTAAAAAAAGTCTCGAGCTTCCGAGTTCCAACACCATTTGTGTTACTTTTGACTTTTAATTGTATATTTTTTTCACAATTTGCTAGTTAGCGCAAGACACGAGTCTATGTATCGGTCTGAGTGGGTAGTCGTGAAATGTTTTAAAATGATCCAGAAGCGGAAAAAAGAAAAATGATAAATATCACCTGGTCCATTACTCCATGTTCGTCTTCTTCCAGTACAACATAAAAATATATTAATTTTTTCTTATCTAGGTTGAAACATTGTCTTTTAGCCACAGCAAGATCATCACAATCTCACATGGTTCAACATTATAAGAAAAAAACCTAATTAAAAATATTTAAATATCCAGCACCATTACATATTGAAATCAAGAATCAACTTTTCGTCTTCCTCTTTCTAGAAAAAAAAAAACCAAACTTTTTACTTGCAGAAAACAAAAATCCAAACTTTGTTTTACTACTAAGTTTGATTATTTCAAACATGGCCGTTGATTCAACTGATCAACGGCGAGATTTTGTTGTCAAGATCGACGGTGAAGACAATGGTGATTCAGAAAAGTTTTGGAGAGAGTCAAGCATTAACTTCTGGCATGATGATAAGAACAGTAAACCACCGGGAGGTCAAGAAGACGACAGAAGCTTTGATTTCATGCGGCGGAGTAGTGACAAACCAGAGGAGCCAGATCCACCGTCAAAACTCATCAATCAATTTCTCAACAAGCAAAAAACTTCCGGCGATGAAATCTCTCTCGACATGGAAGCTAACATGCCTGAGCTTCAAAGCAACACGATTTCTCCGGCACGGGTAACGGCGGTTTCCGGTTCTGCGTCACCGGTAACGGCGAGTAACTATAACGGAACCGTTGATGCGATTAGACGGAGGCAGAACAGAGTCACGCTTTCTCCGTCTGTTAAAGATAGTGATACTAGTGATGATGAAGAAAACAGAGTAGATGAATCAGAGGTTGTCAAGTGTAGCTCGAATAGATCGACGATGAGGACTAAGACTTTGATGAAGACGAAGACGAGATCTAGATTGATGGATCCTCCAACTCCGACGTATCCGGAGATGGTTTCGGGTCGGACTCCAAAGTCCGGGAATTTAAAACCCGGGTTTAGTGGGAGAAACACTAAACCGGGAACTCCAAACCAAGGAGGAGCCATGGATTTGGAAGAAGAGGAAGATCCGTTTTCGGAGGAGGATTTACCGGAAGGTTTAAGGAAGGAGAAGATTTGTGTTTGGGTTATCATGGAATGGATATTTCTGATTCTGATCATTGCTGGTTTGATTTGTAGCCTAGTGATACCTTACTTGCGTGGCAAGACACTTTGGGACCTAGCTTTGTGGAAATGGGAAGTGATGGTTCTTGTCTTGATATGTGGGAGATTGGTTTCGAGTTGGATTGTGAAGTTATTCGTCTACTTCGTCGAAAGCAATTTTCTTTGGAGAAAAAAGGTTTTGTATTTCGTTTACGGGATTCGAAAGGCGGTACAGAACTGTCTCTGGCTAGGGCTTGTGTTGATCGCATGGCATTTCTTGTTCGACAAGAAAGTCGAAAGAGAGATGCGAAGCACAGTGCTCAAGTATGTGACTAAAGTATTAATCTGTTTACTCGTTGCTGTTATTTTCTGGCTCATAAAGACTTTACTGGTTAAAGTTCTTGCTTCCTCTTTCCATATGAGTACTTACTTCGATCGGATTCAAGAATCTTTGTTTACTCAATACGTGATTGAGACTCTCTCGGGACCTCCTCGAGTTGAGATTCATATAGAAGAGGAGAAAGTAGCAAACGATGTAAAGACCTTCGAGTTAGCTGGACGTAAGCTATCTCCTCTAGGTCCAAAGGCGGTTTCTTCTTCGCCACAAGTGACCGTTGGAAGCGGAAAGCTGCTGAAGAGCCCGACCAGAGTCGGGAAAAGTCCGGTGCTATCGCGGTCTGGTTCTAAGAAAGAAGGAGAAGACGAAAGGATAAGGATCGATCATTTGCAGAGAATGAACACTAAAAACGTTTCAGCTTGGAAAATGAAGAGACTGATGAATGTTATAAGAAAAGGAACTCTTTCTACTTTGGATGAACAGATACAAGACACGACGACTCACGAAGATGATAAAGCCACACAGATAAGAAGTGAGTTCGAAGCAAAACTTGCAGCGAGGAAGATTTTTCAGAATGTTGCTGAGCCTGGATCCAGGTAATATATATTATGACCTTATGAACAAATTTGATTTGATGTTTCTTAAGATCAAGATTCCAAACAGAGGATTTTTTCCGGGTCTTAGGTACATATATATGGAAGACTTTATGCGTTTTCTGACTGAAGATGAGTCTGAAAGAGCCATGGATCTCTTTGAAGGAGCTTCTGAAAGTCACAAAATCAGCAAATCATGTCTGAAGAATTGGGTGGTAAGTTATTGTTTTTAGTTCAAATCTCTAAAGCTTTCTTTCATATGGCAACGATGCTAAATTCTCAAATCTTCCTCTAGGTCAATGCCTTTAGAGAACGAAGAGCACTAGCTTTAACTTTAAACGATACAAAAACAGCAGTGAACAGGCTGCATCGAATTGTCGATGTTTTGGTCGGCATTGTGATTTTAATCATCTGGCTTCTTATTCTCGGAATTGCAACAACTAAGTTCTTGCTTGTGTTAAGCTCTCAGCTTCTTCTTGTAGTCTTTGTGTTTGGAAATTCATGCAAAACCATCTTTGAAGCTGTCATTTTCGTCTTTGTTATGCATCCATTTGATGTCGGTGACAGGTGTGAAATAGATGGTGTCCAGGTTTGTTCCTTCAAACTCTGTTTCTACTTTTACATTACTCAATACTTAGAGAAAGAGCTAATCCTCTGTTTTTTTCTTGGTATGTATAGCTGATTGTGGAAGAGATGAACATTTTGACTACCGTCTTTCTTCGATTTGATAATCAGAAGATCGTATATCCAAACAGTCTTCTCGGCACGAAACCTATCGCTAACTATTACCGCAGTCCCGATATGCAAGATGCCATTGAGTTCTTTGTCCATATAGCAACTCCACCTGAAAAGACAGCTGCCTTGAAACAGAGGATACTCAGGTTAGAAGCTAAAGCCCTAAACCCTTAATCCTAAAATTTGAGAAAAAAACATCGCCTAATATGAATCTTTTGTTTTGTTGTGTTGATGCAGCTATGTAGATAACAAGAAAGATCATTGGCATCCATCGCCGATGATTGTGTTCAGAGATATGTGTGGATTGAACAGTGTGAAGATCGCGATGTGGCCAACACATAAGATGAATCATCAAGATATGGGAGAGAGATATGTGAGGAGAGGTCAATTACTCGAAGAGATTGGTAGATTATGCAGAGAATTGGATATCGAATATCGGTTATATCCTATTAACATCAACGTAAAAAGTCTTCCTGCTGCGACTCCCATCGCTTCTGATCGTGTTCCTCCGAGCTGGAATCAACAACGCAGTGTTTGAAGATTGGGAAATTTTTTGAGGTTTGGTGTTTGTACTTGTAGTGGGTGAAAAGAAAGATTCTTTCTTCTTGCTTCTCTTTCTCTTTGATTGTTTTTAAGGACTTGAGGATTCTTCATTTACATTGTGAAAGCGGACTCTGTTTTTGTGTATATCTGTGTTTGAGTGGTTATAGTCACCATGAAATAAAAGCTTACGGCATTTGAAGTTTGATTCTGTATGCTGTTTTGTCTGATGAAGATCAACAATGTAATGTAACCAAAGGTCACGGCTAGTATACTCGAATCGGTGTCGTTTAGCAATATACATAACGGCTCAATGGCTAGAATACCACGAATTGGAAAATTTTATTCTAAAATGCCATACTCATATTTTTATTTTATTTTACAATTTTTTTAAAATCTAAATCTGTAGAAAAAGACTAAAAACCTTTATCCTAATCTGAAAATTACTAATTTTTGCCAACATTTACTTCTCTTTATCGTTTCTTCTTCTTCTTCTAGATTTTTTTTTCTTCTTCTTTCTCTTCATCGTTTCTTCTTCTTCTGGATTTTTTCTTCCTCTTTAACTACAAAAATCCCCAAATCTCTATATCTAATTCTATGAACTTCAATCCAAGAACCACTAAAGTTGAGAGTCAAAATCATCTCTCTGTCACGCAATTCCAAAAAAAGATCTGAGCGCACTGAAGAACGAGATCGACAACGCGACCATGAAAAGTCTCGCCATCAAGATCTAGATCGTGAACATGACCGCGGGATCGCCACGATGAAGAAAGAGGCCGAGATCTCTCCAAAATTGGATCTCGTTTTCTGCTGATTCCGCTTCCTCCTCCTCAATTTTCGCCGCCACCATGACATACTTCGACGAAGAAAGTTGACGGCGGATTATCGGCGACGACGATAGTGAACAGAGCAAGAAGAAACAAGTTAGTGAGTGTGGCGGCGCTAGGGTTTAGAATTACAAATTGCTTCAATAATACTATTTGTACCAGTTGTCATACTATCTCTCAGTTATACCATTTGTACAGTTGTCTTATTATCTCTCAGTTATACTATTTGTACCAGTTGTTCTATTTATCTCTTATTAATACCATTTGTACCATTTGTCTTATAATCTCTTATTTGTACCAGTTGTCCTATCTTCTCTTAGTTGTACAATTTCGTCTTTAGTTTCATTAAGGGTAATTTAGAGATATCACATTTACGGTGGCACAGTTTAACTGGTGGCACGCCTGGTTAATTTTTTTCAAGTGATGGATAATCGCCCTATACATAACCTTTGTGAGAGTCGTATAAATAACTTTGAAGAAGCGACGTCGTTTAGCTAATACATTAACTTTGAGTGCGAGCGCGACGTCGTTTGCATACATAGCCTTTCAACACAAGCGCGACGTCGTTTGCATATACATAAGCTTTAACACAGCGCGACGTCGTTTGGGATTATAATTATAGCTCACAACGGCGCTGAAGTCATCTTCTATTGCTCATTATTTCTGGAAATTCGAAATCTTCGTTTCTCGCGCCGCCATTGAAATCAGGGGAGAGAGGTTACGATCCTTGTAATTCTTGTGTTTTCTCTCGGATTTGCATCTGATTCTTCTTCGATTTACGATTTTTGAGATCCTTCGGTGTGGTTTTTGGTGGTGTTCTTCGGATTTCGTCAGATCGGTTAGCTTAATCGCCGTCAATTTGTTGTTCTTCATCGCTCTGTGCGACGCGTTCTCTCTATCGCTCTATCAAAATCGCAGGTTAGCTTCTTCAATTGCTTCTTAGATCTTCACATTCCTGCTGTGATTTCGTCTCTTGACCTAAGCTTTTTTTCCAATTTCCAAGGTTCGAGTCAATCTCAAATTATAGAAATCAGTAAACCTATTTATTTGTCTCCGATTTTGTATAAAATTCCCTAAATTAGTCGGCATCTGTTACGTTGAGTTCATCGCTGTGTTGTGGAATCCCTAATTTTCGGGTCTTATGCAAGTCAAACAGTTTGCAAATCCTCAAAATCGGCCCCGTCATCTCTACTTTGCGATGATTTTTTGCTGATCTCTGGAATCTGTGCAGTTTATGCCCAATTTCTAGGGTTTCCGTTTTGAAAATCTTTGTATGTCTTCCTGAACTCAAGATTATCACAGTGACCGTAAGTTTTGAAACTCGTTTTAGTGCTTTTTTGGTATTTCCATCAACATGTTTTACTAATTCGTGGTTGCAAATTAGCGATTTTCAGCAGTTAGAATGAATGTAGCTTAGTCAAAATCTGTATTGGATATACTGTTTTATTGGTGATCTCAACGAATTTAGTTCTATGGAGAATGGAAGTTTCAATTAGAGCATGATTCTTCAGCTCGTTTGATATGAATTTTAATTTGCAGGTGCTTAGCAACTTGAGATACTTAAATTAGAGGTTGACATGAGATGCAATGCGTGCTGGAGGGATTTGGAGGGCAGGGCCATTTCTACCACTTGCGGTCACCTATTATGTATCCAATTTACACTTTGTACTTTTCTTTTGTGTACCTGTTTGCGTCCTTTAGCATCACTTGCAAGTTTGAATAAGAGGACCTTAACACTATGAAAAGGCACTGAAGATGCCAGCAAGATTCTCAGTAATGATGGGGCATGTCCCATTTGTGATCAAGTACTCTCCAAGAGGTAAATCTTCCCTAAGCTACTTGCCTAGCTTCAATTTAGCCTTATTCGCCTTATTTTCTACTTGACTGTTTGTCTTTATCTTTCATCTTAGTCTAATGAAACCTGTGGATATCAATCCAAATGAAGAATGGATAAATGTAAGTGTTTGAGCTGGAATACGCAAGGATACTATAGCTTTTCTTCTTTTCCAGTTTCCAATATTCCCATCTCACATCTCCTCATTGTTTACCTGTGTTATCAGATGGCGATGGCTGGAATTTCTCCACAAATACGTATCCTTTTCATAATTGTAGTCCATTTCACTCTTGGTAGAATTTGTCAGTTGCAATTATGTTTTTCAATTGAAAAAATGTCCCTCTGTATTTGAAATCTAAACTCAAGTGCCATAACTTTATCCATCAACTGACTGTATCTTTTGCGTTTGTACAAGTTGGTAAAACAACAGTTTAAGGTTCAAGAACCTCCTGTTTTTCTTAACTGAATCTAGTGATGAAGAGTGCATACCGAAGTGTAATGTTTTACATTGCCCAAAGGGACTTAGAGACGCAGTACAAGATGAATAGAGTTGTCGCACAGTGTCGTCAGAAATGTGAAGGTATGCAAGCAAAGTTTAGCGAGAAAATGGAGCAGGTGCATACAGCATACCAGAAGATGGGTAAGAGGTGTCAGATGATGGAGCAAGAGGTAGAAAACTTGACCAAGGATAAGCAAGAGCTTCAAGAGAAGTTCTCTGAAAAATCAAGGTCAGTAACTTAAGATACGTATATGTTTTCCTGGTTCTGCTCCCTATATTAAACTCCACTGTAAAAACAAGGTACCTTAATTGTGTTTAAATTACCAGACAGAAGAGGAAGCTTGATGAGATGTATGACCAGCTAAGAAGTGAGTATGAATCAGTCAAACGTACAGCCATCCAACCAGCAAACAACTTCTACCCCCGACACCAAGAAGCCGATTTTTTCTCAAACCCAGCAGTTAACATGATGGAGAACAGAGAGCCCATTCGCAAAGGTTAATTAACAACACTATTTCTGTGCCTTGAACTTAGTGCCCTTATGATTCTGAGTCTTGGTTAAATGTCTCCATATCAAGTTGACTTATTTGGTGCAGACCGGTCATTTTTCTCTCCTGCAACACCAGGACCTAAAGATGAGATATGGCCAGCAAGGCAGAACAGTTCAAACTTGGGTCCATTCGACATCTCTACTGACTCACCCGCGATTCCATCCGATCTTGGAAACAGAAGAGCAGGAGGAGGACATCCTGTATATGGTGGTGGTGGCACTTCTAATCCCCAATCAACTCTACGAAACCTTATTCTCTCCCCTATTAAACGCTCTCAGCTCTCTCGTTCCCGCCCTCAACTGTTCACGTAAGCAAACTATAACCTTAAAAATAGACCAAATTCACATTAGGTACATGGGTTGTTCTAAAAAAACTTGTTGTTGCTTCTCTTCTCAGGCTATAGCTTAAGGATCAAGTTCAAGTGTTCTGAAACTGCCTTGGTGGAAGCCCTAATGGTCACAACCAGTAAGTGACTCCTCGTTTTTATAATCTGTCCGTCTTAGTAAGTAAAAATCTAAGGGAAAATGTAGGATTTTAGAAAAAGAAACTCTCATCTATATAAATAATAATGGTAAATCATATTTTAGTAGAATCAATATAGTGAAACTACCTACAAGGATCATAAGAGGATGAGTAAATATAAAAAGATATTTCTGTTGGAAGAAAAGGCAAAAAGAAAAAAAAAGAAAAAAAACAGTTTAAAGTAAGCACTTGTGGCGAAGAGTGTGATGTTCATTGAAGGCTCAGGTTCTCTTGTTTGGTTCGAAGACGTATTTGATCAGTGACTCTTTAATGGGTAGCATCTCTGGGAACTCCTTGCTTAGTTTAGATCCATCCATTTCATTGTTGCTTCGAGCAGCAACAATGACCTTTGCTTGTTCTTCCACTGTGAAGTTGGACCATTTAAAACCTGGATCGATGTAACTCTTGTACATCTCCAGTATCTCATTGTGGCTCACCACCCCTGGGTTGGTGAAGTTCCATATCCCTCTTAGGTTTCTCTTTGCCATCTCGATGGAGATCGGGAGAAGCTCGTCCAGTATGGTCATGCTGTTTGGGATGTTCACCACCTTGTTGTAGCGAGAGATCTTTGTGATGAAGTTTCTCGGGTTGTTTAGGTCTGAGGAGATTGGCATCCGGACTCTCAAGGTACATACATTGTCATATTCTCTCAAGAGCTCCTCAACCTGGTGGAAAAACAGAGCAATTAAGAACAAAGACACTTAGGTTTTTGGAGAATATTGATAAGGTATACAATATTACCATGGCTTTGGTTTTCGAGTAGAAAGAACCAAAGAAATTTGGCTTGTCTTCTTCCTTGAAACCTATACCCGAACCCTCAGGATGTGCAGCGTCATACTCAAATATGCACCCCGTGGCGAAGTTCATCATCAAGAGATCATTCTCTCTGCAAACATCAGCTAGAGTCAAAGTACCAGCGACATTAACACGAATGGTCTCTGGTTTGTGAGATTCACACCAGTCAACGTTAGGTCTGCCTGTTAAACCAGCAGCATTAAACACATGAGTAGGTTTGATGCTACGAATATCCGCAATGAGAGAAGCTCTATCCTCCAGACGTCCTTTCCCATACTCATATGTAATCCCTTGCTTCTCACATAGTTTCCCTAGAAGACCACCAATCCAACCAGTCTTACCATAGATCAAAAACTTCAACGAAGCTTTGTCACCCGAACCACCACTCTTAGGTGTTACAACCGTAAATGTCTGGACTGTGTTGCTTGACGCGTCTTTCTTCTCACTAGAGCCATCGGAAAGTCTTCCACCGGGCATCATAAGCATTCTCGGATGAGGAAGCAAAGCTCCAGAAACATCACCCCACCACTCAGGATTCTGAGTGTACCAGTCCATTGTCTTCTTCAATCCATCTTCCCATGTTGTTCGCTCTTGCCATCCCAATTTCTTCAGCTTCTGATCATCAAGGAAGTACCTTTGATCATTAAAGGGTCGGTTCTCCACAAACTGAATACTTGAGTCAGGGTCTTTCCCGAAAAGTTTGCAGATGTCTCTGGCCACATCGATCACTCTCCTTTCTCTCTTTGTCCCGATATTGTAGACATGACCGATTTCTCCTTTGTGAAGAACAACCTCAAACGCCTCAGCAACGTCTTCGCAGTATAAGTAACTCCTGACATTAGATCCATCTCCGTGGATAGGAAGCGGCTTCCCACTCATAGCCAACAACATGAACTTTGGAATCATTTTTTCAGGAAACTGGTTAGGGCCATAAACATTGTTCCCACGAGTTGTAATAACAGGCAATCCATATGATCTACCGTAAGCCATCACAAGCATCTCAGCACCAGCCTTCGTGGCTGAGTATGGGTTTGTCGGTAACAGCTGAGAAGCTTCATGGTTTCCTACGGCAGCATCCTCGTCGGTTTCTCCATAGACTTCATCGGTACTCACATGGATAAACCTCCTGATCTGTCCTGTAACTTTACAGGCTTCCAAAAGAACATGAGTACCATAAATATTGTTCTTGGTAAACTCAAAGCTATTACCAAAAGAGTTATCAACATGGGTTTGAGCAGCAAAATGCATTATGGTATCTATGTTTTCAGTGATGAGAAGGTAGTTAACGAGATCATCACTCGCGATATCTCCTTTCACAAACTTGAAATTTGGGGAAGAAAATGAAGGATCGAGATTCTTCAGATCTGAACAATAATCAAGCTTGTCAAGCACAACGATCTTGTAATCTGGATAGCTACGGATTAATCTGTTGGCAACATGAGAGGCAATGAATCCAGCAGCTCCAGTAATGAGAATGTTCTTTGGCTTATACGTAGTGTCATCCATCTTTGAAATCTGCAAAAAAACGTCGCAGCATCATATGGAAAATTCAGAACGGATCATATTCATATGAAAAGGAAATCAAGATCCAGATCCAATTCAGCAACAACAGATCTTAGACTAACAATAATGATCAACATCTCATATGGGATCACAAACAGACATCGCAGAAATCATAAAACGAGATCAATTATGGTCACTCACGTACAACATTTCACAAAATTAGCTTAAAAACCATTATAGAAACAGAAAGAGAGAAACATTTTTCACGTACCGACACAATTCAGGTTAGAATCAGATAACCCAAGAAGAAGTTCTTAAGAGAGGTTGAGATAGAGAAACTTCACCAAGAATAGAGAGAGAGAGAGAATAAAAAAGATCAAACGCAAGAAACAGTACAGAGAAAGGAGAAGAAGAAGAAGAAGAAGAAGAAGAGAGGGAATCTACGGTCTACGGTGCGTCTCTCAACACTGCGCCTCTTATATTTTGAGACAGTTACGGAGAACCGTAGAAGCAAATTGACGATTTTACCCTCACTTGTCTTTAGATATTACAGATTTCACGTGAGCCTAGGTGTCCGACATTAAACTCATGTCTTTTTCTCTTTCTTTTTTTTTTTATTTGTTTTCAACATAAATGTTGGCTCTCTACTAAAATAGGAAAATTCAAATAATTAAAATAGAATGAAATTTTGATAAGTAATTAACTCTATATATTTAAAGAAAGAAATAAATATTTTGCATTATTTTCCAAATTTGAGTCATTGTATAATTTAAGGAAACAAAAAATATGATTTTCTTTATTTAGAAGGGTAATCTTGGTATTTAATTAAAATTTCTGGTTTGTTTATGATGTAACGTACATATGTCAGTTCAAAATTTTAATTACTTGATAAAAAAGATAACTACATATCAACCTGAAAAATTTAATTATCTGTTCAACTAAAAAAACCTGAGATTAAACATATGGATCATTCAATACAGATGCTTAATGTCACCGTCACGTAACGAAATAATTGATTTGCTTCCTTTTTAGTTAATAAAATTAAATAGAACAAATATACACTTTTTCATGCTTGTTAAGGGGGACAAACATGAGAAAGTGAAATTCGTTATTAGTAAATGGACGCCCAATATGACTTGTAATGGGCTTAGTTCAGGCCTATAAAATTGGCGTGTAAATTATAAACATTTAATGGCGTCAAAATTCGAAGTTTAAGTCGAGTTTCGTTGTTAAACAGAGTCTAGAGGTGAAGAGCATCCCTTTCTTTCATTAGTAAGTTTCCATTTGATTTCTAAAGGTTTATTTTGTAACCATTGAATAAGATTGACTAATTATAATGTGCAAAAGAGTGGTTTACGGAGAAGAAAAATCTAAGGACCAATGACTTTTTTTTTGTACATCCACATTCTTTGGCCTAATGTTGTCTATATTAGCCAATCAAGACCAAAATTTTCCAATAAACATTGAGATTCCTCATTGTTGAAGAACAACATAAAGGGTAATGGGACCGATCAAGAAATTTAAGAAGTATATAATCACCACGATATTCTTCTCTTCGATGAACTACGCTTATGGCAAATTCAAGAGTTATGGAGCCAACAAGATAACCGAAACAATCACCGGGACTGACCCGCAATCAGACTAAATCCAAGGCGATCTAATCTTGTTCTCGTGAGTTACAACTAAAAGTCTTTATTATATCATTGCAACGTAGTTTGAATCAGAGCCTGACTGAATAATACTTACATAAAAACTAGAGAGACCAGAATCACCTGGTGAGGAGGATGTGGTTAAAGATCTGTCTGAAGTGTTGTCTATGATGCTGCGCCGTAACTAATTGTGCCTATGTTCCGGTGTGCTGCTACTGCCACCGCTGCAGCTCCAGCTGGACCAAACTGTGATTGTGCCTGCAACAGCTTAGCATCGATGGCCATATGTGTGTTACTGTTGCTTAACTCATCTATCTTGGGGAGCTGTGATTGGAAATAAGGGTTTGGGTGGTTCATAGTCTCCACGTCTGTTTGGTTAGTCGTGGCAGCTGGTGGTACTGTGGGACTGAATTGAGGGACAGAATTTTGTGGTTTTGGCAGAAAAGAAGAAGCTTCTACGTTGCGGTTCTCTGGGTTTGTCATGGTGTTTGGTCGGAAGTAGCAGTGTGGAGATGATACCCCGCTTCTGAAATAAGCTTCTTTGAGGTTCCTACCATTCTCATAAGATACAGATGATTCCACAACACGACCTGGTCTACCTGTAATAACACACCGCGATACAATTGGTTAGAAGTTTCTAACTTATAGGAAACTATATTTGGTGATGTGATCAAGGTTTTACCTGATGGTGGTACTCTTGGTGGAGGTCCTGTAGATTTAATTGGATATGTGGAAGTTGATGGATGTCCTGCAGATGTAACTCCATTTCTTGAAGGCTCGAAAGAAACACGTCTACTCTCTGTTGCACTCAAGTTGGGTTGAATAGTAGAATGGACTACACTTGAGTGAACCGTAGACCTATGGAAAACAATCATATCCATTAGAAGAGAAGAGAACAGATGAAAGTTTGCCTGTGGCTTTGGACCGTATGCTACACAAAATGCTATGCCAAAATAGAAAGAAGAACAAAAGAGAATCATATTCTCCACAGTTGCCATGCACGGAATGAAAAAACTTACCGAGGAAGTGATGCGTGTTTCCTATCGAGAGGTATGACCGGCCCATTTCTGCTGCTATTTTCCTCTAAGTAAGTGAACTGCTGCCTAAGATGTCCAATGGCACTGCAAGTGAAAAAGTCAAACATGAATGAAAAGTCAGAAGCAGGCGATTTGGCATAAATCAAAGGGTTGACATAAATCCAAAAGGACAAAGAAAGGAAAAATGTTTCATCTGGTGAAAATTAGTCAAAGGTAGGAAGAAATTCAGACCTAGGATATACAAAATTAGATCCCTCAGATCCGCTCATATAGTCCTTGAGCAACTGAGGATGGTATTCCAGTATTTCTCTGTATAGTAGTTCTCTAATGTCGTCCTTCGTCAACCTTCGTCTCTCAAATTCAAACTCCATCTTCGAGATTGGCTGACTTGAAGGTTCTCTTTCAACCTTAGAAAGACCCTTGAAGTAAGGATCAGCCAATGCCTATCGAAAAAACAAAAAGATAGCAACGTAAGCAGAGATACACACAAGAAGCAAGGCAGCTTTTTCAAAGAGGGCGGAACAAGATTCTAATAACAAAGTGAAATGACAAAAGAGAGACCTCTGCAGCAGTCGGTCGATCCTTAGGATCGAAAGCCAACAGCCTCTGCAAAAGACGGAGTGCTAAAGGATCTGCTTTGGAGAATTTTTGCGAGAAGGTGACAGGATTTTTCTTCCTCATTTCGGTCAAGTATTTTCTAGCTTTATCATTTCGAACCTGCATCAGAGAAATAGATGTTTAGCTATACAGTTCAATATATATATGTACTCCAGAAATTAATGTGAAGCAGACAAAGGGATCATACTCCAGAAATTGTTTCTGATTTTGGTGTGCCAAGAAGATCAGTAATCAACTCCAACTGATGGACAACACTTTTACCCGGAAACAATGGCTTCCCTGTTAGTACCTCTGCAAAGATGCAGCCAATGCTCCAAACGTCAATAGCTGGAGTGTACTGCAAAAAATATTAACTGTAAATCAGACTATGAGAAAAAAACAAAGTCCACAAATATAAAGTTGCAGATGCAAAAGAAACCACTCAATGAACATAACCTGATACAAGGTTACCTGATTCATAGATTTTCAACATCCGGGAGAGTTCAAAGTCATCCCTGAACAAGAATTATTTTAATATCCCACTGGGGCACAACTCTATACTTATACAAGCAACATTAAATATCAACTATATCTTTTAACACTATTCTGCAGATATTCTACACCAAACACTATTCTGTACATAAGACATAAAGCATAGACAATGACAGAAGAGAACTAGAGTGCGTAGAAAAATGTGTTTAAGTCCACAGTAACACATACCTTCGAAAAGAATGATCCACAGAGCTCAGGTGCTCTGTACCATCTTGTGGCAACATAGTCCTGCATCGAGATTAATATGAAGTAAAAGGAAAAGTCAAACACAAAATGGAGACGGTATCAAAGACAAAGTTTAACAGTTAGCAAACAAAAGGTGTCCATGAGGCAACTAACCGTCCAAAAGACTGTCGTAGGCGTATCATTGAACGCTACTCTAGCCAATCCAAAGTCACAAACTTTCAGCTTGCAATTTGCGTTTGCCAGTATATTCTTTGGCTTAAGATCACGATGATAAACATTAGCTGCACCCAGAAAAACAATACACTTAGTTACAACCAGAGAAACAAAAAAAAAAAAAACCATGCTGCCAATCTCATGTCTGAAACAATGAAACGACTTGCACCTGTATGCATAAACTTTAAGGCACGAAGCATCTGATAGAGAAAAAACTGGTGGTGTTCACGAGTCAAATCATCATTAGCTTTGATAACTTGATGAAGATCTGATTCCATGAGCTCAAACACAACATAAATGTCTTTAAACTCCCTTTTGGAAGGAGGCAGCATAATACTTTTGATTTCCACTATATCAGGATGCCGTAGAAGCCGAAGAAGCTTCACCTCACGGAGAATACGAAGCGCATCAGAGATATGTTCAAAGACATCATTAATCTTCTTAATAGCAACTTTCTCTCCAGTATGTGTATCAATAGCTGCACACACAACTCCATAGCTTCCTTTACCAATAACTTCTAGAATCCGATATCTGTTAGCATCACCATACTCTGTGAAAAATTCCATCTCTTTCGTCCTCTGGTGAGTGGTGAATCAAAAAAGTAGGGAACAAAAACACAAACGTTATAAGAATCAAGTAAGCTTATCCATACATCAACACAAAGTCGAAGAAATAGATTGTAATATGCTCATGCAACTAAACCTTATGGCAATTGAAAAAGGAAAGCTTTTTTTTTTTTTGTTTCTGAAAAAAAAGGAAAAGACTTTATCCTCTGTTTCCAACATTTTGAACCAAAGCATGATTGAGAGAGGGCAAAAGACTAACCTTCTTCGCTTGATTTTGCTGCATCCTCTTCAAATTTATCAACTTGAATCTTTGCTTAATTGATTCGACGAACACAAAATACGGAAATAGAAAACCGAAACCTCCGATATGATCTCAGAAGATGGCTAATTTTTGAATCTCAGACAGCAAAAATCCAGAAATCAAAATCTCGATCGGCTTTTCGAAAAGTAAAAAAAAAACCCTAATTTGCTAAAACTCCCAAAACCAAACGAACTTTAATCAAACCCAATCTGTGATGAAGACGAGAGAGCAGAAGAAAAAAAAACCTAGATCCAGCGATCGAAGAAGAAGACGAAAGAGAGAATTTAAAAATCTGAGATTTTTCTAAATTTGAATTAAAAATAATTTCTAATTCTAGCGATTCCTCATAGTACTACTTATTGCGTACGGGTGTGACAAATCCCAGATGAGTGGCATTATCGTAATTATTTAACAACTCTGAGGGTGAAGTATTTATTGTTTTTCCCCTCACTGTTGACGGCCTTTTTTTGAAAACCTGTTGCTGGACTTGGACCGTTTTATTTTTCTTTAGTTCCCATTTTGACCCCTATCTTTAATTTTAATTTTAGATTGTAGCCACTCTTTTTTCAAGTGGTCAATTTAACCCCCACGTGATTGTATTTCTCGTACCATTGGTAGGTTTGTAATATATTAACATTGTAACAATTATAAAACAAATAATTGCCGGAAAAAAAAAATTGCTCGATTTTTTTTTCTTAAATTAAAAACGTCGAGTGACTTTGAAGGAACAACAATCCCATCAAATTTTGACTATTTCATATGTAAACAAATATTTTTCGAAGATATTTGGATCGCATTTAGTTTAATTTAATTGATAAAGACGAGACACGACTAGTACATTGTTATATTAGGATTAATAACACCATCTTTGATAACATTTATTCCATGTAATTCACAACTAACATTGAGAAAAAGACCATTCAAGTATCACCAAGTTGTTCACTTGATACTATGATTATCTGTCGCTTATGTTTTAGTCAATTCTCTTAATTGCAAATCCTCATTGGTATGTCTTAGTCTGGCTAGAGACAAAATTCGTGTGAAACTAAAGGTATTGTGAATTTCACATGTCAATTTACACAAATTGGCGTTTGAATTTATTGAAAAGACCAACAATTAGTGTCTGGTTCATATTAAAAGTTTAAAACAAGGGGGCAAATCCATAAAAAGGTGAAGATTATGTTAATATTATATATCCGATCTTTGATTTAATATGGAAAACAAATCCAACATCTTATTGTTGTTGTATGTATCCGAGCCGTTCAAATCCAAAGTTGGTCCATTACCTAAAAGCATGAAAAAGACGGTCCCGCATATATTAAATTAAAAAAAAACTACATAATATCATAATCCCATATTATACAATATAGAATTTCGTACTATTTAACAATGTAGGGGTAGGTGTCAAACAAATGACTATATTTTAAGGCGTTTTAAAGCTAAAGTTGATATTTTTGCATATTTCATTCTTATTTATTTTCTTCTATTTTCGGTACAAAATCTAATAATTCATAATTTTTATATCTTTGACTAAATTGAGCATTTTAAGATAGTTGCCTCATAAGT